>CM053503.1:6740045-6859408 GCA_028627145.1 Eidolon dupreanum
GGGAGGCTCAGCAGGGGAGCGTTCATTTCTCCTTTGAGCTTTGCAGCAATGGCTTCAGAATTGGACAGACCGACAGCTATGAACCCCTGGGAGATTACCTCACAATCCTAAGCCTCAGTGTCCTCTGTAAGTGCGATGACCACACAGCAGTACTATGAAGATTAAATACTCTGCTATGTGCCAGGCACCACGCTAAGGATGTTACACCTGTTGTCTCACTTAACCTCTCTCTGGACTCAGTTTTCTCATCTGTGAGGGGGGATAACAACACACCTTAAAGGTCTGTGTGATGACTCAGTGAAGGGGAGATGCAGAGAGCTCAGCACAGGACCTGGCAGAGCGCAGACTCGACAAACGACTGCTTACAAAGAAAAATGACAGGAGGCTCTGAGACACGGTGCGTAAATATGCTCTGCGGGGTGGCAGGTCACACAACACACACAGGAGGCACCTGATTCCCCTGCTGGTGGTGCCTCCACAGCGTTCCAGGTCTTGCCCTGTTCTGACTCCTGAGAGTCTGGGGACGTCTCTGGGGATCAGCTGGGACACCCAGGAGAGTGGGTGGCTTCTGCAACTTCCTAATTGCTTTCCCAGCTTCCATGCTGGACCCTTCTAAAATAACAGTTGGATCAATGTTCTCTGCTGCTCAAGACTTGCCTCGTACAAAATAAAACCCATAGTCTTCCTGGTTGCCCCTGAGGCTTCGTCTCCCACCAGCCAGTCCCGCCCTGGCCTCAGAAGCCCTGTGCTGTCACCGACCTTCTCCTCTGCCAGCCACTTCGTTGCCCCTGTCTGTCCAACTCCCAGGTCCTGCTCTTTCTAACTACCTCCCAAGCAGCTACACTCTGTCCATTTACTGGGACAGAAATTGTCACTGCCTGAAAAGCATCGAGAAACAAATTCAAAGATATGAGAACTGTGCTTGGAGTTCTTGCCAAGGGGGAGGCGTCACCCACAGAGCATGCTCAGTGCTGGAATGTGGCTGTCACTCACTACACAGTCAGCAATTAAATGGAACTAAATTGGTGCCCAGGGTGCCTCCCTGTGGTTGCAGGCTTGTGGTTGTTGTAGGGTGGGAAGGCAGGCAGGGAGCTGGGAGGAAATGCAAGGCTGACGGGTTGTGAGAAGCAGGGGCTGACACTGCAGCTCTTATTCTCTATTCTCTTGGCCCTTCTGTCCGTTCTCCTGCAAAGAACAGGTCTCGAAAGAGGCTGTGAAGTAGAATACTGACTGAGCTCTCACTGTGCCAAGCACCTTAATATACCTCCTCATGCATCCTGTTATAAACATGTAGGTACTACTGTGAGCCCCAGGACACGGATGGGGAAGTCGAAGGTCAGGATGGGTAGGCATCTGCTAAGGACGCACGGCTGGAAGGTGGAGCTGGGGAGGGAACCCAGGCTGCTGGACTCCAGCTCCGTCACAGACGGAGTCCTTGCTCCAACCCTTCTTGTGTGTGAACTTGGGCAGATGACCTAACCTGTTTCTTCAACTGTGAAATGGGAACAATTACATTAGCTACCAAGGGCCAACTGGAGAACCACATGTGGACATGCCAAGCCAGGACAGGCCTTCCCTGGCCTTCCTGCAGGACAGGCCCCAAGTGGCAGCAGGGCCCTCTGCTTACCGCTCCAGTGCTCTGCTGCCGGGCGTCCAGGGCACCAGCCAGGCCGTCTGTAGCTTGGGGGTCTTCGTACTTTACCCTGAAATACAGAGGCCATGGCAGCCATTAGATGCTGCCCTTGCCGTACCAGGCCTGCCAGCTCACGTGAGGATGGAGGCGGGTGTCTGTGTCTGTGGCCCCACGCCCAGCTCAGGAGGGAAGGCCGCTTCTCAGATGGTCCCAGGGAGGCTGGTGGCCAGGGGCTGGACTTGGGGATACTCTGGGAGGAAGTGGAGCGTGTTCCCAGAACGATGATGTGGAAAAAGTTGAGGAAGAGCCTCCTGCTTCCAGCCAAGCCTGACTAAGGCGTCCCTGACCTGCTTGCCCAGAGGCCCCTGGCACTCTCCTTGGTGTCCCAAGTGGAAGGGCGTGGCCAGGTGGAGAGGCTGGAACCGCGTCAGCTGTGTGTCAGCGGGAGTAGAAACAGAGGGGCTGACAAGGAGGTGGCTTCCAGTGAGCAGAGGCGGGGCCGGCGCAGGCTGGAGGGAGGCGTGAGCCGGACACCAGGTAGACGGAATCCCAGTCCCAGGGGACAGGGCAAGGTGAGGAGTCCAGAGGCCACTTAGGTGACCAGGGCTAGAAGAACCAGCTGGAGCATGAGGGAAGGACAGTCAGGCAGGAGAACAAAGGAAAGCGGAACTCCAAGCTAGGGCACGTTTCTGTCCCCTGCAGGGCACTTTCTGCTGGGGTAGAAACCAATCCCAGGGAGGCCTGCAGGACGGCCCACGACCTGAGAAGGTGCGTGACCTCGTCTTAGCACATCAGCCCTACCCCAGGTGTCTCATGCTGTCCCCTGCATCGGAGCCTTTGTTGGTGTGTTCCCATGGCCTGAAATGACCACTTTGAGCTTCTCCAGCCACTGTCCAGGCCGCGGTGTCTGGTAAACCTCCAGGACAGCACTTCGCACAGCATGGCAGTGGTCTGCATGCACATCACTCACCCAGAGTTGGCAGGCCCTGGAGAACGTGCTCTGGGTGTGCTTTTCTCTGTCCCTCAGGGCCTTGCTCCCCAAAGGAGTGACAGTGCAACAGCAAACCTCAGCCAGGCTGGAGAGCTGGACCAGGTGCCAGGGGCTCTCTGGTGTGACCAGTGTACCGCCTGCTGGGGCCTACACGGGTAGGCCACCCTCCTGTCTGCAAGTCCCACTGGGCTCATTAGCTTCCACCAGCACAGTAGCTCATACTGCCCCTAACTCCATGGCAACTGTGAGCCGCTGGTCCCAGAGCACCTGGGCTTGGCAGTACAGACTCTGCCCCAGGCCAGTGATGTGGCTCACAGCTCAGGCGGGCTACACGTGGATTTGCAAGTGCGAAGAGGGTATCTCTGGCCCTCTGCAGGCCCATTAACAGTTCCCAGACACTGGAACAACCACCAGGGAGCCAGGGGTGGGGGGTGTCCTTAATCTGGAGCTTTCCTTGGCTGTCCATCCTGGCTGCCCCCAGCTCAGCCTTGGAGTCATAAGCAAGTGACCGACAAGCCTTGGCACACTGCCTCCCGGACACACCTATGTGCAGTCCGTTATGGGAAGCTGAGGCAAGGGGCTGGCCCTGGTACACTCGGCCACATGCTTAGACTGCTGAAAGCATCTCCCTCAAAATGGACAGTCCCTATGGGAGGACAGGACTCTAGCTCTGGTGCAGAGTGGGCAGACCTGAGTGGGGCAACAGGGATTTCTCTGGAGACTATGGAAGAACAGAAATGACTGAACAAGCCTGAGGATTTCTCAGGAACCTCCCTGCCTGCCCCAGAGGGCTAGGTGCCTTGTGCACAGTGCAGTGGGGACCTGGGTCGCATTGGAGACACTTTTGGAACCAGATAGCCCTGGGCTCCCAACCTAGTAAGCCAATTAGCTGCCCGACCTGGGGAAAATGGCCCAGTCTCTTCTGCCTCAGTTTCCTCATCTGATCAGATTACATTAGATTCTGGCACACAGCCGGTCAACTTACAGGCGATCCTTCCCCCATCCAGCCTTGCCTGTGGGGCATGGTCTGCCACCTGGCCTCAGGCCAGCAAGACTGACTTAGGGGGCAAGAAACTCTGCCATCCTGAGGAAGTGGGGGCAGGCGGCTGCATGCTTTTCTATATAACGTGCCCACCAGTAAGCCAGGGACCCGAGAGAGGCTCTCCCCTGATAAGGAGTGACCCAAAATGCAGAGGACCAGGATAGGGCCAGGTCACTCACTCTTTCCGTTGGTCAGCCAGCGAGCTGCCTCGTGTCAACGCAAACATATCAAACTCATCTTCCAATCGGCCAGAGGTCTCTAGGGACTGCAGGCCAGCCCTCACGCTGCTGGAGCCCAGGTCTGCAGGGACAGAAAGGCCACGTAAAAGTCCTCCCGGCTATCCTGCTATAGCCAGGCTGTTCCCTGCCAGGCCCAGGGGCTCTCTGGTTCTGGATAAGTGGCATGGGTGGGGGTAGAGACAGGGTGGGACGTATGGATGGGGCCCAGTCACTTCCTCTCTCATTATCTCCTAGGGCTTGGCATGAAGCAGGCAGTCAGTAATATTAATTAAAACTCATCACGGTGATGCACAGGCGATCGCTAACACATAGCAGGAGCGCACTCTGGGCCGGGCACTGGTCTAAGCCTGGCTTCTGCATGAGCTCATTCAGTCCAAATGACGATCTATGAAAAAGGGCCCGTTCTTCCCTGGGACAGAGGAGAAAGGAGGGACACAGAACATTTAAGTGACGTGACCAAGCCCACTCAGATGATTCAGGCCATGGAGAATTCAGAGCCGGGGGCAATTTCAGAAAGGTGGGGTTCTGAGATTCAAGAGGGCTCAGCAGTGATGGGCTGTGAGGGAGAGTCCCGTGCGTTTTGTCTTGGGTATGCAACCTTGCAGCAAGATTCAGCTTGGGACCCCAGTGAGGTGGGGTCTGGGGTGATGTTCTGCTGCACCCCGAGAATTGCAGGGGTGTCCCGTACTTACTCATTCCCGCCAGCTGGGAGGAGAGGTTGCCCGTGGCTGCCGGGTCAGGGCCCATGTCGATGAGGTCAGCTGCTGCCTCAGCCTCGCCTGGGGCCTGGGGGGAGGGGAGATGCCAACACCATCCTCCTTGTAGCCTCCTCCCCTCCTCCCCAAGCACTGGCACTTGCATTCTTTGCCCAAGGAGCTGTCACCAGGGCCCTGACAGCTATGATTTAAGAGTTTTTATTCCTCCCCTCTAGCTCCGCTGCTCCCTCTGGGAGAATGGGGAAGACCCTTGGGCATCGGCTGGTAGCAGAGTCTTAAAGGGCAGTGACATAGTTAGAAGGGGATTTATCTAGGAGCCTGGATAAGAAGGCACATCCTGTCCAGGATATCTGGTGGTGGGGGGCGGGGGGAAGGTGAGCACAGCCTTTCTTCTCTCTATTAGCCCGGGCATGATCAAATCACAGGAAAGAAGCCATTTACCTTGGGGGTCTGGCCCGTTCGGAACCGCTCAAACCTACGGGACAGAGAAGAGCCGAGTCAGGGAGACAGGCCGAGAGGCCCCTGGGCCCCGCCCGGGCAGAGCTGTTCCCACTGCGGGCCTCACATTCAGCACAGTGGGTCACTGAGGGTGAGGACACATCTTGTTTGTCCTGGACAGACCTAGCTGATGCCTGCTGTCCCCAGGGAGCTATTAACAGTGCTTCTCTTTCACTTGCAAAAGTGTCCCAATTTGGATTATCAATTACCTGGCCACTCTAGTCGTGGCCAGCATAAGGAAATGAGTAGGAACAGAACAGAAAAGGAAATGGGACTGCACAGCACACGGCGAAGGTGAGCAGCTTTACGCAACGTGTTCAGTAATATACTCGTCCGCTTGTGTGTGTGCGTGCGCCAGTGGCTCTCTAAAGTGGTGTCAGAAAGACGCATCCTCACGCCGCGTGGGGCCACCCAGACCACCCTCAGCAGGCCAGGCAGCGGGTGAGCGGGACCGAGAAGACCTTGGTCTGGGGTCTGTTCGAGTCCTAACCCTGTCACTTGTTAACTGTGTGACTGGGTCTCTTTGTCTATTAACAAGGGGGTGACAGTGGGACCTGCCTCCCAGATGTGAGGATCAAGAGAATACACGAAGAATAAGTGACTATGAACAGAAAAGAACCAGGCCAAGGCCCAGTCTGATAACAGTGGGTGTCAGAGGAGTTTTAGTCACCCTGACTGGGTGGGCCCTTGGGCCATCTCAGAGCCTATACCCTGAAATGACAGGAAGGGGACTCTTATTCCACTGGGCCACCAAGCAGGAGCTACCAGGCGGATGTGGCCCGCAGCAGCCCCACCCCACTCTCAACTGGTTTAGAATCAGAGAGTGTCTGCTAATGGATGAAGATACGAAATAAATAAGGGACCGGGGTGGGGGTGGGGGGCTGGGATAATGGGAACCCTGGACTGGGTGCCCTGGCTGCTCAGCACTACAGGCCCCACCGTGGACTCACAGTTACCTACAGGTAGGAAGGAAGTGCAGGGGACGTGTCATTTCTGCAGGCCCAGTGCCCCTTTCTCCCTCCTTTTCTAAGAGCACCTAAGTGCTCCCCTAAGGAACTAACTGTTCTACCGGTGACCCTGGTGGCACTGCCATCAAGGGGCCTTCGCCTCCCTCAACCAGTGAGCACAGCAAAGCTGAGGCGATCAGAGTTTCTCCTGGGGTGCTGACTCCCAAACACAACGATACGAGGTGAGCAAGCGTGTGGAGCCATTTATTGATGGCAATACCCTAGGGACATGGTCCAGCAGTTTTGGCCCTTGAGACCCTGAGCCGCCCTGGGATCTGACCTTCCTGCTCTGTTGGGAGGCTTCACTGTTTCACACTTCTTCGAATTCTAAGAGCTACCCATTTAATAGAGGTTGTTTTCCTAATCAATTCTTTTTTCTGCTTAAGTCAGCCAAAAACGCTTTATGTAAGTAGCTTGCAGTCAGTGAGCCCTAATTAAGTCAGGTAGGTCCAAGGCCCCAGAGCCAGGCAGTGGTGAGGTGAGCAAGGCCAGGCCAGGCTGCGGGCTCACGGTCTTAGCCACCACCGCTGCCACTTCCGGGGGCTGGACCAGGACACAGGTGCGCGGCTAACTCTGGCAAGGAGATGAGAGGTGGGTGGGAGGCTGGGCAAGTGTGTCCGCAGTGGAAGAAGACAGGTGAGGACACAGGCCCCGGCTGGCCAGGCTGGTGTTGGAGAGGGAGACGAGAGGTCCGCCGGTGGAAGGAGACCAGGAGAAGAGAGAGGAAGGGGAGGGAGACGGGCGGGGGGACGGGGTGGGCTACCGTTCGTGGCGCAGGAATACGTTGTTGAGATTGTCGTTGACGATGAGCAGCTCCTCCGTCAGCTGCTCGTTGGCGATGCGGGGGATGAGCTCCAGGACCCGCTGCTGCATGGCGCGGCACGTCCGGTTGAGCTCCTGCGGAAGGAAGGGAGACAGCCGTGGCCGCCGGACCCAGATCAGGCCATCACTAACGGACGGCTCCGGCCTCTGGGTGTGCCTTGGAGGACGGAGAAGCTTCCAGACTGGATCTCGAGCTCCACAGGACAGCGTCCGGGGTTCAACACTGCCAAGTGTTCCACACAAACACTTAGCACGCAGGGCACAACCCACACGGGCTGTCCCTGCGTCAACCCTGCCCATCTACTCCACAATCACTCACACCTGCGTGGTCCTGGCCTGTGATATTTTACCAAATTACATTTACTGAATTAATACCAAATCGACTGCACTGCAGCGGTCCTGCTGCTTCCTAACTCACTCAAGCTTCTCTCAGAAACGCTTGTGCCGTCCTCATACTCGTGTGTTCCTTCAACTCCGAGACTCCGACTTTATTCCTGTCCGAAGGCCAGGACCACTAAGCAAGTACACCGCGTCAGCTCGGTTAGACACAGGGACACAGGGATGGGGACAACACAGCCTTGCCCTCAAGGAGTTGGAGGCTGAGCAGGAAACGGACACGAAATGAGACAATCACACCAAGCGTGGGTCCTGGTGACTCCTGGGCCTTGGGGTCCTTGAGCTTTCTCGGAGTGTCTATGCATTGATCTCCACGGGGAGGGTGCCCTTCCCCAAACTCAGCTCCTTCTGTTCCAGTGCCTCCCCCATCCCCAGCTGTGGATGGGGCTGTGGGAATATTGTGTGACAGACAGGAGTGAAACCCCACAGCTCCCACCTGCCTCAGCTCCCCAGACCAGCTGCTCTCTCCTTTCAAAGCCAGCACCGCTCTCTCACGCCTGCCTGCATATTCCTCACCTTCTGCCTTTTCCTCAGTACTATGTATTGGGAGCTCACTGTGAATCAGGCACAGGGAGGGCAAAACCTTATTTCTCATATGTCAAACTTGTACCATAAAGACTATTATTAGAGCAATCTTACAGACAAGGAAACTGAGGCAGAGGGGCTAGTCCGTTCAACCCAGAAAGCTACAGAACTCTGAATTCCACTCTGATGGAGTCCAAGGTCCCTGGTTTTAACAGCTCCCATGGTGAACAAGGAGTTCAGAGGAAGCGTAGGTGCGAAAGGAACACGTGTGGGAAATGAGCAAGAGGTCACCTGGGGGGAGGATGCGTGCTCACCTGTAGCAGCTCCAGGTCTGCAGGCTCCGCCTGGGTGGGCACCAGCTCCGTCAGCATCTCCGACATCACCCGCACGTTCCCACTCACCATCTCCAGCTCGCTGCGCAGCTTCCCAATCTGAAACACACCATTGGCCCTGGTGAGAGAGGCCAGCGGTCTGGAGGTATCGCCACTCACAGGGACGGAGCCTGGTGCCACCGGCCCTGGTTGTGGGGCCTGGAAGAGCTGGCCTGCCAGCACACCCTCTCGGCTCCCGGGCACAGCCCTGCACTGAGGGACCCGTGGTGGGCTTGCTCCCACCCCCCACAGAGGCACTACCAACCGTTACCATCTCCAAACTGGGGAGCCTGGTGCAGGGAGAGGCCAAGAGGAAAGAAGCGGAGGGTGAATGCGCCACACAGCACAGCTGGAAGGCTCCAGAATCCCCTGGGTCCAAGGGGCAGCTAACGAGTCCCCGGGGGCAGCTTCCCCAAAGGGGAGACGGAGGAGTCAGCAAGCCCGATTCCCTCCTTGGTTGATGGGATTTTATCTTGCTCCTGGTCTGCTCTGGTGTTCCAGGTTCTTCTAAGGATGAGTCCCAGTGCCCCCACCTTGAGTATGAAACTCAGATTCAGCACTTGTTAAAGGGATGTTCGCAGGTTTTCAATGATCAAAGGATGCAAAGTCTTGGTTTGGAAAATCATCGTAAATCAGGATGTACAGGTGAGGTGATGGAAGGCCACAGTGTTTTCTGCTGTGGGGCTCTGCAGGGTGCTGAGTCTCTTTTATGTGTACACTGTGGACGTCCCAGGAAGGGATCGGTATCAAAATCCCAAAACTGACCTGGCCGAAGCACCCTTTCATCATGGAATATCTCATGGGTCTAGCATTAAGTGGCTTACATCTTGGGAAATGCTGTGTGTACTCTGTGTGACCGAGTGGGTTTTAGAATATGAATTCATGATGCTTGTGATAGTTGCTGCCTTTTATTGACCACCTACTAAGTACCCAGCATTTAACGTATATTGCTAATAAAACTTGACCACAGTCTTACGAGGTATCTACCATATCCCAGCCTTTACAGATGAAGATGTGGGAGCACAGACACAGGTAGCATATCTGTGACAGTTCACTGACACCTTCTAAAACCCAAAAAACGTTTAATACATTTGGCCTATTTAATGAACACTCTTGGTATAAGTGAGTGGAAAAATCTACTGATCACGAACCCAGCATGTGCAGGTCAGATGGGACCCAATTACAGCAGGGTCTGGGAGTTATACCACTGTGTGCCCCAAAGTCGTAACCTGTCCCAGGAGACAAAAGGGGACTCTGAAATTAAACAAAGACTGTTCAGTTGTGTTTAGTGAGAACCTTCTTGCACTAGATGTAATCAGTCTTAATCCACAAAGATACTACTTTAGGCAAGTGGGTTAGGATCATAAATAAACTTTGGATCACAGGGCGTTTTTGCAATTTTTATGTACATCTCATTATTTGTTCAGTTAGGAAAACTTTTCTAGCACTATCTATAACTCTGGGAGGTAACTTTATAGACTTTCCATAAGATATCAAAGTACAGAAGTTTCTCTTGAAATAGGTCAGGGTGTGACAGGTCATTGGCAAGATTATTTATTTATAAATCCGAATAATACTGTACAGAGGATCAGTGGGCGTGCTCTGGAAAGTCAAGTTTCACTTCCATTTCCATCATACACCTGTGCCTTATCAGCGCTTTCAGCAACCTAGTTTTTACATTTAGCTGATGTGACAGGTCTGAAGTTTGTAAGACACCTCAAAGGGGGCACTCTGACAGTACTCAGCCTTGACCAGTCTAAAATGACTGAGCACTTGGCTAAACCTGGTTATGGCTGTGGACGCCCCTTGTAGGGAGCAGCTTCTGCCTGCCGCAAACTGTTCACAGTTAACAGGCGGGTGACTTTGCCTCTAGCTTCAGGGGGAAGAAACTGCAGGACAGGGGCTGACTAAGCCAGTGTGCCGCTTAGTCTGAGGGGGTGACCTTCCATCGCCACTCACAGGGCCCTGGGAAAAGCTGGCCTGGGCTGGCCCCCGAGGATCTCACACTATGCCTCCAACCTTCTTAGGGCTTCATGGAAGCATCAGGATGCAATGCAGAGGTTTTTGAAATTATTTTTTGTGTGGATGTCTTAAAGCTGTTTTTTGTCAGAACTTCTGTTCACATAAAGTCTTAGAAGCAAACCATACACAGAAAGTGGAGCAGCTGTGGTTAGAGAGGCCGCCTGCTGGGCACTTCCTTTTCCTGGTGCTGCCTGACGTGCTCCACAGAGAACGTGGTTGGAGAGCAGCCGAGGTACAGGACAGAGCCTGCTTGGAGTAAGAGACCTGAGCTTGAATCCCAGCACTGTCTGATGAACTGTGTGGCTCTGGGCAAGTCAGTGTATCTCTCTAAGCCTCAGCTCCCAAACAGGAAATACACACCTGTGGGGCTGCTGTGAGGACTGACTGGAGGCTCCAGAACAGTCATTTCCATACTGACAGGGGCCCCTCCCTGACGTGCAGGGAGGGCCGGGAACACGTGACTCTGACCCAGGCTCGCTTACCTGCTCAGGGGTTGGTGCTATGGGCGTGTCACTGGGGAGTATAGCCGGGGCGGGCAGAGGGGCCGTGTGCTGGCTAGAGTCCCCTCGATGACTGGCGTCAGTGCCCACAGAATTCTGTCCTGATGGTGTCTCTGAGCTGAACACGGTCTAGGGGGCAAACAACTGGGTCAGTGAGGCCGGTCAGTGAGGCCCCAGGTCAGGGGCTGACAGGAAGTAGGGCGGAGACTTCCTCCGCTGACCACTGCGTGCCCCGTGAGTCTCCTTACCCTCTGGGGCGTGTGGATGGGTGACAGCATGTCCAGGTCAGTCATCGGGAACTCCAGGCCCTTCCTGCGCAGGTCCTCGTAGACAGCGACAACGCCTGTCAAATCGGGCGAGCTGCGGAACGCGTCAGCCCAGGACTGAGAGGGGACAAGGGGACATGGCCGGTAACCGCTGCTCACTGAATCCCACGTGAGCTCAGCTACCCGCCCTGCAGAGAACAGAAGTTCTGTTTCTGACTCGATGGCCCTGTGACTATGTCCCCAGCCCCTACTCCACGCTCCCCACACTCAGAAAGTCGTCATCAGACAACCAAGGTGGCCGCAGACAAGAAACGGACTAAAGCCAACAGAGAAAGGGCAGCGGTGACATGGGCACCTTTCTCCCTGGGGAAGGAGCTGGCACTAGCTCTCCCTGGCCCGCCCGCCCCCTCTCACCTGGATGAGGTTGAGCACCTTGTCGTGCACGATGGTGGGTGGGTTGTTCTTGGGCAGGATGGTCCTCACCAGCACGCCCTCCACAAAGTCCTGGCTGGCCACCAGCACGTGGAAGCGGTGCCCGCAGTTTTTGACACAGGTTTCCAAGACCTGGATGCCGTGAGGTGCCCACAAGCACTGGTCAGAGAAGGGGGAGCGCCCAGGACCCCCACCTCACATTCATGTCCCAGAGGGCAGCCTGAGAGAGTGGGGCTTCCTGGGGTGAGCCCTGGCACGTGGACCAGCAGGGACAATGCGGGATTTGGGGACTGGCTGATGGGGGCTGGGGTGGGTGAGGGCAGTGTGCGGGTGGTGCCCACAGAACCCTGTCCTGATGCTGTTTCTGAGCAGAACAGTCTGGAGGGAAGGTGGTGGCTCTCTGGGTGGAAACCAAAGAGAACTTCCAATGGGGACCCTGCGGCCTGAGGAAAAGGTGCTAACCTTCCCTCCCAGCCCTTGTTCCTGGCCCGGCAGAAGCTGATTTTGCTTTTCAGAGTCACCAGATTCGCCTGGATATGACAATGCTGTGGAGGAGGCTGGGACAAAGAGCTTTGTCTCCACTCCCTAGACAAAGCCACCCCGATAGCCGGGATGTCCACTTACACCTAGTCCTGTTGTGGGCAAAGACGGTCCTCAGCCACTGGCATTTATTTTATTTTCATTTTTCTGGGCGTCCAAGTACCAATCAGCACCAACTGGGCCTGCCAGGCTTTCTGCCCCCTGAGAAGTTTGGGTTCACTGAACTTCTGTTACCTGGCAGGTCCTGTGGCCCAGACTCTCCATTATTGGTTCTACAGGAATGTGGGCCTCGGGGTGCCTGATCCCCATGCCATAGGTTGGAGAGAACTTTTTTCCACATGGCCTTCCTTGCCACTCATGTCTGCCAGCAGTACAGACAGGATAACGCTTTGCCCACAGACCTTTTCTCCTGGCCCTTGGAAGAGGAGCCCCGTGGTAGCTGGGAGTCCTGTGGGGCCCAGGGGAGGCCGTCCCCGGTGGACCCTAGTCCTGCCATGGACACACGGACAGACAGGGCACTCACCGTGAGAGCCAGCATCACCTCGTGGAAGTTCTTATTCCCCATGATTCTCTTCTTTATTGCTCGAAAGGCATCTTTGGGACTGGGCAGAAGGACAATAGGATAAGCTGAGGCATGGGACCTCCTTATCCGACATGGAGGCTGCCTGCCCAAGGTCAGGGGGCTCTGGGAAATGGGAATGTCCTTCCTGGGTCCCATCTGTTTTCTGCGTTTCCAGGTTCTAATCACGTCACTCTCTGCTGCCTCACCAAAGTCCTCCTGGGGGACCGTGAATACTTGGCAGGGATTCTCAGTGTGGTCGCTGGGCTCCCTGCACCACGACACCTCAGGGCGGAGGTGTGTGTGGTAAAAATGCAGAATCCCAGGGCCCGACCCTCAACCACCTGAACCAAACTCTCAGGAGATCTGCTGCTTACCATGCCCCAGGGGCTTCTTATGCAGACTGGAGTTTAGCAGGAGCCCATGGGCACAGAATCCTAATGCCCCACCCCGGCCCGCTCCCCTACCCATCCATCCCTCCGCTCAAGTCTTAGTACCCCACATGTGCTAGCACCGTTTTGGGTGCAGGGGATACGCTGAGGAACAAGACCATGTGGCCCTGCTTTCAAAGACCACACGTTCCTGGGAGACAGGCATAAGTGAGGGGAATAAGTGGGTCCTGTGCTAAGAGCGAGTGGGTGTGGGGAGGGGTCAGGGAAGTCTCCTCTGAGGAGGCGGCACTGCAGCTGAGCGTGAAGGATGAGATGGAACCAGCCGGTGGGGCAGGGGAAGTGGTTAAGGTAGAGGCCGGAGCCTGGACCAGGGCCCTGGGGTGGGGAGGAACTGAAATATGGGCTGGCTGAGTGTGGAGGAGGGTGAAGGCAGGGGCTGAAACGCAGGAGGGAGGGTGGACGCCCCTACGTGCCGAGGGAGCCCTGAAGGCCGTGGTGGCAGCCTGCTCTCCCTGTGCCATCTGTACCTCTACGGCCACTCCCCACGCCGCAGCCCTGCTCCCTGCTCCGCAGTCCCATACAGGTGAAATCGATGTCTCAACAGATCGCTCTTGCCTAAAAGGCCTTTGTGGTGCCCCAACATCCACGTCGTCCCCCGCCATGCCTTCCCAGTCCCCGTCTCCCCAGCATGCACTGTCACGGGCACTCACCAGGGCCCGCTGGCTACAGAAGATCCCCCCAGAGGGCAGGGACTACAGCCTGTTTGACACCTTGCCTCCCCAGGCCCAACATGCTGCAGGGTCACATTTCCCAGGCCAGCAAGGGGCTGTTGGGGCCTGTCCTGCTGTCTGACCGGGTGTCTGTCAGCCTGTCAGTGCTGACCAGTTAAGGGCAAGTCAGGAGAGTCAGCAACCCTTACATGAGTCCCCCAACACGAGAGGAGGTGGGAAAGCCTTCCTGGGAACAGACCCCATGAGGGGGCAGAGCCGTGGAGGCCCGTCAGGGCTGTGAGGGAGAGGACACACAGGGTGAGGGACCCTGGGCCCTAATGGGGTGGGACCCTGTCCCAGAAGCATGGGGGTAGTTTTCGACCCAGTGCCCTGGGACAGCTCCTCACCCTCCAGGCTCCTTCTGACAGAAGCTGGTTTCTGCTCCTGGCTGGGCTGCTTACCTGTGGCTATTTCAGCTTCAAAGGGGCTTGTCTCCGCTTCTTACAGAGAGGCCCAGAGCAAGGGCATGGCATTGGTAATCAGAAGTTCTGGCTCGTGTGCCACTGCTGTGGGCCTAATGTGTGCCTAGTACTCTGTTAGGAGCAAAACGTGGATGACAAGAAGGCCACACCCCAATGGAGGAGTGGACAAGAGACCAAAGTTTAGATGACAAGCTTACTTTGCTCCCTGCCGGGTCCCCATGCCTCACGATGTGCCTGAGACACAGGAGGTGCTCAGATCAACAGTGCACACACGAGTGAGTCTGAGCCCCAGTTCTGCCGAAGTTTCTAAGGGAGAAGGGGACTTGGCTCTCCAAGGACCCAGCAGTGACTCAGCCCCAACATTCATGAAGCCCCAGGCCTTTCGAGAGGCCCCATGAGGTTTTCTGCCTCCTATCTGTTCTCTGGTGGTTCTGCCATCTGTCCACCACTCTCTCCCCCAACTCTTATGAGTTTAGACATAGGTACTAATGTCCCCTCCTAGCTCCTTGGCAAGCCCATGGAGCACCACTGGGGATACTGGAAGGTGTCCAGCAGCCACTGTGCTCTCCTGATTGGCCTTGACTGTGATGCAGACACCCACAGCTTCCCTTGGGCTCTGGGCTGGGCACTCCTAGCCCCTGCCTGCTTCCAGCCTGCCCTCTACATGCAAACGCTGCCTGGCTGAGAGGACCCAGTGAAAAATGGAGAAGGAAATGAGTTCCTGCTCCAACTCTTGATCCTGATTTTCCAGAAGAGAGGCCTCGTCTGGGTGTACTTCCTCCTGGCTGTGGTCATCACACCCCTCCCTGCCCTTCCCAGGTTTGTCCTGAAAAGGACAGTGGACCCTGCGTCCCCTCTCTGCTCCCCTCAGGGCCTTGGGCTTAGGACAGAAAAGAGCTTGCCTTTGAGGACAAAGACCTAGAGAGGTAAAGTGACTTGCGCAAGGTCACGCAGCTGGCCTGTGATGGCTAGTCAGGGATCAGGAGCCGGGGCCATGACACCTCCCCCTCACCATGCAAGTCCCTTGGCAGCGCTCCTCGGCATTGAGCAGGACACGGTGACCTGCGCACCGGATATGCTTAGCAAAGGTCAACCATGATTAGCCTCTCAGTTCTGCTTCACTTTCACTGCCCTCCCCGTGATCCCCGACCATCCCTGCTGGTTTCAAATCTTAAGGAAATGAAAGTCTATTCTTGCTCACTGACAAAGCCGGGAGTCCCTAAACACAGTCCAGAATGCGAAATGCAGAAAAGTACTTGAGGCTGCCTCCTCGTGCTAAGGGTCACCGGCTGGCCTGGTCTTACGGCGATGCCGCCCCGACGCTGTTCTAGCAGCTCTGGTTGGCTGGGCTGCTGCTGAGGGGCTGTGTGGGCTGCAGCGCCCCGTGGCCAGCTGCACGCCCGGCATCTCTGGGCCTCTCGTCCACCTGATGAGAGGGCTGGACAGGACCTCGGTTCGACAATGTTTAAAATGCCACATTCCTGCCTGGGGTGGGGCTCAGACAACCTCTGCAGCCCCTCCTGACACTGAGGGCCACAAGTGGGGTCTGCCTATGTGTACAGAAGTGGCGGGCCGACGGTAGGGGAGCTCTGGAGGGAGGCGGGGTGTCGCAGTGGCCCGCCCCGCCTGGGCCCCAGCCTCACCCTTCCTCCGTCTCGTTGACGATGTCACAGATCTCCATGTTGAGGGCCCAGTCTTCGCTCTGCAAGGAGCCGTCCGTGGCTTTCTCTGAGGAGAAGAAACCATAAGTCACAAAGGCATGTGGGGTCCCAGGTGACAAACTCAAATAGTTTGAGTGGGTGGGAGTGTGTGGTGAGGGGAGTGGTGCGGGAAGAGATAGAGAGGAGGGACGACAATGGATGCTTTCTGGGCGCTCGAGATGGGCCCGGCGCTGTGTACACTGTATTACCTGCACTGTCCCATTTTGTCACTTAATTCTCACTAGTAGCCACGCGAGGCTGGGCTACCACTGTCCTCTGACTGCTGAGGAAGCCGTGGCTCGAGCACCGAATGGATGAGCGGGGGTAGGAATCCAGCAGGCATGGCCTCGGGGTGCTTGTTTTTGACGCGACAATATGGAAAGTGTTTTATTTTTATAAATATTTTTGATTTGGTAACCATTCACATGGTTCAAAAGTTCCAAAGTGGCATGCAGTGGAGAGTACATCTACCTGCCTCACTTGCCCCCTGCCCTGACTTCCCAGAGGCCCCATGTAACCAGTGTCCTCTCACATCTCCCAGAGACATTCTTTACTACCAAGGCAAGGACATGGTGTAGTGACACTCAGACTCCATTGTCAACAAGTAGCCTGGCCTTGGCCTTCCCCATTGAGCCAGTTTCTGTCTGCAGACTGGGCAGACACTGAGCCACCCTGCAGACCTGCTCTGAGGAGTGGGGATGACACAAACAAGCCATCCAGGAAGTACTTGGAACAAAACAGGTGCTCAGTAAGTGGTGGCAGTTCCCTTTTTTTCTAATTGAGGTGAAGGTCACATAATATAAAATTAACCACTTTAGAATGTATGATTCAGTGGCACTGAGTACATTTGCAATGCTGGGTAACCATCATCTTTATCTAGTTCAGGCTGTGCTGATTCTTAGGGTAAGATTTCCAGGCCAAGGGTCAGCTATGAGATTCCCAAGGCCTGTCAAGGCCAGGGTCCGCGACCAGCTGCCGAAGCTCTGCTCCGTGCAGGGTCCAGGCTGGCCTTCTCTTCGCTCTCGTGTGAGAGGCGGTAGGTGAATGATGAATGCAGGAACTGACAATGCCAGGACATCCAAAGACATTCTTTAAAAAGTGAAGTGCTGTCCCTCACTCACCACAGACCTCTGAACCCTTCTAGATACCATCTGCGCGAGGATGAGTTTTTAAGATACGTCCTACCACAGTGTGCACAGATGATTTTACACACTGCTTTTCCTAGGCAACATTCTATCACGCACATTCACTCCCGGCACACACGTACATTTTCTCATATATAACAGGTGCGTGACAAGACAGGATTTCATTAATGTTTTAAGGTTCAGACCATGAGACCCTTGGTGTCCTAACACAGGGCGCTCTCCAAGTCCCTCTCCATTACGGCCGTCTCCTTGGCTTCCGGACCCTGGCTCCAGGCAAGGCGTGCTCACCTACCTGCCGGCCTCAGCAGACCTGTTGCCATAGCAGTGTCAGCCATCATTGACCATTCGAATGCTCGATGGACCAGGCATGCAGAACGTGATGTGATGGTACAACCATCCTACAAGGGAGGCTCCCTCAGCACCCCGTTCACAGCGACAGCTGTGGCTCAGGGAGGCTAAGCAGCCCCTCACTTGCTGTACAGGCACTGATGTGTTAGGCCGGCTCCAGGCATTAGGAACACAATGGTGGACAAGATAGACGAGGTCCCCACCCTATGGCACCCAAAGAGGCTGAGGCTCTGGGCCTGGGCCTGTCAGGACAGAGGGGGGCTGTCACTGTGTGGCTGGGCAGGGCCCTCTTCTAGCTGGGGAGGCAGGCCCATCCGCAGGGCATTGCCTGGGCCGGGCCAGCACAGTCACCGTCTCATAACTGTGGCTTCTGTGACCTTGCTTCTGAAATTAGCCTGACTTCATTCCACCACCCTAGGTCCTTCCTTGAGTCCTGTGGCCAGACGGATGCAAGGGTGGCCCAGGACACATGCCAGGCAGCTGAGGCATCCAGGTAGGGAGCCAGCAGCAGAGTGGGCTGCTTTATTTCCTAGATGATGGCTAGGGGAGGGGATAAGGAAGTGCTCCCTTTAAAAGCACTGGAAGATGAACTTGTTCACCTGACAACTATGTCCTGAGGGTGGCTTCTTTGTGTCACATTCCCCATCCTTGGGGATTTACTGAAACGCATGAGGATAGCCAAAGAGAGCTGGACAAGTGCCCCTCTGAGCAGAGAGGGTGGTGAGTTTGGGGGGGGCGGTGGCTAATCACCTATGCAGAGCCTGTGCCTTTTTCAGAAGCCACTTCTTGGTGACCCCCAGTCACATGGGCCTGAAGGATTAGTCATTCTTGACTCCTATGCTACTTCTAACTGGCCACGAAGCCCTGTCAATTCCAGCTCCTGACTCTCTCTCCCTCCTACCCATTCCCTGGTCGCCCTGCTCTCTGTCACTGTCCCAGCCGGCCACCATCCTGACCCTCTCAGACCACCGCCTCAGCCTCTCCTTCCTCGCTCCTTCCCATCCATTCTCCCTCCTGCCCAGAGGGAACTTTCTGCAACTTGAAAGTGACCATGTTAGCCTGTGCCCCAAACCCTTAAAGGCTCCCCGCCACCAGCCCTCAGCCAGGCCTCTAGGCCCTTCCACAGCAGGATCGCTTTAACTTTCCAAGTTATAGGCTGCACAGCACCGAGTGCCATTAGCTGTTACCGTAAGGAATGGGATTTGCCCTCACAGCCCTGTAAGGTGTCTATTATTGCCCTCATCTAATCAACGAGGAAGCGGAGGCGTAGCGATGTCACACAGTGGTAAGGGAGGAGTGGCCACTGATGCCACTGGCCCTATCTCTCATCAGGGGTCAGGGAGCTCTGCTTTCCCTGAAGGGTCCTCTGTAACACTCAGGCCACTTGTCCCCTCCTCCCGGACCCTTGGCTCCACAGCAGGCCTCGCCGTGGTTCCTCAATCAGATTCCGTATGACCGTCCCAGTAACCCCTGAAAACGAAAGACACCTTTCTTCTCCTGAGGGAGCAAGCACAAGGTTTTAGAAAGGACTATGGTCATTTTGGAAAGGGGGCAGCTGGGACATTTATAAGTCATGAATGCCACTCCAAGGAATCAAGGTGGGTGCAGAAGGACCTGGAACATGAATCTGATACCAACCTGAGCACAGCTGACAAGTTCTTTAGTCCTGAGTGCCAGCAGTGGGCAGAGCCACTCAGAGGATGGAGTGTTTTTGCGGGGACGAGGGAAGAGGGGAGTTTTGGTCAGCCTAAGCAGCAAGGGGGAGGGGAAGAGGCAAAAGAGAGACAAGACCCATCGGAGCAATTTCAGAAGAAAGGCATGCCCAGACCAGGATGGGCCCATCCACCCATCACTGGCCAACTTCCTTCAGGTCTGGGAGTGGACTGCAGGATTGGAGAGTTATATGACTTCTTTAATAAAGGTTTCCACACGGTAGCTGTGTTCCATTAAGGGCAGAAATTTAAACCCACAGGAATCTGGGGATATAGTTTTGTTTCTGTCTTTAACCACAAAAGTAACTCAGCTTGCTATTTTAAGAAAGGGGAATAAAAACACTGACAATGGTTACCAGTTCCAAAAGAATGACAGCTGACTTCCTGACTCTGAGTCGGGAAGTCACCTTGGCAGTAACCTTCAGAGCCCCAGTAGCAGTTCAACTCTCGTCCCCAGTTCCTGAGGAAGCCAAGCGCTGCAAACGTCCACCGATCAATAGGCCACACTGTCGTCTAGGGCTGGCTGCCCTGGGGGTTTGGATCACTGGGCACCTGTCTGCTTAGTAGCCTGTCCTCTCCATGTTGGGGCTGGTGCAGACACCACCACCCCGGAGGGCTCCAGAGAGCCTGCCCGATACGGTGGCAGGTACAGACAGGTCGGGCAGCGGCATGGGTTTTGGAGTGGGAGCAGTCCGGCCCTGCCCCTTCACTCGGAGACCACGGTCAAGGATCTAAACCCTCTGAGTGTCTGTTTTCTCATCTGTAAAACTGAGATCAGTTTTACACCACTGCCGGCTTCAGTGGTGTTGAGACTTTTCCGCCAGACAATGTTATGTACAATGTCAGGTGAAGAGCAGTGACCAGTGACTAAGTGCCATGGCCATGACTTGGCCCGAGAACAGGAAGGGGTGGCCACGAAAGACACGCCAGTTCCAGGACTCTATTGCTAGCCCGTTCATTCCCGGGGAGACCCCAAATAGCTGGAGGACCGCAGGCCCTCCCAACCGCAGGCTCCTTCTGCTGCTCTGGAGGAGGCCATTTTTGCAGTACTCAGTGGAACCACGGTCAGCGTCACGGGTGTGACCTCCTACTCCCCAAGACAGCCGGGGAGTGCGGGGGGAGAAGCCTAGAACCTTCTTCTCACCCTGTGCATTCAAACAATCTCGAAGTCCTGTGGATTCCAGATGCTCAGCTCAACATATCTCAGAGTTGCCCCCAACTCCATCATCACTGTGACAGCTCTGGTTCAGGCCCTGTCACCTCCCCCAGGCCTGGACCATCACCTCCACACCCTTCAAACATAAATCCAAGCAGTATTTTCCTCTGTCTAAAAATTGTCCAGGATCCCTCTTCCTCCCACTGCCTGAGGGTCAAAACCTAAACTCTTTAAGGACTGAGAGGGACATCTGGGCCTGACCTCGGCTACAATCAGCTGTGTTCCCCCCATTTCGCAGGTTTTGTTCTCTCTGGCCTCACCCTGGCTTCTGCCAGGAACGCCTTTCTTCCATTCAGTCGGGTGCCAGTTCACATGACGATGATGACAATGAAGACACCATCCACCACTAGCAGCACGCTCACTGGGCACTCGGTACGCACCAGGCATGGGACTCGGCACCTCACACCAAGTCCGTTTCCCCTCCCCCACAACCCTCAGATGAATAAACTGAGCACAGAGATGTCAGTGACTTGCCCCTGGTCACACAACTTATAAGTTGTAGAGCAGAGATTCGAACCCAAAGAGGTCTGGTTCCCAAATCCATACTCTTAACCAGTATGTTATGTGCATCTCGAACACACCTCAACACTTGTCGTCCAGGCCCTGGGGAGACAATGGGGAGCAAAACGGACCAGGTCCTGCCCTCAGGAGGTTTACAGCCAGTGGGAGGCCACCACTGACATTACAAAAGGCAAAAATGCTGTGACAGAAAAGACCAGGTGCTCGGACAGTACAAGGGGGGTGACATTTGGATGTGCAGATGCAGAAGAGGAAGTGGTGTTGGCCAACCCATGCTCATCTTTTAAGGCCCTACCCCAGTGTCGGCCCCCCAGCATTGCATCCAGCTGGCCAGACTGAGTCATTTGTCATCCTGCACTGTGACAGTAATATCATGAATAACAGTGACAAAATGACCAGCACTCAGCGAGTGTCAGTTTGAGCAGCATGCTCGCTGCACCTCCTCCCGTGTTACTTCCCCACAGTCCCCGCCCACCATATGCAGGGGCGGCGATGCCCAAGGCCTGGGGGTTGACTAGTCCCTGGGGAAGGGGCGAAGCAGGGCCTGTGCGGCTCTAAACCTCTGCTCTGCCCCGTTGAAGGACATCCCTACCTGCCTCAGGTGGACTCTGAGCCCCTGGGGACCTCTCCATCTCACTGGGCCTACTTTCATTCAACAAGTGTGGAAGGGCTGACAGCCTCCAGGTGGCCTTGCTGCTCCGGTTCACACCGAGTCCCCCTCCACCCCCAGCCTGGACAACGCTCACGTGTTTCGCTGACCGTGAGCTCCCCTCTTCCACTCCTGAAACCCTCTGGAACTGGGATGCTTCTTACAAATGACCTGTCAGAGCTCGGTTGGCAGCTTTTCTTTTTTATGCTCCAATGGTGTCTTAGATTCAATGAAATGTGCTTTGTAAATAAGGAGCTATCTTTTTTTTTTTAAACTTGTTTGTTTGTTTGTTTATGATGACATTGGTTAATGAAATCCAGTAAGTTTCAGCTGTACATTTTAAGAGCAAGGCATAATCAGGAACTGTCTTAAAGGCCAATGCTAATAGCAGACCTAGTCCTGCCCTAGACTATGACCAAGTCTAGGGCGGGGTTCACTGACCCAGGGGATAGGGACAGAATAGGAGTGACATGCTGTGTCAGCTGTAGGTGGCTCCCGCAGGCCCTCTTCTGAGAGCCTCCTTCTGTGGCTGGTGTCCCAGCAAGGGCATCCACAGCCATTTCCTTTTAGGATCACATTTACTGAATGTCACCTTTTCCTTATAAATGTCACCTACTCATATTACTCAAAGGAACCACAGTGAACCTTTGTTAGATTTCCTTCTAGTCTTTACTGTTCTAAGGCTTTAAAAAACATATCTGTACAATTTTTTAAAATGTGTAATGGTATAGTAGTTATGGCTTATTTGTTTTAAACAAAAACGAACTGGAATATTTACGAATGAAATGATGTTTGGAATTTGCTGTAATACCCACCCCTCTGTTCACCTCCCCACCCATCATCTGCCTCTATCCCTTAGTGCCCCCGTATCCCATCCACCCTTCCTTCTGCCTCCTGCATGACGTCTTCCTGCCCATCCTGTCCCCTCCCATTCATCTCTCTGCCCTTCCATGATCCTCTGAGCTGCTATTGTTTGTCCAGCCCTGTGCCATGTGCTAGAGAAGCAAAGATGAAGAAGAAGGGAATTCCTGCCCTTGAGGAGGTCCTAAAGAGGTCAGGTAACAGCTGGACAAACATTTGCAGTGCAAAATGGATAAGTGAGATGATAGAAGTCAGTCCACAGAGGTGTGGGAGCCATGAGAAGGGGTGAACACCTGCAGAAGGAACTGGAAGGGTTTGGCGAGGAGGTACCGTCTGAGTTGAGAACAGAGCATGAGTTGCCAGGTCAGGGAAGGAAGAGGAGGGACGTTCTGGTAGAGGAGTGGCATTTACTGAATGAATGAATCAGTGATGAATCATCAAGGAAGACGGGAAGGAGAGAAGAGGGGCTTGAGAGTCAGTCTCAGGGACTGGGAAGAAGTGACCTGAGGGAGGCTGAAGGTTCCAGGGGGGAGTAGGGCAGCCAGAGGAGAAAGGAGTGGCTGCTGAGGCAGAGGGGAATATGCCGATGGTTCGGGACAGTCCAGTCTTATGCTGGAAAGGTGGAATAGGGGACGGAACCACATCAAGACCCACAGTGGCAGACGCCTTCCTGGCCTACCCAATAGCTGTCCCTTCCTTCTCACTTGCCCAAAGCATTAATCTCATTCCCTTTGCAGCGCCTGGTCTAAGAGTGGCCAAGAGACCAGTTCTGATCACTGGGGAGTCAGGGGGTGCCTGCTGGATAACAGTGAAGGGAGGAGTCCCTCCTGGGATATAGGGCACAGCCCAGGGAAGGAAAAACCCCTTCTCCCCCTCTCCTTCCTCCCTCTCTTTAGGGAGGCTAGCGTGGGACCCATGGCGCCTGGAGCTGAGGAGATCACAAGCTCAGGACAAACCACCAACATGCTAAGGACAGAGAAAGAAAGAGCCTAGTGTTTAAAGACATCAATGAGCGGCCACACCAACCCTGAAAGCACCAACCTTCAGCCTTCTCGTTAGGCAAGTAAAGCGCACGGTGGCGGCTCGGCCTATGGTGGCTGGGTCTCCCGTTCCCTGCAGCCAAGGTACCCTGACTGATACTCCTTTGTGTACTACTGAGTTCTGCTGCCAGGGCTTCCCCATGGGACTGCTGCACTCTGGAACCAGAGGGGAGCCTGGTTGGCAGGACCCTGGGAGAAGACCCGGCCCAGCCCTTTTCCCCACCAACCCAGCCTTCTGCGGGCACCCCCGGTCCTACTCCTTCAAGCTTCCATGCTTGTGAGCAGGGGTGTGCTCCTCACCGCCTCCACCTAAACCCAAGCTCCTAAGCCCAGCTCAAGGTCAGGTCGCCTGGTGGGGCCTGCCCTGGCCTCCCAGAGGGCCTGCTCCTTCATTCGTTGCGCCAGCAGCATTTTGTACAGACCACAACTACAAGCTCTGTTTAGTGGAGTTGTTAAAATAACTCTATAGTATTGATTTCTTGTTTCTGTCTATGTCTCCCATTAGGTTGTGAGCTCAAGGGTGGAGATCACAGCTCATTAGTCACCAAATTCTTTAGGTAGATGGGACTGGGCCTGTGACAAACCTGCAGTACATGTTTGCCGAGTAACTGAATGAAGAGGCCATGTTCACCAGGATGATAAACCTTTATAATTCTTTAATTTAAATGAAATACTCCCACCCTTTGGCCCCCATTGACCCCTTAGTAGCTGATGTGTAGAAATCCTAATCTTTCTTCCAATTGGCAGCCCTTTGAATATTTTCAGGAAGTATGTCCCTCCTTAATCTGTCTTCCATGCTGACACCCCCAGTTCCTGTGACCACTCCAGTCAGGACATGGTCTCTAGAGCCTTCACCAGTCTGCTCAGTCCTGCTGGGATGCAGGCCAGTGGGGCTGTCCATCTGGAGAGGCAGTATGGGAACTCGGTCGCCTGCCCACGATAGAGACGGTATTTGTATTAATTCACTTGGGACTACATTAGATGTTTATTAACTGCAGTGCACGGAGCTGACTCCAACAGTTTGTCGTGGTGAAAGACACTTTTGCTGGCCTACAGCATTTAGCATTTCTAGTCTCCAAGTGGCTCTGTGACCCAGTTCTGGCAACTGAGAGATGAGTGGGAAGCTCCTGGGGAAGGTTTTGCTGCAGCTGGTGCTTCATCTGTGCTTCCTGATAAGTGAGGATGAGCACCAGGATGAAACCAATGTGCTAACTAACGGTGGTGGGGCGGGGAGCAACAAAGAACCATTATAAACAAATTCGCTTGGGATAAACCCAGACGTTCACTCAAAAGGAAAGCTGGCAAGTCCCTTTCAATTCTAAGGGGAAGCGATCAGGTGGACAAGTCAGGAGTATAGGATTTGGCCATACACAACTCCCAGTTCGAGTCCTTACTGGCGCACTCACCAGGGGTGTGCCGGCGAGTGACTTCTCTGTGCCTCACCCCTCCTCTGCAGAATGGGCATAATTAAAGCACTCAGCCTGCACGGCTGTGCCAGGAGGAGATGAGAGAACGCACTTCAAGTGCTTCACATCCTACCTAGCACATAGCAAATATTATCGACTGCAAACATATCAACCAAGAATTGTTTGAGAATTTCAAGCCCTGTCATAAAAACAGACTTTTAAATCACATACGTGTAGAATCCACTTCTCCCTCCAGCCAGCAAACTCTCCTGAAGCCGACTTTTCGACTTTTCAAATGAACAACTCTTTCCAGCCCTGGCTCAGAAAGTCCCACCAGTTTTCTAAGTTGCTGAGCAGTCCTTCGAAACTCTGGCTGCCTCTCCCCTGCCATGTTGTAACCACAGGCCACAAGACGAACTCTAAAATACTCTACAGAAGACAACCCGCAATTTTAAAGTTGATGTAACTAACTATAGTACCTAACTGAAGAATATTTCAGTTAGATGAAGGAGGGTTTGAAAAACCTATCCAGGTTAAGAGGGAGCAAAGAAAGGCTTGAAGTGGCTGGCCAAGGTGTATGTGCCACATTCTTTTTTCCTCCCTGTACTGTGAATGTGAAAGATGTTACTGATTTCTCTTCCACTCCTTCCCTTACCCCACCCCCATTTATTTTAAGGGACTGGCTCATGTGATCATGGAGATTTGGCAAGTCCAAAAACTCAAAGTAGGCTGGCATGATAGAGACCCAGGGAATAGACACAGCCCAGGTCCAAAGGTCGACTGCTGGTGGAATTCCTCTTTTTTTAATTAAGGCCTTCTGCTGACTGGCTGAGGCCCTCCACACCATAGAGGGTAATCTGCTTTACTCAGTGTTAATCTCATCTAAAAAATACCTTTACAGAAATGTCTAGAATAGTATTTGACCAAATATCTGGGTCCCAGGGCCCAGTCCAGTTGACTACCCCAGGGGTTTACACTAACAAGTTCCAATCCAACAGAGGACAACTCTGTCCACCCTCAAACTCTCCCAGGCTCAGCCTCGCGTGGTCTGGCCAGTTCCTCCACCCCTCCTTCCTTCCCTGTTCTACCTTCCCCATCAGGAACAGAGCGCAGTTCCTGTCTTCCTGTCTTGCACAGCAGTTTGGCTTTCCATGGCACTTGTCAGTGCGCTGTCAATTGCCAAGTTTCCTATGTCCATTAAAGGCATGAGTCCCTTGGAGGTTTCGTCACTTGCCTAGGGGACACAGCCGGGAAGGGGTGGAGCTGACATTTGAACCGACAGATCTTCTGATGCAGGGTCTCAGCTCTGACCCTATTCAGACTGCTTACATCCAAGTGATCAAAATGTGCTCTCCAGGATTATGTCAGGTGGGCTCATGCGCAAACTTAAAGACATTTTTAGAGTTACATATTTAATTTAATACAGAATAAAAAAACATGAACTAGCTCATCAAAGTAATGGTTTCATGGATATAATTACCTAGGATGAGGTCAAAATTGAAAACCAAAGGAACAACTATAAAAATAAAACTAAAGGTGGCACGGAGGCAGACACAAACTATAACGGTGGTGCAGGAAAGACAGAAGTCTGGAGAGCGCTGGCTACATTGAGACCTCCCGGGTAAGGAGGTAAAGAGTTAACTTGTCCTGAATCCCCCTGCTTCTCATGGGGTGATGGCCCCAAGCTAATTAGAAGACATTGAGGGTTTTTGTTTTCTTTTTCTAAAACCAAAAGAGCAGAAATCCGGGACTTTACTCTTATTCTTTGAACTTAGTGAGGGAACAAAACCTATTTTCCAGTTCCATCCCTACAGTCAAGCAAAGGCTCTAATTCCCAAGTGAGAACCGGCTCCACCCCAGGGCCTGAAACCTGACCGTCGTGAATGTGGCGGCCACCCAGCCAGTGACTGCTCATTTCCAGTGACGCCAAGACCAACACGGAGGCTGCACTGGAATCAGCCCTGGGGTGCCACCTTGGCTCTGCCACTAACTTAGACTGTGCCCCAGCGATGATGATCACACTAGTGAAATATCACAAGCACTAACAATTATGGACACTTACTGTCTGGCAGGCACCAGGCTGTTTCACCATAGAACAACACAACAACCTCCCAACTCCAACTGATACGGGCTATTAATTATCCTTACTTTACAGACAGGAAACTGAAGATGGGAGAGGTTAAGTAACTTGCCCCAGGTAACAAAGCCGGTGAAGGCTGAGCTAGGACTCAAGCCACCTGGTCTGATTCAAGAGCTCATCCTGGTTGCCTCACTATGTGTATATGTGGCCGGCAGACATGAAGCCCTTTCTAGACATCATTCCCTGTGATTCTCAAGACAGAGACTTGGGCTCTAACCTGGCTCCAGCATTTACAGATCAGGGAACCAGAGCTTCACAACGTGAGGGCTCCCCAGGGCACTCGCTGGGAAATAGTGAAGATTCTGACTCAGGGGACCCAGGGCTAGGGGACCCTCAAACATCTCTGATGTGGGTGCTCTGGGACCCCATTTTGAAGAACTCTGCCCTCCATCATTCTGGCTCCGGTCAGCTGGTCTGACCCAGAGGCCAGCAAACTATAAACCCACATGTCAAATTCAGTGTGTTTTTGTATGGTCCACCAAGCTAAGAATGGTCATTACATCTTTAAATGGTTGAAAAAAAAAATCCAAAGAATAATATTTCATGACATGAAAATCATATGAAATTCAAATTTCAGTGTCCATAAATAAAGTTGATTGGAACACAGCCATGCTCATTCATTGATATATAGTCTGTGGCTACTTTTGTGACACAATGGCAGAGCTGAGTATGTGTCACTGAGGCCATATGGCCCACAAAACCGGAAATGGAAAGTTTGCATAAACTGGTCTAGTCCACCCCACCAGGTAATGCAGGAATCCTCCTTACAGCTCCCCTACCCTCTGGCCTCTGCTTTCACACCTCCAGTGGTGGGGAGCTCATTACCAAACAAGGTAGCCGGTTCCAACTTTGGAGGTGCTGGGGACAGGGATCTGTGCTGGCACTGAACTCCGCCTGTAACATCACACTGTACCCTCCGAGCCTTGTGGAATCAGTTCTATCATTCCTCTACAATGACCATCAGTTTCTTTCTTCCCTCTGGTATCATTCCTTCTCTGTCCTCATCTGTCCCCTCATTTGTTCCTCACTGGTCCTCTAGAAACTTGAGGAAAACAGATAAGGGCACAGGCAGCGCAGAGGGAAGATGAAGCAGTTAGGAACAGAGCTGGAGCTGGACCCAGGGCCCCTGCCTCCCAGCCTTGTGGCCCCTGGACAACTCCGCTTGAGCATCCAGTTGGTTTCCAGCTCATCACTCCCGAAATGACACCCCAGAGGGCCCGAGGTGTCTCTCCTCCTCGATTCCTTCCTGTGGCCTGGAGCTTCGTGGATCCCAGGGCAGCTCTCCCTCACTTCTTTCCTCTCTCCATTTCACCCGAGGGCTCAGCCTTAGGCTCTGAGCTCTTCTCCTGTCATATCTGGCTACACCCACCCCAACCAGTGGGGGGCTGGTCCCCAAGGTTGCCCACATTTAGTCATTATTGGTTTGCCCCTTCCTTTCAAGAGTCAGTTGGGTCTCTGGCTCAAAGTGCTGGGGTGAGCTGACATCCAGAAATGGAAAACGGATTCTTGGGCTGCCTTCTGACGTTTGTCTATAAACCACAACCAGTAAGATGTATCCTCGGTGAAAACCCAGAAAGGGTTCTGAAATCCTTGGAAGGAGAGGGCTGTGTTGACACCACCTTGTACTAATTCTCTGAGACACTTGTGGCCCCGGGCTGCTGCCTCTGGCAAGTGCTCCTACTCACAGGCAGGGTGAGTGATCTGGAAGTCTCAGTCAGAGTCAGAAAAGCTCATCTGTGGGTGGCCAGTAACCATGGAAGGTGGGAGTAATGTAAATTCGAACTAACTACTGGTCAGCCAAAGGCAGCCCGGTGAGGGTGCAGCAGAGGAGCGGGGCTCTGTGTCCAGATTCCAACCCTGATGAGCTGTGAGACCTTCCGCAGCGAGACCTTCCCTCACATCTACTTTTGGTGATATGGGAAAAAAAAGCCAGATCTCATAGGGCCACCATACCTAGGAGACTAGCATGGCACCTGGCATTGGAGCACAAACTGTACTTTCCTTTTCTCCTTTCTTCCCTCCTACTAGGAGCCAGGCATCGTGTCAGGTGCCGAGGGTCTGGATAAGTAAGGTACAGTCCCTGCTCGCAAGAAGTCCAGTCTAGCTGGGGAGACACGCGTGCACAACTACTAACAGAATAGGACAGTGCTCTATTTGTGTGATGATGGTGGAAATGATACAAATGATGGTGACAGCAACAGCTACTGTTTCACACACATTCACAATGTGTCAGGCACTCTTCAGGGAGCACCCCATTTCATTCTCACAACCACCTTGACAGGTGGATGCTGCTGTGACTGCCACTGCACCCAGGAGAAGCAGAGGCTCAGAGCCTGAAGGCAGTGAAAGAGCCCAAGGAGCTAGGGTGACTGGACAGCACGAAAGCAATAGTTGGACCTGAAGGGGTCAGAGAAGGCCTCTGGGAGGTGATGATGCCTGGGGCTTTGAAGGATGCACACAGGAGCAGGCAGCCCAGGCAGAGGGAGCAGCACCAAGGTGTGTGTGTGGGGTGGATGAGAACTCTGAGAACACCGTTAGAAACTGCTGTGCTCAGGATGCCAATTCTATGGGGCTCTACCTTTAACAAGGGGTGGAGCCGGCAGGCCTGGGGAGAGATTACTCCTGTAGTTTACAGAAATACAGGCAGCTAATACTGCATCATCAATAGTCACAGCCAATCAGTGGTACTTCTGCCTTTGTCTAAAAGAAACATATGAAATACTGAGGGCATCAACTCGAATGGCAGATAGTCTTCATTTAATTTTACTTTTAGAGCCTCTTCTGCTCTAAATTTCAGTGGCTCTGGGAAGTTCATCTCCGCTTTCCGACCATTTCACTGGGGTCCTGGGTGAAAGCAGTCATTGTCTCCAGCCTCCTTTCCCTGGGCCTCATCTCCTGTGCGAAATGAAGGTGATGGGCTGGAATAGAGGTTTTCAATAAGTAGTTTCCAATCTAATGGCATTAGCATCCTCTGGGAACTTGTTAGACATACCAATTGTAGGGCTCCACCCCAGACCTATAGAGTCAGAAACTCTGGGGGTGTGGCCCAGCCCGTGGCCCTTTAATAAGACCTCTGGGGGATTCAGATGAGAACCCTGGGTTTGAAGAGCCCCAGGGTAAGGATCATTCTGGTAGTAAAACTTGGTTTGCACTAAGGTATTGTGATTTAGCGGCATTTTCTTTGGACAAAATATTTCTTGCCCAAGGTAGACAATCCTTCAGGGTGAAAAAAAAAAAACAGAAGCTGTTTTCTTTGACCATCTAAGGCCTAGAGTCCAGGTGAACTTTTCTAGGAAGCCTTAAGAATACATGGTTGACTTAGAAAGACAGATTTTTTGTTTTTTTTTTTGTTTTGTTTTTTAAGTAGTAAGTCTCAAACTTGGCATGTGACCAAAGCAGTGGTATCTGTAGTTAGAGAAATAAAGATGAAAGAAGAGCCGCCTTCTCTTTTCAGCTCTAAAACAATGACTCACTGGGGAGTGTGTGTGTGTGTGTGTGTGTGTGTGTGTGTGTGTGTGTGTGTGTGTGTGTACATGCGCGTGCGCAGTCTGTGCGCAGTCTGTGTGTGTGCTGTGTGGGGAAGGTAGGGGTTGGGGGTAGGGTGGGAGCTGGCTGGTTGCCCTGAGCTGGTCCAGAAGCCTCCTGGTGTGTAAACCCTCTGCCACATCCCTCTTAGAGATATTTGATTACAAAACTTCAGAAGAGCCACAAACAGACACCATGGTAATTACGACACTGAGCTGGTCGACAGACTTAAGTTAGGTTTGGCTTCCAAGATATTAAGAATGGAAAGAATGTCTTGTCTAAAAGATCCAAGTTTCCCACTCTGACCCTCCGGCTAAAAACCACCACCAAAATGATGAAGAGAGAATTTCTTAGTACTACCTGCAGTTTCCTCATACAAGAAGGAGGCACTGCCAGACTGTCACAGAAGTGTTAGCTATTTGGGGCATGGCTTGTGGGTCCTCCCATGGTGTGCTGGTGTACGCACGAGTGAGGCCGTATGAGACCTACTGTCCAGCCATTCGCAGGGACGCCGGAGCCTCACTGGGTCGTAGCTCAGTAACACCGACAATAAATATTACCACTTTCTTGTATATAGCATTGGCCATGTGCCAGACACTGTTTTAAGTACTTTATTAACGAGTTCAATCTTCACAACAACTCCATGGAATTAGGGGCGTGTGTTGTCCCCTAATTATAGGTGAAGAAACCTCAACACAGAGAAACAGCGTTAAAGAACTGGTAAGTCTCCCGTCAACACGGAGCAAGAGTCAGATCTGGGCTCTAAGTAAGCCGGCGTCTCCGGCCAGAGGACTCGGCTGTCTCATCTACTGATAAACGTGAGGCCCAATCAAGTGCTTACTAGGATCGCCCGCAGCTCAGAGCATCGGATACTCTACGCGGCCGAGCTGATGCTGGTGGGTGAGGGTTGCCAAGAGAAGGTTCGTTCTGAGACCTTGGTCTCTAAGGCTGGCCACCTGGGTCAAGCAGGTTCCCAGTGTAAGACGGGGCCCGGGGGAGGCAGGGTTCCTTGACCCCCACCCCGCAGGTCGCCGCCCAGACGCCAAGCTCTAGTGTCTGATCCTGGGAGAATGAACTTCTAGCCCTTCTCAGGTATCCGTGTCCGGAGGGCCCCACAAGACTGGAAATGGCAAGAGCCCAGGCGGCGCAACCCAAAGTGGAGAGGAGACGAGGGAAACAGAAGAGGAGCTCAAGGACTGAAAAACTACGTAGCCCTTTAACCCTCTAAACTTTCTGGATTCGCGACCCCAACAGCCGCCCATAGGCTATGTTGCAGACGGACCCGCCCTTTGCCTTTGCCTATTGGCTGCCATAGACATCCATCACAATCCAAGGCTTCCTAGTGGACCACAAATTTTGTCAATCAAGATGGGCGGGAGACTGGGCGGGGCCAGGTAGGGGAGAGACGCGCCAACCTCGTTCCCCTTCCTTGCCTCCCTCTGGTGTGTAAGTGGGGACTTAGGGGCGCCCCAGGGGAGCCGAGCCCTGCGGCGGGGTTGGCCGAGGCTCCGGGGACTCACCGATGCGCTGTCCCACCGGAGAGCTGAACGGGTTCCCCAGGAGAAAGTCCATCGTTGCGGCTGCTGTTGCCACCAACCCGTGGAATCAGCTGACAGCAACCGCCAGCACTGCCGATCCGTCACGTGACACGCTGGTCCGCGAGGTGGCGGCGGTGGGGGCGGGGCGGAGGGCGTCTGGAGCTTGCCCGCAGGCCCCGCCCCTGACGTGGAGGGTCTGGCGCCCCGAGGCTGAGGGCGGTGACCTCACTTCGGCTTACTCGGCGTCGGCGGACGTCACGCACGACGTAGCGCGGTAGGGGGCCTGGGGGGAGGACGTGGGCCTCTAAGCCACGCCTTCGATTATTAAGGCTTAGGGGCGTGGCCTAGCAATTTCTTAACACGCCGGGAAAACCGGATCTCAGACCACAGAAATGGCTTGGGTAAGGTTACAGAGCAAGCTCAGACTACAGCTGTCACTCTTAAGCGTCTTAGCCTTTGGGACTTACTCTTTTGACTATACACCCACCGCTGAGGTTGACAGCCTCTCTAGCTTGTTGTCTCCCTGCACTGACAGGACTCTTCCTCTCTGAGGTGGGAGGTTCAGGGGTTTGAGACCCCTGGACACTGAGAGCCAACTCAGTGAATTGCAACTTGGGACGGAGTAGAGTCCAAGATGGAAGAAAGCATATAGATATAGTCACGAGTAGGGTTTGGGACCCATCTCTGCCATTCATTTACAGTGTGATTCAAACAGTGAGCGTCTATTTTCTCTGGATGCTGGAATTAGATCAAGGACTCAACTTTTCTTTTTTTTTTAGGACACAGGCTCCTTTGAGAATTTGAAGCCACGAGTCTTTCTGAAGAGAAGAGGCAGAGACACAATTTAACTTCAGGGAGTTTCTGGGGTCCCTGAAGTACAGCTGTGGACCTCAAGTTAAGAATTAACTCAAAGGCCTTCCCCAGCTTTGTAATTCTATCTCCTTTAGTTTTCCTGTCGCGGCATGTTTCAGATATGTCACTTGCACATTAGATACCTGCTGTATTGGTTTTTTCTTCTAATGATATGCAGTCCAAAAGATAGAATAACTACTGCTTTGGTAGTTTGAGGCTTTAGTATTTATTAATCATGATGTTTGTAATTCTTAAATTTGTAAGGCTGGTAAATTGCACAAATTTAGGGATGGAAAACCTAAATTAGAACTTAAAACACTTCTGTGTTAACCTGTTTAACAGATGTGTCAACCTGTTTGAGGGTTATCTTCACTGCACAATATAAAAACTTTATGGAAGTCAGGTACTCCTGTGCTTTGAAGTCCATGAGACTTGTTAATAAATGCCCTTCCTCCAGCTAGTCTAGATGCTCCATGAGGGCTGGGATACTATGTCTGTTTTGCTCTCCACTGTAGCACAATGAGTAACATAAGAAAATTTAAATCAATCAACCTTTCACTAATGGTATTTGGACTATGGGGGGCATGTACATTTAGGACGATCTTCATGTCAGATACTACCCATATTTTTCTTCACTTAAGAATATTGCTTGGTTATATGGAGTTTATTTAGCATGAACTTCCTTTGGATTCTTCCATTAGTTTGGGTGGTGACTTACCAGAAGTTCTTGCCTTCCTGTATCACTCTGGTTTAGAGTGATTATGGGCAGATCTTAGCTTTACTGCCAAGAATAAAACAGCCATAAGTTTTACTCTTCATAGTAAAAAGGCAGAAACAACCCACACATCCCCACCCCCCAACTTGGAGTGGAATCATGTTAACTCCATGCACACAGAATACTATATAGCTATTCAATTGGAAGTGTGTGGATTTTGTTGATAGGAATATAAATGGCAAATATTAAACAGCACAAAACTGATGTTTTAAAACTTTTTAAAGTGCTAACAAGAAACAAACTCATTTAGTAACAAGTGTTTTAAAATTTCCCTTTGTTTTAGCAATATTAATATCAAATGCCTTCCTGAAGGTAAAAATGTTTACCTCCCTTTAGATTTACATACTGCATAAGTGTAACCTCTTATATCCTTTAGGTACGTACTGTTAGACAAAAATCAAGATACTTTGCCAACAAAGTTTAAAGACAGTAGTATGATAAGAAATGAGACCTCTCAAGTAGGACAATGGAAAAGTCTGATAGTTTTCCTACAAACACATTTACTCAGTAGTGTAGATAATGGAGAGTCTGATGAATTACGTACAAGATTTAACTTTGAAAGTGGCTTTGGGTCTGCTTTGCCATTTACTAGAGGTATAACCTTAAGAAAACCTTTCTGCGTCTGTCTCATTTGTAGAGGGGGATAATACTTGAGAGGATTAAATGAGATAAAATATGCAAATCACTCTCTATAATATGGCTTTCTTGCTACCTATCCATGAGAAGTTAGCCTTTCGATCATATTTCACTATGTCTATTAACACCTTGTGTTTGCACTGAAACATTTACTTTGAAAAAGGTCAAATTTCCATATATTAAATGTTCCCAGTATTACTAAATGTTCATGTCAGGCTGCCTGGCTGCTGGCGTGGAGAAAGGGAAGCGACATTAACAGATTTTTCAGATGGGATTTTGGACACCTATAAAGTGACTTATCCAATATCACTAAGTCAGGACACTACTGAAACAGCATGAAATATATTTAAGCATAATTCAGATGTGAACCTTATCAACAGTGATATTTTCTTAAGTAAACACCATAATGTACACATAATTTTATTTGCCAATGGACAGAGCTACACTTATCAGTCACTGGGTTTGCAGTTTGCAAAAGAGAACACGAGAGACTTCATACTTAAAAGTTAACAGAAACAAAGCAAGATGTATGTTAGGAAAATGGCTAAGATTAGAAACTTTTTTTTTTTAGGAGAGGCAACCTTTGGTTAACCTCACAGATTGCAAAGACCTTGTCAGCTCACAGTCCCTTATTTTTTTATTTTTTATGCCTACAGCACCTGGTTTTCCTAGTGGTCTCCCATCCAAGTACTAACCAGGACTGACCCTGCTTAGCTTCTGAGATCAGACAGGATCAGGCTTGTTCGGGGTTAAGATCAGAAACTTAACCTCAATTCCAGATGGATTTCTCTTTTTAAGAAAATTATCATAGGCTATAATGTGAAAACCAGACAGATTTTATCATTTTGAAGCGACTTTGGTTGGCAGCAGGGAAAAGATAGCTGAGACTGGACTACAAATATTAAAAATGTGATTTTTAATAATATAAGTACAAAATTTTATTTCTTTATACAACTGTAATGGAATTTGGATCAAACCACTAGATTTTATTTAAAAAAAAATAAAATAAAACAATGATATAAAACCGCAAGAAGGTCTGAATCCAAAGTTTTTCCTCTAATAGTACCAAATGCCACAAGGTACGGATTATTATACAAATGTATACAAATTTTTAAATACAAATACAATAGGACTGAATTTTAAAGGAAAACAAACAAAAAGCAGGTCCTCATCAGGATGTCATTAATGTGTACAAATGACAATGGCAGGACTGACTTCTTTCGGTACTAATCCATGTCTTCCTTCATACCCTGTGTCAAACAGGAAACCTCCATGGGTACAGATGAGGCGTGGTACAGGTTCTAACAACACGAAATCAAAACAAGATTTCTGTTCTTGATTTTGGTTCCCAAACATTCCTGTTTCCTTCTGTTTCCCCAATTAAATCTCAAAACTTCTCTGAGCTGAGAAAGACATTCAGCAGCCAGAACACCTTTATGAAACACAGCCCTGTGACTGACCACACCAGAGGGGAGAAGGGGAGGATGCAGGCTGGCTGCACTGTCCTCAAAGGTCTACTCTGATGCTTGGAGCTCCGTCCAGGCCCAGGGAGGAAAGCAGTTACCTCGGAGCTGGGTTTTGGCAGGGAATCTCACACCACATGTAAAAACAACCCTGACGCGCTCAACTGTCTTCTTTGGAACTAGGAAGCAAGAGTCTGGTTCTTTGGAAATAAGGGCAGCTAGGAATGGAAACATTCCTTTTTATTTTACTTTCTTGACATTATTGAATTATAAAGCATTAGAATCCTGACATAATAATTCCTTTTTGAGGCACGATACCTTAAAATGTAAATGATTGGGAGTTTTCAGAGGAGGCCAGAGAAAGGAAAGGGAGGAAGAAAAACAAATCTGTATCTTCCACATGCTGTTGCTGGTGGAGGCTTTTGTTATTAAATTATATATACAGAAATTTACAGGATAAATTAAAATCTAAGAGATTTTAAGAGTTAAATACACATAATTAAAACACACATTCACACACGTACATAAATAAACCTGCATGAGAATCGAGTACGTTTTTTGCAATTCACTTATGTGTGGAATGCAGAACACTGTGTATCTGCCCACCAGGGGGGCCGATAAGATGAACCCAAGAATCCCGCTGGGCAAAGTTCATCTTCCACAACCACCAAGTAGCGAAGCAGCAGAACCTGTGAGGACCTGGTGGCTAAGCGAATGCTGCCAATGGAAGATACTAGCCCTTCGTTCTGCAGACCAAAGATTCTGGGTCAGCTTACAATATATGCAGTTCAGCTGGTGGCACTGACAGCTTTACCCTCTCCACGGTGCTGCCAGGGCTCACAGAACTCGGCCCCTCCTGAGGCTGCCAATGGTACCAATGATTACAATAATTTTCGAGACGTGGACACCTATATAGCAGAAATTGGAATGAACCCCCTACCAAGTTCACCTAAGCTGCTGTAATAACTCTACGATGGGAATGGTTTTATTACCTCCCACCTGGGTCGCTTCAAGTTGAAAGGCTTTGTACTTTCAGTCAACTGGCCTTTTCCCATAATATTTCCTATTACATTTCAGACTGTAAGACAGGTAAGGCAAATGGTCAGAGATGGGTCTGGAGGTACAAGTGAGTTTGGAAAAAGAATCACATTTTAGCTGTCCATAAAGAGATGCACTTGGCACCCAGAACAAGCCCCCAGTCCCTAAGTTACATTGATTTTTAAGGCAGATTTATCCACCACAGGAGAAAAAATCCCAAGCCTATATTCATGCCAAGGTTTCCTCTTGGCTAAACCTTTGCCATTTCATAAAATTATTAAAAGCAGAGTAGTTACAGTCCTATGTATATATTGTACATTATATATATATATATATATATATATATATGTATGTATATAAAAATTTAAAACCTACACCCAGGGGCCAGTGAAGGGATCTGGAACAGCCATATATACACAAACCAGCAATGGGGTAAGATAAGATTTCTGTCCCAGGATTCTTTGCTGTCACAGTCCAGGCATGATGTAAGCAATGTTGTCTAGAGTGTTTGACTGCAAAACACGAGAAAAAGGTTCAGTTGAAGAGTACTATACCTTAGTTCCCTGACACATATTTCTTTGTTCAGGGGAGAGAGATGAGTAAGAAAAATCAGGGGAATGAAGATGGCACCCTGTCGTGTGTTATGCTAGGAGCTTTTTTGCTGACTTTTCCCAATTATCCCAGTAGAAAAGAGGCAGAGGACTCCTGCGCTTTCTTTGCGTGTAGAAGAGCGAACAGGAAACACAGGACTTGCATTTATGGGCTAGAATGCTTCTCTCCACAGGACTATTTTAGGAAACGGCATGTTTTTGAGTTTCACTGAGAGCATGGCATGCATTCAACAATACAGTACCGTGTTCCTGGGCTGATATGTGAAGGGAGCCTATGTGTCATGTGCCAGGAAGCCTATGGCTTTGTGCCTGACAGGGCTCATCAAGGCAGGCCTCTCTGACTCCCCAAGGCGTCTGTCCCCCCCAATCCAAGAAGAACAAGGAAAACTCACCAAGACCTGTTTGGGACAGCCGTTCAATTCAGGTAGTTGTGTGGTCAGACATGCCAAGGGGCCAAGCGCACAGATAATGGAATCCAGAAGCACTGACAAACTGCCAGACACAGCCACCATACCCTGAAACGGAGAGCGTTAAGGAGAGTGAGCTGTAGCTCGAATCACACCCCTGGTGCTCCCTCCACGTTGTGGCTGACCTCCTCACATGGTTCTTTAAGCCTTAGGCAGTTCTGTGAAACTGGTGGCAGATAAGCGGGGGATCTGCTTTGAGAAGTCTGTAGTTGTTTAAAAAGAAAACTTTTATGATACATTCCCAGGTTTCTTTTCTATATTTCTTACCCATCTTACCTTCTATGTGACCTTGGATTAGTCACAAATAGTTAAACAAAAAAAAACCCCTAAGGAATAGTAAAAAATGCCTTACCTACTTCAGAGAGCTGCTGGGAGGATTTGTGGGGATCATGTATGCAGAAGTATTTTTCTTTGCAACAAATATAGCTCAAATGTGGTAACTGAGAATTCTACAGTCCTACACGTTAACATTTAACATAAGCATGCACACATGTGGCTTTTGATAGCTGATGATAGTACTTTTCTGGGTTGTTATTCACTCTCAAAAAGAAGTAAATATGGTTCATTTCAAATTTTAACATCTTGTACAATTCATATTGTCTGTATCTTTGATTCAAAGAGAGAAGAAATAAGATTGTTTGCTGCAAATACCACTGCCCAGCTCTTGCATAATCCGTTCCAACTACAAGTACTGTGAGGATGTATCACCTAGGGGTGCCACATAGCAGAGTCCTTCTGAGACTGAGCTCTAGGTCAGGACTGCTGGGGCCAGAACCTGGCTGTCCCACTCGTTTTTCAAGCTGCTTACTTTGCTGTACCTGTAAAATAGAATACTAACAGCACCTGTAGCATAGAGGGGGTTAAGTGAATGATAGATATAAAGTAGCTGGGATGGTGCCTGGTTTATAGTAAGGGCTTGAAAGTATCAGTAATTATTACTATTATTACCAACATCTTCATTGCCAAAACTGCATTGCCAAAAACAGCCAGCAGCCTAGCTGGCTGCCTGCTAGGTCTCTCATTTTGGATATTTCTCAATTTCAATGTGCTGTAATGAGGAATAACCTACCCTTCCTCCTAGTATCCCTTTCTCTGCTAAGGTCACTGCCATTCATAGAAGTGTCCAGTCTTGACGCCACTACTGATTCTTCCTTCCCTCATACTCCTTATCCAATGTACAGGAGGAGCTCTCCTCTCCAAGGGAAGCGGTACAGCAAGGGTTTAAGAGCACGTACCTTGAGCCACCAAATCCAAGCCTCTGTTACAGCATCTGTGGGCTGAACTCCAGAGCTAGTTACTTAACCTATTTTCTTTCGTATAATAGGAATAAAAATTCTGCCTCTCAAAGCTGCACTGTGAATTGAATGAAAGAATCCATACATAGAACTCTGAACCAAAGCTGGCTGAGTAAGCATTCCATGAAAGTTAACAATTACTTTTGCCCTACAGTTAATTATAGCTAACATTTGATGTCTGACTCTCCTAATAGATTATAAGTAAGTTGAGGGCAGGAACCATGTAGACTAGTCGCTTAATTTCATTAGGCTTCAGGTAGTCAATCTTTTAAATCAGCAAACTATAGAAAGTCAGTGTTCCTTAAAGGGTAGTATGTAGTTGCATGTGGCACATAGGTGAACATAAATTATTTTGATATACATCCGTTTTGATGTATATTAGAAAAATAACATCACAATGATATTGAGAATATCATTCTGAAAGCATGGACAGATTTATTCACATAAAAATATAAAGCAATACAGTATAAGTGATATGTGAAAATCGTAAAACTGTAAGGATATATGCAAATAATTAAAGTCGGAATAAGTGAAGTAGAGGGGGAAATGGGAATGACTACTAATGGGTATGGGGTTTCTTTTGGGGGTAATGAAGATGTTCTGGAATTAGTAATGAGTCCACAGTTCTGTGAATATACTAAAACCCACTAAGTTCTACATTTTAAGAAGGTGAACTTTATGGTATGTGAATTATATCTCAATAAGACTTATGTAAAGAAAAGTGGACTAGAGATTCTGCAAAATTCTTTCCCTTTTCTGGTCACTATGAACTGTAACATAGCAAATGCTCACAGAAGCTGGCTTCTTTTAATTTTCTAATTATGTATCTATTCTCTTTCTAATTAGACTGCAAGTTTCCTGATGATGGGAAATAATCAGGAAGCTATTCAGATTTTCTTCTCCCCTAAGTTTATGAAATAATGCCTTGGTACTCAACAAATTATTTGCTAAACTAAATGGACATATGAGGAAAAATCTAGAATATGGACAGTGCATAAACTATGCTTAATTCGAACTTTTTAGAAAACATAAGAATGTCTAATTATGAAAATAAATAAGGATTCCATAATATTTTATTCTGGAAATATCTATATCCATTCAAATATCTAAGCCTACATAAAAGTACTCTAGTTGTTACAACGCCTGCTAAATTTTTGAAAATAGCCAGATACAGCTTTATCTCTTATGGCCTTTGGCATTTTATTTGTTGAATAATAATTCAACTTGCACACAGAAGTGAACAGTTTTATATTCCTACACTGATTTCTTGCTTAAAAACAGTTTTATCAGCTTAGCCTGATTTCTTTGCTGCAATCTCCTATTAAAACCCAGAGGAAAACTGACATACTATACTCCTGAGTTAGCCAAGGGGGCAATATGATTAGAAACTGAATATGCTAATAGAAATGGAACATGACAGCTTTGCAGGTTAAGTGATTTTGAAATTGAAGCTTAAAAGATCTCCCTAGGGCACGTCGCACTGTACAAGTCAAGTAAAATACAGAGTAATGAAGAGCTTGAGAACCTCAATTTCCCTATTCGCTACCAATTTTCAAAAAAGTAGAGAAACTCTTAATTCTCTATAATCTAATCTGTCTAATCCAAACCTTGCTGGAAATGTGCAGAAAAATTCAAACTGTCTTAGAAGTACAAGTGATCAAAACTTCCATGGGATTTGTACTTTTTCCACTGCATTTTAAAAAAATAAGTTACAGGGTTATATCAATTATATCTCAATAAAACTAGAAAAAATGTTATAGGGTATTCTCATTTATTTTGTGCTGCTGTTTCAATAGGATGGTTTTAGTGTAAACTTTGCTTCTAAATCTTCAGATGTTTCTGTTACTAAATAACTTCTTTATCACTGTATCCTGAATACCTGGCATAATCTGGCATAAAGTAGTTGCTCAATGCATATATATGGACTGAATGGATTCAAATTATGTCATTCAGGGGAGTCATGCTGCCGACAGCTGTGCTCACCTCAGTTTCCTGCAGGCGGTGTCCAATGAGGCTGAGGGACTCTCCCAACAGCTGGAGATGAGCTGCAACATCTATGGGCTCTGTCTCCGGAGCTTTAGCCGGCGAGGCTGGTAACAGCATGGTGGTGGGTGGGGATTTCTTTTGGGGTGACAGTACTCCGACAGAGGAAGCTGAGAACAGAAAAGAAATAAAGAGATAAAGCTTGCTCTGGCCTTGAACACCACAAAAATGTTTTTTCCTGATTTTCCCTTTTTATGAGCTCTACCAGGTATTAGCAAAACTATAGACTGTTGCCCAAATCTGGCCCATGACCTGTTTTTGCATGGATTGTGAGGCAAGAATAATTTTATATTTTTAAATGGTTATAGAGAAAACAAAGAAAATGTGATGGACAATGCACAAGGTCTAAAATATTTACACTCTGGGCCTTTACAGAAAAAGTTTCCTGACTTCTGATTTCCATTTTCTAATTTTTTTTCGTAATCTACAATATTCAGTAATAATAACTGGGTATTAAGATCTGCTTTTAATACAGGCTGCTCTCCCAATTTCTCAGTAAGGAAGGAAAATTGACAGTGCTCTAAGGAAAATAATTAAAAACAGGAGAGGGATGTGGTTACTACCTTTTACTTTCATGGAACCTTCTGAGCTGGAGGCTTTTCTTTTCACAGTTGTAGCTTCTGCTTTGTTCTGTTTGTGTTGCAGATACTGGGCTTTTTGCTTCCAAATCTGCAATCAGATCAGGGCAAAATAAATAAATTAAAAGAGACAGAAAAGTAAAAGGGAAAGCAGGCATGGAAGAATAGAATGAAGAATGGGAACAGTGGAGTGGGGTGGGGGGGCAGCCGGAGGGTTAATGCTAACCTTTAAGCTAAGGGTCACTGAGCAGGCTTCAGACAGTGATTACAGGACTACAAACATTCTCAGTGCCAATGGCCAGATCTCAGCATTGAGTTTTAGATCATTCTAAGGTCCTAATGTAAAATCACGGCGTAAACATCTGGCTCACTGTAATGTCCATGTGGTTTAAATATTTCTTTTAACCTCTGCTTAGCAATAGCAATAGCAGGACAACACTGACATGAAAAACAGAAACTAAAGATAATCTACCTGAGTGGAAAACATTTCAGTTGTTTCACCTAGATGAGCTGTACCTTAAAGCAAGATAGTAATTTTAATTCCCAGACCACTTTCATATCATCCAATTGGAAAATGACTCTGAAGGATTCAGATATGACTTTGTCATTGTCTTATTAACGTCTGTATTGTAGGGCACATTATTTGGTAGTAGCTGATGAGGCTGATGACCTGGAACCTGGTTACCTAGTAAACATAGTCTCCATGTTTTATTCCTTTCGGTGACTATTAACTGGACGACTTTCCTCAGTTCTCAGACCTCAACTGACTAGTAGGTATCTGTAGTAACGGGACTTTAGATTTTAACACTTTAATCACTGCCCAAGTTAGGTCATATTTTGGCTCAAAAGGCAAGGTTGTTGTAAAAAAAAGAGAAGAGGTTAGAAAAGACAGCCTCCCTGAAGCTAAATCTTCACCTAGAATAAACTGGCACCAACCAATGTTAATGCCCTTTTCTACTAAACCATTTTCCATCGATTTGTCATTTTTTTCACTATTTTCAGCATTCTTCAGCTGGGTGGTCTATAGGAGAATCACACATTTTGGAAGGCATAAAGCAATTAAAGAATGTGCTCATGATAAAGTGTACTTACCAGTTTGTCCTTTTCTGGCAATTGCTTCCATACTTCAGCCAGTTTTTTACTAAGTTCCCCAAAATCTGGCATAAAAAAGTAAAAAACCCATAAAGTAAAGGTTTTACTATGAGCAAAACGGAAGATTGATGAGAGCAACAAATGGAAAAAAGCTGTGAAAATTGGATTTAAGTAACATAAGATTTTTTTCAGAAATGCAAACCAAACCAAACCAAACCCCATCAGTTTTCTTGGTTCTTTTCTGTAGGGAAGGGGCTGCTTTGGTGGTCATGAGGGGCTCAAATCCTCACACACCTACTCTCTGGGAATTTATTCCTTAAGCATCTTTATAGTGTCATTTAATTTGATCCCATGATACAGGGCTTATCATTTTAGGTTAAGTAAAATTTGATAAAAGATGTTAGATTTTTACTGAATTTCTGAGAGCTCAGAACCACACATGAATTTCCCTAGAGCATCTCAGAAGCATCCTCCAGCTGTGTGTGCTGCCCTTCCACTGGTATAGCAAGGCCAGTCTTTATAAAGCTCCTTCATATCTTTTATGGTATTTGACCTGTGCCTCATGTTGAATAGCCTTGATGAGAAGTTCGGGAAGCTATTTTACATCTTAGGCAAATGAGATTTATAGAGGTTAAGTACTTTGTCCAAGGTCTAGAGTATAGTTTTTCTCACCTCACTAACTTCTAATATAGAGACAAATATGAACAATGTACGTCATTTCACTATAACTCCACACCCAAGGGCAGTTTAATGAAAAGGCCAACTGTAGAGTTTTAGAAGTAAACTGCATATTTATGTACTGTGCCTCACAACATTTAATTTTACTCCGTTTCCCATTTTATCAGTTTAAGTGATATAAGTGGAAAGCTTATCTCTTATGGCTGGGGTGAGTGACTTGTAGCACTGAGAAAAAAAAATGAGATCTGTATTCTTTTAATACTATGGGAAGAAGCTGCCTGCTGACTGACTAAATTGCACTGCTTCAGAAATACAAATGGAAAGTAAAAAACTAAAGATCAGAAATGTTCTTACCTATACCTGGATGGTCAGCCACAATGGTTACACGATACTCTTTACAGAACACCTGGTAGGCTGACATGTTCTTCTTTTTTGGCTAGTGCCACATAAAAATAGAACAGGGTAAGACTTAATTAGAACCAAAGTCGAGTAACCCTGAATCTTGGTCACAAAATAGGAAAGGTATCTACACTCTGTCATAAAAGAATTCTAAACTACTAACCAGTTTTCCTAAACAGGAAAATTAATTTTTAATCCATGTTACTTATCACTCAGAGATGACTATCAGTTTTACTTCTAGAAGGTAAAAAATACATGCTAACTTATTTTTAGATGTTTCAGATTGTTGCAGCTGCATGATAATTATTTGAAAAGCCCTTTATTATTCTTAAATAAAATCCCATTTTACATTGTCTTTCAGAACTAAGTGCTAAGAAAATGCTTTACTTCTCTTGGGATGTTACTTTTCTCATCTCTGAAAGTAATAACCACATAATTTCCCTTTAAACTTTGAAAACCAAGAGCCAAATCTATGTTTTTTTGTTCCTCTGGTTTTGAGTTCTAATCTTACAATTTTCTCAATCTTGTTTTTACTGTCGATTATAGTTTATCATTATTTTATTGTTCACATTCTTGTGGTGCAAGGTGAGAGGTATATAAATAACTAAAGACAAGTCTTTAGTAGTCAGTGTAAGATGAATGAACTTCTTTGGCTTCAACAAATTGCTTTGTACTACTTGAAGCATGTTTATTCTTCACTGTATCATGACAATTCCAAGAGCAAAGCATGGTTTTTAAGAAAGAACCAGTTCAATGAGGGATATTTAAAACAAAGATTATATCCTACTATATATTCCATTTACAACTATCCATAGACTGATGGAAAAAAGTTAGGTTTTCCTACCTGAAAAGATACATTAGATGGCATCTGTCAAAACCTCTCATTTTGAGGATGAGAAGAATGAAACTTAGAAAATAGTGACTTGCCTGGGTCCCACAACTATGTTAGTGATAACACCAGAATGACTACAACCTAGGTAGCCTGACTTCCAGGCTATGCATTATGGGCCAAAGAAAAAAAAAAAATGTTGCTTCTTTTCTAGGGTGGGGGCGGGGGGAGGGAGATAACTATTTAAAAAGAAGGGATTATCCCTTTATAATCTTTATCTAATAAACTAGGTGTTTTCAGTATGGCTTTCCTTTAAATCTCATCTTTGAGTATCGAAATATGATGATCAGTCCTCCCAAGATAGTCCTTTCTGATCTTGCAGTTATTAAAATGACGCGAATGGTGCTTTAAAAGTTACTAGGAACTTTTGTTTGCCTTAAAAGTCTGATTTTATGACCAAAAACAGACCACCAAACAACACAGTCTCATGACTTTGTGGAGTTGTACCTTGTTGTAAACTAAGCCTGATCAGACACTCTGTTCACCTGACTTAGTACCTAATATTGTTCTCATAAAATAACTACCAAAGACTGGCTGGGACTGATGGCAATTAAAAAGCTTGTGTGATGGCTCTGACTTTAATTCTAAAAGGAATTCTAAAACCATTTTGAGGAATGGAAACACTCACATAATACCTTCCACAGTAAATGCTTTGAATGAGATGGTACTTCTTTGGAGATAAAAATTATGGCATGTTACAAATTTAGCTTCTAAAATTTTAAACTAAAAAAAAAAAATTAAACTAATCTTTAAAAACGGGTTATCAATAGGTCTGACATTTAGAATACATGATGAAAGAATAATTTGTGGAAGTCTATATATAGCCACATCTTTCTCAACTGTAGACTCAATTTCACTACTAAATATTGAGAACAGTAGAAAGGATATGTGCTTGAGAAGATTCAGAGCTCATTTGGTTATACTATAAAACTTGCAAGGGGTTTTAACAATGTTTTCTCAAACATGATATAATACTATAAAAGGTTACTGCTCCCTATTCTACAAGGCTATCGACAGCTGTAATATAAAATTAAATGTAACTTTACACAACTCATTAGAACTCCTGGCCAAAATATTAGATCCAAATCCACATACTGAAGAAAGGGTTCCTCTTGAAAATAAACTCGTATTTATTGAGTACTTGTACTGGGTATAGTAAGTAGTTAAAGAGGATCAGCTCAAAGCCCAAATCTTATTCTAAGGCAGTCATACAGCACAAAATAGTGGAAAACACATAAACTTTTAAGTTTAAAGGCCCACCATCTTTTCCCAGCTTCAACTAATGCTATATACTATTTGATCATGAATAAAGTACATGAGAAGTAGATGGCTCTTCTTATGTATGATATTAACAGTATTTCAATGACAAAGAAAAAGCAGAGACTAAAAATGCAAGATTTCAAAGGTAACAAAAAAGTAACCTATCAAAGTACTTTGCCATTCATTTATTAATACATATATGATTAGTCTGGGTGATTCCACTCTAAGAAAGTATTCCTTGAAGAAAAGTGTGACATACAGCATAGATCTTTCCCCAGATAGTTCTTGTTCTCTCTCAGTGTGTGCAACTCACTACCAATCAAGTGTGATTCTGTCTGGAGCTAACGTTATTCAAAATAATTAAAAAATTATGGCTTCTGCACATACACCAATGATTTCATCTGGTGCTGAAGAGGAAAAAATCTAGCTGCATCAGGCTGACCTTCTGCTGGACTCAGAATCTGCTGGCCTCCATCACGGAGCCTTCCTAAGATTCTCAAGGGAAACTAACAGTTTTCACCTTACGTGCTGACCTTAGAACCTAACCATTGTGCAAGACGCAACTCCAGCCTGTGGACCTGAAGTTCAAAATTCAAACTTAAGGGGTTAAAATTTTTCCAGGGCAGACATTTAGTAGTTAGAAATACACAAACAATGGGTGATCTCTAATATGTATAACACATTTCCACGTGATTCAAATGCAAGGCCAGTATGTCCACTCTAGACTTTCTTGTACAAGAAAACACACAGTTCTGCAAGTGAATCACAGTGGCTGCATTGGGAATAACATGGACTCGCCTTTAATAAAATGTTAACATTTTGAAAACTTGGATACTGTTTTATTAGTAGCAAATGCCTTGCAACAAGTCCACTTACTAAGTGACTCTCAGGATGTTGTCACTTTATAGCCAGAACATCCTTTTAAATGTTCCATGACATTTGTCAAAATAACAAGACCTTTCAAAGAACGACTTGTTAATGTCTTTATAAAGCAGTTCTGCTTAACTCTTTGAGGTCAGAGGACTGAGAATTTGATGAAAAGCCCTCTTCAAGTCCACCCATGACTCTAGTTTGACAACCGTTTTAAAGGATAACACATACGGGGGTTAAGGCAAAACATAACCTTGAATCTTAAAAATACAACTTGGCTTTTTTCTGATGACTGGAACCCAATCTCTTCACTGATACTAATACTGTGTAGGAGACACTGTTATAAAAGCTTTACCTGTAGAAACTCATTTAAACCTCCTAACAACTCTACTACTGCCATTTTAAAGATGCGGAAACTGAGAACTATAGTTATACATTTAGGGAATGGCAGGGCCAGCATCTGAACTCAGACAGTCTGGCTTGGAGCCCATACTCATAACCATTACAACCATCTGATGTTTTTCTGAATGAACTTGACTGAGATCCCTAAATCTGATCTGGCTAAAGGAGATGGTGCCAGAGAAGTAAAGTTTTCACACCAAAGCTTTTATTTTAGCCATCATGAATGGAAATCTTTCTAAAATGTATTCTATACTTCTATCTCTAATACACCAATGAATATAATTTAAACCCTGTATAGTGGAAACTGCATGAGCATGGATCCTGGAATCAGAAAAACTTGGGTTCAAACTCCTGTTCTGCCACTAAACAGGTGTCTTAGGGAAGGTAACTTCACTTCTTTGAGCTTACTTCTGTGAAATGGAAGTATTATCTACGCATCGTTAGGTTTTTGTGAAAATTCAGATATATCATAAAAAACTTAGTGTAGTGCTTAGAACACTCCACAGGGTGAAACCTCTATAAATATAGCTTTTATTATTATAATTTACTAATTTTTACTCAGCTCTATGACCCTCTTCCTTAATTCCTATCTGGCCTCAAGATTCTGTTCAGATGACACCTCCCCCAGGAAACCTTCTCTGACACTCCCAGGCTCTCCCTCAGCACACGTCTCTGATGAGGTTCAATAGACTGAATACTTTCCAACCTCTATTTTTACACCCAAAGCTCTTTGAGAGCAGACACTGTCTCACTCATCTTTGTATCCATAGCATTTGGCCAAGTGCCTGGGGCAATGTGAATGCAGGAATGCACTGAATGAATAAGAAAGTCTCAGAATTGTGTGTAAAAAGACCAGAGTGTGCATTCATTTGTATTACTTCATCTGACCTTCACAACCCTCTTGCAGGTGAAGTAGGCTGAGTTCTGGTTGGCTAGTCTGAGAAAACAGACTGGAGAGCCTGGCTCCTTCCCCCAGCACCCATGAAGCTGTCCAAGCAGCTGGAGGAACTCGCTCTGCAACACCTGCTTCTGCTCCTTGGAGAGCCTGTTCTCTTTCTGGTTCAGTTTTCCAAATTGGTGAGATCACTGCCAAGTTTGCTTCCGAAAAGGTGGGTGTCATAGTAAAAAGCAAAACAAAACCATAAAAGCAGAGTTTTCTTGCTTTGTCTAATATGAAATGAGTGGTTAAAATTTTCTTTAAAAGATGTTTTCAAGTGTATTTTGTGCCTTTGAAGAATTTAGGATGAAAGCAACAGTAATTGTACCATCAGCTATTCACTGAGACATGCCCTATGCTAAGTGTGTTGTTACATGTATCACCTAATTTAAACTAAATAACCCCATTTTACAAATGAGAGAAGTGAGGAAGCAATCTCAAGAGAACAAAGGTAGTAAGTAGCAGCCTAGACTAAGAACCAAGTCTGCTCAATTAAGAGACCACGCTTTCAGCCACTTCATTATACTCTGCCTCTTTAATTTAAAAACATCTATACGTCTCAACAGGACTAGTTTCAGACAGCATCACACTATTTTGGTTTCCTCTGACCTAGAACCTACATTTAGCTTTGCCAGAGGCGTATTATGCCACTGGGTAGCCATCTCTTAAAGCTTTAGAAAGGCACATGGTGGTGTGGAAAGAATACAGGTTTGGGGTTAAAGAAACCAGTATTCAAATTCCTGCTCCATGTCTTTTGTTCTCAGCTTCTTCCTCTGTCAGACGGATAACTGATGCCTAACAGTCACAACCACTACGCATGTGAAATGCCTGGGAGAGCCCAGCACACAGTAGGCACTCAGGAGATGGTAGTTTCCAGCTTAGGCTTAGCAGAGAATGAATTTATAGAGTATACCATCACAAGTCTAGTTATAGTCAGAATCCATCTTATTAACAGATTGGCAACAATTCCAGAGTGTGCCAGGTGCTGGGCCACCTCGATTGCCTTAGTTTGCTTGGAGGAAACAAAGGGCCTCTGAAGTGGCAACATCACAGACGTTAAGAGGTGGCGGGTGAGCTTTTACTGCTTTAGCAAAACCAAAAGAAGGCATCTTTGAAATGTCACCTATCCTGCTCCTCCAATATATACAAAAAGTTCCACTCCAATGGGATGGTCTTTAAGTGGAAATCATCAGGACATCAACATGTGACCTCTCTGCTCCTCCGCAGAAAGCAGGGTTCAACAACAAGTAAGCAAACAAGCAAGCAAGCAAACAAAAACGCACCCTAAACAAAACTCAACACTGAAAATGTTACCTTTCACCAGGGAGGCAGTCCCATTTCCCTTCTTTGTATCAGTCAAAATTCTCCAGTGAGAGAGTTCCACTCCTGCTACCTGTACTTCTCACTTTCCATGAACTCTGCTCAACTGGCTTCCATTCTTCCCCACTACGCTTGAACTCCTGTCCTCTCTGGCATGAGCCCAACCCATTCTCGAAACCATCTGTCCCCTTGCTTCTGTGACACTGACCCCACTCTGGCTTTCCTTCAACACAACTGCCCCTGCTGCTCCCTTCTCCAGTGCCCTAATGTGGGTGGGTATGCTACAGGATTCTGCTCTGGGCTCCATTCCCTCTCACCCACTCCTAAATATTTCATCCTAAATATTTCATTTATTGCACATGAACTGTTCCTCTAAATTCTAGGTCTTGCATTTCTACTGCTCTCTGGAAATTCTCCCGAGATAATGATTATAACAACTAAAGTTACTGAATGCTCACTAATGTGCTGAGCATTGTGCAAAGGCGAAGTTCCCACATTTTGCTAGTTCACAGTGCCTATGTGGCTTTTCACGGGGTACTTGCTTTTGATCATAGCAATCACAGAAAACCGAGCTTTGAAAAGAAATGGCATTACTAAAAGGAATGCAACGTGATAAAATGCTGAAACTGAACTACTTTGAGCTAGTAGTTCATAAGGTATCTGACTCATGTCAAGTACTGCTGTTTCTTTTGAAAATTTATTTAAAATACCTAGTGGTGCCCCTTTGAGTTTGCTGTGGTGCCCAGGCCTTGCCACACAGAAGCCCTAAACACTTTTACAGGTGTTACCTCATTTAATCCTTAAAAACCCCATTAGGCAGGTCTATTATCACTCCCAGCGTACAGACAGGGAAGTTATGCAACTTGTCCAACAATCACATAGCTTGTAAGTGGTGGAGCCAGGGTTTGAAGCCAAGGGGTCTGGCTCCACAGCTCACTCTCTTAACCACTAAGATATGTTGACTCTCTTGATGCTTGTATCTTAAAATCTAAACCTAACTTATCTTGTTCTCTTAAACCAGCTATTCTTTTTGCTTCTATATTTTTCTGACACTCCTGGTCATAGAATCTAAGGTAGATAGGGTCACAGAGGCCATGAGCATCTCCAGTGGCTCTCTGGTCTCGGCTCGCCACAGGCTGAGGGACACTACTCCTGAAGCATTCTTTTCAACCTCTAGGTAAACTTTTAGGCACTTATCTTTTATACTGAAACAAAACTCAAGAAAGGATATATTTTTAAAACTCCACAGGAAATTTTTAGGCACAGGTCAGGTTTGAGAAACACAGCATGTGTCCTTACTTATTTAATGGGTAAATGAATGACTATGTTCAAAATTTAACTATTTCAGGTTTGAACAGTCGTGATCAAATACTGATTCATAATAAGTTTTTTTTTCTTGTTGCCATAAACTAGAATTCATTTTTCACTAGCAACTGCTAGAGTAAATAGTCTCTACCCTTGAGGAAACTATAATTTTATTTTCCAAGGCACCCAGGCTCAAAACCTTAGGGGACATCATTATACTATGTCTCTGACTTCCCATTTCCAAGCCCAGTTGCCAGATCTTGTCAGCTTTTCCTTCCAAGTGTCCCCTGATTCTGTCTCTTCAACTTCATTTCTAAGGCTTTTATTAGTGACTTTGGACTATAAAAACCTCCTGGGTGGTCTCTCTCAAGTCTCTCCCTAGTCTGAACCACCTAGTACGACTCTATTATTTTATTAAGTTATATTTTAGAGCATGTCTAAACCTTGCTCACAAGCCCAAAGTGCCCACTGCCAAATCCTTTCTTTTGGCACTTAAAATTCTCTACAATTTGCTCCTGACATGCTTCTTCAATACATGTTTTTGTCCATATAGTCATTCATTTGACATATATCACAAGATGTGTACCAAGGACACTGAGGAGTTGAAGGCACTATTAAGGTGACTAAAATAGTTCCCAAGGAGTTAAAACACCTGTAAGAAGCTTATAGTCTTCAACTGGGGAAATGGAACATGTACAAAGATAACCCCAACATCAGGAAGAAAATAAGTGCAACGAAAGAGAGACAGCAAAGTGTTATGGGAGTACAGAAGTTAATTCTGACTGGAGGGCCAGATGTCTTAGAGGTGGCACTTCGTTAGGTCTTGAAGTGAAGGCATAGCATCAATATGTGGAGAAGGGGAAGAAGGTCACTGAAAAAAATGAGCAAAGGAATGGAGGTAAGAATGTATGGGAAACAAGTTTAGTCCCCATACAGTGTATATAAAGCAGACTGATAAGAGGTAAAGTTGAAAAGGTTTAGGCCTTAGTCACAGATATTATAAACGTTTGGCCAAGGGATTAGACTTTGATATTCAATAAGTATCTACTGCCTATCTACCACAGGCGAGACTGTGGGTTAGGTACCAGGGATGGAGTGGAGAGCAAGAAACATGATCCTGGTCCTCTTGGCGCTTTCAGTCTAACATAAAGGCAGTAAGGGTCCACTGAGGATGCTGAACGGAGGACTGCCATCATCAAAGTGGTACTTAAGATCATTCTGGTATCGATGTGTAAGATTAACTGCATGAAGGAAGAAATGGAAAGGAGGTCATTTATTGCATTAAGTACAGGGAGGGATGAGGCTCAAGATAGTGGTGTGAAAGTTGTTGAGGAGGAATGTCAGGCTTAACACCTGGGTGGAAATAGAGGAGAACAAGTAAGAGGGAAATGTAAACATGAACCATAGAAAAGGTGAACCACAAGATGGAAAAAATCATAAAAGTGGTTGTCACAGGGGGCGGGAATTGGGAAGGGGCAGGAGAGTGCTCTGTGCACTGGTGGTAAAGGCACTATCTTGATAGAAGCTTGGTCACACAGGTGTGTGCATTTCTCAAAATTCATCAAATGGTATACTTAACATTTGTGCATTTCACTGTATATAAGTTTTATGTATAAAAGCTCTGTGGGCTTAAGTTAACGATATGTAAGCTGAAGTATTTAGAGGTGAGTGAATGACATCTACAATTTACTTTGAACTTAACATTAACAAAGACAAGATGGACTCATGGATGGAAAGATGTATGATAAAGTAAATGGCAAAATATCAACTGTAGAATTTCAGTGCATGGCATATAGTGTTCACTGTACAATTCTTTCAATTCTTGTTTCAAAAATTTCATAATAAAGTGTTGAGAAAAGCAATATACATATAGGTTTGAGTGTGGGTTGACTGGTAGGACATGGGGAAAACAGAGATGGAAGAGGAGATGCAGGTTAGAAGTCTGAAGTACCCAAGGCATCCAGGTAGATTTATCAGGCAGTTACAAACACAGAACTAGAGTTCATCTGTTTTGCAATGCTACTTCCTAAATGTCTCTCTGCCTCCATGCATTTCCTTCCACTGAAATCCTATTTCTTCTTTAAGCTTTCTTTGACTACCTTTCCCTCCCCCACTCAGCACTGTAAAATTAGTTTATGACATTATCATATATCACTAAAATGGAAATTCCTAGGACAAACAGAATCTTACACAGAATATATGCTATTTCATGAAGAAATTTTCAAATAAACAAATGAACAAAGCCCGACTTAGTATCTGACTATCTAGTTCTTTATGCTCACTTTGGTTCTTGGCTCAGAAGGTATAGTTTTGTTTTTTCTTTCTGAGACATATATACTTTCTTAAAGGGCACCTTTTGAAGTGGGGAAAATAACTTGCACCTCGATTATAGACTGAAATGAAATTGCCATTCCCAAATTCTTAATATACTTGATTTTCTCTCTTAGTAGCTTTTCTTTCAGATTTAATCGACATTTCATTTTGCAGAAGTATAAACAAAGAAAGAAAATGGTTGTCCTTTGGTGGCAAAACTATGACTGAATTCTTTCTACTATTCTGAATTACTAAGTTTCTACAAAAATGATATCTTACTTTGATAACAGGGGAAAAACTTTTTAAAAACGAAACCTTTAATGACATAGTCATCATCCCCAAAAGTACAACTGCTAGAGATTTCTCAAGTTGTGAAGAAAAATCAAACCAGGGTGGCTGATTTATCATTCCTATCTCAACAGTGCGTTCACTAAGATCGAAAACGAAGTCCTGCTCATCTTTGCACCTCTTATCACCTACTGCAGCATTGGGCTTGGCAAACAGCAAGCTCTCAGATGGTGAAAGAACACCCACTGGACACTAAAAATGCAAGAATGTAGCCAACGCCAGTTAGTGGAAAGCCAGTAGCTTATTCTGTTAACTTGGTCATTATTCTTCTAATTTTGAAAACCCATTTTTCGAAATGAGCTCATAAAATACCTTTCATATCTCTCAACTGCCCCAGGCAGGCAGCGAAAGAAACTGAGCTGCGGAGTGAAAGAAACGGGGCTGGCTCATTCTATGAATTCTAAGTACCAGTCAGAATAAGCCACAGTATTTCCAAACCTGTGCTTGGCACAATGGGACAACTCTATTAAGAAAACCAATGAATTATGATTGCTCCTATTTTTATAGCAGACAGACCTAGTCATTGGTAGTATTTTATATTTGGTATCATTCTAAAAGAGTTGGTTTGCTACATTTCCAGTGGTTCACCTCAGCTGCTTAATTAATTCCAAATCCACTCACTACTATCAAGGAAAACCTGCTTCATCTCTTACCCCCGACCACACTTTAAAAAATGTTTTACCTTTTCTCCCCTCTCTCTCTCTTTGTCCTTCTCCTCCTTTTTCTTTTTTTTCTCACTATGCCCCTCTGTGTGGAGGCCAGGAAGTGGTGGGGGAGGGACAGCTGCTCCAGTGTAGGGGATGCTGGGAGGCGGGCCCGGTGTCACTGTGACCTCTCCCACTGCTGCAGCAGAAAGTCCTGAACTTCTCTTGGACTTGGAGTGGCGTTTCTCTTTGTGCTTCTCCTTGTCCTTTTTCTTTTTGCTTTTCTTCGACTTCTTTTTCTTCTTGATTTCCCGGTAAGAATCATCTATCACTAACTCGCCAGCCTCCAGCTCCCCACCAGAGGACGAGTCTGAGTCTACTAGGATAGGTTCAAGCCCGGAAAGCTCCAGGTTAGCACTGTGGGGTTCTGGGAACTGGGAGGCGTCAGACCCACAGCCTTCAGGGCCAGGAGATGCACGTGGGTCTGAGGATGACTTGTGCTTCTTCCGGGCTGTTTTCAGGAAGCTCTGCAACTCATGTCCTAGGAGTAAAGCACCTTGCTCATCCCGAGCCGACTTCTTAGAGGATTTTTTTACAGTTGCTTGCTGAGAGGGATACTGAAAAGACTCCTCGTCCACTGAGCTGCTTCCCTTCTCCTTTGGTGAGAGAATAAGTTTCATCTTTAAGCCATCAGGCTCACGGAGGGTCAGCGTCTCCGTGTTCACGTAGAGCGGCTTCATTTTTTTGGATCTGTGGGAACCACCATCCTCCAGGGATAGCTCCCCACTGCTCCCACTGACTTTCTTCCTGTGGTGTTCCCTTTTGCTCTCTGAATGGCTTGAAGAACTAGAAGACTTTTCCCCTGTCTTTCTGGAGGACTTGGAGCTCGCGGCCAGTGGGGAAGTGATAGCTTTCAGCAGGTCCATAGCTGTATCAGCAGACTGTGGGCTGGATTTTTTCTTTTTCTTCTGTGACGATTCCAAAGACGAAATATCTAGAAATGATTAAGAGAAGTAGTGTCCATATGACAGAGCAACTTCCAACAAGTTTCCTTTCTCACCAAAAACACCCAACTAACACGAGGAAGAAGCTAACAGGAATAACTTAAGGGGAGGCCCTTCGACTGGTTCCTGACATTCAGAGATGATGTGCTTGGTAGACATTCAGAGATGAAGAGGCTTGGTAGATTCTGCCTCTGACCCCGGAGAGAGTTCTCACCACTAAAGTTGTTTTCTTCACTGAGTCTTCACAAGCAACCAAAGAGAGCATACCCGGAAGAATGGACTACAGTGGTGGCATCACAAGTACAGGTGACCCTTGAACAACACGGGTTTGAACTACGCAGGTCCACTGACATGCAGATTTTTTTCAATGAATGTTATAAATATGTTTTCTCTTGCTTATGATTTCATTAAAAATACTTTTCTCTAGCTTACTTTATTGTAAGAATAAAGTACATTATATGTATAGCATACAAAATACACGTTAATTTACTGTTTATATATCGATAAGGCTTCCGGTAAACAAAAGGCTACTGGTAGTTAAGTTTTGGGAGAGTCAAAAATTATATGTGGATTTTCAACTGTGCAGGGGTCGGAGCCCCTAACCCCCACGTTGTTCAAGGGTCAACTGTAGCTATGATTTAGATTACACTGCAGACAGAGTACTGTTTGTTTGTGTTCAGGACAAACCCATTCTAGTAAAGAGTTAGTTTTGTCAGCTCTGTGCATAATACAGCTAAGAAAAGCTGGTCTGTGAGTGGATACATACTGGCTTGAGAAGTAACCCACAGGTGCAGGCCAGAGGGCCCAGGACTATATATGGCAAAAGGATGCTAGATAACAATGGGCATAAGATAAGTGGATGATTGGGGAGAGAAGGAACCTGGTACCTGGTGTATCACAAATGAAGACTGTTCTTCTATGCTGAATCCTCCAAAATACCAGCCCTCCACCTCTCCTCCTTCACACTGGTTTATCGGCACTCAGAACAAGAACCACTGTCCTGTTAAATAGGCCACTGAGTCAGCAACATCTGGATCCCTTCCCCTACCCCGACTCCAAGAACCAGTGATGTGTTTATCCCACCTGCTGCCCTTTCCCATCCTCACCTCCATAGTAGTAATCATCAGAGGAGTGCTTCCTCTTCTTCTTGTGTGTGTCCGTCCCCAAGAAGTAAAGTTCACTATCCTGGAATTGAAGAGGAAGAAGAATTGACCAATGAATAAGATGATGAGGCAAAAGCAGTTCAGAACCAATCTAGTTTTTGATGATCTGACTTTGAAAAACAAAGTAAAACACAGAAAAATAATAAAAATAGACGTGGATGATATTTCTTTTACTTTTTAAGAGTTTTTAAAAGAAATTGCTCTCTTCAAATATTAGGAAATATGATATGTAATAGTTTAAAACTTTCCTAACTCAAATGTTTAGAATTTACCTTTAACTTCTTCTTGGAAGAATTCCTGACCTGAGCAGCGATTTCTTCCTCTTCCCTTAAAAAATCTTTGTAAGAACGTTTCTTTTCTCGTTGACTTCGGCCAGCTGCTAGTCCTATGTCTTCAAAGCTGTGATCACCATCAAAGCAATCTGAGAAGCACAGGTTCATTTGGGAAAGGAAAGCAATGAGAGAGTAAGTAACAACCAAATCATCACATATGTAATGCAACAGTCTCTCCAATTCCAAATTAAAATAATCTTAATGAGTCCATGGGAATAAAAAGGGACAAGAATATTTCTTGATGACTTGGCTGCAAGTACAAAAATCAAACCTGAAGAAGCAATGGTTCTATGCTATGCAAAGGCCCAATGTACATCCTGAGACATGGTTTCTTAGTTGTGATTTGGTAGGCGAACACAGACTTGCAGAGGTAAGGCTGAAAAGAATAAGGATTCAGGCGCTGTGCTGCTCTGTGGGAGTCCAGTGTGATTCCTAGCCCCAGAGTCCTGCACACTGGAGCTGGCAAGGACGAGTGCTGCAGGGGATCACCCCAATACACTACTATATTTCAGGCTCTCGTGTTGGAACCTGTCTTGGTTTTCGTTTCCATGGGCCCAGTCTGGGGATGGCGTGGAGGCTTAACAGTGCTCTGGGTCATCACTTGGGAATCCAGGCTGTGATGGCCAGTCCTGGCCTCTATGTCCACAGGCTGCAAGGAATGAAGAGGACACCCCCTTTGAAATGCTTCTCAGATTAAGGGGTCATACCTTCTTTCTTCACGGAGTCATCATAAGCCATGGCGGTCCTGCAGGGCCTTTGAGAATGTCACTGTGTCCAGGCTCCTTCCCGTCTACAGGACCAGGTCTGAGAAACAAAGAAGGAAAACCCTCCTGTAATGCGAAATCACTGTGGAGAATCAACCTTCCAGATGGAAATGCGTAGTGATCCAAGGGCAGACTGGAAGGGCAGCAAGAAATAAAGGAGTGTCTTGGCACCTCCTCATTCTACTTGTCAATATACTGGGGTTGAAACTGCAGGAAGTGCACTTGGCTTAATTTGATTTGATTCATGTTTTAAAGTTGTTGTTTGGGGAGTATATAAAATACCTCACACATAAAAATATTTCAAAATTAGTGCGATTTCTGAAATGCCAACAGGACTGACAACACTGAGAAGGTAAAAACTGACATTAAGTCAGAGGGAGAGGTTCAGGTATGGTCACAGAATGCATGGATAAAGCAGGACGCAGAGGAAGACAGATTACACCACACATTCAAGACTATAAAATCCTACCATTTGGATCGGTCACAGGCTAAAATCTATTGTACTGCACTTTAGACAGAAATGATAACATAGGGATGTTAAAGATATTTAGGGCATTTTTTTGGTATGCATTTTGTTGGGCTATATGAATTTGCTCAAAGTCACAATAATGTAAAGTAGGAAGGTACACTTCTTTTATTAAGTGGCCATATGATAGCTTTCAACACTATCAAGCCTTTGTTAAAGGCTAGGTGAAAGAATTTTATCATTTGTCCATGAGTGATGAAATTATTCACTAATTTGAAGAATTACTATAATTTAAATGTTCTAAGTATTGTCTTGAATTTGTTAAAATTATTTTTTTGGCACTCAAATTTATATGTCTATTTTGACTTTGAAGATGACAAGCCATAAACTACGCTCTAAGGTAAAGTTGTTAAAATACATGTGGACAGGCAATGTCACAATTCCTGCAGGAAAAGTCTTTGCAGGAAATTTAAAAATTATACACTAAAGATTATTGAACATGTTCTCATCCAGTTAGCGAAATGCTTAAAAGTTGATCAGACTGGCCATTTACTTAAATTTTATTTTACCTCCATTACTATAATGGATCTAGAAATGCTGAAGGACACGTCAATGAGACATTGCCAATCCCTTCACATAGGTGTGTCTAATACTGAAGTATTAGTAACTTTTGTGAAAGAGATGAATTAACAAGGAAAACTTTCATAAATTACAGTTAAAATAAACGAAGACTTCATTGCACAAGTCAGATAAAATACAATGCACAGACATGCCTAAATTGAAAACAGAAAGTGTTACCCAGAATGACTTACAAAGATTAAGGAAAGAAACATAAAAAAGCATTTCTTTACTTCCCTAAGAAGTGGAATTAAGAATGGATTTGGTCAAGGTAGGAGAAGCTAGTGAAGAAAAGAAATGCAATGAACTGAGTTATTTTAAAGATAAACTGGAGAACTGCTTCCTTAAAGTCTTTTTCATAGGAAATGGATGGGATATGAGGTCAGGCCTCACGTAAAAATACAAGGAGACAAGATACATAATGTAGCCAGTTTTTCGTGTTTAGCATTAAACTTTCGCAAATAGGTATTACTGTCCTCCCCTTTCCACCCAAGTGGCACTAACTCCAAAAGGGGTAATGGGAGGGGGAATGTTGTCTGGAATTATATCCATTCATTTGAAAGGAGATCATTTCACTGACATTGAAATATCAAGTTTATTAGAAAAATATATAGATCCCATTAGTTTTTATATGCTGATAATGCCAAGAAATATCACAACTTGAGACCTCAAGTTAAATGTTTCTCATGCCAAGTAAATTTTGGCAAAATTGTTTGAGAAATAATGGGGGAAAAATCATAAATATTCATCATCATCAACATGGCCACCACCTATTGTCAACAAAATGCACTTCTCTAAGAAGGGGAGGCAGGACCTGAGTTTATAACCAGGCCTTCCTTGAGGTAACACCAAAATTAACATAAAACTGAGTTGAACGACAGAATAAAGTTCTGAATACAGTATGAGAAAGAAAACAATGGGCACATACTAAACCTTGAAAAAGTGCTCATGGTCTCACAGGTGACTGCTTTGAAAAACTACCAGCAAATATAAAAAGTTGTGAAAGGGAACAGAAAATTAAGAGCTGATTCTCAGAGGCACAGGCCAACACAGAAGACATGTGCTGCTGTTAGCATCATGTATTAGAATTAGGCCTGCTACTATTTAAATTTTGATAAAAAACACTAAAGGGCATTTTATAAATTATAGGAGTAAATAACCCATAAGAAAAAATAAACATGGCCTGAAGACAAGTCCAATTCACTAAAAAATTGGGACAGCTATGAGCTTAAAAAAACTGAAATTAAACACAATGGACTGTGTCACTCACAGCTGGGAACTGATGGACCCTGAATTTCTAAGTTCTTTAAAATCAGGATATTATTGCAGCCAAGGAGTTAGCTTTGGTTGCTAGCTCACAGAAGAAAGATGAAACCAGATAAAGTCTTAAGCAACAGTGTGGAAAGAAGGCAGAGTTAGGGCAACATTTATATAAGATCAGGACTCCCGATATTCCTTCTGGGTCTTGAATATTGTCCATGGCAAATTCAGAGTGCAGGCTTAGGCAGCAGATTGTGAGGATGAAAATGAAAAATATTAGGTTTGATTTTCGCATCAGAAAACAGGTCATAATTAAATGTTGGCAAATATAAAATAGGTGTTAAAACCCATTCTCCTGAATTCCATAATTTTGGTTTATAGAATTCAATGTTGTCAACTTCCAAGAGGCAGGGATAATTTTACAATTCTGTTCCTCTCAGTGTGCAAAGACTTGACAACCTAAGTAAAAGTTCATTATTTCATATTGCTTATGGAAGTAAGAAACATGCCATCAAAAAAATGTGTACTTATGAAACGTGCAAATTGTTAGATGGCACTTTTGGGGCTTTTCTTCACGATATGAAAAAATGGGAGCAGAGTGGCTTTCTTCTTGTAGATAAGCATATGCGCATCTTGTACAGGCACAGCTTTCTGGATTATCAAAGTAATTAGGGAAAAACCTCAAATCCTCAATACAGTACTTTGTTATTTTGAAAGTTCAAATTGTAAATACTGGGAAAAAATTTTTTTTTCAGATGTTTTTGATGTAATCCAAGCCCGAGCAATCACTAACAAGTTTCTTTATCCCAGAATGTAAATGAGTATTGAAAGAGTGAAGAAAGTGAACCAGGAAACTCCCGCAGTGACTGAAATCCTAAATCCAGGTCTGGTCCAGGATGAGAGCCTTGTTCCAGATTCCGCCTTCTCTTCTTCCAGAACTCCTTTCAGGAACTCAGATTGCCAGTCACCGTAGGAAAAGGAAGATGCACATCCAGCTGTTGCCAGTGTCTGAATTTTTGGTATTGTTACTTCTAGGATATGAGCAGGTGCTATCTTCTCACATTCGTCGCGGTTTCCTCCGATCTCAGAACAGGGCGATTCTGAATTCTTGCCACTCCCTTCTCCAAGAACCTACCTATGCAGCACTCACAGCCCCTGCCAGCTCTGGAAACTGCAGAGATGCCGACAGCCCGGGGTGGGGACTGAATCCTCTCGTTGCAGTGCAATTAAGCAGAACCACGACCACCGCACAGATCGGCTGACAACACACATTTCCAAAAAACCAGCAATACAAATTTTGATAAGCCTCCTCCAATCAACAGGCTCGACTTTGGTTTCAGTTTTTTATTTATTCTGCTATGAAGATATAGAATCAGCCAGCAGCTTACCCATTAGAAAGGAGGGAGATGTTTCTCTTTTGCATATCAAATAAAGTGAATCTACAAGTAAAAGCTGTAGGGGGAAATGGGCCCTTATGGAGAAAGCAGACTATTACGAAGGCACGTTCAAACTGGGTCACACGCAGAGTGCCGACACCGGGTTATTATCACAAAGAGCCCCCCAGGACCACCACTGTTGTGGTCCTCACGGCAATCCAATGGGATTCTCCCGGCAGTTTTACAGCAACAGCTAGTTCAACAAAGCTCTGTGCAAAGAAAGCTACTCGCATCCTCCCCTGCCAGCCAAGGACCCAGCCCTCCCGTTGCCCCGTTGCCAGCGCCCTTTCGCCTTGACAGCCCCGGGGACCCCGCACCCCGGGTCCGCACCCGCACCGCGGCCAGGACCCGGGTTCCCGCGTTCCCGGCGGACTCCCGGCGCCCCCGAGGGCGGAGACGGCGCGGGCAGGGGGAGGGGCGGCCCCGGCCCGCAGGCCCCCGGGGCGGCCGCACGCCCCCTCCCGGCCCCGCAGCTTTCCCGCCTTCCCCATTTGAACAGCGCCCGCCCGCCTTCCTCCTTCGGCCCGCTCCAGCCCCTTCCCGGGGGCGGACTGCGGCCGCTACTCCAGTCCCCGGCTCGGCCCCTGGGCTAGGCCGCGGCGGGCCTGGGGCGCCCCCGGGGCAGTGTCGCGGGCCCCGGGCGGCGGGTGGCGGCGGGTCGGAGCCGCCGCCGCCTGGGGGTGGGGGCCCAGCCCAGTCTCGTGGGGGCTGTGCTCGCCGCTACCTTCACTTGGCTCGCCCGGATCCCGCCTCCGCGCCGCCGACCACCGCCATCTTGGAGAAGGAGAGAAGAGCGCGAGCGGCCAGGGAGCCTCAGTCGAGCCCAGAGCGCAGGCTCCGGCTCGCGAAGGGGAATCCCGGCGGCGAGAGCGCCGAGCGCATCGAATGCACCCCGGCGCTGCAGGGCGCGGGGACTGGCGTTCCTAGAGCATTTGCTCTGCGCCCGGCTTGGGCGAGGAGCTTTACAAACATTTTATCATTGAGTCCTCACTGCATGCTACTTGTGGTAGGTTTCGTCACATTTTACAGATGAGAAACAGGCTCAGAAAGGTTACGTGACTTGCCCAACGCTACACAGGTGGCTGGAATGGGAGGCAGGTTACTCCCCTTGGTCTTGTGATTCTTAATATATTGCCCTTTCCAAAAGACTATGCTGTTTCTTTCAAGATATTCTTATACGGTAATTCTCCTCTTTGCAAAACTTAGGTCCATGCCCATTAATGCAGTGGTGCCTGTTAGGAATTTAGCACCTACGTTTGGGTGCTGGGCATATTTGGAGTGAGGTGGAAGAATCTTTATAACAGCGCACTGTAAAATAATTTGCATGGCAGATCATCTGCATTTCTTCTCATAAGTTATTTGCATTTAAAAGTTAGAAACAGTCTTCAGAGAAATGAAGAGATGTCACATACAGTAGAGAGACGCGTTTTTCTGGTTTGTCTGGAGAATTTGGACCAATGGGTAGAAACTACAATGTGCAGATCTTGGTCCAATATGAAGATGAACTTATTTTTCTAGAGCTGTTTAACTGTATTTGGCTCCCTTGTGAGATAGTGAGCTCCTTGTCACCAGAGGAATACAAACAGAAGTATCCTAGTTACTGTAGGGTGGAGCAGTTAGAGATACAGATGGGCTTCTAGAGTTGTGAACCCCATGAAACTGTATGCATAACTATGTGTTTATGCACGTGGGTATGCTTCTGGGGTTTAGATCTCATCAAAGATTGGGAAGCCCAATCCTAACGGCCTTGCCATTCCAGAACTGGACAGGTGCCTGAAAGCGATATAGTTATACTGCGCTCATTTTACAGACTTAGAAATTGAGGCCAAGAGAAGCAAGATGATTTGTCTCAGACCACACTGCCAATTGGTGATCAGATGAAGATTAGAAAGAGACCAGATTATTGGACTCTTAGTTTGGCACTCTTTCCACCATATCATGCTCTCCCTCTGCACTAAGTAGAATATCGGATTCTGTTTAATCATAGCTCTTACAGCTGTGAGAAGCTGAGATGTTAAAACATTTGAGACAAACTTGTTGACTTTATTCCTAAAACGTAGCAAATAATAAATAAAACTAGCATCATCGCCTCTTTTTCCTCCTCAACCCCTATCCTCCTCACCAAAAAGACAAGCAATAAATTTCACTAGAACGTACAGGGTTGCACTCCTGGGACACCTCGTCTGATGTTAGGCTTCCCTGTGAAGTATTGAAGAACCTTAAGAATGTATTTTTCTCCTGTTCTTCAGTGTTGGTCAGGATGTTTTCAGTTTAAGTGGCAGAAATCCAATTCAAAGTAGTTTTCAGAAGAAAATCTATCAGTTAACTTTACTGAAATGTCCAGTACCATCAAGTGTGGCCGGATCCCGGAGGGACTGAGGTCTCTTGACATCTCTCTAAGGTGCTTTCCTCTGAGTTGGCTTTGTTCTCAGGCTCCAGATGGTGATTCCAACAGCTCCAGGCTTTATCGTCTTTACTACTAGCAGTGTCCCTGGAGAGGAAGTGTCTTTTTCCCACTTGTTTTGGCAGACGTCATGGTATTATTACTCCTATTGGTGAATTGGATCAGGTGTCCAAACGGAAAGCAGTCGCTGTGAACAAGGGTGTGGGCTATGCTGATTGGCTAAATCAGGTCACATGTTCTTCCCCCAAAGTAAGGTAGACTCAAGGAAAATCAGGGGTTATTGTCAGAAAGGTGAATGGGTGCTAGGTGGGCAAAAATGATAGCTGTCTACACAACTATGCCACTAGTTTTGACCTGAATGCCTCATAAGTCCCATTTGTGCCATTCTTTCTTTTATCCCCTTGAGGATGGATGGACATATCAAGTTATTACTCATTTTAACCCCCTGTAGACCAAATGTCACTCACTCCTCAGTCTGCTCTCTACTGAGTTGCTCCCAGGCTTGTATCGCTGCATGTACACTCATTCATTCATTTAACAAATATTTACAGAAAACATGTTCTAGGTGTTGAGAATAGGGTAGTGAACAAAATCGAGTCTTTGACTCTCTGGAGCTTCCATTCTAGTTGGGCTTGAGGGCAGAAAATAAATAAACAGACATACCATGTGAGGTGATGATCAAAGGTGGAGAAAAAAAGCCAGGAGGGAGTGGAAGTGGGAAGGGTTCTTCTTTAAAATAGTGATCAGGGGAGGCTTCTCTGATGAGATGTACCCTGGAGGGTAGCTCAGTCAGAAGTGGAGGGGTGGTGGGAGCCAGGAGGTCATATAGCTCCTAGAATGGATGCAAGGCCTTCCTCTAAGGCACAGTGGAAAAATATTCTCTATTGAATATCTTGTTATGATTCTTTTGTTTCTGAAACTTGGAAAGAGAAAAAGGAGGATATTCTTGGTAGCCTGAGATGGAGAGGAACTTGATCGCAGTGGGTTTTGTGAGTAGGATGCCTTGTCCTATGATGAGTTGAGAATAGCATCTGAGATATGTGAAGACTGGCTGCTTCCTGGGCCGAGGCTGTTCCTTGGTCCACCTGATCCAAGTCACACTGCCCAGTGCATGGCAGTAGCCAGTGGTGGCCCATCCAGTTGTGCTTAATTTGGACCTTTTCCTTTCCAACCATTTTTCCATGCTTGGCCCTTTCCAGATATGTTTGAAGCAGTTTCTCTGAGCTAAGTCTGACAGGTGATGTAGTGATGGGTACACACATTAGTCAGGGCCCTTCTGACTGAGATTGATGGGACCTAATTAAAACTACCTTAAGACATAAGAATAAATTTATGGCTCATGTAAAAGAAACACTCAGAGCCAGAGAGAAGCTGGCCCTCTAGACAACTGAGGCCAGGGACTTAGATCCCTCTCTTTTAGCTGTCTCTCAGGCTGGCAGTCCCCATGGCCACAGACTTGCATCTTTATAGTCTGTCTCCTGGCCAGGGAGAAAAGAGAGCTTTCCCACACTAGTTCTATGGGGAAAAAAATCCCAGGGAAGAACTGTGATTGGCTGGCTTGGGGTCATTAGCTCAGTCAGTATTGTGATGGATTGCTCTTGGCAGAACGAAGAATGGGGCAGGAGTAGGTCCACAAAAGAATGGAGGACTCTATTCTGGAAAGATGAATAATAAATCTACTATAGTGACGCAGTGGTACTCTATGTTCCTGCTTTGAGGAGATTACTCTCCTGTGCGTGCATGTGTGTGTGTGTGCGTGTGTGTGCGTGTGTGTGTGTGTGTGTGTGTGTGTGTGTGTGTGTTGTGGGAAATGTAAAACAAATCCATAAAGAACATATACAAATTGAAAAAGAAAGAAGCCCCACAATAGATGCCCTCATCCCTCATTGGGCTGTTACAACAGTGTCCTAACTCATTCTTGTCCTTGTCCTTCAGGTCCCCCTCTCCACTTCTGAGTCTATTCCCCACTAACTCTCAGGATAAAGCACTGCAAAGATGAGGTTATGCTCTAGTTAATGAAATTTTAAAAGCTCCATGTTGCCTGCACCACAAAGAGCAAAACCTTTACCATAGAAAGTCACGGCCTCTCTTATCCCGTCTCAAATTCCTCTCCAGCCTTGATTCTCACATCCCTTGAAACCAGCCCCAGCCCCAGTGACCCTCTCACCGTTCCCTAGGCTTGCAGTGCCCCATCGTGCACCCATGCCACTGTGCACGCATTTCCTTGTCTGTAGTGCGTCTCCCAACTCCACGCCCTTTGCCAACTCTTCACCAAGAAAGCTTCTATTCTTCAAGATGTAGCTGGAATGCCCCCTGTAAAAGTCACCCTCTGGGGTTCCCACACACTTGATAACATGCTTCTATTCCTGACCTCCCACTTTGCATTGCAACAACCCTTTTGTGTAACCTCAGTTCCCTAGTCCTCAGAGATAGGCTCTAAGTCAACTTTGTCCCTCTGGGCACATGGTAGGTATTCAATGGATCCTTTGATTAGCTGTTGAATGAAGAGTGGGGCAAACCATTTTTCTTGCAACTCAGGAGACAGAGATGAAAATTGCTTGGGAGACTTACAGAAGGTGTAGTAGTGATGGGTTTGGTCTGCCCAGTCCATCTGTCACCACTGCCCAGACTTCAGGGAATCATAATATCTTTGCCAGAGCTTTCCTGGGGGTGTTTTAAAATGTCAGATGATGGAGGCAAGAGGTCCTTTGTGTCTCTCATCCAAATGATGAGGATATGAACCTGGGACCATCCATAGCATGCCTCCCGCCTTGGGGAGGAGCTTGTCTGAGAATATGGGAAAGACACGGGGAGGCTGCATCAAGCTGTTCCCTGCCCCTTCCATGCTTTATTATCCTTTCCCTTTTGGGTAATCTGGCTGGTCCCCAGGCTTCAGGAAAAAGAAAATCTTTGAGCTGGTCCTTGACCTTGGATTGGGGCATCATGGGATAGGATGGGAGGGCATTCCTGGAGGGAAAGCCCCTGTAAAAGCAAGGAGGCTCAGGGCTGCACCATATCCTCAGAATGACAAGCAGTGGCATGTCCTGGTCCGCGGGGACAGTTTCTGAGTGGGCTGGGGGAGGTTGGGGCCGCACAGAGAGTTCGTACTTAGTCTGGAAGGGGTGGGGCCAGCCTCTGCCTTCTCCTCCTGACCTGCCTGCCCCTCTCTTATGTCACGCATGTCTAGCTTGTGATAGTGACCCTTTATTTCATCTTTCCTCCCCCCACACAGGAAAATATTTAAAAATTATATTTCAAAGTACAAATATCCAAGTAACTACCTCCCAGACTGAACAAATGCCAACATTATTCTACTTATAATAACCTTAGCTTTTAAATTTTATTTTAAATTATTATTATTTTCTTTTAGGAAAGAAAACTTGTGAAAACAGTTTAAGCTCTATCCCTATCCCCAGCACCCATAACTAATTCCCCTTCTTCTCTTCTCAGAGGGATTAAAATTGGTGTATGTCTCATCTGTCCATGTTCTGATCACAGATATGCATGACAGGCAGAGCCAACTAATGGTTAAGGGCATGAACTCAGGAGCCCAACTTCCTAGGTTAAAGTCTAACTCTGTTACTTTCCAGCTGTGTTACCTTGAGCAAGTTACTAGACATCTCTGGGCCCCAGTCCCTTTCTTCTCAAAATGGAAATAAGGTAAGCATAGTACTTACACAGCAGTGCCCAATACCTGGAAGGTTTGTTCTTCTGAATACGGGGTGCTATGTTATATTGCACTGTACTGGCACCATTTTGCGAAGGTAATGTAAGTGGTGTACAACTGGGTGTACCCATTGGTAACAACTGTGTTTTTCACTCAAATTACATCTCTAGGAGACTTCGCTTCTAGCCAAGTCGAAATAATAGGGACCAGATTTGTCCTGCTGCCTGAAACAATTAAAAAAAATCTAGACAGAATATATGAAACAAGGGATTGTAGATACTAGACATCAGGCAGCACAGGACAGGGGTCTCCGAGATTTGGGAGGCAAAGTGAGTCCTATGGTTGTCTTGGCTTCTGGCCTGAAGTTTCCTGACTACGGTATAGGAAGGGGCAACCCAGGTGGGGCCTGGGTTGAGATGGAGCTGGGAGTTTGGGAAGTCAAGGTGGCTGGAACTCTCAGGCAGAGTATGGAAGAGGAAGTGCTGCCCAAAGAGAGATCCAGGGTGCCACAGAGAGCCCCCCACCCCGAGTCTTCAGCTGAAGATCGGTACACGTGTACAAAGAGACTACCAATGGCTGGGGGAAAAAAACTGCTCAAAGGATTAGAGAAAACAACCTCTGTAGCTCGTGCAGGGCTAGGAAGAGTTCAGGTTGCCATCAGCCAGAATGGAGAAACCTCAGAATTCATGGGATATTTGCTAGAGTGCTCAATCATGGGGGGACATCAGTCCCGCAATAAAGGCTGTGCTGATCCCACCTACCAAAGCTTAAACACAAGCTTCGAAAGGATCAGACTGTGTCTAAGTAAATGAATTGTATCCTACAACAGAGTGCAAGACTATCCATAGGAATACAAAATATCCAGTGTCCAACATGGTAACATTTACACTACTGAGCATTCAATAAAAATTACGAGGCATATGAAGAAGCAAGGAAATGTAACCCATAGTGAAGAGAAAAACCAATCAATATAAACAGACCCAGAAAAGACAGAGATGACAGAATGAGTAGACAGGGACATTAAAAACTAATTATATTTGTATGTTCAAGAAGGTAGAGGAAGATTAAGCATGATAACCAGAGGCATGAAAGATGTAAAAGAAACTCCAGAAGTCATCTGGTTCTGGGAAGATGGAGTAGATATACTTTTCCCTGTTCCTCCTGCTAAGTACAATGAAAAACTCTGGACATTCTGTGCAAAACAAATGTAAGGAGACACTGAACGTTGGTGAGAAGAAGGTGGACCAGCTGGGGAGCTTGGAACCCAAAGATTTTGTCCTTCCTTCTCTTATATTGTACACAAAAATCAACTCAAAATAGATTAAAGACTTAATTGTAAGACTTGAAATCATGAAACTCCTAGAGGAAAACATAAGGGAAAGCTCCGGGACATTTGTCTTGGGAAGATTTTTGTTTGTTTGTTTGTGACACCAAAAGCTCAGGCAACAAAAGTAAAAATAAACAAGTGGGATTACACCAAATTAAAAAACTTCAGCATAGCAAAGGAACGGTCAACAAAATGAAAAGGCAACCTACTAAATTAGAGAAAATATTTGCAAACCATATGTCTGTCAAGGGGTTAATATCCAAAACATAAAAGTAACTCGTATAACTCAGTAGCAAAAAATAAAATTAAAAAACCATTAAAAAAATTGACAAAGAACCTCAATAGACATTTAACAAAAGAAGACATTCAGATGGCAAATGAGCACATGAAAGATCTCAGCATCACTAATCATCAGGGAAATGCAGATCAAAACCACAATGAGATATCACCTCACACCTGTTAGAATACCTATTACAAAAAGTCAAAATATAACAAATGTTGGCGAAGGTGTGGAGAAAAGGGAACCCTTGTGAACTGTTGGTAGGCATGTAAATTGGTATAGTCACTACGGAAAGCAGTATGGAGGTTCCTCAAAAAATTGAAAATAGAACTACCGTATGATCTAGCAATTCCACTTCTGGGTATTTATCCAAAAGAAATGAAATCAGTATCTTGAAGAGATATCTGCATCCTCATGTTCATTGCAGCATTATTCACAATAGCCAAGACATGGAAACAACCTCAGTGTTTGTTGATCAGTGAATGAATGGATAATGTGGATGTTACCTGAAATGGAATACTACTCAGTCATAAAAAAGAAAGAAATGAACCTAGAAGACATTTTACTAAGTAAAATAAGACAGACTCAGAAAGATAAAAATGGCATGATCTCATATGTGGAATCCAAAAAATCCCACAAAAACAAAAAATAAAACCCTCAAACTTATAGTAATGAGTAGTTACCAGAGGCGGGGCGGTGGGAGGGGGGTAGTGAGGGAAAAGGGGAGATATTTATCAAAGGGTAACTATAGGAGGTGATAGATATGTAAATTAGCTTGGTTGATAATTTTGCCGAGTATGCATATATCAAAACATCATGTTAAACGCCTTAAAAAATACAGTTTTTTATTTGACAAATACAAGACAAAGCAAAACCAAGAGTCCCCAACCTACAGAAACTAAGAACAACTCTATACACAAGAGTTGTATATAGAGTTGTTCTTAGTATTTCCTTATTATTTGTTTGGCATCTGCAGGGTAAAATCCAAAGTCTAGAGTTTAGTTAATAGTTATGTACCAGTGCTCGTTCCTTAGATTTGACAAATAAACAGCAATAATATGAGATAATAAACAGAGGAAATTGAAAGTGCATGAAGGGTATATGAGAACTTTCTGTACCATCTTTGTAAATCTAAAATGATTCCAAATAAAAGATTTATTTTAAAAAAGATTGTACTTGGAGAAGGTCAATGAAATTGATAAATCTCTAGTTGGACTGATCAGGAAAAAGAGGCATAAAATACCAATATCAGAAACAAGCTATAAAAGGCACACACACAAAATTATGTCTTTGCTATCTATGTTGATACTGGTATATTTAGGTAATTTATTTTCACAACTCTATAATATTCTTTTGTGGCAATGTACCAAATTTTATTTATTTTCATCACTATGGACATTTAAATCACATCCATTAAAAAATTACTGTAAGTAGTAGCACACCATCTTGTTCAAGTCCCTCGTGCTATTGTGTGAGATTTTCCTGGAGAAGACTCCTAGGAGTGGAAATGCTATGTCTTAGAGCATGTTTTACCAGATGTTGCCGAGTTGTTTTCCAAAGTGGTTGAACGGACCTCTGTATTTTTCCTGCCCTTGGCTTCCTGAGTTGTGTTCTGTCTCTGATTTGGGGGCCTCTGTCTCTCGCCCTCCTCTCTGTGCCTCCTTTCTATGAGATGACTAAGGTCGAACTTAGATGATGTTCAACCTTAGATGATGTACCTCCTGAAATAATGTTAATAACCTCTTGAATTTTGCTTTCAAAATATTCTCAAAGCTGCAACCTCCTGGTAAAGTCTAGTGGAAGAGAAAACAACGTGGTGGACACCTTCGTCAATTTTCCATACTACCCAGCAAATGCAGAACTCGTTCCCAGACGCTGACTCTGCTTCCGCATCAGCTCTTCTGAAGAAATCGCTCACTGGGCACTCAAGAAGGTCCACCCAGGGCCCCGGTTACACTCTGCAGGGTAGAGGGGATGGTTTGAGATCCACATTTTATGCCCCTTTTGATACCTGGTTGGTCTCATCCTATTGTTTTCAGAGGAGGAGTGTGACATTCAGGAGGGTTGAATGATATTTCCGAGGTCACACAGTACATTGATGGCACTATAAATTTTTTGGTATTCTTCCCAAAGATGTGCAACCTGAATCTAATTATGAGGAGACTTCAGACAAACCCACAATGTTACCTTTTGACTGGCTTGTCCTCTAACAAAGACTAGAAGGACATAACAACTCAGTCCGATGCATGAGCCTAGATTTCCTTTTGTATAGATGACATTATTGGGACGATTGGCGAAATCTAAATAAGATTCATGCAGTAGACAATAGTATTATGTTTATGTTAATTGCCTGATTTTGAGTAATTGGACTGTAATTATGTAAGAAAGTGTCCTTGTTTTTAGAAAATAAGCACTGGAGCTTTGGGGGCAAAGGAACATTAGGTCTTCAGCTCACTCCAGATGGTTCAGAAGACAACACATACACCCTCCCCTCTCTGGAGAGTTGAGAAGGATAAGGCATGGAAGGCACACGTGCCCATGTGGGGAATTTGGGGGAAGGGTGCCTGAGAAGTCTTTGCACTATTCTTGCAACTTTTTTCTAAATCTGAAATTATGTCAAAATATAATGAGAAACAAAAAAAAGAAGAACATGCTCCTTTAGCTCCATCCGTCTCACATCTGTGTCGGGGCCCCCTCCAGTCATTCATCATCCTGAGTTTTTCTAAAGCCTGTGATGGCCCATGAGACACGGAAATGCTGGGGGTGACTCCGGCAGTGAACAAACTCCCTCCTTACTCTTCTGGGCTCTGTGGAGAGGTGCATGAAGTCCCCACACATACTGCGTAGTGTAATTGGGGCCCAGGGTGGGCCTTCTTGAATGCATAGGCAGTGATTTCTTCAGAAGAGTTGATGCAGAAGCAGAAAAACATGCCAATGTCAATAAATTTACCTTGACAAATAACTAACATATCAAATGTCCTTTGTGTAAAGCACTTTCACGTGAATCAGCTTATTAAATCCTCAGAACCACCCTCTGACGTACACATGTACTTAATCTTATTAAAATACATCTTATTTACGGGAAAGGGAATTGAAGCTGAAAAGGGTAGTTATGTGCCTCAAATCAGACTACAAGTAACTGTACAACTATCGGCTGATGAGAAATTTCCTGGAAGCTGATGGCCAAATAGACCAGCCTGGTTTTGTGATGTGTAGGTGGGTGTGTCTGAGAGGTTGTGGGCTCTTTGAGGCTTTCCTCCTTGTGTCCACTAGAGGGTGCTGCTTGCCCAATTTTAGAAGTACTTTCCCTTCTAACTTAGTGTGGTCAGAGGAGAAATTGCTGTAAAAGCCAAAAAAAAGAAAAAAAGAAAAAAAAAAAAGAAAAAAAAAGGCTTAAGCTTCAGGGTGTCTCACCTGCACAGACCCCTTGTACTTTTTTTAAAAACTCAGTTTTGCATTATTTTTCCATAAGAAGGATCTGAATAAGCTTCAGGTCTTCAAAATCTGTATTCACCCTGTCTCATGCAGATACTTTGATAATTCAGAGCTGGGAACTTGAGACACTCATACTCTTGAGCAGCACAGCAAGTACATTTCCGCAGGACCTGTCCGTCCCCACCTTTGGGCTGTGGGTTCCCACAGAGCTGGAATCTGCCCTATTTGACCTTGACTTCCGGATATGCAGACCACACAGTATGCTGTCTGAAACTGGCTGTCAAATAAATGAATGACAGGTAATCAATCACCCACCAGTGCCACTGCTTCCCTCTTTCCTTCCTCTGGCGTCTCAGTTTCTCAGCTTTAGATGTGTGTGTGTGGGGGGGGGGGGTGGTGTTGGCCTAGAATTCATCTCTGTAGCTCCTTCCAGCCAGATATTTACTCTAGCTCCTCTCCCTGTCCTCACCCCCCCTCCCTTCCCATTTCTTTTTACTTCTCTATTTCTCTTCTCCCTCCGGCCCTTGCAATAATGTGGCCAGAGCTTCCTTGGTTCTGTTAACACGCTTGAGGGAGGTCTTGAGTCCTCAGTGGAGTCAGTGTCTGAGGAGCCAGGGATAACCTGGGTGAGTACAGCAGGCAGGGGGAGGGGGAGAGGGAGAGGGTCAGCAACCTCTGCTCTCGCTCAAGTACCAGGGGAGACTCTGCTCCCGTTTTACCTGTCCACCTCTGCTGCCTCCATTAGCTTCACTCGTCCTCCCACCTTGCTGCCGTGGTTTCCAGGGCCACCTCAGCCCGGAAAGAGTTCGGGACTGAGATAACAGCCCTCTGGTCACTTCTTAGACACCATGTCTGATTTCCCTTTCATTGCTCTGATGGTTCTTTTGCAGTCTCCTTCCTGAGCTTACCCCATCAATTTTGGGGTTCTGCAGGGGTGCACCCTCTCCTTGCTCTGTGCCCTCTCCTTGGGTAACCTCATCCACCTCCGGGGTCTGTCGTGGACCTCCGGATGACTCCCAAATCTTTCTGCAGCTTGGTGCTTCCTCCAAGCTCCAAACTTGTCTCTGCCATTATATTCCATTAGCACATCAGATTTTCATCCAAGATTTTCACCAGCTTTAGAGAGGTTTAATTCATACACAATGTGATCTATCTTTCCGAGTGGCCAATTGTTTTCACAAACCCATACAGTAGTGTAACCACCAACACAATCATGATACAGAACAATTCTATCATTCCCCCAAATTTCCTTATGCTCCCTTTCCTACCCCATCTCTGGCCCCAGACAACTAATCTACTTCCTGTCACCGTATTTTGCCTTTTCTAGAATTTCATGTAAATAGAATCCTACGGAATGTGGTCTGGCTCCTTTTGTTGAGTATAACATTTTCAAGATTCACCCATGTTCTGTCCTGTATCAATAGTTCTTCCCTTTTTATTATGGAGCTGTAGTCTGTTGTATGGATATACCGTAATGTGTTTTTCCACCTACTAGTCAGTGGAGAAGGCATCCAAAGTTAATCTAAACGCCTGGGTTTGAATTTACCCTCTGCTATGAATCGCCTGTGTGACCCTGAGCAAACCGGAGACCTTCTCTGACTGTCACATTCTCAGCCGTACAACAGGGACAGTAATACCTTCCTTGTGAGATTGTTGAAAGGGCGACGTGAGCTCCCGCATGGCGGCACCTGGCTCTGTGTCTGGTACTCAGTAGCTGGTTGTCCTCTGGATGGATGTATTGGACCTTCCTAACCAGGTGGGGGCACAATGTGCGCTACCGTGTTCCTCTAACAACGTGGCAGGCAGGTCTTGTAGCGCTTCGGTTATTTGATGCTAAGAACTCAGTTCCAAGTTCCACTTAGTGCTCGCCTTCCTCTCTCCAGTTCAAGTTTGACCTGTGGCCCCAGGGACCTGCACTGGCAGAGGGCTAGGGAAGGTTGAGAGCAAAGGGGCCCGGTGGAGACATCTCCACTGTCCTACCCTCTGGCGCCTCTGACCACCCTCAACCCCCGTTGCTGACAGTGGAGCGCACAGCTTCTTGCTCCTCCGTGACGCACTCCAATTCTTTTTTCCCCTGTTCAGTTAGACCTAGTGGGGAGGTCGGAAGGTCCGCAGCATCAACACAGGACGCAGTTTTCTTTCTTTCCGGCAGACTGGGGCGGATGCTGGGAGCCCCGCCCACCCCCGTGGGCCCCGCAGTGCTCATTGGCTGGCTTCTGCGGCGGTCCCTGTGTCTCTTTACTCTAGAGCTTTCTGTGGGTCCCTCAGCAGGAGTGGCAGCCAACGTGCAGAATCAACACCCCAGCAGCAACCAACGACTGATAATAAATACCCGGTGCCCTCGCCCTCGCCCCCCAGGGGATGGCGGGGACTCATGCTCTTCACTGCCCTCGGCATTCCCCAGCAGGATTCATCCATCTCCCAATGCTCACAGGGGCCACTTGCTCCATAAGCACACCCCCTTCCCGGCCTTCCCTTCTCTAGCTCTCCATCTCACTCTCCTCCTGGTGTTTCCTGGGATTGTCTCTCAAGGAGGTCACTTGTCCTTGAATCCCTCTCAAGGTCTCCTCCTGGGGAAACGCAAACTGAGGCAGAGCCCTTGTCTTTGTAAGTGGTTTTCTTGCAGCTGGCTGGGGTGTATGTGTGTGTGTTAGATGCTGTGTGGCAGGAAAGGAAAAGTGGCAAGGCTCCCTTCTCTGAGGGGTCCCCTTGGATTCCTCTAGCTCTTCTGCATGAGTGGAGCCTGGAGGGGTTTGGGGAGGGGTGATGACAGGGGAGCAGAGGTGCTTCTGTCTTCTCTTAGCTCATCCTTCTTGGCTGTGACACAGTTTTCTTTAGACGCGAGAGTATTTGGTGCTCATTGTCTTCAGTTTGGAGGTTTATGCACAATTTGGGGACAATAGGAGAAAAAAACCCATTCGTTATCACCATACGGAGTACTTAGGTATTAGTTTGCTTGGCTGCCACCACAGAATACCATAGGCTGGGTGACCGAAAGAGTAGATTATTAATTTCTCACTGTTCTGGAGGCTGGAAGTCTAAGACGAAGGTGCTGGCTGATGTGGTTGCCAGTGACAACTGTCTTCCTGGCTGGCAGCTGGCGTTGTCTTGCTGTGTCCTCATGTGGCAAGGAGAGAGCTCTGGTGTCCCTTCCTCTTCTTATAGGGTCATTCATCCCATCATGAGGGACACACATTCATGGCCTCATCTAAACCTAATTATCTCCCGAAGGCACCATCTCCAAATACCATCGCTTTGGGGTCCAACATATGAATTTTTGGGGGAACACAATACAGTCTGTAGCAACTTATTAAAATAATAATTATTTACCTCTGTCCCTGGTTCTATTCCTCTGTTCCTTATTTAGGGAAAGATATTCACTTTTTATCCCTGATTTTCTCCTCTCATGTCCAATCAGGCATCATTATATCAGTTATACATCCTATATATATCTCCTATGTATCAATTATAACAGTTATATCTCCTATCAACTATATCTCCTACATGTCACTCACATTGTACCCTCTATTCCTCCACAACTTCTCGGGGTCAAGCCCTCATCATATCAGCTAGGATTGAGTACAACAAAACTGCTACTGTGGCTTAGAAAGGTAAAAGGTATATTTATCACGTGCAAAAAGAAGTCTGGGGTAGGCAGTACAGGACTGGGACAGGAGCCCAAGGGTGTCATCAAGGACCTTGGCTCTTCCTGCTTTTTCCATTCCACCATTCTGAGTGTTGGCATTGGTTCTCACGGTCCCAGGATAGCTGCCGCTTCTCCAAGTATCACTTCCACATTCCAGGCCATTACTCCTAACTGACAGCCTTTGTCTTTTTATTTGGGAAGGGAACCCCTCTCTAGGGTCTTCCATCTGCATCTTGTTGGCCACGACTGTGTGGCGTGACCTTCCCTGGCTGCAGGAGGATCAGGGTAGGTGACTATTTCACTTTAGAGACTCTATGGTAGAGGGAGGCAGGGGAAAGGAGGGTGCAAATGGCTTTGGGTAGCCAGTCCTGGTGTCACTACATCATCTCTTACTGCAGTAAGTAAATTGGGAAAGGAGGACAGGGAAGAGAAAGCCAAGCAAACGTGTGGCTAGATGAAGCCCCAGCACCAGTCTGATTCTGTGGGAAGCTCTGGAGTGTATACTAGACCTCAGAGCTTGTCCCCACTTGTCTCCACTCATCCCCACTCGTCCCCACTCTGAGCAAGGTTGCTGGGCTTTCATCTGCTCACACCAGACAATCTTTGGCTAAAAGCTGCCCCCGGGGGTTTGCAAAGCTGCAAAGCCACTCCAGTAGCCCGAGGCAGGCTTCCAAAGAGAGTTTTCGGGGTGGCCTTTGGATATGGGATGTGGGTCCTAGTCAGGACAGGTAAGAGTCATGTGAAGGAATAAGGGTGGGGCACTGACAGTGTCCCCAACACGTTTTTTACTGGGCTGGTTTTATGTCCCAAGCTGGTTTTTCCAGCAGTTAGCCCTCTGGTTTGTCCTCATAGCTTTAATCTTTCTAGCATCCTACCTTTAAAACTCCCTTCTAGGAGGCAGAACTCATGTGCAGTAGGAGGACGAGCACGCAGCATGTGTCTCTGCCCGAGGCCACCACTATTGCCCACCCACCCCTTCTCACAACATCCACCACTACTCATCGCCATTCACATAAACTTGGATACACTTTGTATATTTCCATAACGTTGTCCGCTGCCCATGTAACATGGAGAATATATTTCCCCATTTTTAGAGTGCTGGTAACTCAATAGCAATTTATTCCACAAAAGCAGACAGTAACTCAACTGGTGAGAGGGTGAAAAAAAAAAAAAACAACCCCACTAAGCCACCACTATCCCGATGCTGGAAATCAAAATGGTAATGCACGGAATAGGTTACTGCAAGTAACTGCCGTGGTCGGCAGACATGAGAACCGAGTTAAATGCCTTTTAAGTAAATCTCAATGTGAGTTATCCGGTCACTCAGATGTGCTTGCACGGAGACGGAGGGAGGCTGTGTGGACAGACAGCACGCACTGTAACTTTCATTATCCCACGCTGAGATTCTTTGTTAACAACCACAGTCAAAGGGACTGCAGATTTTCTGATCACTGTGACAGGTGGCTGCCAGTGTGAGATCGAGGCATTCATTCATTCATTTATTCATTCCCCAAGCCTTTGTGAGGTCCCAGATGCACTAGGTGTTGAGTTTAGGCATCAGAGGCACAGAGATGCAGAGACGGATCAACAGATCGGACAAGGTCCCAGCCCTTTGGAGCTCAGAGACTGGTGGAGGGAGACAAAAGTGACAAACAGGTCAACTGATAAAGTGTTCATGTGCTATGGGAATGGGCGGGGTCGTGAGCTCTGGGGTCAAACCGCCAGTGTTTGAACCTGGGCCCTGCCCCTTGGGCAAGATGCTCAACTTCAGGCTCCTCATCTGTGAAATGGGGATAGCGATGCCTCGCTGAGAGTGGATGGGAGGATTAAATGACAAGGGTGTAGTAGGGAGCCTGATTATAGTAAGTGCTCAGTGCACATTTATCAGTTGCTATCCTATTATTGACATCGTTACAGGGCCAATGTAAGGAGGGTTAGGAATGTTTTGATAGAGGAGGTGATACTCGTTTAGAGAGCTTAGTGGTGTTGGCGCACCTAAGCCAGGAAAGGGACCTAGGTGCAGAGGGAGTAGGATGAGCAAAGGTTCACGTTTATATTCTCTCCACCCCCAGTTTTGTTGAGATATAAGTTCACTTAAGTTATCCACTATTCCATGACAGCGCCTATCTTGTATCTTCTCCATTTTCTCTAGGAGATCCTTAGAAGCCAATAGTCCTACATGAAATTAACTGGGAAAGCTTCATTAGGATAAGAAAAACAGATCTTACATTTGGAAGTCATCTGGTCCAGTGTCTGGGAGCAGATTGAGAGCCCACGCTCCCCCCCTGCAGTGTTCCTGGAATCACCCAGGCTTTGTCTTGGCTTATCTGGCGTATCATCTCCCACAGTTAGTTACCATTTGTATTGTGCCTTGAAGTAATCCAACACCGGGACCAGTAGGTGCTCAGTAAATCATTGTTAACTTTTGGATGAGTTAGGGAACTCCAGATTCTATGAGGCAGCTTGTTCCACTATTGTACAACTCTAGCTTTAAGTGAAAATTCTTGATATTGAGCCCAAATCTGCCTTCTATCGCATAGCCCCATTTTTCCGAGTACCTCCTGCATAGAAGAACAGCTGCCAATAGAGTTCTCCTTTCTGAGATGAATTCTAAGACAATTTCTGAAGCTTCTCTTTGGGAATTGTTATTGGTACTTATTTCTGAGCCACACAATGGAATTGCATGTGGTGCTTTGTCCTAATTTCAGTGTCCTGGAGTCTTGTTCTGTTTCGGGAGTTGCAATGATCCCACAGTTAGACTAAGGAAGTCTGGTCGGGGAGAGCATGGCTCAATTGCAGAATTCCTTCGTAGGCTGAAGCTCTTCCAAGATTCATCTCCATCTGATCAATAGATTGAAATTGGATTTATAGCTATTGTTACAAGACACTAGACTTTTTCTCATTCATTTAGTTATTCATTCGATCATCTATTTACTCAACAAACATTTATTTAGTACTTATCATGTGCCAAGCCCTGTGTTAGTAGTCACTGTGGATACTGAAGCGAATGAAAATCTTTATTTTCTTAAGAAGCTCTTGGCCTGGTGGGGAAATCAAAGAGATAAATCGTTGTAATATATTGTGATACATACTATAATAATCATCTGCATAAGGCACAAGGGGAGTTCCACAGAGGGAGAGCCATTCTGCTTAGCAGATGGGGTCAGGGACATCTTTACAGATGTCGTGACACTTAAGTTGTGTTTTGAGGTAGACCAGATGGATAGGTGGCATTAAGGAAGGTGTCGGAAGACATCTTCAGGCAAAGGTTTGGAAAATGGAAAAGCTGGGTGTGGGGCCATGCAGGAGCTGGTCTGTGTCAGGGAATTAGGTCTGGCTGGATGGCAGGGTCAGAGCACATGTGTGGGACAGTGGCAGGATGGAGAGGGAGTGGGGACAGACCTTCAAGGACAATCCCGTCCTCCGCTCAGAGCCACTCTTGTGTTCTCAACACAGTTTAGCTCAATCCCATGTATTTAATGTGGAGTTCTTGGCATAAAAGAGGTTATAAAAGGAGAGCCAGATTTTAAAAATCATCATAAAAGATTTGAACATACTCAAAAGTTGAGATATAGTACAATGAATTCTTACCTATGCGTTATTCAGATTCAACAATTACCATGTTTTTGCCACATTTGTTCTATTCTTTTTAAAATTTTTTTTCCAGCTGAAATACTTGAAAGTAAACTTCTGTATCATGGCATTTATATGCATTATTATGTATTTTTAAAAAATGATTCTTTTGTTATGTAATCCCAATGCCGTAAGCACATCTGACAAAATTAACACTATTTTCTTCCTATTATCTAATATATAGTTTATATTCAAAATATCCCATGTACCTCAAAAGTATTTTTTAGGAGTTGGGTTGTTTGACTCAGGATCCAGGCAAGGTGGGTGGGGAGGATTTTAATCTGAATGGATTGGATAGATACATTGATAGGGACGAGGTGCTAGGTAGGCCATAGGGTGGCATCAGTAATTGCCACCCCCTGGTATTCAGGCCCTTGTCTAATTTCTTCCATATGAGTGGGTGGGACCTGTGACTTGCTTCTAATCAATGGGATATGGCAAAGGTGAAGGGATATTACTTCTGCAAATAGATTGTGGACGATTCTGACCTCTGTCATGCCTCCAAACTCTCTCTCTTGCTGGCTTTGATGCAGCCAGTTGCCACATTGTGAGCTGTGCTGTGGAGACACCCACGTGGCAGAGAACTGAAGGTGGCTTCCAGCCAACATCCAGGAGGCAACCAAATCTGGTCACAACCAGAGTCCTGTGAGATGAGACCCCAGGCCCAGCAGACACTTTGCCTGTAGTCTCCTGACATCCGGAAGCATAAGACTTATGTCGTGCCCAGATTCCTGGCCTCCAGAAACTGAGATAATAAATGTGTATTGTTTTAAATGGCTAAGTTTGTGGTAATTTTATGCAGCAGTAGATAACTAACACAGATGAGTGTGGCTGCTTGTAACAGAAAACCCAACTACCAGTGGCTTAACGTGTAAGGAGATTATTTGTGTAACAGGGAATTAGGTAGTTAGTTACAGGGCTGTTTCAGCAACTCCGTGATGTCATCGGATCCAGATCCTTCTATCTTTCTGCTCTGTCATTCTGTGTGTTGGCTGATGTCTCCTATCATGATCGGAATATGGTTGCTTCAGCTTTGAGCATCACGTCCTTGCCACCGTGACCCAGCAGGCAGGGAGAGGATCTCTCTCTCTCAATTATTAAGGAGAAATTGCTTTTCCAGGAGCACCTGTAGGCTTTCCGGAGCATCCTGTTTTCCATAACCAGGTTGAATGCCCATACCTGGCCCGTACCTGGAAAAGGGAAGTAAGATTGCATGACTCATTTGGACCAATCAATCATGGTTCATCTCCTGAGCGGGTCACTTGCCACCTGAATGAAACCGATGTATTATTAACAAGGGGGGAGGGGAAGGATGGCGCCTCAGCAGGCCATCGTTGGTATCTGTCAGAACAACACTGAATGTCAACAGCGGCTACACATGACCTTTTCTACACATCGAACCTGCATAGCAGGCTTCTTCCCTCAGCCTGGCAGGAGCCAGCAGGAACTTCCTCTCCCTCTGGCTGACAGCGCAGTCCCCACGGAGCTCACCGCATTGTACTGTGATGGATTTGACGATAACAGATGTCCCAGAGTCAGGGCTGGGACCCCGTTAAACAGTTTTTTTTTCTAACTCAAAAAAAAAATATGTATATGCAGAAAAAATGTACGTGCATCACAACGTAAGGAGTCAGTAGGTGTCAAAATCTGCTTCCGTCGTTATCTGCCGTGTTCATCGGGAAGATAAGCACTGTGAGCTTCAGTTGCCTCACCTGTGAAACAGGGATAACGAGGATTAAATAAGAAGATGCGTGTTAAGCGCCTCGCACAGTGCCTGTTGCGTAGAGACTGCTTCCTATAGCAGTTACTTCCTCTATCGGTCGGGTGTCTGCTGAAATAATGTTGAGTAATAAACAACCCCAAACTCACCGGCATACAGCAACAAGCGTTTGCTTCTCTGGCTCTGGTTCTTCTAGGTCATTCTGGGCTTGGGTGAGCTTGGCTCCAGGTTCATGTTTGCTGCAACCATCTCTGTTCTGGGACCAGCATCTGCCCAGGGCATGGTCCTTTCCCTGTAGGGGTGGGACACAAGAAGCCAAGCCAAACCACGCAAGTGAGGCCTCTTTCTTAGCCCCATCTTTGCTTTGTCTGTCGGCTTTGTTCTTTCAGGCTGGCTTCGTCCCCATGATGAGAGACGTGGTTGCTGATGCTTCTTCCCTCACAGAGATCAACCTTGCGACTAGAGAGGGATGGAGATTCATTTTTTTCTGCCCCAGTATCCCAAGGAAGGGCTCTGATTGGCCCAGCGTGAGTCAGAAGCTCAGCTCTAGGCCAGTCTTCTGAGCCCAGGGTGCTGGGATCCTATAACTGGCTCAAACTGAGTCAGCTTCTTCCGGAGCTGACCCCTTGTGGCCAGGAGCACAGAGGCTGAGGGGGATGGCGGCTCTAACGGTCGGGCAGGATGGAAGGATCCTGAGATTCTAGAATAGAAGGTAGCTGAGATTCTAGAATAAGGGGGAAAGGCCTTCGAGATAAAATAATATATACCCGTCCACTATCTCTTGAAGTCCCCAAGGTCAAGAGTGTGTTGTTAAGTGGCAGGACTGGTTGTTTGTTTATTAGAGCAGTTTTAGGCTCACAGCAAAACCGAAGGGAGGGTACAGAGATCTCCCATCTACTCGCTGCCCCCTGCCGCACCCGTGCAGCCTCCCCCGGTTATCCACGTCCCCATGGCAGGGGTACACTGGGACAAGCAATGAACCTACCTTGACACCTCAGAATCACCCAAAGTCCATAGTTTACATTGGGGTTCACTCTTGGTGTGTATTTTATGGGTTCGGAGAACACGGCAGGACTGTTTTTATTTTTTGACTTGACAGCAGTGCCCATTTGATTTTTTTTTAAAAAACAGTTTTCTTCTAAAGCTGGGGTTTAGGTTTTCTAAAGGACAATGCAAATATTTTAACCAGGGGGCTCCTGGGGCCTTTAATTGGAGCCCATTCATTTGGAGATGCAGGCCTGAAAAGCCACTCTTCCTGTTGCCGGTAACCCTTTCTTTTTCTTCTTTCCAAATGGGACAATTCCCATTTTTTTCAGGAGCACATCCTGTGTGCAGTTGGCTCAGTCCAGATAATGGTGACTGTCTCAATGAGATGGGGGAAGGATGGACTTTTTAGCAAATTCAGTCCTGATGAGATTTAGCTGGGAAGGGATGGGAATGTCCATTTGTTTATTGCCAAAGAGTGTGTGACACCTTCCCTATCTGAATGTGCAGAAACTCCTTCAAAGCGCTCTTTGGGGGAGGGGCACAGCTCAGGCCCCAGCCGGGCTGTCTTGTTCAACTAGAGCTGCTGAGAAAGCAGGAGCTTGGAAGCAGAGGCCTGCTGGACGGCAGGACATAGTGGACACAGGGCCTGGGAGGACGTCCACGAGACCAGTGAGTCTCAGATGCACAGTAGAGTCCTTGGGGAAGTTCATAAAAATTTGGTGCTCAGGCTGAACCCCATTTCATTTATGTTAGACTCTCTCGGAGGGTCAGTAGCTTTTAAAACTCCAGAGGTGATTTCGATGGACAGGCACGTTTGGGGACCAATGGCCATTCTGCACCAGGGCTTTGCAAACTTTTTTTGATAAAGGACCAGATAGTAAATATTTTTGGCGTTGCAGGCTGTGGGGCTTCTGTTGCAACCACTCAGCTCTGCCTTTGTGACAGAAACAGCCATCGACAATATGTAAATAAATGAGCCAGGCTGGTTTCTAATAAAACTTTCTTTACCAAAACGGTGTGGGCTAGATTTGACCCACAGGCCCTTCCTTGTTTGCTGATTTCCATTCTAGACCCCCGCTGTGCAGTTTGGGCTGCAAGCCTCAGCTGGGATCTTGCTGGAAATGCAAACCTTTGGGCCCCATTCAATACCTACTAGACCAGCATCTACTTTTTCACAAGATTCTTCAAGTGATTCATATGCACACTGAAGTTTAGAAAGCACTAATCTGAGACCAGTGGTTCTCAAAGGGTGGCCCCTGGACCAGCATCATCAGTATCCCAGGGGGGAACTTGTTAGAAATGCAGCCCCACCCCACATCTGCTGGATCAGAAATCCGGGGGACGGTTCTGATGTATCCTAAAGGTTGAGAGTTCCTGGCATAGACAAGTGGTTCTCAAACAGTAGCTTCTTTCATGAAATTTAAATGATCCCCGGGCTCAGGTTTCACCCCAGACCAATTAAAATCACAATTTCTGGGATGGGGACTGGGCATCAGCATGAAAAAAAAATTCTCCAAGCAATTCCAAAGCACAGGCAAGCTTGAGAAGCAGTGCTTTAGATAGAATGGGGATCTTCAGAGTGTGGCTCTGGGCCCTGGGTGGTGCTTTTGTGGAGCAGACTGTGTTGGGAAGGCCTGCCCTGGCAAGCAGGTGTGTTGCGACGCTGTTGATTAATGGACTCAAAAGCTATGTGCTTCATTACATGCTGGGCCCTTTCTCAGCCCCAAGGAGGAAGTCATTATCAGCCAGACCAGTGAATAGTTAAGGCATGTAATCCAATCTTGGCTCATGGAACTGAGAAGTCTGTTGTTGTTCTGGAAAGCTTAAAAAATATATATATGGAACAGCTTTTTTGCTGGATGTAATGTGTGATGCCTGGAAGTTCTGCAGCCTTATTGGGCCTATTAGGCATGATGAAGATCACAGAGTAGAAAGCAAGCAAGCACCTGGGTCCTTGAAGGTAGGATTGAGCCACTATATTTGCCAATCCTGGACTTCTTTGAGCTTCTTGTTATGTGAGATAATAAATTCCTTATCCTTTAAACCACTTTTAGTTAGATCTTCCATTACTTGTAGCCCAGAGCACCCTAATAGACTGGGGGGACTAATCACTGATTCACAATGTCAAAACCATGAAGGTTTGTCTGCAGGTGTGACATAGCTGTCTATGGGTGGGGCAGGGCAGCAGAACTAATATTTATTGAACACCCACCTTGGGCCAATGACTTTTTCTTCTGTGATCCATGTAATACTCATAAAAATCCTACAATAGAGGTTTATTGCCTTCATTTTACAAGTCAGGGATGGAGAGCTCGCAATTTACTTCAAGCGAAATAGTCAATTCAGGATTCGAGCCCAAGTCTTTCTAATTCCAAAGTCTGTCCATGATCTGTGGACATACAGGAAGCTGCTTTCTTCTAATAAGACTGCAGGAGTTTGAACTGGGGCTCCCAGGCCTAGAGAGCCCAGGGTTGGTAGGCAGGGCCTCCCAAAGCATTTGGTTACAGGAAGCAATGCTAGGATATAACTATCATAAATGGAATGGAGGTAGGAACCTCTCTTGGAAATAAGGCAAAACTCTAGTTGTGGAAATGAGGCAAAGGAAAAGGTCAGGCTAGGAGCCTGCGCTGTATCCTAAAAGAAGGCTTGTGCCTGTTGGCACCCTGGACATCTTATTCAAATGCATATTATGATTCATTAGGTCGGGTGGGGGCGGGGGGAGGATTGGGCCCTTAGATTCTGCTTTTCTCACAAGCTCCCAGCAGGTGCTGGTGCTGTGGGTCTGGGAGCTCCACTCTGAGTGTCTAGTGTTTAGATCCATGCCACCAAGGCTCAGTCCTCACTCTGAGGACTGAGAGTGGAGCCAAGCCCACAGCAGCGGCGGGGGTGCTAAATGACCTTGGTTGTGGGGATCGGGGCCCAGGTGGGACCTGACTGTGGGGCTACAGGGTAAATCTGATGCCACTGTCAAAATGGATCCTGGAATTCCTGTCAGGGAATCACCTTCCATGCAGTTCCACCATCTCAGCCAGGGGAGCAGCGACGTGAGAAGGAAATTCAGGGAAGAGGGTATTGAGGAAGAGTTCGGAAGTAGCATTTGTCTTGGGGACAGCGCAATGTGGTGAATCTTGGATGGGTTTTGGAGTCTTTCATTCGTCCGCTCACCCACCCATCCATCCATGCACGCGTACATCCCAGAGGGCATGCATTTATGCAGCAGCCATGCACCAGAATTGTTCCAGGTCTCCTTCTGGCTCTGTCCTTGGGCAGATGACTCTATTTTCTGATTCTTAATTTCCTCATCTGTAAAATGGAGATGAACGTGACAGTCGCCTCACAGGCCTGAGGTAAGGATCCGTCAAGACAATCTAAAGGGAATGCTTTTTAGACCCTGAAAAGGCAGCACGGTTGTGAGGCCAGGCTCTGCGTGTTTTCTCATTCACCACCGGGGGCTCCGAGAGGCAGCACTGGTGTGGGAAGCTCTTTGAACTTCTGACTCGTGACTGGGACAAGAAAATATATTCCCACCTGCCACGGTGCCTCTCCCTCCCTCCCAGGCTGATGAAGGGGGTTCTGTCTTGGTTAGGTCTAGTCCTGGGCCCTTGTGCAGGGCTGAGATAATGAGTCAGCAATAGTCTCTTAGGTTGCTCAGGCTGGTTGGATTGATTTATGTTGGGAAGAGAAGGAAATGCAGAGAGATACAGCTCCAAGCAAAAAGAATGCATCTGGTCTACGGCCATGCCACCCTGAACAAGCTCGATCCTGGCTGATCTTGGAAGCTAAGCAGGGCTGGGCCTGGTTAGTACTTGGATGGGAGACCACCTAGGAAGATCAGGTGCTGTAGGCATAAAAAATAAAATAAAATAAGGATTGTAAGCTGACAAGGTCCTTGCAATCTGTGAGGTCAACCAAGGGTTGCCTCGCCTAAAAAATAAATAAATAAATAAATCTGAAAATTGAGAGAAGGTGAAAGAAAGACAAGAGTTAAAGGGGGCTGCGATTGGGGAAGAGTTTGGGACAGTTTGGAGAAAGAGAGAAGAGGATTTTTGAGGGGGGCATTCATGGGAGACGTTGAGAGAATTGGGGAAAGAGGGTCGTGAGATATTTGTTGTATGTTACAAATAGAATATCCTTTAGAAGTTTTGTGAGAGGCCAAGTAAGGATTGGCGTTGCTTCTCAAAAGAAAAAAAAAAAAACAGTGTAGAGACTATTAGTTTGGAATGTAATACTTCTTCAAATGCAATACTGTGTGTAGGGAGAACCCCAAGGCAGTTTGGTTTTGTAGGGCTTACATGGAATAAAAGTAATGATGTGGCAAAGGGCTAAGATACATATATATATACAGGCGAGGGAAGGAAGGAGGGAGAGAGATATTGAGATTTCAGGTTCTCCCAAGGAAAGTAGCTTTATACATAAAGTAACCCTCGTCAGGGAGACACTATGACACCATGCAAAGAGCTTTTTTTTGGGTGTCCCACATGCATGTCATGTTCGGTTTTGTCAATACCTGGTGGTGTTAGCTTCTTCAGATCTCGTTCCCTACTTTGTGAATTGGCATCATTATCTGCCATGCCTTCCTGACGAGGACTCTGCAAGGGATACAGCAGAATAAGGCAGTAAATTACTGGGGAGCAATTAAATGAGCTGCCCACGGGCAGAGCGTAATTAAGGAGGAGACTGGAGGCATCCACAGCGGAGTCTTCTGTAGTCACTGTCTCCCCATAGTCACTGCCTCCCTGCCTCCTTTCTTCCTATAGCATCCAGGCTTCGGTCGGATAATGGGTGCCCAGGTAACCCAGGGGCCCCTCCCCAGCTGGGGGACGGGCAGTGCATGCTGATCTGTGTAGGCTGAACGTGGTAATCACCTTTTCCTGGCCAGCGATGGGTGGAGGCCTAGGTATGTGAAGCGCACTGGCCGGCGAGGCTGCTGGGAAAATTTTTCTTATCCTTAAAAAGGGGCAGAGGGTGGAGACTTGCTCCTTCCTGTCTTTGGACATTGTCACATGAAGATATGATGCTTTGAGCCGGGGCAGCCATCTTGCAAGCATGCAGGGAAATCCAAGAGAATCACAGAGGAATCAGCTGGACCCCTTGTGTCATGAAGCTGCCAATTCATACAACCTGGAAACAGTGTGCCTCCCCACTTCCTGTGCTGCAGAATAAGAAAGGCCCCACTTATGGTTAGGCATCCATTACTGCGCTCATCCCTCATTCATTCGCTAGTTCATCTGGTTGGCAGCTGTCTGTTGAGGTCTCACCGTGTCTCAGTACCCTTCAAGGCACGCGGTGACATCCCAGCCCCGCGGAGCTTACTCTCACGGTGTGGGAAGCAGACAAATGTCAAATCATAGAGAATTTCTTACGGGAATGAGAGCCGTGGAGAAAAATAAAGGAGGAAAGGGCGCTCCTGGGGCAGGGTGACCTCTCTGCTCGCAGAGCCGGGTGGAGATGGGTCCAGAGGGTGAGGGTGCCCCGGGGTCCTGTGCAGACTAGGATAAAGGGGGGATGCGAATAGCCCACGGAGTCTTCAGACAGTTGGCAATTGTGAGGCAGTGAGCACCGGGCTGGGGGCGGGGAAGGTAGAGGTCCAGCCTGGAACCCCTCTTGTTCCAGGCCCCCCGCTGTACTCGCTGTGGGGGATGTTTGGATGGAAGGAGGTGGGGGAGCTCCCTCTTGACTCTGGCAGACACCCCAGTGACTCTGCCTCCTCACAGGAAGTGCCCCGTCCCTTCACCTTAGTACTGAGGGTGGCTGGTCGCAGGCCTGCTGTGGGATTTCAGAGGGGGGCCCCCATGTTTGGAGGGATCTGCATAGCTGTGAATGGTAGCCCCGAAGACTGAGGCTTCCAGAGTTCCTCAGACCAGTGTGCTGGGGTTTGATCTTCCAGGAAGCCACAGCTACCGACCGATTTGCCTTCTGCTCTTGTAGGAATTGAGTGTCACAGAGGGGCCTGTGGGAGTTCAGAGTTTCCCTTCTCTTTCTGCACCCCATCACCGCTCACCCTGGGCCCCAGAACAGCTGGCTGAGGCGAGAGTTCATCTGTGGTGTTAGTCACCCTCAGTCACAGCTCTCCCAGCACCCCACTGCCTTCTGCAGGAACCTCCAGAGGAGCACAGCCCACTCAGGATGCCCCTCCCCAGGCTGTCGCTGGCTGCAGTTCCCAGAGTTAGCAGGAAAGGCCAAGCAGGGTCCACACTGCCTGGCCTTCTGGAAACTTCCAGGCTGACAGGGCTGCTGCAGGGTCCTTCCCCGGACGCTCCTGCAAAGCGTGGCATCATCGGGGCAGGAGCACAGCTCAGGGTCAGCGCTCCACTCCAGTCCAGCCTCTGTGGCTGGTCCCTCTAGGACAGTCATGTAATGTCTGGAAGACACACTTTTCTCATATCATCTGCGAAAGATGAGGAGAGTGTATACCCCTTAGGGTCACCGTGGGAGTGAGGGAGAGCAGGTTAATGGTGGGTAGAGGATGAAGTTTGCTGTGCTATCGTTGGTAAGACTCTCTGAGTTTGCACCTCAGCTTCTCTGCTTCGTAGCTGTGTGAAGCTGGGCAAAGGCATGACTTGCAGCCTCAGTTTCCTTGTCTATCGAATGGGTATATTAATAACACTTACATAATGGGATTGTTAGGATTTGTGAGATAACACAGGTGAACCTCTTAGCATAGTGTCTGGTGCATAGTGAAGTTTCAGTTAATATTTGACATTGTTATTATTTCAAGTTACAAGTTACAAGACTCCATCCTGGACACACCCAGACCCTTGGGGAGTGAGCAGTATGAACAAGCAAAGGGAATCCAGGAGTCTTAACACCCTGCCCCCCAGTCTGATTTCCCCCTGGCCTGAATTCCTCTCCTGTCATGCGAGGCTCTCAGGCCTCCAGCACTCTGGGCTAACAATTCTGCAGTAGAACGAGAGCCGGGGATTGCAGCCTGTTGGTTTTTTCTGTGTCAGCCCCGGCTATTTCTGTAGAAGTCATAAGCTGACTCTGTGTCAAAGATACAGATCATCTGCTTTAGTGTTCCCCATTTTACAGGTATGGAAACTGAGACCTCAGACCCAGACAATAGAAGAGCCCAATTGTCTAACTCTTTTCACTGCTCTGCACTGCTAGCTGGTTAACCCAGCACCCCCTCCCAACATTTCTCCTGTGATGATTAATCTAGAGTATAGCTAGGTATGTTTGTGTTTATGGGATCACATTTTAGCCAATGAGGTGTAAGTGGACGTCAGCTGGGCATGGGGACAGGGCTTCTAAGAAAGCTTTTGCTTTACTGGTGAATGGGATAGATAGACTTGTCTTCACTCTCCTCTGCCTTTCATCCTGCCTGGAATGTGGGCCCGATGCCTGGAGCTGTAGCAGCCACATCATAACCATGAGGGAAAGGACTAGAGAATTGTAAGGACATCGCCCTGACATCTTGAGATACCAAATTGACTCTGGCAGCCCCTTGTTTATTTGTTTGTTAGCCAATGTCCTATTACGGGCAGTAGAAGATATTCCTAACTTAAGGAGCCCTTTTGCCTTTCCTTTGGTGAGCTCCATCTTACAGGCGAAGGCACTGAGATCTCCGGACAGGAGGACGGTGGGAGGAAGCACTGGGTGCTCACACAGAGCACTAATCCTTTGATGGAGCCAGTTTTAGAAGCGGCTTTCAGTTCTCACTAGCCTCGGGGGCCTCATTCCAGCCTGTGACTTAGGGCTGAAAGCTGTTACCAGTTAATAATACAGGTGGCTGCAAGATAATGTTCGCAGGTGCTCCTTGCTGAGCGGTGGTCTATGAAGACATAGTATTATTATTATTAACCCTCGCCTGGCTCCCTGGGCCTCCAGGAGCCAATGAGAGTGAACCATTTCACTCGTCAGAGGGACAGCCAGAGGAATGTAATTTTGATTTAATTCCTGGTCTCTCTGAAATGCGCCCGTACAGTGCTCAGAGGTGGGAGGAGGAGAGAGTGAAGCGAGAACACCTCTCATGGATGGAGAGAAGAGAAATGGCAGCGTGGAGGACCGGGCTCCATTTAAAGGCCCATTTTCCACATGTCACTTTATAAATTGTTTCACATATAATCCTGAATATAATCCACGGTCCCCCTCTGCCTCCCTCCCTGTACTCACACCTCTTCCCCCACCAGTCTTCGAAGGAAAAGATCTTAGGTAAGGGTGCCCTTTTACTGATTTATGCAGAGTTGCAGGAAGCTGAAATTATGGCTTAAATGACCGCTTAGCTTAAGTACGCATACATCTATGCGGACCACAGAGAGGAAATCGAATACGTGTGGCTTCTGTGGCCCAGAGTGGCTCCCCTCCCCCAAATGCAATGCATTAGTAATTAATTGATTAATTAAACAGTTACGTGTGGGGAACTTATTCTGTTTGGTGTATCTGGTCCATTCACTGGGAGCAGAGACTCTGCCTTACTTACCTCCACAAAGCAGAGGCTGTTTCCTTAGTGACTAAGTGATGGATACTGGGGCCAGACTTCCAGGACTCCTACCCTGGCTCTGCCACTTAGCTGTGTGACCTTAGGGAAGTTAATTTACCTCGGTTTTCTTATCTGTAAACTGGGGATGATAATAATAATACCTCCTGGGGTCGTCGTGAAGCTTAAGCAAAATAATGTGTGTAAAGCTCTTAGCTCTAGCTCTGAATGTGTTAGCTGTGCCACTTACAGTGCCTGGTGTAGAGCCGAGCGTGGTTAATGCTCAGGAAGAATAATTACAGAAAAAGTGGTGCTAGAAGGAGGAGCCCACAATTATTGAGCTCGGTGCATCCACGATCTCATCTGATCTCTAGCCAACACTGTCTGTTCACTCACTCACTCACTCACTCACTCACTCACTCACTCACTCATTATGGTTACCTGATGCCACACTGGACCAGGAGGCAGTGTGCCTACAGCGGAGAACCCAAGAAACAACGTCCCTGCTGCAAGCAAGGTACATTTTACATTTTCATGAGGAGACAGGCAATAAGTGAACAGCAGTGTAATCTACAGTGAAAGATTATAAAGTGACAGGGTAGATGCTCAGAAGAAAAGCCACATGGCCCGAGGGGTAAGAGCATGATGGGAGGAGCTATTTTAGAGGGGGCAGTCAGGAGAGGCCTCTCTAAGGAGGTCACCTTCGTGGAGACAGCAATGATGGGAAGAAGGGGGCCACGCTCTTCACTGGGTTGGGAGGTTTTAGGCAGGTGTCTCGCTCTCATTGGCTGTTTTGGTGGGAGAGTCAGATGCTACGTTTGTACCTACAGGCAAGTGCGATAAGAGTTGTCACTGGTAAAATGCAAGGCACTCTGATGGCACAGAGCAGGGGGGCCAGACTGATTGGGTGTCTTTCCTCTAAAAGTGATAGAAACCCCACTCAACCGGATTAATGAACAGGGAGGGACACTTAGTGGTTCAGGTAAGTGACAAGCTGGGGTTGGTTGGCTTCGGGCACGGCTGAATCCTGGTGGCTTTAGCACAATGTCTCTGCTTCATCTCTCAGCTCAGTTCGCTCCGTGTGAGCTTTGTTCTCTGCAGGCTCTCAAAGTAGACCCTCAGTTCCCACGCTGACTTCCGTGGGCAGCGTGGACAGGATGCTCCAATTGGCCAGGCTGAGTCACGTGCTGACCCTGCCCACCCCTGAGAACCCACACAGGTTCCCTGAGGGAAGCTCAGGCTGGTGTTCAGGAGACACGCTGCTGGGCAGATGGAACCAAAAGGCATCTCCCGCAGGGACCAGACCTAGTTGGGGGACACAGGGCAGGGCTCCTGATGGAAGTGATATTCAAGCAAGTCCTGCAGCTGATGAGGGTGGAGAGAGGTAAGGGAGAGAATTACAGACTCTGGAGGTTAAAAGGGGCTTTAAAGTTAAGAGTCTATATAATTTATGATCCACTCTGGGATACTTCTGGGAAGGGAAACAGCAGTACTAGCAATTATAGTGGGACTGCTGTTGTAACAGGGACCTCTGTGGGTAAACTGCAAAGTAGCGCCACCTTACCAAGAGATACATAATGTAATATAATGTAACGCGATGTAATGTAATGTAATATAATGTAACACTTGATAATACAATTTATAACATAATAGTAGGAATTTATCGAATCCTCATCACACCCTGTGTATGAGCCCGTGTTTGAACCTGCTGACACCAGTAGACGGCACAGCCTCCCAGGCTTTTAATCGAAAGCTGTGCACTCGCACCCCAGCTTTGCATGCTCACTGTTTCACCTCTCTAAGCCTCAGTCTTCTCACCTGTAGAATGAAATAGACACGCCTCCAGGAGGGTTGGTATGAGCATGGTGAGTGAGTGAAGAAGGCTATTTGCAAAATTCTTAAAAGTCTTTGACTTTCGCGTCTGCTTTCATGACATGCCTCAAATGGCTGGGACACTTGAGAAATTTGCCCAAGTGCCAACCCTCAATGTCCTCACATTGACATTTGTGCACATTGGTTGCTTTGTTCCTGCTGCTCTGAAGAGAGAAATCAGGTCCAGAGGGGACTGGCCCGCAGGAGGGTGTGAGCTGGGTCTGCGTGTGTTAGAGGAATGTCTTTCTCCAAAGTTCTCTTTTAACAGCCTGCACGCAGACTGGCCATTTCTCTCCCCGTAAATAAAGGTGGCCCCACCAGCACTGGGGTGGGAAAGAAATATCAATAACACGACTAATTATGGAAATTGCATAATGCATCATTAGTTAGTAATTATGACTTTGTCAAGTGCCTGTTAATTTTTATGTAAGAATCACTCAGTGTGTGACATGGAAATATTAGCCTGTCATCTGGCTTTCCTTTCTGGTGGGGGAGAATGATCTTGAGAGTTTAGGTTAATGATGTGTCAGGGCGAAGGAAGGGGAGAAGGAGGAGAAGGAGGAGGAGCAGGAGGAGGGGAAGGAGGGGGAGAAGGATCAGGGGAGGGAGAAGAGGAGGAGGAAGGCTGGGAGGAGGGGGAGCCGAGGAGTGTGTAGACAGGAGATGTCACGCCTGGAGAGATGCAGGCGGGAGGACCCAGGAGCTGGGCTCGGAAGGTGAATGACATCAAACTTGCTGGCTTCCCGCTTCTCCCCCAGAACCAAAGAGTTTGCATGGGGTGTTGACACATTTCTCTAATAAGACGGCATTATCATTTTACAGCCTCCCTGGAGATTCTTGGCATGTCTCATTTTGCTTGAATAAATTATTAATTTGGTCTAATTAGGCTCATCCAGCAGCTGGGAGGCAGGTTGAGCTAATTCGGGATTCCTGTGTGGGTCTGCATGCATGCTTGGCTCTGTGGGGATGGGGGTTGGGGTGAAAAGCTCTTGGAGGCAAGAGAGAGGCCCGTGGAGGCGGAAGGTAAAGTTTGATGCAACTCCAGCCACTTGTGACTATTTCTTCACGGGCATCTGCCAACTGAGTGGCGCGTGCCCAGAACCTATGTCTTTGGACACCTGGATCCTTAATTTTGGCTGCAGAGTTGCCTAGTTCAGGGGAAGATGTGGTTCAAATGAATGGATGGTGTCACCTTGTCCCTCAGCCCAGCATTCAAGGTGCTTTCCAATCAGGCATGCGTCTACCAAGTTTATTTCCTCGGCGTTCCAGACTCCCCAAAGCGGCTTCGGTTGCACAGGCTGTCAAGCGAGACAGCGCTGGGTGCAGAACGTAGCTTCACACCGCAAAGCCCTCTGACCTCGTGAAGTTATGTCAACTCTTCGTGGCCTCAGTCACAGGGAAATCATAACGGTCTGTCCTTGTGAACTGATGCAAATGCATGTAAACTTCCTAGCGTGATGTCTGGCGTATGGTAGGTGTTCAAAAAACAGGAGCCATGAAGCTCATGAGAGAAGCAGGGCAGGAACGGTTACAGCTCTTTTATGCACGAGGAAATTAACATCCACGGAGATGTTATGACCTGCATAGGACAGACGAGACAAAGTCCCTATCCCCACGGTTCTTCCCGCCCCACAGGGCCACCTCTCCACATTGATATTGGCATTTAGCTATTTATTTACTTTTTGACGAAAGTTTGTGTTTTCGTAACTGGCAATGAAAAAAAAAAACCAATGTGCTTAAAGAGACCTGATTATGTTTTAATAGCATTCAAATCACCCTGACATTTTTCTCCCCGTGTAATAAGGTTTTAAGATGTAACTGGTTTTTGTGAGAATGAAATCATCTTTGTGGGGTTTCCTGTTTTCCCAGGGATCAACATCCTGTTTCTAAGTGCATCATGGGAATCCATCGTGCCCTCCTGTGAGCCCCCAGAGCCCATGTGCGAGCTCAGGCTGAGCGCCCTCATCCGGCCTTTCCTGGATCTTTATGTGTTTGCCTCCCAGGCTAGGCTTTGAGCTTCTGGAGAAGAGATCTTTCTTCCCCCAGACCAGGGGCTGCAGACGGGGGACTCTTCCAAGCTAGGAGCTGTCTCTCTTATCTCAGGGCCCCCAATTCGGTGCATGGCACATAGTAGGCTTTCTAAAACTCCCTGGAATGAAGAAAAGACGCTCAACAACAAAGCTTTGGTGGCGGTAATTTAATCTTTCCTTGGTGTTCAAAAGGCTTGGTAGTATCTCGAGGCGATCAATTTGAATCTATCAAGACACATAATAAGCATCACTCACTATTGCCTTGCTACTGCTGTGCCCACGTGCCAGCTCACATGATCGGAGCATCAGAGACTGCCCGACACCCTTGTGTTACAATTGGGGACACAGAGGACAGAAGAAGAAAGCCGCTTGTGCAAGGCCACCTAGATTTAATTCTTCCCTCTCCACAGCGCCTTGGATCAAATTGGTCTGGCGTTGTGGCCTCTTCTGTTAATATATGTGTATTTAATCCTTTCTCTACCACTTTTTGCCAGGTTTGCTGCAGCCCCTCCCCGTTGGTCTTCCTATTTCTCGTTTCTCTCATTTCAGGTTGCTTAGCTTCCTCAGCAAGGAAACAGATGTCTTTGTCTTACTCCACTTCTTAAAAGAACCAACCATGGCCTTGTAATGCCTACTCCTTCTCTAAGGAAAGAAAATCTATACAAGGCTGCTCAAGAAATGTGTGTGTGGGGGAGGGGTTTACAAAATTTGTCCAAGTGCTTAAAAGAGTACCTGGTATGTGATACTATGTAAGCATTTGTTGTCGCTGCTGTTATTATTAGTTGCCATTATCTATTATTATTATTATTATTAATTATTATTATTGTTATTATTATTCAGCTCTAATGGAATCCAAAGGTAACAAACCAATGTAGCAGGACCTCGTGGGCACTGGAATTGAGAATCAGCAAATGTGTTCCTTCTTTCAGGAAGTGTTTCTTACCCGCCCCTGTGCTTTAATTGGCTTTTAATTCTCAGAGTGGCCCAAACAGAGTAGAACCATTCTCTCAGTTCTTAACACTTTTGTCCTTGGATCAAGTGGGACACCAGAGAGCTGTGTATCTGGACTTTACTGTCTTGGTCCTTGTAGAATTGTTTTCACATTGTCCTTCACTGAAGGACATTATGACAAACTAGAACAAAAAATAGGTCCTTGGATTTGTTATAGGGATATATCAAAAATGGCGTCCATGACCTTGAATGCTTTCCCTTTACTGGAGACTCATTTCTCTCAGGTCTCAGTGCCAGGGAAAGCTGCCATTCTTCTGAGTGGTTTGGATTTAGTGCTTTGGACATTGGGAATATTATAAAAATGCCCATGTTTTCCTCTTTGCTTTTGCTGCTGGAGTCTCAAAGTTAACTCTCCAGCCGACCACCCACAAGGCTTTATGGATGTGCTGTGTTCTAATCTGACTTCATTTTATATTTTCATCCTATTTTCCTTTAGCTTTGATTTGATCATAAAAATCATGTTTTACTATATGCATCTCTGTAAGCTACATCGATGTTTTTGTATATTAAGTAGAGTACTGGCAAATAAATATTCATCCATCTCCTTGTCCCACTCCATCCTGACACCAGAGATTACATCAGAACAGAAAACTCCTAGGGGCTGCCAGGCAGAACCCATTCTCCAACTCATATAATTGGGTTTTTAATCCAGTGTTATAGTTTCTGTCTTTTAACTGGAGAGTTTAGCTCACTTATATTGATTGTGGTGTGTGTGTGTGTGTGTGTGTGTGTGTGTGTGTGTGTGTGTGTGTTTAGATTCATTTCTGCCATCTAATTTTGACTTTCTATGCATCTCACTTTTTCTAGTTTTTTTCCTTTCCTTTTTTCTTTTGCCTTGAATGAGATATTTTTATCCTTATTTCATTCGTTTACCTCTGCTTGTTTAGAAGTTATACTAAACTTATATTTTGATTTTTTGGTGTTTCCCTAGAAATATATATACATATAATATATTATGTAATATAATTATATAACATTTAATAGGTAATCTCGTGATATTGTTGTGATCAAAATATAAGGCTGTATACAAATATATATAACAACATTTTTAAGTTCATTAACATCTTTACCTTTCTCCTAAACAAAGCAAGGTTTTGAGAATACTTTATCATTGCCTGCCTCCCTACTTATTTGTCATTGTTCAGAATAATAATTCTTGTTTTTTTTCAACCTTATGTATTGGACATTATTATGAGTGTTTTATAAAATTGATTTTTGTTTAGATTTACCCATAGAATTCCCATTTATTTATCCTGTTTCTATTTGCATCTGAATCCTTCTGGGATTATTTTTCTTCCTTTCTTGAATTTTTGGTTTTATGTCTTACATGAGTTCCGGTAAAATCTAAGCCTTTTTTTTTCTTATCTCTTCAAATAATAGCCTCCTCATCATTCTCTCACTTTGAATTCTAATTAGATATATGTTCAATATATTCACTTTATTCTCTATTACTCTTTGCTTTCCTTTTTTTATTTTCTATCTCCATTTCTATCTCATGGACATTTTGGATGATTTCTTTAAACCTATTTTCTCTTTCACTGATTGTATCTTTAGCTAGTTCTAATTCAATCTGTCCACTGAGTTTTCAATTTTAATTATATATTTTTATTTATATAATTCTGTTTTTAAAATATGCCTAGTAATCTTGATTGTTTCTTATGTCTCTGTCATACTTTAAGTTCCCTCTGTCCTTACCTTACACTGCCTTACTACACATTCTTAATTACTGTAACATTACTGTAAACCTTAGAATCATGTCATGAAAGTCCTTCAGCTTTGTTCTTTTTAAAAGGCTTTTAAACACCATCTTAGGTGTTTTACATGTCCATATATTTTATAATCATCTTATTAGTTTCTTCAAAAAAGACTGCTGGGTTTTTAATTAAGATTGGATTGAATTATAAATAAATTTGGAGAGAATCAACGTGGCATCTCCCCATTTATTTAGATCCTTAATGTTTAATAGAGAGGTCTTACATGTTTTTTGTTAGAATAATTCTTTGGTAATTAATTTTTTATGCTATTCTTAATTAGATTGTTTAAAAAAATTTAATCTTCCAATTGTTCTTTTCTAGTACATAGAGATAACAGTTAATTTTATATACTGGTCTTGTTATCCTGTGAACTTGTTAAATTTACCTGTTGGTTTTGTTAGTGTTTTTGTAGATTCCTTAGGGTTTTCTATATAAACAATACTTTTATTTGTGAATAAAGGTATCGCTCTGTCTTACTTTCAAATCTTTGTGCTTTTTATTCTGTTTTGTTACTTTACTGTACTGGATAGGACTTCCAGTACAATGATGAGTAGTAGTGAGAACAGACATCCTTGATTTGTTTCTGATCTTAGGGAAAAAGTATTCGGTGTTTCACTAAGTGGAATGTTACCTGTCTATTTTTCATACATACCCTTTATCAGATTGAGGAAGCTCCTCTCTATTTCTAGTTTTCTGAGAATTTAAAAAATCATGATGGGAATTGAGTTTTGTTGGATGCCTTTTCTACATCTTTTGAGATGATTATGTGATTTTCACTCTTTATTCTTTTAGTGTGGTGAATTGATCCTTTTTTTTTTTTTTTAAACCAACTCCAGATTCCTGGAATAAACATCACTTGGTCATGATATATTATCCTTTTACTATGTTGCAGGCTCAATTTGCTAATATTTATTGATCTTTTTGCATCTATGTTCTAGAAGAGTATTGGCCTCTAATTTTTTTTCTTATCAGATCTTTTTCAGTTTTCTTTTGTTATTGAATTTTTGCTGGCCTTATAAAATGAGTTGCAAAGTATTTCTTCTCTTTCTGCTTTTTGAAAAATTTGTAATAGATCCTGTGTACCCCCATTCACTCCAGGTATTCCTTTAAGGAATGAAGGACTCATTTATCTAGCTTCTGGGAATGGTGCCCGCTGGTGACTCCTATCCAGGAATTTTCCTGAAACAAATGGAGCCTTCTTGCCTAGTCTGCACCCAGTGACTAAGTCGATGTAGGACTACAAAGATCTGGATCCCTCCTTTGGGACAACGTTAAAGAGGCTGAAACTTCTGTTGCAATTCCATCATTGTTCAACTTCTGCTCCATCTTTCTTCCTTTGCTCCATTATAGGTGTTGTTCATGAGAACATCCTCCAATGAACCACACCACTAAAACTCAGTCTCAAAGTCTACTTCTTGGGGAGGTCAGCCTATGATGGAATTTATGTCAAATGGGTTTTACTCATTTCTTAAGTGTTGCAATTCGTTAGTTAAACCATCTTGACCTGGAATCGTCCTTGTGGGAATGTTTTTGATTAAGAGTTCAATTTCTTCAACAGATATAAGGCTATTTGGACTTTCTGTGTTTTCTTTTGTTAGTTTTGGTACGTTGTGTTTTTCAGGAAGTTTGTCTCCCTTATCCTCTGTCCACTTTGCCAAATGTTAATATAGACACATTAGCTTCCTTGTGCTTAGTGTTCAATGGTATGTCTTTTTTTAATACTTTTAATCTGTTTTCATATTTAAAATGTTTTTGTTACAAATAGCATGTTAGGTTATTTTTTTAAATTTACTCAAAACCCTCCAGTTCAGAATTAGAATGCTTAGTCGTTTTTACATTTAATGAAATTATTGATCTTCTGTATTGATTTTGATATGTTTTTTATTTGTCTCATCTACTCTTTGTTCCTCTGTTCTTCCTTTCTTTAGTTTTTTTTTGGGGGGGGGTCAGTCAAGTAATTTTTAGTATTCAATTTCCTTCATTATTTTTAGCTGTACTTCTTTGTGTATGTTTTTGGTGATTGTTCTAGAGATTATAAAATGTATCTTTAACTCATCACTGTATCTTCACATACTGTTATAATCTTTGACAATGTAAGATCCTTAAAAAACTGTTTTTCCTTTTACCTCCTTCTTGTCTTTTGTACTTTCAAAATATGTTGTTATATATTTTCTTTCTGTGTATGTTTTACACCCCACAATAAATTGTATTGCTTTTGCTTTAAACAGTCTTTTAAAGTATATAATATATAAAACAAAGATAACTAAAATGACATAAATATTTGTCCACATATTTATCATTGTCATTCTTATTTCTCTATTTCTTCCCATAGATCTAGGGTTTCATCTGATTTCATTCCCTTTTAGATGGAAGAACTTGGTTTAGCATTTCTTATGGTAAAAGTCTGATGGAGATAAATTCTCCTAGATTTTTTGTCTGTCCAAAATGTTTCTTTTTTTCACTTTTTTTTGAACGATATTTTTATTGGATGTTGACATCTTGGTTGACAGAATTTTCTTTCTTCTAGAACTTCGGAGATGCTGTTCCACTGTTTTCTGCTGTCACATCAGCTGTCATTCTTCTTATCATCCCTTTTATGTATGATGCGGCATTTTTCTCTTTACACTTTTAAGATATTCTCTTTATCTTTTCAGCATTTGACTACGATATGCTTAGGTGTGGATTTATTTGTATTTATCCTGCTTGGGGTCCACCGTTCTGATTGGATCCGTGGGTCTAAAATAAATTTTTGAATTTCATATAGACATGAAGTTGAAAACAAAGTTTTTAGGAAGAAATCTGAGCTCTGATGAGCTGACCATATGAAGTCTCTAGTCTACTCAATATAGGGGTAAGAATGCATTATGATTTAAAAGTTTTCCCACCACGGGAGAAACAGATCCTCTGGAACTGAGAAAGAGAATAGTCAGTGAAGATTGAAGCTTAGCTGTTTAGTCTGTAGGAAGAGCTCTACCTATCCTCTCTTTCCAGGGAAAACAAAGGGGGAGGAGAAGTGACAGAATTTCCCAATTAATTTTGGTACCTGATAGCAGAGGAAACATGTGCCCCTCTTCCTGCATAAGCCCTGGGAGGAAGGCAATACCCCATGGTACTCTTGTGCCCCCTTTGGCCTGAGGAATTGAGCAGAAATGGTTCCAGGTGTCTGTCATGTAGAGGTTACTGGGTGAGTCTCCTACGTTTCCTGGAGAGCAGATAATGACTTTTCTGGGTCCCGACTGTATCACAAAATCAAGAGAAGCCTTAGCCATCCCCAGTGAGTTTTCCAAAGGCCCTGAGTGGAACTTAGCTGTGAGAGAGCCTGGAGGCTTTGCTGCTGGGACAAGGACACAAAGAAGTGCAGACTCTCAGAAGATGCCAAGTGTTTAGATGTCTGAGGATCAGATTCTGTTCTTTATACCTGTGCTTTGACATTATTTACACTCTTGAGAATATGAGCACTACCTAGTAGGAAAGTAGACCAGAAACCAAGTGAGGTTTAGTTTTTGCCACCAAACAAAATGAAGCTTAAGAGAGAATTTAAATTCAGTGATGGCAAAATAAGTTTTGATTCTTGTAGCCCTGAGCTTTTGGACTGTAATTCTACCAGCAATGGTGACATTATTATTATTGGGATATTATGTGCTTCACCTAGGACCACCCCCTCCCTCCCACCCCGGCCTCCTTGCCTGTCTAATAAAAAGTCTTGCAAGTTTATTTACAGTATTATGTAATGTTGTACCCATTACTTACTAGACATCCCATAATGACGGAACCATCTGGTTGAATTCTTTGATGTATTGGGTCAACCAAAGTTGCCCTGGTTTGCTGCTGGGACACCCGGGTTCACTTTCTGTTTTAGTGCTTGGTTGGTGTTTTTAGCTCACTATTTAGACAGGAGCCAGTTAGGAAAATTCAGTGGGGAAGGACCAGCTCGGTGGGGAACATCCTAGGTCTTTACGGAGTGCCATCTTGCTCCCTAGGGTACTTCTTTCACCTTCTTCCTCAGAGTAATCTCTGCTCTTTGTTCAGCATGCAGGGCACTCCCATAGTGCACCTAGAGTGAAAAATGGGGTCATGTGAGAGGTAAGACCGGGACCGTCATCTGGAACCAGGTCACGGAAGACGTCAACGCCAAGCCTCTGCGTTCTGATGGGATCCTGCAGCCATGTGCGGTGGGGAGGCACTGAGCTTGAAGCCTAGGAGAGACATGATCAAAATGGTGTTCTAAGAAGACTAGCCTTGTTTTTCTGGTAATGAGACAACTAGGAAGCAAAAAAAATGTATATTAAAAATATTTTCCTTCTCTTTTCAGGAAAAAGAGACCAATCATGCCATATAAAGTGATATAGGTCAGGCGAGCATAGAGGGGTTAACGGTAATAAAAATCCAGCTTCCAGACATGACATAGATTCTGCCCCTTCTCCACACCCTTCTGCATCCTCAGACCCGCAAGGTTGCTAAGGGTGGTGCTGAGACTCTGCAGAAAAGGAAATATCCAAATCCAGTGCATCTTAGGATCCCAGCTCTAGTGCCTCCTCCCCTAGGAAGCCTTCCAGGACGCTTTTAGCCCCCAAGCTCCCATTGTAATATTTACCTGTTCCAGTTTTAAGCTCCTATCCCTTTTTTTTTTTTTTTTGCCTTGACTGAGAGTTCATGGCCCTGCCTTATCTGCCCTTCTAGACTGAATGCTTTTCGAGGGCTGGGAAATACTTTAGCTCGGGCATGCAGTGGACACTCAAAATACATTGGTTAAGTGATCTAGTACATGTGGATCCCTGGAGTTGATAAATCTTCAAAGGAAAAACACGATTAATACCTGATCATGGCAATTTTAGCTGAAGTATATGTAATTGTATGTATCCTTTCAAGAGCAACGATTCAGGTAGGGTCAGGGGTGGGGAATTTTTTTAATCCTAGTGACAGTCTGGGATCCATAGGGAGAAAATAATTCATCAAGGGTTACCTATTAAAGAAACCAAATTTGACAAGGCATTACAGAATAGAGTGTAGAATGTCCATCTCTTCTGCATTCCAAGCTGGGATCCTGTGATGGGAGGCAGGAATTGGGCTCCGGGATCAGACATTCCTGAACTTGAATCCTGGCCCTATGGATTCTCCACTCTGTGACTTTAGACAAGTCACTCAGTCTCTTTGAGTCTCAGTGGCGCTAGCTTTGGATCCAGACTGCTTAAATTTGGAATCTGACTCTGCCAAGTACAAAATGGTGTGACTTTGGGCATCAAGCTACTGGTGCCTCCATTTTGTTTTTTAATCTGTGAAAAAGAGATAAGCATAGCACCTGGCTTTAGGGTTAGTGTGAGGATTAAATGTGTTTTAATACTTGTGGAAGTGCTTGGAAAAGCACCTGGCATACCGGCAGTGTCTTATTATTTTTTTATTTTTTACTCTTTGGGGCTATTGTATGGCATATATATTATATTTCTATATATAAATCAACGTGTGTATATAGTGTTAGCTAATGGTTTTAGTTCAAGGCTTCATACTAACAGTCAGGGAATAGAGGCTAATTAGCAAATATTAATGCCTACGTTTTCCTCTCCTGATCATTTTAGAAGAAAGAGGTGGGCGAGGAAAGAACTTGGCAATGAAGAGAGAGAACTAGTAAAAGGAAGAGGGACTGATGACACAGAAAAGAGAAGTAGACCGAGGTGGAGAGAAAAAGAAAGAAAAACGCTGAGGGGATGATCAGAAGAGCTGGGGCAGAGGCAGAGAGATCCGTTAAGGTTTCGACGAACCGCCAGGAGTCACGCTCTTTCTAACGCATCACAGGTGGAGACTTTGCTCTATCTCCTATTTCAAAATATTTACCCACCAATGAACGACCGCTTCCCAGCTGAAGCCGAGGCTTTCCCTGGGTCCGGGTTCTGGCTCCGCAGGCTGCTAAGCTCCGTTTGAGGCAAATCCCTCTACAGAAGCCCAGGGAGGTAACTCTGGCCGTTTAGAATCAACTGGAGCGTCCCCTCCTGTGCCTCACTCCTCTGCCCGCCATTTGACCACCGTGCAGTGCTGTACATTTGGGCAGATGTGCCAGTCTGGAGAACCCGCAGCGAACACTGGCTGCTTCTCCCTGGCGTCGCTCGCGTGCTTCTGTGATGTTCAGTGCTCTCCAATTTCCCTTTTCAATCAAGGCTGCCCCTGGCTCTGGCAGACGTGCCTGGCTCAGCCTCGCTTCTCTGACTTCTGGGGGCCGTGGCCGTGGAAGGAGCTTGCTCCAGAGATGAGAGGAAGCAGAGCGGGGACTCACAGCATTTTAATTTTCCATTCAGACACTTCATTCACATTTGGCAAGAGGTCCCTGACTTTGTGTGGCTGTGCAGATGGCCAGTTCCTGGGCTGCCAGCCTCTTGAATCCTCCATGTGGCCCCCCAGGGCATGGCCACATTCTCCTGATCGTGGGTGCCTGTCGTGACACTGCCTGTCGGTACCTTGTTGGATGTCTCAGGGGTGATGGGAATGTGGAGAGTGGAGGCCAGCGGTGGAAAGTCCGGGTGAGGATCAGTGAGGGACGCAGGCCTCAGAAGCACAGAGGAGTCACGCCAGGCGACCACGGGTCTGTCGGGGATAAGCAGACGGCAACAGTGGGTTTGGGCCAAGAAGACAAATGAGAAGCAGCTGAGCCGCTCGGGGATCGAGTGGGCGGTAGAGTGTGATTTTTATGTACGCTGAGCATCGCCTGAGTGCGAGGCTTGTTTCTCTGTCCAGATCTGTTTCCTTCTTGGTACCACTGATGAGCTGTCCCGCCCAAGGCCACCCCCTCCACCTGTGCACTAGAGATGCTCTGCCTTCCTGAGGGCGCCACTGTAGCAGCTCTCTCTCCTCCTGCAGCATCGGTATTTCCTTCTAAACGCGGGATCATTCCCGTCAGCATACGAGCATGCTGTAATCATTTCCATCTTAAACACAACCTTTCTCTGACCCCAAATTTTCCTCCTGCTCACCACTCCCCCCTTTTCTTTACCCCCATTTTACAGCAAAACTCTTTGAAAGGGTTTATTATGCTCCTGTCATTCATTCACTCGAGTGAATTCCTCGCCGCCTCTCCTTTACTCTTGACTCAGATCAGGGTATTTGTTCCTACATCTCCCACAAACTTTAACCCCAAACAGCCACAAGCTGGTCTGTGTTCTTGTCTTAACGACCTCTCAGCAGCTTTTCATCCTGCTGGCCCTTCCTTCTTTCTAGAAATACTCCCCTGTCTTGGCTTCATGGAACCACACTTCCCCTGGTTTTCTTCCTATTGCCTTGCTCTCTCTCATTCTTCTGCACCTCTTCGACTTCCAAAGGCTGGCCTGCCCCTGGACCTCTGCTCTACCTGGACTTCTCTGTAATTTATATCTTCAGCCCATACGTATTTGAACTTCGGATGTGTTCTATCCAACTGCCTACTTGACAGTTGTCTGTTTCTGCTTGTATGTTTCACAAGCATTTCAAATTTACGACTCCAAAAATAACTCCTGATTCCACTTCCTCTCATCCCTGCCCCCAGCTTGCTTTTTTCTCTCCCTCTTCCCCACCTCGGTAATGGTTTTATATCCATCCATTTTTTTTTTCAAGGCAGAGACTCAGAAATCATCCTTAATTCCTTCTTCTCCCTCTTCACTCATTCTCCATCCAGCTTGTCAGCAAATATATCTTAGTTACGTGCACTCTCTCTATGCCCACCGTTGGGTGCTCTATGTTCACTATCATCTCCCAACTGCATGACACCCGTAGCCTTAACTGCTGTTCCCCTTCCACCCTTGCCCCATGATCTGCTGTTCAGACTGCCTGTCTGGGTTCTTGCCCCCCAGGTTCTCTCTTCCTCCTTCTCCCTTCCTTCTGTCCTCCCCTACCCCACCCCTCCCTCCCTCTCCCTTTCTCGCTCCCTTCCTCCCGGCTTCCTCCCGCCCTCTCCCATCGGTGTTGCAGTATCTCTCTTCTCGGCCAGACACTGGGTGGCTGCTGGGGGTCCCGTGGTGATGGCACTGTGGTCCCTGCCCTTGAGGGGCTCCTAGTTAGTGTCCCTCTTTGCTTGCCCTGTGTACTAACTTCTAGTTAGTACTCCCTCACTAGTTTTCAGCGCTGGTGTCTGTGCCCTGTTGCTTAGGGCCTGACACAATCCCCTACATCACACCAGTCAGGAGCTCCAACCAACACCTGCTTTTCAGAGTCCAGAGCTGGATCTGCGGGATAAGGTGTGATCTAGGCAGCCAAGAGCAGGAGGGGCCAGTGATGAACGTGAACTTAGGCTCTCGGAAGCACAAAAGGTCAAAATCAGGAAGTCCAACTGGGTCATTAAGTCCAGATGTGGGCTGAGTCTAGAAATGGGATACTCGGACGCTGTGGTCAGTTGTGCAGGTTGTGAACTGCCCAGGGGGAGATCTGCCACGGGGGAGGGGCGGGTGGGGGGAGCAGGACTGAAATCCAGCCCGTCCTCTTCTCACCGTGAGTGTGAGCGTGTGCTCAGGGCTGTGTCTGATTTACACAAAGACACCGCAGGACCAGCTCCAGTCCTGGCGGCCAGCCCTGCTCTTTTACTGGTCTCGAGTGTTGGTTCCTTGGAGCGGCAACCCGACCGTCCCGTATGGAGTAGGTATCACCTGTTCCTTGGGTCCTCACTTCCCTCTTTAGTCGTCACAGCTCAGGTCAAATTTGTAATTGTGCACTTATGTGCCGACTCGTTTTTTCTGGACTCCGCACCAGGCTGCAGCCCCCAAGGGTAGGGCCCTCTCTGTCTGGATCCTTGTGTGTATCTGCACTTGGCACATCATGGGCATTGATTCATGTCTGTTGGATGCCAGACCAAGGGCGGAAGCAGAACAGGAAATAGGGAGCAAGGGAGAGGGGTAGGTGACTACATGGGAGTAGGTCGGAGCCACACTTGGATTTCTTAATTGGCTGTGTCCTGTCTGGTTCCTGAGTTCTCACCAGGATACGCCTGGGCTTCATACCTGTGCTCCAGGTTCCCGCTCGCCCTGCCCTTGGCCCTTCTGGGTCCTTGTATTGAGCACCTACTATGTGCTAGGCTGTGCACTAGGTAGGGGTGATAGAGGAGGCTTGGGTTCAGTCCCACCCTAAAGGAACTTACAGACTCATAGTGAGACGAGGCTTGTGGAGCAAAGAGAGGCAGGCACAGAACCAATGGGACAAGGGCAAAGAAGTGATGACGGGAGAATCAGATTGGTTTCGGAGAGGAGAGAGTGCTTGGGCTGGGACTTGAAGGGGGGATGTGATTTGACTGGGTGCAGAAGTGGGGGAGAAGGGCATTCTGGCCCGAGAGAGTAGCAGCTGGATGTAGCATAGGGTGTGCCTCAGGTACTATACTAAGCACTATAATGCTTTTGACCGCTCTTAAGTGTAATTATTATTATTTTCATTTTACAAATGAGGAAGCTGAGGCTCAGACAGGCTAACGGATATGGCCAGGGTCACGCAGCGAGAAGGTAGTGAAGACTGTGGAGTTTTTAGGAAAGGATACGAATGTGCAAGGGGGCCCCTTGTGTTAGTGTTCCGGGGCTGCCACAGCAAGAGGCCACAGGCTGGGGGACTGAACGGCAGAAATTTATGTTCCCACAGTCCTGGAGGCTGGAAGTCCAAGATCAAAGTGTATCAGCAGGGTCGGTTTCTCCGGAGGCCTCTCCCCTTGGCTCGTAGATGGCTGACTTCCCCCTGTGTCCTCATGGTCTTTCCTCTGTGTGTGTCTCTGTCCTAGTCTCCTCTCTTTATAAGGACACCAGCCATACTGGATTAGAGCCCATCCTAATGACCTTACTTTACCTTAATCACTTCTTTAAAGACCCCCATCTCTAAATACGGTCACATTCTGAGGTCCTGGAGCTTAGGGCTTCAACATACGAATTTAGGGTGCAAGTCAGTCCATAGCAATCCCTCGGAAAGAAGGCCATATGTAGAAACTGGATTAGAGTGGGCAGAGAGGGGGTAAGGAGACCCATGAGGGTCCTTGGCAGTGACTGGTAAGGGGTAAGAGGAGGCTCTGGGGTGGGGGGGCCCCTGATCCTGTCCTGTGTCGGAATGCCTTCAGCCTCTCATCTTAGAGATGAATAGGGACACAGCCGTCAGGGAGAAAGGCCATGATCTCCAGGTGGCCAGGCGCCGATGCTCTCAGGAAGCATCCCCTTTCCCCATCCCGTTCCCTTCCTGAATCTAGGGCACCCTTTTCTCAGAGGAGACTAACTGATAATCCAGGGTGATAAAATGTTTTCACTGTCATCCCGTTGAAATGCACAGCGGTGCCACGTCCTATAAATCACCCAGATCTTGAAGAGGAGAGTGAGATGAGCACTGCATTATAAACCACAAAGCCCATTCATCACATGGCTACAAACCGTAAATATGACAAGTACATCCATCAATCCCGCACCTTTCTTTCTGGTCTGCGAATGCATGCATTAGCAACTTAATGGATTTAGAAGGCGTTTTCTCCTATAGACTCAGAAGCAGACAGTATTTATGATAAGCCCCATGGGCCCAAACGAAAGGAAAAAGGAGTCACCAAAGTGCTCAGGGGCATTCCAGGGGGTGTCCAGAAAGTAGCCAGAGCCACTGATTCTGCCTGCACTCTGGGGACGCAGGGGTCCACAGCCCAGCCTCTGGTGGGAAGGAGTCTTCAGGGGCATACCTGCCTTCTCCCTCTTCTCCGCCTCTCAGAGCTGCAAGTCCTTGACCTGAAGGCTCGGGCCTGCCCTCGGCTTCTGGGACGGTCTTCTCTTGGGACTGCAGAACCTTAGGTCATAAAATTGACTCCGCATCTTCATTTTATTCCTGCTATTAGAGCTAATCCGATCTTGTGTCTCAGAGATGGGCTCTGTCTCCTCTCTAGGACTGTATTTCTGCCTCACACCTGAGTTCTGTTTATTTACTCATTTGTCATTCATCCGTCCATCCATTCGTCCATCCATCCATCCATCCATCCATCCGTCCATCCATCCATCTCCAACCACCCATTTCTTCTATAAACATTCTCCAGCGCTCCTATGCATGAGGTAACTGCGCCTGGCTCTGGGCAAACCAAGGCAAACGGACACCATCTGCTTTGTACAGATCTCGGCCTATCTATAACTATGTTGTGGTTACATTGGCCCCTGTGGTTCTTATGATTGCAAGATATTCTCAGCAATAATTTTCAGGAAACTTTGGGGAAAAAAGGTTTATTACTTGCAGGACCTGGAAATTACACAGCACACCTGGGGCCACACAGTGAGTTTGTGAATACAGAAAAAGAGAGAGAGAGAGACAGACAGACAGAGACAGAGAGGGGTGGGGCTTAGGGTTCCGCTTTTATTGGGGTAGAGGGTGGGTCTTAGGGTTTCATAGGCTCACTCTTTATTGGTGAATTTAAAACATAGGAGCAGGAATTTGAAGCATGGAAATAGAAAAAAAAATAAGTGCCTGGTCGTGGGAGTCCTTACTCGTCACTCTCACCCAGACCTCAGGACCTGGCCCTGCTGGAATTATGGATTTCAGCCCTTGGACATCTGCCTGCAGGCTGTAGAAGACTGTACCTTCCTGAGGTTCTCATAATGGGCTTAGTCCTCTGTGGATGCTTTTGTTCAGACGGTTCTCCTGGTGGTGATTCAGGTTCTGGCTCCTTCTATCTGGAGCCCCATATACAGCCTCTGAAGAAGCGAGAGGTAGAGAAAGAGCCTCAAGGAGACATTCTGGCACTTTACTGCCTTGTCGTGGAAGGGACACCTCACTTCTGCTCACTTTCTGTTGGTGAGAACAAGGCACATGGCTCCACCTAATGCTGAGGGGCTGGGAAATGGTGTTTGGTGAGCATCGGACCCCAGGTGTGCTCTGCATTCCACAGATAAGTGTCATTTAGTAGGAGAGTTGCACAGTGGGGACACACGGGAGATGAGAGGTAGCCTTGCCTGAGCAGGTCTGGAAGGACCTTCTGGGAGAGCCTGGTGTGCAGAAGGAGCTGGAGGACCAAGTACCACGATTGTGCCCTAGCCTTTCGTGCCTTCAGAGAATGCCCTTCATATATCACTCCTGATCTTTATTGGTCAAAGAAGAGGCTGGAACACACAGCAGGGACCTCGATGTGGAAGGGGAAGGCACAGCCAAGGGGGATTTATGGTGTGCATGGGGAGGCATGGAGATAAACATTTTTCCCCAGTGGCATTGAAGCTGGCCTGGAGGCCAGGGCAGAAGAAGGAGGCTGGTGAGCTTGACGGCCTGCAGTCCCTGCCTGCTGCTTTTTGGAATGCTTCCTGAAAAGGGAGTGCTGCCCAGAGACCTGGAGGCAGGTGTGAGCAAAGCTGTTGCCAGCCGGGCCGGCCAGTCCCAAACTGACCTCCATAGTGGCTCAGCCTCCCAGCCTCTCAGCCTCCAAGCCCAGACCTGGAAGTCCTCTTCAGAAAATGCCAGTTCATCAGAGATTTACAAAGAGAAGCAGGCTCATTCTCACCAAGAATCAGGTGTCCCATCCTGTTCCCTACAGGGCAGAGTTCAAACTCCTTAACCCACTATTCAAGGCCCTTCACAAACATCATTCCTCACCAATGTGAGTTCCAACACCGTAGCTCTGCCTGGGCTCTGGGTTACCCTGGACCACTTGCCTTTCCCCAGATAAGCTAAGGTATTTTCAGTGTTTTGGTTCATGCTCTTCTTCAACCTGGAAGGTGCTTCTCCCAGGTCAGCGGCTACTCACTCTTCCAGGGCCAACCCAGTGGTCCTTCTCGATGGAGCCATGACCCAGTGCCCCAGGCACACTGGTCTTGCCCACCTTTGAGCCTCCCAGAACCCTCTGTTAACTTTTCAATCACCGGTCCCTGAGCTCTGCGAGGTGTTGCACAAAGCAGTTTGGCAGGTGATCAATAAATATTATATAGCGCGCCGTTGAGCTCACTGTAGTCCCTTCCATATGCATTTCCGTCTCCCATCTCCACGCCTTTGCACAATGTATTAGTTTTCTATTGCTACTGTAACAAATCACCGCAAACCTGGTGGCTTGAAACAACATAAATTTATGACGCTACATTCCTGTAGGTTAGAAACACACCTCACTGAGCTAAGAATCAGTGTCGACAGGGCCACTTTCCGTCGGGGGGGTGCTCCAGGGAAGAATCCGTTGCCCTACCTTTTGCAGCTTCTGGAGGCTGTCACACACAGCCTTTCCTCTGTCTGCAAAGCCAGCGGCATTGCATCTCTCTGACCATTCCTCTGTAGTCACATCTGCCTCTGACCACAGCCAGGAAAGGTTCTCTGATTTTAAGGGCTCAGGTGATTAGATAGGGCCTTACTAGATAACCTAGGACAATCTCTCCATCTCAAGGTCCTTAACCTTTATCACATCTGCAAAGTCCCTTTTGCCATATGAGGTGACATGTTCACAAATTCCAGAGATTAGGATGTGGACATCTTTGGGGACCACTGTTTTTCCTTCCAACACATGGAGTTCCCTCTATCTGGAATTTCCTGCCTTCTCTTTGTCTATCTGGCTAACTTCTGATGACTCATTCACGTATCTGCCCCTTCCTCCTTCCATGAAAGTTTACATGTACTTTTTGGGTGCTGGGAGTCAGTCCCTCTCTGCTCATGTTTCTTTTGGGCCATCTGTACTCTACTATAATTATTAGTGTATATTTTTCCCAACACCTGACTGCAAATGAGGTCTCTGGGATTGGGTTCTCTAACTTAGTCGTCTCTCTATCCTTAAAACCTATTACAACATTGGACCTAAAAGAGCTCTGTCAGTGTTTGCAGAATGACTAATAATGCTTTTTCTTTTTATAGAGTTGTATTTGGAGAGAGGGGAATTCGAGGCTTATTTCATATAATTTAAAAGGAAATTTGATTTCAGCCTAATCATTCCTTTAGGATCCCAAAGGCGTTTTATATCTTAAATATTTTTTTCTTGATGAAACTCTCACTGTTAAAAAAAGAACATGATATATCTCCTTTCATGTTCTCTTCCATACCCATGTTTATGTATTCCGAAATTACATATTTTTACTTATGGGTATTATTATGTATTCAGTTTTGTGTCTTATATTTCCATTTAACAACATATTGTGAGTGATTGTTGGTGCCATTAAATATTTTTGGAAAATATGACTTCTTATGCATGCTTGCATTTCATGTACATTAAGTGAATGTACTTAACCCATTTCTTTGTTCAATGTGTGGGTAGTTTCTGATACTTTTTTATTATAATTAGTCCTGTGATGACTATCCTTATAGATGAATCTTTGTTCATGTCTTTAATTACTTCCTTGCGTTAAATTCCTAGGAATAGAATTAAATCGCCAAAGGATGTGAACTTTTAATGACTATTATGCATTTCAAAAAAATGTTGGACAAATTTACACCTATCAGGGAATACATTGCCTTAACTTTTGACATGTTTTAATGAACATTTCTTAATAAGAAATAACTTTGCTTATTTTATGGGTAAAAAAAAATTGTGTCTAATTGTTATTTTAATGTATAGGTCTGTTAATGCAGGGTTTTTTTTTTTTTTTTTTAAATTAACCATTTATTTATTTAGTTTTCCTTTTGTGAACTGACTGTTCTTTGCTCATTTCTCCACTAGGGGTTAGTGTTTATTCTTATCTATTTGTATGAATCTTTGAATACAATGACATTAATCCCTGTTCTGTAATATTTTTGGTAAATGTTTGCTCTCACTTTGTTGTGTTCACAGCCCCTGGCTTTCACATCTTTCATTTTGTCTTCAAAGGGAGTTGAACTTTAAGCATCTTTCTTAGGTCCTCTGGGGAGCAAAACCACTTCGTAGGCTTGAAATCGTTCATATCCCCCATTTCTTTTCTCTCTGCCATTTCTCACAAATAATCCCTGGCAGTTACTAAGCATTTTTGTGTCGCTTTATACTTTTGAGTGCTTAATGGTTCTTTACAGGTTCGTCAGAGAAAGAAGAATCTTTTCTTTCTTCTCCTGCTTCCTTTGTGAATTCTGGGCTGTAGGAATCTTTCTAACAGAATGACAACTCTTAGAGGGGGCGTGGCTTCTGGACAGCTTCCATCACCTGATCTAGATCCAGTCATTTTAGTGAGGGAAAACCAAGGCCCAGAGAGGGGTGGGAGTCGCTAAGGGTCACACAGACACTTGATGATGAAACTGTATCTATTTCTTTCGGTCCACTAAGTGAGGACCGAAAGAAATAGACAGTCCCTCTGCTGTAGACTGAATTGTTTGTGAAGCCCTCACAAGTGGGATTTGTGCCCTTATTAAAGAGGCTCCAGAGAGATCTCGTCCCTTCCACCACGTGAGGTTACACTGCGAAGACAGCTGTCTGTGAACCAGGAAGCAGAATCCTCACCGAATCTGATGTGGCTTTGACCTTGGACTTCCCAGCCACCAGAACTGTGGGGAATACATTTCTGTTGTTTATAAGCCACTTAGTCTGTGTTATTTTTGTTATAGCATCACAAACAGAATGAGACAGCCTCTCTGGGACAGGCAGTAGGTTAAGGGGATGTCACACACAGAAACGCCTTTAGAAGCATGCTCTTAACAGGATGACATGTTGTAGTCCCAGCAATACTGAAGCAGACCTTTCCAGGTCTCAGTATCCTCCTCTATAAACTGAGGGGACCTAAAGATTTTGGAAGTTCCTTCTGGGTTTGCTGTTCTGTGATTGTCCATCAGATGTATGTGTCCTGATAATCACTGTCATTGGCTTTGGAGTTCGACCCATTTGGGTTCAAGTCCTAGCTCTGTCCCTTACTAGCTCTATGAACCAAACTTGACAGGATTAAGGAGGGTCCACATGCCCACCAGCCAGTGAGGCCTGGGCAAGTCTTGCTGTCATAAGCCCAGCATCTGGGGCACCTGAGCTGGGCCCTGGGCATCTTCATGGCAGCCACATTGAAAACTTTATCCCCACCTCTGCCAAGGTTGCCCTGGCCTTGGCTCGTATCTGATTTTCTGTGTGTACTGTGCTGCATTCCTGACCCTGCAGCCTACGGTTTTGGGGTCCTGAGATCCTGCCCAGCCATAGCCAACTCCTAGAACCTCTCTGGTCCTCATGCACTGATTGGGGCCCTTTCCGCCTGGTGGCCTACCTGCCACAGTGAGGCCCCTCTTGCTGACCACACATCCTGACATCTTCTGAGGCACCGTAGCGCCTGTGCCCAACCCCTAGGCCTCATTCATCGGATAGCCCAAACTCTTTGTCATTCCCTTCAGACAAGTAGCTCTGGCCTGCCTCCTGACTGCACTCCTTGCCAATGCCACGCCAGGGGTGAGCAGCACAGCCCTGCTAACCTTCCTGGCCTTGACCCTGGGCTGATCCTTCCCTGAGACCCTTAGCAAGCCTTCTGTGGAATAGTACTATTAAAAATTTTTTTTTTGGGATTTCAAACACGTTTCTCTGTTTGAGTAGTCTTTCCTGAAAACATGGGCTTTTCGGGGTTTGCATGGGTCCTTAATATTACGGTATGTTTAATTAGTTTGGCTTTCATGCCATCCCTCACAGTCCCTCACTGACTATCTCACTTTCTGTTTCTCTCGGCGTCTCTGGGTGTCTGAGGGTTCAGGAGTTCCAGAATTGAGTCAAGCATAAGGCAGTTTTGGGAGAGCGTGTGTGGGGGAGCAGGCCTGCAGGAGGAGCTCACATGCAGGGTACTCAGAGGGAAAAGGGGGAGTCCAAGCTGAGGCAAGTCTCCTGGCTCTGCCCAGCCCATCCCAAGGATCCAGGGGACGGAAGTGTTCCCTGAGAGTTCATAGGGGTCCTTGTGCTTACACTTTCCAGAGTGAGCACTGTTGGCTGGTGGTGTGTCCTTTAGACCTTTTTTTTAAAAATGAGGATTAAAGGCACAGACACAAAATAATGACAAAAATGTAATTTTAAGATATCTCCTTGCACTTGGAGTCCCCAGGGATAGGAGAATTACATGACATGATCATTATGAATTTAGTAACTCTGTTTATTTCATATCTTGTTGATCATAGCAGCAGCAGCCATCGGCAGAACAGTTGTTTCTACATTGTGGGGCCTTTTACTCATTTAGTCTTTAGTGGGTGACGGGTGTGTGTTTGAATCAAGGACCCGTGCACTCCCTCAACTTCTCAGGATCTGACGCCCCCAGGTTGACAACTGCTGCTATAGATTTGGGAGGAGGGGGCACTTATCCTTGTTGGTGGCGTCCCCGACGTGGTGATATTTAAGCTGGGTCTTGATGGATGAATAGGAGTTTACCAGGTAAAGAGAGAAACAGCATTTCACATAGAGGGAACAGCATGTGCAAAGATAAAGAAGCATAAAAGGGCCTATTCTGTGGGCAGGCAACCATGCTCAGTATAATAACAGTGATACTTACTGAGTGCTAATATGTGCCAGGGGCGTTCACATAATATTTTTACTTCATTTTCGCAGAAAACCTATGAGCGAGGACTGTTATTATTTCCATTTTATATAGATGAGAAAATTCAGGCACAGAGAAATGAGCTTATCCAGACTAGTAAAAGGCAGAACCAGGATTCAAACTCAGAGACCTCCGGCTTCTGGGTCTGCTCACTGACACCCATTCTGCCGCTTACCCCAGAGGTTACGCGATACACGTGACTCAAACACAGAAGTCCATTTCAGTATTCGCTAAAAGCGAGTTGGGTTTGCCGAAGTGACGCCTTTGGTTGCTGGTCCAAAGTCCATGTGCCCGAAGCTTTGAAAGGCTGATATTCGAAACTTCAGAGTTTGGAGTAAGGAAAGGTTTATTGATCAGAAGGCGCCAGCTCAGGAAGATGGGGGTTTTAGGGCTTCCTCAGATCCATCTTAAGAGAGCCCAGAATTCAGGCTGCTTTTATGTCAAGGGAAGAGAGGATGGGAGGGGCAACAGGTGATTGACACCACAGACCTCTGGGTGCCAACAGGGATCCAAGGAAGAGAATGAAATCTCTAAATCTCTGTTCCAGTCCCATTCGCCCCCTGCTGCTGTGAGTCTGGTCTTGAGGCTCCCTCAAATCTTGGATAAACAACCATTATTTTGCACGTTTCCCCAACTCCTTGGGAGAGGCACTCTCCGGCTCGGCACGGGGTGATTCTTCCAAAAACTCAAGCCTTGAGCAGAATTCCTCTAACGATTAGCATATCTATAGCAGGAGCTCGTTGCCTGAAGGCCATGGGGGAAAAGGCAAGCTAGAATTTGCAGTCAGACCCCGCGTTTCATTCTCTTGTATTTTCCCGGGGCCGGGGGTGGGGGGTGAGGGGGTTCCTTCTCTCTGTGTTGGGAGATTTCTCCAGAGTTCTCCTTCGGGGACCAGGATTAATCTGGGGTTACTCTCTCCTCCCCACTTCACAGGCCCTCTGCCTTAGGATTTCCCGTCTAGGGAGGGGGTAAGTAGAGAGGTTTGGGGCAGGCTGCAGGAGCTCCCACGCTGTAAACCATTCAGAGCCGTGGTTTCTACTGCCGAGGCGAGGAATGACCCCCGAGAACTGCCCCAAACAGGGCCCTCAGCCCCGTGGGAGGCTGGGCCCCAACAGCCAGCCTTGCCCGCGGAAAACTCCGAACTTACCCCAAGGCCCTCGGTCCACCCTCCTGCCTGTGGCCCGACAGCCCTACTGTGTCAAAGACCAAAGGGACCTCAGAGGGCACAAGGAAATACAACCCAGGCCAGGGGATGTGTTTCACCTGCCCAGCTGGACCTATCCCCAGAGTTTAAAGGCACCTCAGAGGAGGGTCAGTCTAACTCCCTCCCGTGCAGGAAGCCCAGCCCTCGACAGAGGGCTCACTCACTCCTCCTGGAGGGCTGGGGAGAGTTTGCTCAAGGGACTATTTACAAGGTGTAGGTGGAGCTGAGGAAACCTGCGAGGGATGGTGAAGGTGCCTTGGCTGGAAAGCTTCCGTAGGCACTATCAGCCCTGGGTCTGAAGTTGCAAGGGAGGGAGCTTTTCAGGAAGGAGGAGAGGCCCTTGGGAGCTGGGCTTCGGGCTGAGGAAGATGGTTACTGGCAACCAGGGCCCAGCATGGAGGGAGCAGGGAATAAATGCTCTGTCTTCTCTTTCCTCCTGCCCTCCTGCCCTTGTACTGCCTCCCACTGGTTGAACCCCCCAGGAAGCAGGAGGGCCAGGGAGCCTCTGGGTCAAGGTCACCCTGCCTCTCTTCCACACCTGCAGGCACAAGGAGCTCAAGGGCAAGTGTGAGAGGGCAGCTTTAGCTGGTTTCTCTGAAGCTGAGCTGGTTTTGCTCTGAAATCAGTGAGGCCCAGTGCAATCAGACCCCTGAGTTTACTTCCTGGTTCTGCCACTTGCCGGCTGGCTGTGTGACCTTGAGCGGTTTCCTGTAGGTGAGTCTCAGGATCCTTATTAGGATAATGGGGACAGTGACAATTACAATCAAGGTTTCTGTGAAGATGGAATGTGATGGTGGTTTACCCCATTCCAAGCCCTGTTCCTGATGGGTTTCTAAATATATCCTCATTTAACTCTCCCTCCTTCTCTGTGCGATATCCTTATTATCATCCTTATGTCACAGATGAAGATGCTTAGGGGTTAGATGACTTGCCTGATGTCCCATCCCCAGCTAATGACCAGCAGGGCCACAGCCTTAACCACTGCACAGGACACTCCCTGTGATAAGTGACACCAACATCACAGGGGGCCCAAGACAGGTAAGCTCAGTGGACGGCAGTTAATAGTCTCACAATAATATATCATCGATGAATAAGAGTCAATAACTCTTGGGACATCCTATGCTCCTGGCACTGTACGAAGCACTTTTCCTTGGGATTAACCTCCTGATGGATGAGGAAACTGAGGCTCAGAGGGGGAAAGGGCCTTGTCTCAATCCCACTCCTGCAGTAAGTTCAGTTTTCGATGGCTTTGCTAATTTTGGGAAAAATAAACCCTGCATTGTCACTCCATCTGCTCATGGGATTATTAGGTATGGCATATTGAGAGATGTTAAAAAATGGGAACGTTTTCAGGAAAAAAAAAAAAAAGCTATGTTCTCTCTCTCCAAGGGGGGAAAAATACTTGGAATAAAATAAAATGCCTAGCCCTCAATTTTTCAACTTTTTTTTTTTTAATGGAATGTTATATGTCTGATGAGGAGTATAAGCTTCAGGCCATGCTGGTGACAGAGGGAGCTGGTGAAGCCAGACAGGGGCCAGATGGAACAAGCAAAGTGTCCTATCTGTCCCTTTAATAACTCCTAGGCTAGGGCGACCCGTCACTTTGAGCAAGGCGGAGGGAGAAAAACGAGCCAATTCGTTTCTAAATGGCTCTGTAACTCCGGGGTGTTATCGAGCAGAGACAAAGGACACCCCATAATTCTCGGGACGGGAATCAGGATCTCCAAGAAGCAGGCACAAGACTGTCTCATTCGCCGGAGCCTCCCTCCAGTGCTGCCTCCCGGGATCTGCGCTCCATAAATACACAGAGATCGATCTGCCGGAGCCATCGAGTTCCCCTCGCCATTATTGATGACATTCTTAGATGAGCGGAGACTTTCCCACCAGAAATAAGCTCTGTGTATCTTTCTTGAAAGTCTTTGCTGTGCCGAGAGTTCGTCCGAGAGCGGAAGAGGTGTCTGTTCTCAGAAGGCCGTCCGGCAGCTGCGCCCTGGATGTGGGGACAAAAGAGGCTGTCTGTCCCTAGACCCCTCTGATTTCCGGACGATGTCAAGTTTGGGAGTTTTCCCAGGAGGAGAAGAAAGTGGCTTCAGCCGATGGTGTCTATGTGTGTGTTTCATATCACTCCTGGAAGCATGAGCACAGGGGATGAGACAGCTCCTTGCAGTTCCTCAAGCTTTAAGATGCACGCCTCACCTGGGCGTGGTGTTAAAGTTCAGACTCTGGCTCAGTGGGTCCAGGTGTTCCTGTGCATGCTTTATATAAATTCCCAGGGGATGCCGGCGCCCATGCTGCTGGACCTGGACCACACATGGAATAGCAAAGTGGAGAGCTCTCCACCCTCTCAGGCTGTGCTTTTGAGCCTTTTCTGACCTTTGAGGCTGCTGCCTTTAATCCCCTTATTAACCCATTCATTGAATATTTATCAGCGACCGTGAATCAGGCTCTGCACTGGGCTCTGGGGTAGAAGAGGAACGGACCACAGTGCCTGCCCTTATATCACTTTCGGTTGGGTGGGAGAGATCCATGCTCAACAAGCACCGCTAATAAATGCAATGTGATTAGCACCCTGAGAAAGGGTTGTGGGACCCCTCCTAGGTGAGGGGTGATTGATTCTTCTGGGAGGTCTCAGGGAGGTGATGCTGAAGCCGGATGTTGAAGCAAGAGCCACACTCTTCCAGGTGGAGAGGGTAGAGGCCAGAGGGGTGAGCATGTGAAGGCTTGGAGGTTTGAAGGTGTTTGTCATGGCCAAGAAAGCAGGGTGCTTGTGGCGGATGCCTCCCAAACAGGGAAGTTGGTTTGGTGCATGTGGAGTGCAGACTGGGCTGTTCCCATCAGGCTGGGAGCTCTTCAAGGTCAAGGGCCTCATCTGGCCTATTTCTATGTTGCTAGCCCTGGCAGACAGCGCTCAGCAAATCCCTAATTAAACTAAAACGAAGCTGATTTGTTCACTTTTGGCAGAAATGCTCATACTTTAGTGTGCATCAGAATATCCTGGAGGGCTTGTTAAAACAAATTCACGGCCCCCACCCTCAGAGTTTCCGATCTGGTAGGTCTGGATGGGGGCCTAGAATTGCATTTCTCACACGTTCCCAGGCAATGCTGCCGTTGCTGGTCCAGGAGCCATCCTCTAATCAACATTTAACACCATTGTTTTTAGTGAGTAATTCTTCCAGGCGGAGGGGAATGGGTGGGTTCAAGGAAAGCAATGTGGATTAATGTCGCAGGCATGGCGTTTAGAGTTGGTAGGCCAGGTTTAATCAAGTTCTGCCACCTGTGTGACCTTGACATGCTACTTCCTCAACTTTGCCCATCTGTACGATGGGCGCACTTACCCCGTCATGCCTTGTGGCGATAGGTGTTTTCTCTTCCTCCACAAAGAAAGACACTTTAGAGCCTCACAGGACAGAAGAGAGACAT
>CM053503.1:6859508-6906720 GCA_028627145.1 Eidolon dupreanum
TGTGTGTGTGGGGTGGTGTGTGAGGGTGTATGCGGGTGTGTGTGTGGGGTGGTGTGTGAGGGTGTATGTGGGGGTGTGTGTGGGGGGGTGGTGTGTGAGGGTGTATGTGGGGGTGTGTGTGTGGGGTGGTGTGTGAGGGTGTATGTGGGGGTGTGTGTGTGGGGTGGTGTGTGAGGGTGTATGTGGGTGTATGCGGGTGTGTGTGTGGGGTGGTATTGTTGAGGGCGGGTGAGGTTGGGATCTCTCCTGGAAAGCTGCTCTGGGGCCAGAATTAAAGGGGCAGGGAAAGGAAACGCCCTGCACTTTAAATCCGCCTCGCTTTTACAGTATTCCATAATTTAGAATCTTCGCCATTTCAGAATTCCTCTCACTCTGCCTGGCTTAATGAGGTTTTTAAAGGACTGATAAGGAATTAAGAGCACTTTATGTTATAATAGTAAACACTCAAGTGGCAATTACCTAGGGCCAGGCAGTGTTTTACATATCATTTCACTTATTTTTTCCAAGAACCTTATGAAGTAGGTACTATTCTTATTCATTTTTTTTTTTTAATTTTACAGATGATGAAACTAGTACAGGAAGGTTTACTGTCACAGAGCTAGTGAGAGGCAGAGGCAAGCTGCAAAGCCAGGAAGTACAGTGTTTGTCTGTGTCCCTAACTGCCTTGTACACAGTCTCTCCTCAATCTTGAAATCTTATCAAAGGAAAATTTCTTAGAGAGGATGTCAACCAGTGCCCCCTCCCAACCTGTGTTTTCTGTGTTTTTTTTTTTTTTTTTTTTTGCAAAAATGGAGGTGGAAGATTTATTCACCTGTGGCCATGCAACTCAGTCATGGTACCACAGGAATAGAACACTGGTCTTCAAAACTCTGAATCCAGTGCCCTTTCTGCTCTGCCAGCCTTCTCCTGCGTCCTGCTGGGCTTTCTGGAAACAGTCAGTGTTCTTGAGTGGGGGAAAATCAGCGTTGCCATTCCCCACGACCACGATTGGATGGTGGCTGTGAGTCCTCCGTCTTCACATCCCCAGCACCTTGCCCCTGTGTTCAATTAGTGGGCACCCTCCATACGTGTGTGTGTATTCCTTTTATTTTTTTGGTAAAACCAGAAAGTGTTTCCTTATGTGTAAGCCCATCCGACTCTATGTCTTTGATTCGGACCATTAGGAGATGAGGCACACAGGGGTTGCCGACAATCTAAAAGCATCAGGAATGACCCCCTGCTCGGATGCCAGTTTCCTTGCCGCTCACAGTGTGGTCTGAGGACCACCTGTACCGGCATCTCCTGGGAGGACCTTAGCAATCCAGGATCTCAGGCCCCATGCCCCACCTGCTGAGTCCGAATCTGCATTTCGACCAGATGCCCAGGTGATGCCAGAGCATGGCCTCATTGTCTTCCTGACTCTTCATCCATCCTGGAGAGAGGAGAAAGTAGCCACTAGGTGGGGGTGTTGCCCGGGCTGAGGCCAAAATGGAAGGAACTTGGGGATCCCCCAAGCGAAGATGCAGCTTGCTTAGCCAGCCAGGCTTTGAGGGAACAAATGTTTTAGATTTCAAACAGTGTCAGCACCCATGTGTTCTCTGACTTCCAGCAGCGGTAGGATGATGTTTTAAAAAAACTCAAACTGACCCAAAGGATGAAGATTTTCCCCACGGAGGATTCAGAGGTGTCGTCCCAGCCCCCACAGCCATCTTGAAAGCTGGTTTAATTTTCACTGTAGTTGAGGAGACAGAGGGTCCAGGTGGCCCAGCAGGAAGTGGCCGACTGAGAATCTCATTTGAGCCCACACCCATCTGTACCGGCTCCGGAAATGCCCTGAACACCCAGCGCTTTGTTAGGACGAGTGTCCACTCACACTGGGGACTTCTGGGAAAGGTGTGGGCATAAAGGGCATCAGGCTGTAAAAATCCTGGAAAAATGTGCCGCTGGGCCTTGAAGGTCTAGACAGCACTCTCTTTCCAACCTTTTATTATTATTATTATTATTATTTTTTAAAGCCATTTTCCTCATCAGTCAGTGATTACTTCCAGTCCCGTGTTCTGCCACTGACTAGCTGTGTGAGCCCTGGTTTCCTCATCTGTGAAGTGGGGACGACACAACCGGTCTCTTGCATTTGTTCTGAGGATCGAAATCGAATGCCATTATGAAACAAAAGTACCTCTCGGCTGCTGTATGGGGTCTGTACAAAATGAGATATCGCTGGGGACTTGGGGCGTTAAGAGACAGAGGACTTTTTTGGAGCAGGGCAGACAGCTCTTGATGCTAACAACATCTTGGCTACAGGGGTCGGCACGCTGTTCTCTCAGCTTCCATTCCTCTCCCACGACCCATTCTCTACACAGCAGTCAGTGTATTTTAAAATAAAAAAGTCAGTTTATGGCTCTCCCCCACCCCTTAAAACCTTTCAATAGTTTCCCCTTGCCCTTAAGTGAAACCCAATTCCTTACCCTGATCTACAAAACTTGTCCGCTGCATGTTCCCACCAAACTCTCCCTAATTCCCGCCTTAGGATCTTTGCATTTGCTGTTCCCCGAGCCCACTTTTAGTGCTCAATTCAGATCTCAATTGAAATGTCACCTCCTCAGAGAGACTGTCTTGGGCCACGGGTCTGAAGTAGTCATCCACCATTTAGCTCAAGGTCGTTTAAATTCTCTGCACAGCATTTCTCACTCTCTGATATTTCGATTGTTTATTAGTCTAATCTTCCATCTAGAACATAATGAATGTTCGAGAAGGGATCTCCCCTGCCTTGTTCACTTGGTCTCTCTGAGGCTTAGGATGATCGATACCTGGCACATAGTAGGCACTCAAACTTCTGTTGAATGAAGGAAGGCTAGGTGACTAAGTCCGCAGTCCTGGCTCCTGGGAATACTCCAGCCCCAAAGGGCCAGACTGCTTTCCTGGGCACGGTAGCCACGTGCCGTTGTGCGCCCACGTGCACACACTCACGCATGTGGGGGAGAAGCCGCCGTCTTGGCTCTTTGCACACTGCCTCCGAGGGACTGGAGGAGTTAGGAGGGAGACACCTGCTTTGCCAAATGGCTATGTTAAAGCATGTGTTTTCTCCGAAGCCTGTTAAATTCCTGCGAGTTGGGAGAATAATTAAATCTCATTTTATGATTCAGTGTTATCGCACACTTTGGGTTCTGTTGTAATTATTAAGAAGGATGGAAAATAAAACATCCAAATACCATAATTAACTTTCAGATCGGAACAGATGTCAGCCTGGGGAGGGCTAACATGTCTGGGGCAAATTTCTTTTTCTTCTTTCTGCTGCTGCCTGCCCATCCCCTGCCTCTGTCCCTGCTTCCCTCCATCCACCTAGAGCAGCATCCTTTAATTTCTCTGCTCATGTGGTTACCATATATCCACTGAGCACTGCTTAGTGGTGGACACTTTTCTGGAGAACGAGAGGGAGAGAGACTTCCTCCTCGTCCTTCAAAGCTTAGTACAAGCATCACCCCTTCCTGCCGGCTTCCTTTCTACTCTGGTGGGAGTGAGTTTACTTCCTCCTCTGAACAGCCAGGCACCCAGTGCAAACTCCACACAAAATTTGCATCTAGCGTGTGGTGGAAGACATTTGTGTGTCAGTCTCCTCCACTGTAACGTCCGTACCTCGAATGCAGAATCGTTCCCATCTTGCGTATCATCATAAGCCAGTGCCTAGAACAGAGCCTAATACTTAACAGGTGATGCTCGGTGAGTATCTGTGGAATGAATAAAAGTTCTTTTTCATTTCTCTATCTCCGGGAACCAGTCTGTTATCAGGAGCAGTAAACATTCATAGAATGGACAACCAAGGGGTCATCTTCAGAGATGGAGAAAAAGAGTTAGGTCGTGGGGGAGGGAAGAGAGAAGCAGAAGCGAAAGCCAGAAGGAGAAGGGTGGACTGGAGACCTGCGTTTGCTGGGGCTGCCATCAGCAGGCGCCACAGGCCGGGGGGCTGAACAGCAGGAGGTGGTGTTCTCACCGTCCAGGAGGCTGGAGGTCCAAGACCGAGGCATCCACAGGGCTGGTTTCTGCTGCGACCGCCCCGTGGTGTGCCGATTGCCGACTCCTCCCTGTGTCTTCCAGGGGCCTGTCCTTTCTGCATGTGTGTGTGTGTGTGTCCTAATCTCCTCTTCTAAGGTCACCAGTCATATTGGATTCGGGCCCACTCTGGTGACCTCATGTTAACCTAACCCCCTCTCTAAAGACCCCATCTCCAAATACATTCCCATTCTGAATTCCTGAGGGTTTGGAGTTCAACATATGAATATTTGTAGGGACACGATTCAGCCCATAATGGGGTTGCAGGTCCCTTCTGTTACTCTTTTGGGGGTGAAAACTCGACCAGGAGGCTCTAGAAGAGGAAATGGACGGTAACTTTTAGGTTGCATGGTGGTGAGGGGCAGCTGGCGGCCCTTCCCCCTTCGGCTTCTCCTGGGCTTCCTCCCAGGCTTCCTCCCCTCCACCTGACATCGAAGTGTCATTCTGGGCACATCCCTGGTCTTGCCACAAGGGGGAGACAGAGCTCTTAGTGCCGGCTCCACTGCAGGAAGCCAGACGGGCTGGGACAGACCAGCTGGTGCCATCACCGGTCACTGGTGACTGGTGCCATACTCCGGACCTGTCTGCGCGGCAGCAGAGAGTGGTAGCAAAAACCCTGACCCGCACATGTGTCAGGAGTCCCGGGTTGGGTGGGGGGGCTTGGTGGGCGTCTGGGCTTGTCACTCATCTGCTCTGGGACACCTCATTGGCAGCATTGAGGGGCTGTACTCCCCTTTCTCTTACCTCCTTCTAGCTCTGGTGTTCTGTGAGGTGGGTGCCGAGCAGCCACATCTGGCTACAATCTCCACCTGTCACAGAGGATTATAAATAGCAGTACGACGATGACAATTTGTTTGGGTGTTCACCTCTCTCCCACCCCTCCCCGCCCCCAGCTTTTTTGAGCGTGTGAATTTCTGTTCTCCCAAGTCAGGGAAAGGCTCCTGGACACAGTCAGGATTATCCCATCATGCTAAATAAAGGCCTCCTGGTGCCTGGGCTGCAGATTGCTTCAAGCCCTTGCTGTCCCCCGGAGAGGATGATAGAAATCAGTGCTGGTGCAAAGCCCTCCCTTCTCTTTGAGAAGAGGGGGTGTGGGGCCCTGTTCCAGGGGCCGACAGGGGCGAGCAGGGCCTGCTGCTACCGCCTGGCTCTTTGAGACAGGCATTCAGCAAGGAGAGGGAGCTGAGCAGCTGCTCTCTCCAGACCAGGCATGGTCGGGAGGGGGCGCCACTGGTCCCCACCGCAGCTCTGCCTCTAACTTCCTATATGCTGGAGAGGCAGCTGCTCCTCCACACAGGGCCTCCTCTGGGAAACGAGGCGGGTCGATCTGATTTTACAGGTCAGCGTGGTTCGATTGGTCCTGGCTGCCGGTGGTCCTGTTGAGAAGCTCTTGGAGGCCACATCTGGTTCTTTAAAGAAGGAAGGCTGCGATTGATTAGTGATGTCTGCCATGGCCTGGAGTGGGAGAGCGGCCGCGTCAATGCCACTCATTTGCCACCTCTGGACTAAATGAACTCTAGGGCTTATTGAAACTCTGATATCTTATTAAATCCTAGAGATGTTCATCCTGTGATCAAAGCCTCGTAATATTCTTCTCACCATGGCTTCTTACCAAGTCCGTTAGACACTGTTTTTCTCGCAAATGGTGGTGGGGAGGGATGCACGTGGGGGGCCCGCGGCGTGCTGGAAGCACCCATTTCTTTCCCCCAGCTGCCAGGATTGGAGGTTGCGGATGGCTCGCAACTGAATCCTGTTCTAGGCATCGTACTCGGTTGAAGAGAGTGACTTTGTCCTAGGTCATACCCCCTGTCGTGGGGGCCACCGGGTCTGGCGACTGGCCCCGGAATACAATTGGGGACACCTGTGAAAGGCCGTCCCAGCTCTCTAGCAATTCGTAGGAGCAGCTGAGCTTCCTTAACAATTGCGTCTCAGCCCAACTTTCGCCTCTGCCCAGTCCTGCAGCCTGCAGGTGCCATCCCTGAAAGGGCCCCTCAGGCACAGCTGACGGCCACGTGTCCATCTCAGAGCTGTTTCTAGTGAACCCAGCCTAAGAAGTATGAGCTGATCCATGCGTGGCAGTCACCCGGGCCGCTCCAGTTCCCACCCTTCTCATTGACAGGCCTTAGAAGCTGATCCGCGGGATGCACAGCCCGTTAAGAGGGGTCCTAGCAGCCGATCCGTGGGTGCTGCAGTTCCTTCTCGCATAAGTTACAACTTTCCAGCCATCTGATCCGATGCCATAACCTCCTGCGGTGCCTCCCCGCTCTAGGTCCTGGTGCAGTGTGAGTTGGGTGCTGTCGTGGGAAGCCCAGAGACCCAGACTGCAACCGCAGCTCTGTGACCGACGTGTGACCAAGGGCAAGTCATGGCAGGTGCGGTTCGAGAACTTCTCCCCACTGCCCGAGGCGTGCGGCAGATGGTCGCGGAGGTGCGCTGGTGCACGCGGGGGAGGCCCGGAGCTGGGCCCCTTGCCACACCCACCCTGCCCTAAGCTGCCCCTAAACTCCCTTGGAGGGGCAGGGTTTGGCGATGAGTGACGAAGACTCTCTGAGAACCTCAAGCGCATGCGACTGCTTCAGTTTGCTAGAGAGGCTGTAGCAAACGACCCCAACCTCTGAGCTTCAAACAAGGGAAGTTTATTCTCTCATAATTGTGGAGGCTGGAAGTCGGGGGTCGATGTGCGGGCAGGGCGAGCTCCCTCTAGGGGCTCGGAGGACCCGTTCTGCATCTGTCTGGCAGCTGCTGAAGCCCTTCTGCCTCCACCTTCACTTGTCTTCTTTGTGTGTCTGTCTCACATCTCCCTCTGCCTCTCCCATAAGGACACTTGTCATTGTATTTAGGACCCATCAGTAAATTCCAGGATCAGCTTCTCAAGATTCTGGACTTATTCACAGGCAAATATTTTCTGGGGACCATTTTTTGGCCCACCATGCCTACTTGGGACGGAATGAGTGGTTCTTGGGAGATCTGGCTTCTTTAGGCCACACAGCCTATTGTCAGGGCCTGCCAACAAAGCCAGCGTGAGAGTTGGGTGGTCAGCTGTCCTGTCAGTGTGTCTCCTCCTCTCTCCTTGCCTTCATTGCTCCTCTCCCGTCTCCTGCCTTCTCTGAAGAGAGGCTGTGTTGCACTTTTCTCCCCTCCCCTCAAATGGGATTCCAGACAGTCCTGGTCAGAGGAAGCACGGTCATGGGCCACCACTGGCTTACCAGTCAGGGCCACCAGCAAGTCTGTCCCCAGAGCTCAGCTTCCTTTTTTTTGGCATGTATTATGAATTCAGCACACAGCCCTTCTGGGAACTTCATGGAGCATAAGGAAATCTCTTTCTAAAATTTCAGCACTTTTCATAAATTATAGTCCAGTCAAAAGTCAGTGTTCTTTTTGGGCATTAAGTTTTATATCGGTCAGAGTTTGGTCAGGAAAACAGAAGCTTCTCTGTGCGTTCCAGGCATAAAGATTTAGTACAGAAGCAGGGGCTTAACGTAACTGCCAGAAGAGCTGGGGATCAGAGACCGGGGGGCTGCTGCCAAAATCCAGGAACATTGGCCTGGCCAGGGACAAGTGTCTGAACCACTGAAGACAGTTCAAATCCTGGCCCTGAAGTTCTAGCTAACTTTGGGGAAGTCACTTCCTCTCTCAGTTCCTTCATCTATAAAATGGGATAAGTAGGAGCACTGCCTCAGACGATGCAGTGAATAAAGTGAATAACGATCCTCTGTGGATGGCGATGACACCCAGAGCCTGGCCCTAAGCATCATGCCTGGCCCTAGGCGATGCCCAGTGGTAAACTGCATATCTTCCAGGTTCTATACACTGTGATAAACGCACGAAAAGCACAGTCCCTGCCCACAGGGAGCTGAGAGTTGAGTGCTGAAGTAGACCGGTAATCCCAATACACCGCATAAGTTCCATAAGAGAGGTCTGAGCGTGTCTGCCAGGGAAGTCGGGGAAGGCCTCACAGAGCAGGTGTCTCTTGCACTCGCCTGGAAGGAGGGGGACAGTGGCTGGCAGATGAGGGGGGGAGGCACACATCTCCAACGTGAGGGGGTTGGGCTGGGTGATACCTGAAGTCTGGCATGAAGTGTGTGGAGCCAAGGGGATGGTCAGGCGACCACCGGGCTGCTCTCCCAGGCATGGAGCCTTGAGTTGGCTCCGGCTCGGCCATGCCGTGATGCCATTGGCCGTGGGGACCTCTCCTTGTGCGAGAGCCAAGGGGCTCATTTTCTCTGCCAGCTTCTGTCTGTTGGCCCCGATTCAGGCACTCTCCTCTGCTTAGAGTCCCCTCCTGACCCCCTCTTGCTCCCACGTCAGCACCTGGCCCAGGGGGCCCTCCTCTGTGTTTCAGCCAGCTCCCTCTGCCCTGTACAGACTCTGGAGGTCCTGCTCCTGCGACACCTCTCGCTCTGAGTCGTGAGGTTCCGTTTACCTGACCGCAGTCTCCACTGAACTGTGGGCCTCTCGGGGCCTCTGACGGAGAGGCCTTGTACGGAGAGCGTTTGCTGATGTTTGAGTGTTGATTCCCAGAATTCCTGGGCTCTCAGGAGAGACACAATCTCATCTCCAGATGCACCGTTTTAATTAGCCAGTCCAGCCTGTCTCCCGAACAATCCCATTTTGGGTTTTTTTTTTGCAGGCCTGAATGTACGACCTGCAGCCTCGCCACCTGTTGGGAAATGGGGAGAAAATGAGGCAAATGCCTTTAAAAGGCCCAATTACCACAGCAACAGTAATTCATCACAGAAGCCTCCCGCCTGCTGCTCTCCACCGCTCGCTGATGTGATTTGGGGGTCCTGGGCTGAGATGTTTGGTCAGTGAGGTGTGCCCAGGTGATACCTTCTACCACATGCTGTCCTAGAATGGACATCACCTCATCGAACCCTTCCCGTAAACTCTGAATCAGTACAGTCCCACTTTACAGATGAGGAAACTGGGGCTTATAGAGGGGAGGTGACTTGCTCATGGTTGTACAGGTGACAGCAAAGGCAGGGACTGGCTGGAATCTCCTTCATGTGCTGGGAGGCAGGACCCATCAACCCTCCAGTTCTGAGGTCAGGAGAGACCCATGCAATTAACTGACCAAACCTTTTGCCAAACATCTCCTTTCAACAGACATTTTCTCCACAGTTACTAGGTGTTAGACTAGGGAAGAGTCAAGGATGTGAAAGACCTCTCCCCCACATTCTACCCTCATCTTCCATTCATCTACTCCCAAGTCTTCAATATGCTTTCACGTTCTGAACCTGTTTCCTGCCTAGGTTTGTCTCCTGAGGACCAGAAGATTTCTGCTTGGAACTTGTTGTTGTCCTTCTTGAAGTCCCCCTGTGCAGTCATGGGGAGGACAGATGAGATGCTGTTCCTGCCCTAATGAAGTAGAATGCTAGTAGATGAACAACAGATGACAAAAAAGACTCAGAGAGGTTAATTGTCTTGGTTCTCTGCACACAGCAGAGAACCAAGATTCACATTCAAGTCTCCAGTCCCCTCTCTCGATATCCTAGGGTTCTTTTCACAGTGCCAGGTTGTGGGTGTGCTCTAGGAAGGAGGGGGGCTCAAAAATTAAGAACCATATAAAAGAAATGCTGGGACATAGAGCCAAGAGTTTCCGAATGCAGACTCAAGAGTTTTGGGTTCAAGTCCAGGGTGTGCCTCTACATCTCTGCAACCTTGGATAATCTGTTTTCCCTCTTGGGTCTCAAAATCGATCTGTAAATGACAGTTTGGAATAAACACTTTCCAGGGTCAAAGGCCAGTAAGTCCCTGTGCATATGCCATCCCTCTGTCCTCCACGTCCACTGCAGCATTTATTGTTTTACTCACTTCTGCTTTCCTCATTGGCCTCCTTTGCACCCACCTCCATTGCTCCCAAGCAGACTGTGAGCTCCATAAGGGGATAAACAATGTCATTGATATCTTTTTTCCCCGAACGTAGAGCAAAGGGCCAGTTAAGTGAATTAATCCCGTAGGCAATAAAGAGCCATCGAAGGCTTGGGAGCAGAGCCCAATGTATACAAGGCAATGATTCAGATTTTTCCAGAAGTATTCACGTTCTCCACATTCTAAGGGACAAAAGTCCTGGGCTGGTGAGCCTTGAAGACAAGACTCGATCATGAATGGATAGCTCAGAAGACACTACAGGATTTCACCAAGTATGTCCCAGTCGACACCTATCCATGCCTTTCCAGCTCTAAAATTGGGCGATTATGCCCACTGAGAAAAGTGTGCGCATCTTGTTCTCAGCGCTGTGGGAACTAGGCAGCAAGTAGGTTCAAGAGAATATGATAATTGTATGATGCCCGATGATGCCTTGCACGTATTCTTGATGAGTAAACGGAACCAGATGACCTCTCTGGGGCCTTCCAGCTTGAATGTTAGGGATCCATGCACACCCTTCAGTCTCTTTGTTTCTCAAGTGGGAAATGGAAGAACCAAGAGGAGAGAGAAGATGTAGAAACCATTAGCAAGAGGGTGCTACCTGTCGATCTGTCGGTGGTGCTTGGGTTTACATACAACAATGAAAATTCACTCATACAATTATCATGTGAGGCCTTCACCCAGACGTCCATCTGGTCGCAGCTTCCCTGTGTGTATAGAGGCCGCACGTCCTGCCCTGGCTGAGCATTCTAAGGCGAAAATGGAATGCTGGGACAATACCATCGGGAGGTGTGGGGGGGTGGGGGAGGGGGGCTCCCACCAGTGCATGTCCCTAAGGGCAGAATTACCAGGTAAAGGGCGATTATTTCCAACACTGGAATGTTTCTCCAAGAGAAATCTGGGTGGGAAGAGGTGGAAAGGAAACTCTTCGCTGCCCATGTGCTATATGGGTCAGGTGCTGTGCTGAGTACCAGAGATACATTCTCAGCCCAGCCATCATTTCTGCCAGGAGACAATGACAATCTCCATTCCTATTACGATAGTACTGAAGTTCGGGGTCTCTAAGTTGCCTGAGGTCATAGGGCTATCAAAACTGGGGTGAGAACTAGAGCTCAAAGCTGCCATTGGCTCCCGTGGCACATTCGTACATGTTAGAAGAAGGTGCATCCTCCTGGCGGACGAAGCCCTGTGCACAGCCCAGCAAGCGGAACCAGGTGGTGTTCCAGCAGCTCCCTCCATCCCCTCAACTGGCCCCTTTGCGCAGCGCACAGCCTGAAAGGACACGTGTGGCAGCCCTGCCCAGGTCTGTCTCCTGATCCTGTGCTCTTCGAGGCATGTCACGCCACCTCTCGGCAGGGTGGAACTGCCCCTCCCACCGATATTTCTCCCATCCAGTGGATAAGTGGTCGGGTGAGAATCAGAGGATCGGAAAAGGAGCAGAGCTGGGGGCATCAGATCCAAGCCCTTCATTTTACAGACGAGGAAACTGACCGGTGGCTGAGGACACATCTGGAGTCCGGGAGAGAAACTGTCGGCTCACCGGGTCTCCCCGCCCAGTTCACATGTCACCCCAGAAGGGGCTTGGTCTCCGACGGCCTGTTGTCAGTTCCTCGGAGTTTTATCGCAAACGGCGAGAACGTCCAGACGACTGCCAGGCCCTGCCTCCTGACACTGCTTGACTTCCTTTCCTTCTCAGGATGACCAAGAGTTTGCGCTTTCAGCGTTTACCCTCAGCAGTTTGCCAGAGTGTCTCTCCTGAAGATGCAATGGAGGACGTTTGGCCAATGACTTTTTTCGGTCTTGTTATCCCGTGGTTAGGCACAGTGGCCCCCAGGGGGTCACTAAAGGGCTGTTCCCTTCCCTCTGTCCTCTGCCTTGCTGCCCTGCTTTCAAACACAGGTGAGGCCATTCCGCCAGAAGGTGTTCATGCTCAGGGAACCAGGGTGTTGGCAGGGGAGATATTCAGAGTATTTAATCCCTGGTGTCTAAGCACTGACACAGGCTGCACCCAGGCAGGGTCTTGGACACCCTTGCTAACCCCGGGGCCAGACGGTTGGTTGGTCCTTGGGGACGGGCCGGGGCAGAGCTATGGACTCGGGACAGAAATGGTTCAATATTTGACAAATGGTCTGCCCGTACCTGCGCTTCCAGGGTTACTGTCAGCCTCAGTCGTTGTTGAAAAGTGTGTTAACCTCTGATCCCCACTCCCAGCCACCGTTCCCAGTCGGGGCCAAGCCCCTTGGTGGAACCAGAGAAGGTGCACGCAGACCAAATTTGTGCAACCCCCCAGGTCAGAATTCCAGCTGGAGACTTTCCCTGGGGCAGGGCCAGGTGCTGCCTGTTCTCCCCCTTACCTTTTCACCTGGTGCCCCGCTGGTGACCCAGGTTTATGGGGCTGCCTATCTCCTCCCACAGCTGCAAGGGGAGCCCTTATCTCCGCACCGATTACACTTGACAAAGCACAAACACCGGCCTTGCTCCAGCAGGAGGGCAACATGGGGCTCTAATTGTTTTATGGGCTTTTCACACTCACAGAAGAGGGGGAGAAATGCAGCCAGATGGGTCTGGTTTGTGGGGCTTCTGTCCACAGTTGTCTCCTTGTCAGCCCTGGCTTAGGGAGGGCACCCCTGAGCTGTCAGAGCCTCAGAGTGGTCGAGAGAAAATATCCCAGAACTGGTCCTTCCATTTTGGGAGAGGAGGCAGGTGGTTACCCCAGAGCTAGACAGCCCTCCTCATCTTACTAGTCCTCAGGCTGGGCCCAGTGGCAGGCACGGGGACCTGGCTGAGCCCAGCCAAACCTAGGAGCTGCACAAAGCCTGCCACTGTTCTCACCAACGTCACAGCATCCCTCCTATCAGCTGGACTCCAGAGGCGACACCCGTCGTCTCCTGATGCCAGCAACAGCCCGAGGAGTGGGTGGGATGGGAAGGTGGGAGTAGGGAGAAGCAGGGTTATTATCCATACCTCAAGGATGAGGAAGGTGAGGCAAGGGATGTTAAGGGACCTGCCCACGATGGCACAGCCGAGCCGCAGAACTGAGATCTGAAAACAAAGGTCCATCTGCATCCAGTTTGAGCCCTTTCCTGTCTGAATGTTAGTCCCATTCCCTCTCTCTTCTCCCCTCCCCTCCTCTCTCTCTCTCTCTTTCTCTTTGTCTGTTTCTCTCTGTCTCTCTGTCACACGCACGTGCGTACACACAGACACACACACACTCACCCACACTGTTCTCCAGTCTTTCTCACGAGCCTCTGCCTTGCATTTGATTCTCTCTCCTCTCTGTTCTCTGTCTCCGGTTTTTGGCCGCTCTGCTCCACCTTGCTCAGTCTTTTTCTCATTTCCTTTCCACACCTCTTTCTCCTCCGTTTCTCTTTGAGCATCTGTCTACTTCCCGGGTCTCCTGCTCTGTCCATCACTTCCCTCTTCCTCCTCCACTGTGGACATTGTGTTCCTGCTTCTCTCCTTTCCTCCTTGCAAAAGTCACCACAGAAGTTCTGCAAACTGCTTTTACGTGGGTGTCTGAGGGACACCACTGTTGGCCTGCCCCTCCTTGTCATCTCTGCCAGCGTCATAGCCCCACTCGCCACCGGGGCCCGGCCCACCCAACTTTGGGATCTGTGTGCCCGAGCCCCTCCCGCGGCCTGGCTGACGAGAGAAGCACACACCACGCTCCCCGTGTGGATCGGGGCCTCGCCTCGGTGCCAGGCCCTCCCCGCCACGTCTTTAACCGACTCGTTAATACCTGCACTTGACAGTGGGCCAGCGTGCTTACGAAAACAGTTTAACACCCATCATCTTATGTGATCTTCAGAACTGCATTATGAGGCAGGCTGAGCGGGTTTGACGAATCTCATATTATAGAAGAACGGGTAGGAAAGCAGCTGTTATCCAAGGCCTCCTCTGTGCCAGTCACTAAGCACACACCGTCGCCTGTAAGGCTCACGCGAGCGCGCCTGCCGGCATCTGTGCACATTAGGAAATGCTGCCCATTCGTCGATGCACTTCCCTGCTAACCTGCTGGAAAACTCATACATATACAGACGAAAAATAATAAAAATACTGATGCTGCTGTGAACACTGCCCGTTAGAGTTCTGCAGCGCAGAACCTGTGCCGATGTACCTGGCAGGTCTCAAGGTCTAAATACACCTGCAAGAGAGGGATTCTCGCTTGAATTTTGCAGGTGAGGACATTAATTCCACTGCCATGCTCTGAAGACAGTAGACTGCCCTTTCAACTCAATAAGCGTCTTGGTCCTCTGGTCTCACCTTCTCGGTTCCTGAATGTCTGCCTGGTTTGGGACTCACCTGCAACCTCGGATTCTCCGTCTTGACACCTCGGTGTACCTGGTTCCCATAACGCAATACAAAGGGCACCTGACTTGGGTCAGGAGACTTGGCTCAAATCTGAGCTCTGCCACTTACTAGCTGTGCCACCCTGGGCCAGTTGCTTTAAGTTCTGTAAGCCTCAGCTTTCACTATAAAATGGGAATGATCACTTCTACCTTGCACACAAGGCTGTCCGGGGATTGAGTGAGATGATGGAAGCAAAAGAGACTGGTATATGGTAGGCATTAAATGTTCGATAAATAAAGTAATTCATGAATAAATAATTTACAGCGGGAGATATTTCTTTGCAGGAGGAAGTGGACCTAGGAGATCAGATCAAGATCCAAGACTCCTGAGTGAATTGCTGGGGTCAGAACACTGTGGTCTGCGACTTTAGAGCCACAAGGTGCACCTGTCGCACATCGACCCCCCAGTCTCTCAGCACCCCGGGGACAGCTGTCCTGAGCTACACTTCCTGTTCTTGTGATGGCCTCCACATTTGTCTTTCAAGGACCCACAACCTTCTGAAAGAGAGGATTTAGGAGTCACTACTGGCTCTTTTAACACCTGGCAGCTTCTAACAGTCAAGAGCAGGTAAGACCCCCCGCTTTATACCATGGGAGCATTCAAAGAATGTCAGGAATAAATGAAAATTTTGCAAATCAAATGCTAGTTTAGCAGCTCTAACTCAGATCTCATTGATGGTGATGTTGTTGCTGAATGGACAGTTGCAGCCTCAGTGATCTGGCCCTCATGGGCTAGATGCATTGTTCACTTCAGTTGCTAGAAAGCTCAAAGTCAAATCTGTGACGCTTTGTGGCAAGTGGCTGAGACTTTAAACACACCTCAGATTTAAACCTTTCTTTTGTTCACTCTCTTTATTATCTACTTGTATCCATCATTAGGTGTTTTATCCTGTTATCACGCATATATCTCTGTACACTACTTTGAATCATTTGGGGAACAAGGCAGGGCAGAGATAAATACATTTAAGTTAAATGTGTCAGGTTAGTTGAAAGCAAAGTCCACATGGCTGTGCAATGGAGAGAAGACTCCTCAGATGTGTGGCTTTCCACTGCTTGGTTCCCTCACACCCCCAGAGGCTGGACTGAGAGCTGCAGTGAATTCACAGATGAAGAAATGGGAACCTCAAACCAGACTGGAGGTTTGCAAACTGTGATCTCCCAGCCTCAGGCTTCCATGCCCCACGGTGCTGCAGGGCCTGGAGCTCGAGGCTCCTGGCTCCTAGCTTCCATCTGAGCCTTTGCTTTGCCTGTTTACTTCTCAGCCTTCTACATGTGATTGAAGGTCGTGTTTCCCACATACGCAGAGTCTGGAAAACCACAGAAGCAGACGGACTCATTGGCTAGAGAGCTTTCAAGTCCTAAAAGTTTTGGGTAACGTTTCCTTTTGAGCTATCCTTTGGGAAAGAATGGCATTCAGAGGGTCACCCCTGTACTTTGCAGTCTGTCACCTCAAAGACCCCAAGATCCTTTAGTTCATTGTGAAGCCGGCCAGGCTCCCTGGGTGCAAAATTATGGAGGCATGCTCTCTCCGGGCTGGGCAAAGGACCCTGCTCTTTAAGGAGACAGTGCCTCTTTATGTTTGCACCTCAGGCACCTTGGTAATCTGAGCTTAGTTCCAGCTCCTACTTAAGTTGCCTTTTTTTTTCTCTCCTGCATGTCACTCTTTTGTGTGTTTTAAACATGCTGGAATCCTACCCATGTTCTGAAAAACACAACAGCCACTATCGGCTCATCCTCTACCCCACTGCTCTCTAGCTGCCACCTCTCGTCCCCTTTGTTGCCATCCTGCTCCAAAGCGCTGCCTGCGTGCCCCGTTTTGTCGGTTCCCGTGCCCTCCCTACTCCACGCCCACCCGGACTCCTCCCCACTCTCCCCGACGCACAGCTGTCACTGCGGCGGCCATCGCTCTCCGTGCTGCCAGACCACAGGTGTCATCAGACCTCTCTCATTCCTGAAACGTTGGCTCCATTGGCTTATTCAATCCAGCCCTCTTCCAACTTCTCTGGACACTTGTCCTCTGTCCTTGACCGGACATTAAATCTGTCCTTGACCTGACATTAAATGTTGATGCTCCCCAAAGCTCTTTTCCAACCCCTCTGCTCGTTCCCAAACACATTTCCACCCGTGGTCGTCATGCCTTCCATTACCACCTGTACCCTGTGTCTTCAGAATCTGCTTCTGCAGCCCAGCCCACCCCACTGCTGGATTCTAATTTAGAAATTGTCACCTGTCATCCCTATCTGGCTGTTTCCGGTATATCATGAAATACACACATTCGAAACTGAACTCATGATCTCTATGTCCCCCTCTCGACACCACCCAGATACCTGGTCCTCTTTATTCTGTCTTCTAAATATTTTTTCTCATCAAGGACTAGATTATGTGGAAGAACGTAGGTCTGAGATCGGTGAGAGTAGTGGTGCCTGACCTTCAGTCCTAAGGAGGGAGAAGAAAGTATGTAATTGTCAAAAATATGACAGGACTGTCAAAAATAAATTAAATGAGGAAAACAAGGTGTAAAAAATCAATCCCCATGTTATTCACTCTGAGATGCTATATTCATGGCAAACATTTTATCAAAAAAAATTATAAGCACCATGGTGAAGTCCGTGGATGATAACACTTAGTGACATGAGCAGATTCCATTACTACACTCAAGAAAACTCTGTGCTTCAAATATATGGTGATGGAAGGAAATTTAACTTCGGGTGGTGAGCACACAATGGAATATATGTATGCTATATTATTAAATTGTACGCTTGAAACATATGAAATTTTATTAACCCATGTCACCCAAATAATTTAATTTAAAAAAAGCCTCTGTGCCATCCTGCTCCACTCCTAGCCCACTGGTGGGGGGCTGAGTTCTGCCACTGAGTTGTAGGAGAAGCTCCTAAGAGGTGGCTAATGAAAGCAAAGCCCTACTTTGCACATGCTGATCCCACTGTCTGGAATTCTTTTCCTTATTCCCCTTCCCTTCTCAGGCCCTTATCATTCTCTTCACTCGACCAAGTCTTACTCGTTCTCTGGTTCTCAAGGTAAATGTCACTTCCTCCAGGAAGCCTTCCTGGAATCCCTAAAGCCCCTCAGGTCCCCCCTAACACATCTCTCCTGGCCCTGGCGCTTGCCCTTTAGGTCTCTAATCAAATGGCAATTTACTAACTATCAAAATGAAAAGACAGCTTACTGAATGAGAGAAGACATTTGCCACGGATATATCTAATAAGGGGTTAATATCCAAAATATATAAGGAACTCATACAACTTAACACTGAAGGAAAAGACAGTCCAATTAAAAAATGGGAAGAGGATCTGAGCAGACATTTCTCCAAAGAGGACACACAGATGGCTAATAGACATATGAAAAATATTCAACATCACTAATCATCACAGAAATGTGAATTAAAACCACAATGAGATATCACTTCACAGCTGTCAAAATGGCTATCATCAATGAATCAACAAGTGTTGGCGAGGATGAGAAGAAAAAGTAACCCTTGGACACTGTTGGTGGGAGTGTAAATTAGTGCAGCCACTGTGGAAAACAGTATGGTGGTTCCTTAAAAAATTAAAAATAGAACTACTTTATGACCCTGGAATTCCACTCTGGATATTTATCAGAAGAAGACAAAAACACCGATTTGGAAAGATATATGCACCCCTATGTTCATTGCCAAGATGTGGAAGCAATTTAGCTGTCCATCAATAGATGAATGGATAAAGAAGATGTGATGGAATATTATTCAGCAATAAAAAAGAATGAGATCTTGACATTTGCGACACAGATGGACCTAGGGGGTGTTATGCTAAGTGGAATTAGTCAGACAGAGAAAGACAAATATCGTATGATTTCACTCATGTGTGGAATCTAAAAAAGCAAAGTAAATGAACCAACAAAAAACAGAAACAGACCCATAGATATAGAGAATAAGCTGATGGTTTCCACAGGGAAGTGTGTGTGTGTGTGGGGGGGGTAGTGGGAGGATGGGAATAAAAATATAAAAACCAAAAAAATAGTTATTTACTAATTATGCTGGGTTGTCTGTGGCCAGCTCAGCATCACCATCATGCCTTTCAGAGAGGAGGCTGAGGGCTGCCATTTCCAAGAACCCCTTTCCCAGAGTGCTTCCAGGTCAGCGTTGGCCAATGAGAAGCGCTCACGGGAGATGTGGTCCATGCAAGGGAGAGAGGGCATTGCGGCCAGACAGATGTGCAGATGTGAGCCCGGAAGCAGCTTCCAGGTGAGCTTCTTGAGAGGCACCTACCTCAGGGCTGCAGACTGACGTGGCTCGCGGGAGATTCCCAGGGGCTTCTGTGTGAGAAAACCAGCTCCTCAGGTGTGACTTCCCTGCCCCTCACTCCTATGCCTTGCAACAGTTGTGCAAGCCTCAGATTTTTTGTGTTAAATTCCTTCATACTTAGAATACACAGAATGGCTCCTGTCCTTGTGATGGATTCTTCACTGACACGCGAATCATGTATGTGAAGAGTATTAACGTCCATCTTCCCTGCAAGCCGTGAGCTCCATGTGGGTCGGGGTCACCATCTCCGTCATGTGTGGCTGTATCTCCAGATATTAGTCTCAACTGGAATAGAATCCATGTCATCCCATTTAAGCGGTCGGAAGACTGAGCCCTAGAGTAGCTCACAAGACAGTGGCAGAGCTACCATCAGCCTCTCTTGAGTACATTCTTTCTTTGCCAAGAAGACACTAGAAATGGAAGAGAGAAATGGCTTAGAATCCGAACAGCTTCTGAGTCACCGTTTCAGGTGTCACCCCCCAAATCAAGATGCTAGTCACACTGAAACCAAACCACAAGCCTCTCACTAATAGAGCTGAGTTATTACCACCACTTTCCAGTTGACAAAATTATTTCTTATCTTTGTGTTTTACAGGTATAGCAATAAAAATTACCGTCAAGGGAATTATTACAATTTTTAAGTACTAATGGAATTATGATGCTCGATGGAGTATCAGCAACAAATGTACTCCTCACAACGTGTAGGAACTTTTTATTTATTATCTCTGGGTTTTAGTGTTACCATAGCAATAAAATTCATACTCACCAGGATTATCACCGTTTTCGACAACTAATGGAATTATTATTTTTGTTTGTGGCTTTAAGACTTAGAATAAAATGTAATCCCATCAACAGTAGTGACATTTTTAATGTCCTTCAACATAACCATGAGCGATCAACACAGTACTAGAATTTCTTTAAACCTTTCATTGCCACTCCTCCTTCAGCCACGGGGTCTTTTTGTTTCTCTCACTACAGAATCCAAATTTAAGAGAGCATTTGGGGCATTCGTTCACCACACGAACATTTAGTAAGCCGGCCAGTGCTGGGTGCAGAGACTTCAAGGGCAAAGAGGACAGACGAGCATGGTAGTTAAGGACGCTGACTTTGGGGGTCGTCTGAACGTGAGTTTGAATCCTAGTTCTGATGGGTGGTCCTGGGCAAGTTTCTTGACTGTCTGATGTTTCTGTTCCCTTATTTAAAAAAAAAGGGAGGGGACCACTTCCTCCATGCAAAGTTGGGGCGAGGATCGATGATGACTGTCTTTGCAATGCGCTCGGGCAATGCTTGGCCCAGAGCCGACGCTTAGTGAATGGTGGCAGTGGCTGTTCATGGTGTCGTAACCCAGCCCTTTTTCTCAAAGAACTTGGATTCTAATCCGGGAGACACTAGGCGAGGGTGACATGTGCTCTGCAGGGTACTTTTGGAGAGCCATCTAACTGAGCAGGGTTACATCGGGAGACTTACTGCTGGAGGTGACCCCTAAGCAGAGTCACAGGGGGTGCGTGGCATTGACTCTCAGGGAGAAAAGGAGAGAGAGCCTTCCAGAAAGTGGAAACAGCAAGCACCAAGGCAGGAGAGCCAGGGAGAGCGCAGCCTCTGGGCGGGCGCACAGCATCAACAGATAAAGGGGGGCAGGCTGCTCCACAGGCTAAGTGACCCCCGCCAGGCAACTCTGTGACTTTGAGCAGCTCCCCGAAGCTTCTTCCTTCTTGGCATGTTGAAAAATCCATTAATAATAATACTTGGCGCTTGGAGAGCCTGCGGGCTGTCTTTGGATGAAAGAAAGTGTTATCATACTAACTAATTACATGAATTAAAATAAATTAATTAAATAAATGGCTTAATGCGATTAGTGCATTTCTTGTTTAATTATCCATTACTGCTATTGATGATAATAATGGATTCTGCACTCATGACAGGTGACAAGTCTGTCAGCGAGCAGTAGAATGTAAAATCACAAAGGAGTGACGTAGGTAGGGTAGGACAGAGGGTGCCGCAAGGTCCCTGGCCTTGTCCTGCAAAACCCTACCGTGAGAAGAGGCAGATGTGGCCCAAAGGCTTGCTTTCTCTCCTCCCTCTGAGTGTCTGTGTTCTCACCTGGAAAAGGGACAGGGGCTGCCTTACCTCTGTGGGCGTGCCTAGAATTAGGGAAGGCTCACACCTGGGTCTGGGCCCCCCCAGAGTGACACCTGGGGCACGCTCTAGAACGTCACCACGTTTGAGCTTCACAGGGCCATCCCTGCAGTGTGGCTCCAAGCGTCCTTACCAGAACAGGCGACGCCAGGTTCCAGGTGGTGCCCTGTGCCGGTGAACCCTTCCTTGTCCATCTTCGTATTTCTCTGGGGAAACCCCACAAGGCTCTACTTTTCAGTCTGCTCTTTTGGCGACTTCGGGGTGAAAATTGCCTCCCCTCAGAGCAGCAACCAGACCTCGCCACTTGGGCAGTGCGGAGGCCTGATGCTGTTTTATCGTCCTGGTAGCAACGAGAACTTAGAGGCATCCATTTGTGAGGCACGAGCCTCAGGTGAGGGCTTTGCAGGGTATCTGAGCAAGGGGCGGGGGGTGCCTCTCCTCCAAAAGCAGGGAAGGGGTTGTGCCTGCCAGCCTGGCGAGTTCCGAGGAATCCAGGTTCAGAGTTCTCATGCTACCAGGTCTCAGGTCCCCGGTTATCACAGGAAGCCTGCTGCAGCAATGAATGCCACTTCCTTTGTGGTCATTCATCCTGGAAGGAGCTCCCAGGCCTGGCTTCCGGGAGACTGCCTGGCAGCCACAGGGACAGGGGTGTCTTTAGTGCTGTCACAGAGGCGGCATGACTTTGCCTTGAGTTGATATTTGGCTGATCTAGGCTTGTTATGGGCTGTTTTCAAGGTTTCTCAAGCTGTTAAGAAAAGCTGGCCCACCTCACAATCTTTATAATTACTGTCAACCCCTAGGTTGGTCAAGTGCTGCAGCCAGCACGCAGCTCAGAGTTTCTTTGTCCATCTGTACCTTGTCCTGGTCAGGTCCAAGGAACTGTGGTGCTGCTGGGAATTCCAAGGGTTATCGACGGTTCCCAAATGTCATCCTGAGGTTGCTTTCTGGGGCCACTTCTAGCACCTAGTGTCTTCGCCTGGGTTCCCCCAAAGGTTTATGTGTGGATAGTTTACTTGGGAATGTGATCCAGGAAGGAGGAATGAGGACAAAGGATGTAAAAACAGGAAAGAAGAAAAGTCGAACAAGCACCTGTTGCCTTTTTGATGAGAGTTTGGCTACCTCTGAGAAGATCTAAGTGATCAATTCCTAGGTACCTTCTAAATGCTTCTGGATTAGATTTTAGAACCATATGCCCAAGGAAAGAACGGGAAGGATCTGTTGCAGATCCCGTCCCCCACTGGCCTAGAATTGTCCCATGTTGTGTAAGCTGCTCTGCACTTTCAGGATGAACGTTAGTGAGGGCTGAGTGGGTGGCCCGCCAGCACCTGGGGCAGGAAATGAGACGAATGCCTAGCGGGGCCCGAGATGAGGCCCTGGCCGGTGGCACATTCAGGAAGCCGAGGGCAGTCTTCGAGGTCTTGCTCCCCGCAGCAGTGGCTGGAATAAGAAATGAGGTCGGAAAGACTGGAAATATGCTCAAAAGTGCTTTGCAAGGTGCCTGGTACAAAGTTAGAGCACAATTTAAAAGGCATTTACGATTTTCGTATCCCTAGTAACTTGCATTCACTAAATAATAGATGAGTGAATGGGGAGAACAAGTAGCTGGCCTTTGGTAAGTGGGCCTCATGCATATTTCAATGGCTCAGCTCACATGCTAATAGAATGTGAGCACAGGACCTCTGAGGGCTCGGCCCGCATTCTACAAAGATGTCTGTGCTGGACCAACGGGACTTGAAACTGTTGTTCTTAAGGAGAGATTGTGGCCTGTGACCTCTGAGAACTTCACAGTGGTGGGGACATTAAAGGGGGAGCGCAGACCCCAGAGGACCACACTTGAATAACTCAGGTGGCCTGGGACAGCAAGCTGAGTTGTTATGGCCATAGGCTCTAAGCCTCTACTACCCGGTGTGAACCCAGATCCCGTCACTTACTGAAACGTGCGTGTGGGATGTCTGCTTCCGGGAAGACCGACTAGACATACTTTCCCTTATTCCTTCTGCTAAGCACACCTAGACATGAAGGAGAAAACAAACATAAGAAGACTCTGGAAGGTAGAGGGAAGGGAGCATACGAGTTTGGGACTTGGAGAACGATGTGGTGGGAGAGCCCTGGGAAATGCCAGTCCAGGTTCCTGTGCCCACTGCAGGCATCCCTCGGGAACGAGAGGGACATCAGGATGCTGGCAGGTGAAGGAAAACGAAGAGAATTTGTCACCAGGGACCCACCCTAAGGAATGGACGGAGGAGGATCTCTAAACGACAGGGAAGGAGGAAGGAAGTGGGTATGGTTTAAAGGGGCAGCACGGGGTATCCTTGTGGGGACAGACATTGTCAGCGTCCTGCTTGTGTATATTGTGTCCATTGCACTAGAGTTTTGCAAGGTGTTATTAGCAAAGGGAGAGACAGGGTTTTTCTGTGTTATTTCTCAGAGCTGCGTATGAAACACCAATTGTCTCAAAATAAAAAACTTTAATTACAGATGCATGACCTTGGGCAAATTACTTACTCCTCTCAGCCTCAGGTTTTCCCCTGTCTACGGAGCTGAGGTGACACGAGGATCCCCAAATATAAAGTGGATGTACACAGGGTGGCGGAATCAAGTAAGACGGTTTCCGAGAACAGCACCTGACACATGACGATTGCTTGTTATGTGTTAGCAGTAATTCCTGCTGACCATGAGAAGAACCACTTAGCACCAGCTAGCACATTAGCCCTTAACGTAGGTTCTCTCTTAATCCTTCAAACAACCCCAGCAGGCAGGTATGACCAGGAGGGCCATGTCACAGAGTAGACTGCAGCTTCCACAAGCTGCCCAAGGTCACACAGCTAATAAGAGGCATGTGAGAGATTTGAACACAGGCCTCCCTGCTCCTCCTGCGCTGATTCTGAACCACTTGGACACACAGCCCGGATATGGGTTTTCCTTCAGGAAGGAGTTATTTCTGACATTTTTGTTTGCCTTCTCTTCCCTGGAGTAACACTCACAAAAGTCTATGGGGTTTGCCTTGGTATGACTAGACTGTGCCCCGTGGCCCCATCCTGCCCCACTAGCTGGCCAGAGCCCGAAGGTTGGGGTAGGTGGAGGAAATTTGAAAAGGGCAAAACTAGGATCCTGGAGCACATGACAAGGACGTAGAAAGAGCGAGAGTAATTGGACAAGGCCAGGGAAGGTGCCCCAGGGGCTTATGGGAGCCAGAACGACAGACCAGCCTTTAGATCCATGTTTCTCTACGTAGCAACGCTGTGACCTTGAATGAGTGTCCTAACCTCGCTGAGCCCCAGTTACTTGACTGGGAAAACAGGACCCGATTGGCACCCGAGGGTGCTCGAGGACCTGATGAGGTCCTAGCGGTAGGCGCTTTGCACCATCGTTGCTGCACAGTGGACACTTGATCGATGTTCTCTTCTGCTCCTCCCTCTGGTGGCTGGTTTAGGAAGGGCAGTCCTCATGGCCAAGGTCAGAGAGCCAGGTGACTATTTATGGCCCTGGAAGCCAGAGACCAAATTTGGCAGCGGTTTTCCCATACTGCAGGAAGCCTCCTTTTAGTGGCATTGTGTTGAAGGTACAAAGTTGTAGGGGACAGAGGGGTGAGCCGGCCCGTCTGGAAGGGCCCTTTGCCCGAGGTTTCTGGAAAGGCGGCTCAGGTCCCAAGTCTTTTTTATAAAGTCAGGTCTCAAGTCTTTTTTATAAAGCTGGCAGTGTGGCTCAGGAAACAAGGATTTCATAACAATGATAATTATAATAAAAATAGCAACCGCAAGCCAGTCACTTAGCATTAATAGCAGGCTAGTTTATCAGCAGAGCACTCAGCAGGCATTAACTAATTAGAACTCTTCCAAGGTAAGCAGTTATTGATTCGCGAGGAAAGATGAAAGGAGTGCCATGTGGAGGTACTTAGGTCCAGCCAGGCTGGACCATGAGTCAGTCTAAGGCACGAGTTCCTTTGTCTCATAATGTCTTTATTCCCAGGTTCTAGGGGCTCTTCCCCAGGGAGTTCTGGAAGGCTAAGCCCCCTTGAAGGCCTTGGGGCCTCTGCACCAAAAGTCGCTGTCTCCCAAGGAGAGAGGATGGCCAATCTTGCCCTCCAGGGAAGTGGGAGAGAGAAAAAGGTGACCTGGAAGAAATCACGGTGACAATACTACTACTTACTGTGAATTGAACACTTACTATGTGCCAGGCAATGAACTAAGTATTTACTTACATTATTTCATTTCATTTTAACAACACCCACAAGGTAAATATCATTATACCTGCTTTACAGATTGAGAAACTGAGGTTCTGAGAGATGAAGTAATTTCTCCAAGGCCCCCATAGCTGGTAAGAGGAGAGAGCTTTATCTCAGGATTTCAGAAAGGTTTTGCACAGACATGCTCTCATTTGATCTTTACAATGAACCTCTACACTAGAGACTTGTTCTCTTCTTGTGGATGGGGGAAACTGAGGCCCGTGAGAAGAAGGACAGCACTTGCACGTAGCGGGGCCAGGATGCAATGCAGGTCTGTCTGAGTCCAAGGCCATTGTCTTTCTCCCTTCGGACCCTGAGAAAGACAGAAAGGGGAGCTCCACCGTGAAGAGAAAGTTTTACTTTAAATTAATTTATTTAAAAATTTTTATTAACTTGATTTGGGTGACATTGGTTAATAAAATTATATAGGTTTCAAGTGTACGATTCAATCATATGTCATCTATATATTGCATTCACCACCCAAAGTCAAGTCTCCTTCTGCCACCATATATTTGACCCCCTTTACCCTCACCCACCTTTCCCTCCACCCTTCCCCTCCAGCAACCACTAAACTGTTGTCTGTGTCTATGCGTTTTTGTATGTTTGTTTGTCTTGTTTGTTCATTTGTTGCTTTCAGTGTTACATTCCATATTTTGCTTAGGATGGTGTTCTCGAGATCCATCCATGTTGTTATAGTATCTCATGTTTACCAACGGCTGAGTAGTACTCCGTTGTATATATACATATACCACATCTCGAAGAGGAAGTTTTTAAAAGATTTTTTGTTTTTTTCAATTGCAGTTGACGTTCAGTATTATGTTAGTTTCAGGTGTATGGCGTAGTGGTAAGACATTCATATAACTTGCGAAATCCTCCTGACTAGTCTATATCCACCTGGCACCATAAATAGTTCTCACAATATTAGTACCTACCTGGCACCATACCTATTACATATTATTTCAATACTATTGACTATATTCCCTATGCTGTACTTTACATCTCTGTGACTATTTTGTAACTACCAATTTGTATTTCTTAATCTCTTCACCTTTTTCACCCAGACCCCCAACACCTCTCCCATCTGGCAACCATATGTTTATTCTCTGTACCTCTAAGTTTGTTTCTATTTTGTTTGTTGGTTTATTTTATTCTTTAGATTCCGCATATAAGTAAAATCATAGGGTATTTGTCTTCCTCTGTCTGACGTATTTCACTTAGCATAATATCCTCTAGGTCCATCCATGTTGTCACAAATGGTAAGATTCCATTCTTTTCTATGACCTAACAATATTCCATTGTGTGTGTGTGTGTGTGTGTGTGTGTGTGTATACACATACATACCATATCTTCTTTATCCAATCATCTATTGATAGACATTTAGGTTGCTTTCATACCTGAGCTATTGTAACTCATGCTGCAATAAACATGGGGATACATATATCTTTTAGAATTAGTGTTTAATATTTCTTTGGATAAATACCCAGAAGTAGAATTGCTGAATCATAAGGTAGTTCTAGTTTTAATATTTTGAGGAATCGCCATATGCTTTTCCATAGTGACTGTACTAATTTACAATCCCACCAACAGTGAACGAGGGTGTCCTTTTCTCCACATTCTTGTCAATACTTGTTTATTGATTTATTAATAATAACCATTATGACGGGTGTGAGATGACATCTCATTGTGGTTTTAATTTGCATTTCTCTGATAATTTGTGATGCCGATCGTTTTTCTTATGTCTATTGGCCATCTATTTGTCTTCTTTGGAGAAATGTCTATTCAGGTCCTCTTCCCATTTTTTAATTGAACTTTTTTTGGGGAGGTGTTGAGTTGTAGAGTTCTTTATACATTTTGGATATTAACCCCATTTCCAATGTATTATTGGTGAATATCTTCTATCAGTAGGTTGTCTTTTTGTTTTGTTGCTGGTTTCCTTTGCTGTGCAAAAGTATTTTAGTTTGATGTAGTCCCATTTGTTTATTTAATTTTTTCCTCTTGCCCGAGGAGATTTATCAATATATATCAATACATATATCATTATCTCTATCAATATCTCTATCTCTATCTATCTATCTATCTATCTATCTATCTATCTATCTATCTATCATCTATCTATCTATGAAACTAAGAGCAATGTGAGTTTACTGCCTATGTTTTACTCTAGGAGTTTTATGGTTTTTGGTCTTTCTTATATTTAAGTTTTTAATTCATTTTGAGTTTATTCTTATATGTGGTGTTAGAAGGTGGTCTAGTTTTATTTTTTTTGCATATCTGTTCTGTTTTTCCAGCACCATTTATTGAACACGCTGTCTTTACCCCACTGTATATTCTTGCCTTTTTTGTCATAGATTAATTGATCACATAAGCATGGATTTATTTCTAGGCTCTCTATTCTGTTCCATTGATCTATGTGTCCATTTTCATGCCAGCACCATGCTGTTTTGATTATTATAATTTTATAGTGTAGTTTGATATCTCTTACTTTGTTCCTCTTTCTCAATATTGCTTTGGCTATTCTGGGTCTTTTATGGTTCCATATAAATTTTAGGATTATTTGTTTTGTTCCATGAAAAATGCCATTAGCATTTTAATAGGGATTTTATTGAATCTATAGATTGCTTTAGGTAGTATGGACATTTTAATAATGTTAATTCTTCCTACCCATGAGCATGGTATATGCTTCCATTTATTTGCATCTTCTCCAACTTTTGTCTTCAATGTCTTATAATTTTCTACGGAGGAGGAAGTTTTTGATGTCGAATCTGGTGTGAAGGTTTGAGATCTAGGCTCAGTTCACTCACTTGTGCTGGGGCCAGAGCCATAGGTTGGATTTCCCAGTGGGTCCGGGTACTCTAGTGTCTTCTCTCACTTTGGTCTGTGCCCCAGAAAATTAATTTTGAAGTCTACAAAGTACTTCCACATCCCTTTTCTCAACCCTTGCAGTAGGCAATGCAAAAAACAAGGGCTTAGGCCCAGCCACAGGTAGACCCCGCACTGAGCTTAGGCCATCCGACACCCATCCTTGGCCTGGGTGGGATGGAAACCCAGATCTACACAGCCAGCGCCCTGGGACTCACTGCTGGAAAAAAGGAGATGGAAAATAATCATGTGCTGATTATTTTGTTACTATGTTACTACTTGATTCAACCCTCAGAACACCCCAGGATGATATTACCATCTGTTTTCCATAGTGTAGGGGGGGGGGTGTTGATTCACCCAAGGATGCTCAGCTAACAGGTGAGTGAAGCAGGCTTTGGACCCAGGTGTACCTGCTCCCGAGCCCGCATGCTTCACAGAGGCTCTCTTCCACCTGCCCTGGAAATGATGTATGCACAGTGTGTCCTTAGTAATAACAGCTAACATTTCTGAACGCTTGCTATATGCCACGCAAGGCCCTTTAATGTCATCCCCACAATAATCTCATGCAGGAGGTGTTCCCGTGCCCATTTCACAGACATAGCATTCAGGATTGTGAGGTGTCTCGCTTTCCTGGTGAGCTAGGAAGCAGGATTTGGGACCCAGGTCTGTCTGCCTCCGGAACTCAATTCTGACCCACTATTTTCTTTCTTCCTTGCACGTGGAAGTCTCCTAGCATTGCCTCTCCATAGCCTTCCAGCTTCTGTCCTGCTGTTCCTGGTTCAAGGTCAGGTTTCCCACTTGGAAGTCGAGCGTCATTATAGTGCAACAGTCAAAAGACCCCGGCCTCGGTGTTTGTGAAAGCTCCCCCAGGAGGCTCTAAGGTGCGGCCCAGGCTGAGAATCATGGGTGGGAGGAAAAGGTGCAGAATCTCGGTCTTAGCACTGGAGCAGTCTTCCAAGGCCTTCCGGTTCAGTGTGCTGTCTCCGCCTATTTCACAGATGAGCATGGAAACCGAGGCCCAGAAAGAGGAGGGGCGGGGGGCGTGATGAAGCCGGCCAGCCAGTCAGGCTTGGAGGGGAGGCGAGAACCAGATCTCCCGAGTCGAGGCCAGGGCTCTTTCCATGCTGCTCCCACCTCCACAGCTGCAGCCTTGAACGTGGACCTCACCATTCTCTCTCTCAGCTGCTCATCGGTCCCCACCCCCATGGCTTTGTTCTCCCCTGGGTCACTTCCTTTCAGCCACTTTTGGTTATGTTGCCAGTCAGGGTCTTCAAACACTCCCAGCCCGAAGACTTGTAGAAATTATGGCAAAAAGAGGCACAGGGAGGGATAATCTCTGTGGTGAGGGAGGGGCTCTTCGCTCCTGTTGGGCCTTACTGTCCCCAAACACACTAACATTTTTCACCTCCCAGCTTTGACCTGTACCTTGAAGGAAGACAAAGAAGGAAGGCAGGTTGGGCCAGATCAGCATCTTTATAACCGATGGAGCTGAGCTTGGAGAACGCGGCTTGTACCTGAGGCCAGAGTCTGGCAGCCCACCTGGGCTCTCTACCCTGCTCCACGTCCCTCCACAGACAGGGACCCCCGGTGGAGAAGCAAGGGGGCTCCTGCTGCCTGTGAACATGTGGCCTTCAAGAGACTGGGGAGCGCAAGAGGCAAGGCTACATGGCCCCACTTCTCCTTCCAAACTCAGTCCCTAGGTGTGGCGGGCAGTGGGGGCGGGAGTGGGTGCGAATCCAAGTCCCTCCACGCGGAAGATCATGGCAGCTGTGAGGCTTACATGTCCTCCGTCAACAGAGGGTGCAGAGAGGTGCTTCGTAAACATCTGTGTGGTAGAAGAGTGTGTCTGCAAAGCGGGGAGGGCGACCCTTGCTCTCCCAGGACGGCGGAGGAGCCCATGAGGCTGAACCAGTTCCGCCGAAACGTGCTGCCCCGCAGACGTGCAGGCTTCATCAGAGGGTGTGTGGTGATGGAGCTCGGGTCCCGAGTTCCGGTCCTGGCTGGGCCGTGTGTGCAGCCTTGGACATGCCACCTGTCTGAGCCTCAGCCTTCTCTCCTGTAAAAGGAAGTTAATCATAACATGCTGTCCGAAGGATGCCATGGACAAATGGCCGGAAATGTGCCCAGCAAGGCTGTGGTCCTCAGAATGGGGTTGAGACTGCTGCTTGGCCCGGAGCTCTGCCTCGCCTCTCCGTGCTGGGACACCGTCCAGTCGGCGTGGCTTCCCCGGGACCCTGGAGGGGCCCTGCCAGAGGGAACCCTGGGATGCTCTTCCTTGGGCCTGCTGAGCTCGCCCCTCCTCCGGGCTGTGACAGTCCCATTTTATAAGCCCTTTGGGTGCTTTCCACCAGAGCTGCACCCCAGGCACATGTTTTTATCCTGCAGCCATAAAGTGGGATCAGGGAAGAATTTACGATCAAGGCTATAAAGTAATAACAGCAAAGAGGCTGTTTCGTTGGGTTCAGGTAGAGGCGAGCAGGAGTTCAGAAGTTCAAGACCTCCTGGCATTTCCTGGCAGCTGATAACCCTCCCTGGGTGTTGAAACCAGCTGGCATGCCAGCTGCAGAGGCTTCTCGAGGTCTGAACGAGGGAGGCCATTGTTGATGGTACTCAGCTCAGACTGATGAGCATCTGTGGGCTTGGTGGTGCCCCCCTCCCCAAGACAGGCACTGGGGGTGGGGTGCCACCATCTTGGGTTCAGCTGTATGCCACCAGGGTAGGATGTCTTCTCTGGCTCCTGCCCTACTTTGAACACGTAAAGGGAGGGCAGAACACGGCCAGAGAAGTCAACCAAGCCCTGCCTTGTGGGGTATGACAGGCCCAGGTTCATGCCCTGATTTTCACTTGCTGGCTGTGTGACCTCGGGCAAGTCCTTTTACCTCTCTGGGCCTAATTCCTTGTTGGCTCATAGGGAGGACAACATTTCCTGTAACTGAGATCATTGCCTGGCACACGGTTGGGTAATGAACGAAACTCCACAGTTCCCTTCTCTTTTGCGGGGCCCGCCACCTTCCCCGGACTCAGAAAGGCAGGCCTGACGGGGGCCTTGGAATCATCCTGTGGGAAACGTGAGCTGTAGAGGCAGGGACCCAAAGAACTGGGTTCTAGTTCCAGCCTAGATACCTCCTAGCTCTGTGACCTCAGGCAAGTTTCTTAACCTCTCTGAGTCCCAGTTTCTACCTTCAGAGTAGGCAGATTTTGCTACCCATGTTCTGGGGCCGTTGTATCTGGACAGCCCACTGGCTACTGAGCCTGCCCTACAGGAGGCCATCAGCGAGTACCTTGATAGGAAGAAGAATGAGGCCTGAAGAGGTGGGGGGACTTTCCCAGAGTCTGAAGAAGGAAGGTGCTTGTTGCATGTCCTAATTGGGGTCACTCAAGTTTTAAAAGATAGAATCGAAGGTCAATGACAGCGTGGATTTGGTGGAGTGGTCAAGGTGGCCAGCCACAGAAACCTTAGTGTTCAAATCTTGTTTATCACCACAAGAGTCCAGCAGTACTTTTGGGACCCTTTAGGGCAGGGGTTAGCAAAATATGGCCTGTGGGAGAAATCTATCCCACTGTCTGTTTTCGTAAATAAAGTTTTATTGGAACACAGCCACGCCCACTCATTTACATAACGTCTCCGGCTACTTTTGAACTACAATGGCAGTTAAGTGGTTGCTCCAGAGACCATAAGGCCTGTAAAGCCTATGTTATTTAGTATCTGGCACTTTATTTAGAAAATATTTGCAACCCCTGCCCTGATGGCTGGGGGATCTGGGGCTGGGATCTGTGTTCGAATCCACTGCCCACCCTTCATTTTGCAGGTGAGGAAGCTGAGGGTCAGTGACTAGCCCACCACCAAATAACAGTGAAGTGGCTGCATAGAGCCAGGGTACAAAGTGGGTAGCGCAGTACTATTTTCACCCAGGGTCACACCAGAGAGGGGGAAATGGTGGTGGAAATGCTCTGCCAGTCCCAACAGCTGCCCCGCCACGTGAGAAACGCTGCGGTCGGTGAAGCAGGTTCCAACCCTGTTTGTTTCCTCAGTCCTCATAGGCAAGCATTTGTGTCAATAGTGCGGAATGAATGAATGAATGAATGCATGCAAAGGGAATCACCACCGTCCATTTCAGAGGGATTGCTGACGTTCCCATGGCCAGCGCTGGCAGATTGGAACTCAGATGCGGGCCTGCTGCCTCCTGGCTTCTCTGTCGGGCACAGAGCCCACAGTGCCAGAAGAGCACATCTGGGGGGGGGGGGGCGTGCTCTGGATCCCAGCCTGTACTCGAATTTCTCACCTCCAGTGCTGCGCCCGAGATTGTCCCCTATTTGGGTTGTAGGCCCATCAGGCTCGCGTTGGCTTTATCCACTCATCATGCCCAGAAACGAAGAGTTTCGCAGAACGCTTTACAGACGCCTCCTCGAGTGAGTCATTTGAGAGAGAGCTTTCCTGTTGTACAAGAAGCGTTGGTGGCAGGCCAGCGCTGGCTGCGTGCAACCTGGAGCTCCGGCTGCTGGATCCTCTCCCCTTCCTCCCACACCCACCAAACTCCGGACGCTCCTTGTCCCGGAGGGCCCTTGGACACTTCTCTGGTGCCTTTCACGGAGGGCCTGGCTTGAGGCTGGCAAAGGGCTCCAAGACACAGCTGGAACGAGGAGAAGCCGTCTCTTGGGGGGTTGCAGTATGGGGTGGGAGAGAGGGCAGACACCACGGAGCCAGCGGGACCTGGGCTTGAGTTCTGAACTTGTCCTTAGCCATGTGGTTCTGAGCCTGTCTCAAGGCCTCTGGGCATCCTTTACTTCATCTGTAAATGAGAACAGTGAGGATTCTTTTGCTGATGCAACTTACATGTTCTGGAGTTTCTTCCAGATGCTGGCAGCTGCCTGTGGATTCGAGGCCATAATTCCCCCGAAAGACCTGGGCCCAGCATGCCCCCATTTGACAGTTATTTGTATTCTTGTTCTTATTCTGTCGTCATTTCTGGCTTCTTGACCTTTTTCTTCTCTGGGGCGGCCTGGCGTTTGCCCAGAATCCCCGGAGGGGCCTGAGTAAGAATGGCCAGTGGAAGGAGGAGTCTGGAGACGCCACGCTGAGAGGAAACGCAGGGACTGGGGACCGCGGGGCTGGGGAAGATGAGACTCATGGGGACATAGTCCCTTCAGCTGGTGTGCAGGACAGGGCGTGAGAACGGGGGCATGAAGAATGGCGGCCGGCATGTGGGGTTCTGGAGCCAGATGGCCTGGGCTCCGGGTTCCCATGTGCCACCTGGTGTCTGTGCAGCTCTGGGCAGGTTATTGCCCAATGTCTCACCTGGGCACTGTGATAGTTATAGACCCTTCCTTACAGTGCCAGCAGGATTAGATGTGCGTGTCCGTCAGAATGGAGCCTGGCATGTGGGAAGGGCCCGCAGATGTGGGTGTTATTATCCTAGGGGGCCCCAAGGGCAGAGCTCTGTGAGGAGGGCAGGGCGGTGCCGTGGTTTCGTATGCTGCAGACGTTGACCTTTGGGTCAAACCTTCGGGGTTTGAGTTCTCCATCTGCTTCTTGCCAGCTGGGTGAGTGTGGAAAAGTAATGCAACTTCTCCCAAAGCGGCTTCCTTGGCTGTAAAAGAGGCACGTGCTGTCCACGTGCTTGAGAGATTTCATTACGATCATGTATGGAAAATACTTAGCAGAGAGCCTGGCACATAGTAGGTGTTCAAAATATGGTAGCTATTATTATTACTCTTATCAACAGATGAGTGGGTCAGGGAGGTGAATTTCAGCTCAGCCTAAAGAAGAGTTTTGGATGCAATCTCAACCATGGGGATGGGCTACCCTGCAGGTAATGAGTGCCTTGTGAGCAGAGGCATTCAAGCATGGGCTGAGGGATCACTTGTCAGGAATGGAATGGAGGAAATCCATTAGTGAGGAGAGGCTGACTAGATCACGCCCAGTGTACCTTCCAGTTTGAGAATAAGGCCCTTTGTCAAGGCTCATTGACTTGTCCAGCTGGAGAGGTTAACACTAGGTGGGTATTTTCCTAACTGTGTGGAAGAAAATATTAACATGAGTCCCTAGAAAAAAATGTTCTTCGTCAAATAAGGTTGAGAAGTGCTGCATCTTATGGCCCACGTTAGAAGGGTATGTACATATCAGCAAATTCAAGGCTCTGAGAAGTGCTGCAAAGAAGAATAATAAAAAAAATAACCAAAGAACTTTGTTTTGTTTTTAAATAGAGCCGTGATTCAGATACTGTGGGGTAACTATATTCAACTGTGTTCAAAATATGTTAGCTATTATTATTACTCTTATCAATAGATGAGTGGGTCAGGGAGGTGGATTTCAGCCCAGCCTAAAGAAGGGTTTTGGATGGAATCTCACCTCCAACCATGGGGATGAATGGAGAATGCCCACCTCCAGGCAGGCATTGCCAAGCTGCAGCTGGATGACCGGCTGAAGTCGGTGGCCCACCTCACACTGAAACCCAGACCCTCTCAGAAGCTCCCGGGCCTGTGAGCCCTCCTCTCCAACACCTTGTCATCTCTAAGAGTCTCTGCATTTGTAACCTGTCAAATAATCCCTGTCATGGCTTCTGTCACTGGTTACTATGAGAGACAATGATCCGGGGAGGCAGGAGGAGTGTCCTGCAGTCCTCCCCTTGCTCCTTGGAAAGGCATCAGCAGCCTGGGGGTGCAGATCGGCTCCCTCTGTGACGTCTGCCCTGGTTTTGCCCTGAGCCCCCAGGGCAGCTCCTCTCCTGCATCACACATTCACCTGTGCACACACAGCGCCAAGCGCAGCTGAGGAATTCGTGTAGGCAGTTGTTCATGCTCTGACTCTTCTCCTAGAAAGCAAGCTCGGAGAGCACAGGGGCCACATCCAGCTCACGTGCTGAATATTCAGCACCAGCGTGGCTTCCGGCTCGTGGCAGGGCATCAGCGAACACTGCTGAGTGAACGAACATCTTACTCCCGAGGCTCATCTGAAAGTCGAATCTGCGCTTTGCTTTGGGACCGTCATGCAGTTTCAGAGATCACATGCTGGATAAGAAACAAATTTGTCCTGGGCTTGATTACATAGTTATGAAAATTTTAAGGAAGGACCCAAGCCTGGAGAATCAGAATTCCTGGGATTTTACGCCACTCCTGCCCAACTTTCTGTGCCATCAGGGTCAGCTGCTGCTTCCTCAGCAGCCCTCTCTTCCTGCCTCGGGGATTTTGTTCATGCTGATCCCTCTCCTGGAAAGCCAGACTTCTCTCTCTCTCCATCTCTTTCTTTCTTCCCCAGAAGTTAGGAATCTACCCCACCTTCTTGAAACCTTTTCAGACCCCTCAAAGCATCCACTCATCTCTCGTCCTTTACTGAACTCCTTCGGCAGAAGTAATTTGACCACACTTTTATGCCCTTACTTTGGGATTTAACTGTTTCATTGCCTGTTTCCCCAATGAGATGCCGCATTTCCCGAAGACCATATGTCACACCCTCTAATCTCAGAGTGCTGTACAGTAACCAGGCACACTGGAACCCAGCATAATGACTCTTGGCACCATTAACTGGACACTTGCTGTGTGCCAGGAACTATGCTGAGTTGTCTTGTACATGCCTTATTGAGCCGATAGTTTTCTTATCAACCACGTTTTATAGATGAGGATATTGGGGCTTGTAGAAGCTTGCACAGCTAGGAGGTGGTGGTACAGCTGGGACACAGGCCCAAGACTTCCAGGGTCTGGGCACTTAACACATCACACTTGATGGGTTTAAACCCTCAGAGACCATTGGCATGAGGCCTGTCCTCTACTTTCTTTATTTCTTGGACTAAGGCCACTTTCACAATAGGAAAATGTAGAATACATCGGAAAGAGACAGGGCTTTGGAGGCAGGTGGTCCCGGGATCCATACCTGGCTTCACCATTTACTGTCTTTTGACCCCAGGCATGCTCTTTCAGCTAAGAATACGGCTGCTCTTCCGTCAAGCGAAGGCCACAAGGGCAGCCCCGTCGGGCCATGGGGAGCACCGTGGGAGACGGAACGCGGGAGGCGGTACGCGGGAGGCGGTGCATGCAGAGCCTGGCTCACGGGGAACATCTGACACGTGTTAGTCCCCTTCCCGTCCATTCCCTCTTAATGCTTTAAGCACCTCTAAAATCTTTATCTGATTTTGACTACGATCATTGTAAATTTTGGGATTTAAACAAACCTCCAACTCCTAGCATATCGTGAGTGTCCCATAATAGTTGGTGAATTGGTCCAAGTTATGTTCAGAAGTGTGGAATTTCACCCGAACACGGGGCGATGGAGGCGGAAAGATTCAGGGTCAACCCCTACCCTACACGTCTCTCATGCTTGCTCTGCAGCCACGTGCACTTCACCAACTCATGGAGCCTCCGACCCTTTGCATGTGCAATGGAGAAAACAGAAGTCATCTCCTGGCATTATTTCATTCCTGTCCCCCCCCCCCCACTTCAGCTTTCTAATTGGGATATAACATTCTGTAAGCTTAAGGCGATGGCTGGATACATGTGTATATATCAAAATGATGACCACAAAAAGGTTAGTTACCACCTCCATCACCTCACATGATTACCACTTTTTTGGACGAGAACATTTAAGATCCACTCTCTTCGCAACTTCCAAGTACATAATACCTATAGTCTCTGTGCTGTACATTAGATCCCCAGAACTTACTCGCCTTATAACAGGAAGTTTGTGCCCTTTGACCAACATCTCTCCATGCCTCGCCCCGGCCCCCACCCCCCAGCCCCTGGCAAACACCATGCTACTTTCTGTTTCTCTGATTTGCCTTTTTAAATATTCCGCATCTAAGTGAGATCATAAAGTATTTATCTTTCTCTGTCTGAATCATTTTACCTAGCATTCATCGAGTTATTTTAAGAATTAAATGAGATAATGAAAAGAAAGCAATTTGCATGGTGCTTAGCATATACTAAGTGCTAAAAATTGTTTTGATAATACTAGTTATTCCTATTTTCATGGTAATTAGTTGGTGTGGAAGAAACTGATGTCAGTGATGAGATATACAGAGCAAGCAATAAAAAAGGTATACAGAGGTGCACTAAGAAATTCTATAGTAAAATCAAAATGGAATTCTAAAATATGTTCAAGTGTCCCACAGATATGAAAAAGAAAACAGAAACACAATACGGAGAACAAACAGAAAAAAACTAAATCACAGACTCATGCTCTAATATATCAATAATTATATTAATTGCAGTAATCGAAATGTACCAATTAAAGTAAATTAAAAAGACAACACAAAAAAGGAAACCACAGATCAAGTTTTCTCAGAAACGTAGGTGCAAAAATCTTTCACGAAGTAGGAGCAAATAGAATCCAGATCTTTCATCGCTAGCCCAGGACCCTCTGCTCTGTGCCCCGGGCTGCATCTTTCCAGACGGCTTTGCATCACCTTGGAGAATGAGCTGCGGGACGATCACACAAAGAGCAAAACTCTCAAGTGGTTGACCCCACAGCCGACCTGAAACGTGTTGCTCTCCGGCCCGCTGTGAGCATCCGGGTCGTGGAGCATCACACCAACCTTCCCTGGAGGGCAGTACGCTCAGAGACCTGGGTCCGCGATGTAAGAAAGGGGGGGCTTCATCGAATGTGAAGGAACAGCTTTTAACTCTGTTTTGAGGTGTGCTTGGGCGGCGTTTTCCGCTGCCTTGGAAGGGACTGTGAACCTGTGTACAGAGTGCGGTTTGCATCGGCGGAGTTTGTGAGCTGTGCTCACTGCTGCCCAAGGACTCTGCAGGTGTAGCCGGATCTTCGCTTCGCTTTGGGTGTAAAATTTCAGTTTATCATCACTTGAGGTATAGAAGGTCTCCCTCTGAAGGCTGAAGAGGGGGATGCTTTCCTTGCTCTTCAGCAAGGTAAACGGGCAGAGCAAGTCCGACAGGGGAAAATTGGTTCCAGCGGTAAATGCCGCGGGCGGTATGCAAGCACAGGGCGACGGCAGGTTCTTTTAGCATGAATGATGCAAGCAGAGAAAAGGCAGGACCGAGAGCCGAGAGTCGCTGGACTTCAGTGTTACGAAAAGTCTCCAGAGGGTGGAAGCCCCTGGAAGAGACAGAAGGCAGCCTGTGGGGTGGGGTTCTTAACCCTTTTCAAACCATGGCAGCCTGGCAAAGCTATGGGTCCTTTCTCTGAATAATGCTTGTAAATTGGTGAAATAAAATACCGAAGATGATAAAGGAAACCAATTATATTGAAATTCAGCTAACAAAATGGTAACACATTTGTGATACTGTGGTATATACATGTGCGTCTTTATTAACACATTTAATATTTTGAGATATCTGCAATAACCATAAAGAGAGAGGAAAATGTCTGTGGGGACAAAGTCCTAGGTACTGTGAATGCACGCCTGTGGTTTGTTGTCTGCAGTCACAAAGGAAGGAAATGCTACATCTTAGTTCATGAAAAAACAGATGAGTATGCCTACGGGATGTGGGTATATTATAAGGCAATAGTCTGAGCTCAAAAAGGTAGTGTTTTGAATAAATCGATAGCAGTTAAGTTTAAATGGAAAGATATTAAATAATATCCTTGTTTGCTTTATCAGATCTTTCTGGATCCTTTTAAAACTTTTAACATGGTAAAATGTGTTAAATAGATATTGTGTAATACAGATCACTTTTTTTTTTTTTCAACACAGACGGGAACATATATTTATTTCACCCTCTGTTAAACCACGGTTATGGTGTAAGTGTACCGTTTGGTTCTCATGACCTGAATGTGTCCAAGGATCGCCCCCATCTAAGGAAATAATCTCTTGGATGTTAGACACCCCTCCCTTGGGCCTCTGGAGTATCTGCGTGGTGCAGACTCAGGGGAAGACCCATTGGAGGGTTAAGCTCTACTGCTTACTGTGGTGACCACAGCTTTTACTCACACTTCATTTTTTGTCATCTATACAGTGCGGATTATAGTCCAAACCCGCACGAGAGGAGTGGGGGCTAAGCAAACATGAGTTCTCTCGAGGTTGCTGTAGATTGTATATGACCCATGTAACTGTATGCAACACCCTCGTTACCTTCTCCTGTGACTTCAAGAATCTCCCCCCGCCCCCAATTTATCAAGATATATAATCCACCGATAAAAATTGTATGTCTTTAAGGTGTACAACATGATGATTTGATATACACGTGCATTGAGATTACCGTAGTCCAACCAATAAACACATCGATCACTTCACATAGTTATTATTACCATTATTGTAATTCTTTTGGTTTGGTGAGATTACAGAATCTATCTCTTAGCAAATTACAAGAGTACAAGAGAATATTATATAGTCACCATGCTGTACATTAGATCTCCAGAATGTATTCATCTTATAATCGAAAGTTTGTACCCTCTGACAAACCTCTCCCTACTTCCCCCGTCACCCAGCTTCTGGTGATCATGGTTCTACTCTCTGGTTCTATAAGTTCAATTTTTTGAGATTCCACCTATAAGGGCGATCGGTCGGTATTTATTTTTTCTCTGTTTGGCTAATTTTACTTAGCATAATGTCCTCTAGGTTCATCCATGTTTTTTTTTTTTTTTTTTTTTTTTTTTTTTTTTTTTGCAAATGACAGGATTTCCTTCTGTATTATGGGTGAATAAAATTCCATTGGGTGTGTCTGTGTGTGTATTATATTTTCTTTATCCATTCATCTATAGATGGACATTTTAGGTTGTTTGCAAACTTAGCTACTGTGAATAATGCTGCAATGAATGTGGGAGTGCAGATATCTCTTTGAGATACTGATTTCATTTCATTTGAATGTGTACCCAGTAGTAGAATTGCTGAAGCACAGGGTAGTCTATTTTTAATTTTTTGAGAGAACTCCATACTGTTTTCCGTAATGGCTGTATCAATTTACATCCCACCACCTGTGCACAAGGATTCCCTTTTCTCCATACCCTCGCTGATGTTTGCTATGTATTGTCATTTTGATAATAGTCATTATAACAGGCATGAGGTGACATCTCACTGTGGTTTCAATCCGCATTTCCCTAATGAGTAGTGATCTTGAACATCTTTTCATGTACTTGTTAACCATTTGTATGTCTTCTTTGGAAAAATGTCTATTGAGGTCCTTTGCCTATTTTTTAATCAGGTTATTATTCTTATTATTTTGCTATTGAGTTGTAAGAGTTCCTTATATGTTTTGGATATTAACCCTTTATTAGATACATGGTTTGCAAATATTTTATCCCATTCTGTAGGTTGCCTTTTCACTTTGTTGGTTTGCCTGGCTGTGACGAAGTCTTTTAGCTTTATGTAATCCACTTATTTATTTTTGCTTTTGTTAGTTGTACTTTTGATGTTATATCCGAAAAATTATTGTCAAGACCAATATCAGGGAGTTCTCCCTCTATGTTTCCTTCCAGGAGTTTTATGGTTTCATATCTTACATTTAAGTCTTTAATCCATTTTGAGTTGATTTTTGTGAGTGGTATAAGAGAAGGGTTCGATTATGCATTGGATATTCAATTTTCCCAGCACCATTTATAGAAGAGACTATTTTTCTCCATTGTGTATTCTTTGCTCTCTTGTCATAGATTAGTTGACTGTATATGTATAGGTTTACTTCTGGGCTCTCTATTCTATTCCATAGGTCTATGTGTCTCTTTTTATGCCAATACCATACTGTCTTGATTACTGTAGCTTTGTAGTATAGCTTGAAATCGGGGAGTGTGTTGCCTCCAGGTTTGTTTTGTTTTCTTAAGATTGCTTTGGCTATTTGAGGTCTTTTTTGGTTCTGTGTGAATTTGGGGGTTGTTTTTTTCTGTTTCTGTAAAACATGCCGTTAGGATTTTGATAGAGGTGATCGCAAGACTCTTGATTATCTCGTGCTCCTGGGGTGGATTTTATATATTAGCGCCACATGATTCACCTGAATAATTTTCTACTGAGAATTTTAAGGACATTTAGGTGCTTCCAATTGGATGCTCTGAAAGTGGGGGGTGAGGGAACACAAAGACCACAGCAAATATTTTATTTTTATCTCCCAGGAACTTTTAAATCTAAGTACACAGGAGTTATGGAATACTTAGCATCTACTATGTATTAGACTTTCTAGGAGACTCTCTGTGCCTCTGTTTGTCATTGATAAAATAAGAATACAAATAGTGTCTGCCTCCTAAGGTTGTTAGGAGGTTTCAATGAGTAATGTTTATTAAGTGCATAGAATAACACATAATACTCTATCCGTGCTTAGTAAATAAATAGGTAGTCACTTATCCGTGTAGCATCTTTGCAAACAAGGCTTTTGGCTTCCAGTTGTCAGATGAGGAAACTGAGGCCTGAGTCCAAGATCATCGTCACTATTTGTCAAGGGGAAGAGACTCTGCAACATCATTCTTCTCAGTCAGGTGAGCTGTCATGGATTTCTGGAACTGGAAGGGCATAAGTGATTATCTAGGCCACTGGATGCAAATACCTGTCCTAACTAAGGGCAGTGATATTGTGGAACAAAAACCCATTCAGTTTTTCAGCCCAGAACTGAGAAGGAAACTCGGATAAATCGATCCGTTTTTCTAGAGGTTCATTGTGCTTCTTAATAGATTTCCTGTGGGGGTGAGAAGTTTCAGCGGTCAAAGTCCGAGACACACTGGGTTTCACTGACTTAAATCTTCCTGTAGATCCTGGTGTTTTTTTCCTGTGGATCTTCCCAGAAACGTTGAGATGTGATGGGCTCTGTGATGCTCTGTGAGGGAGCCATAGCTTGTGAATGTCCCAAGCCAATTCACCCTAGAATACTCATCAAACACTTATGAACATCTCAGAAACACAGATGTCCAGGGTTTCTAATTTGGGAAACTTTACTAGATGTTTCTTTAGCCTTTCCAGCTCTAAGATTTCATCATTCTGGAGAGGAACCTTGTAGGGACAGAATATTTTCTCCTACTAAACCCACAAGAATAGGCCTGCTTTGCCCATGCCTGATGAAGGGAGCAGGTACACTGATGGGGCTTTAAGATTTTCCTCTTTTCCCATTGCAATGAGCGGCCATCTTTCTTTCTTGTCTTCTCTCCTTATTCCCCACCCCCAAGCAGGTTTTTAGTTTATGACCCCCTTCAAATAACATCTCTGGATTCTTGGGGAGATAAGAATCACCAGGTAATTGTTTGGGAGCTGTAAATGACTTAAATTGGTTAGGAGTCTAATTACCACGAAATGACTTTATTGCCTCCCGGTGATAACAGGATGTACCCTTCCTCCCCTGTGGAGTACAGGTCCCCACCCCCAGGGGTCACACAGCGGTCAGGGCCCTGGCAGCTCTGGAAGAGGAGAGGCCCTCTTCTCCCAAACCCCCACACTCTAGCAGCGTCTGGGAGCCCCTAAGTTGGTGGAGACCACACTGGAACCTTGTCAGCTTCTCCTCTTCCTCTGTCACTCCACTGACTTCCTGGGGACCTTGGCAAGGCCCTACTACTCTGTGAGTCTTCATATTTATCTTTGAGGACTTCTTTTCTATCCTATATTGAATATTGGAGCCCAGTCATGTTTATTCTAGCTGTTCAGAAGTTTACTGCGGTGGGGGGTACTGGGAGAGGAAGCATATACATAACTAGTCATAATGCAGAATGTGTTCATTCATCTATCCATTCTCAAATATTTATTGAGCATTTACCATAGCTAGACAATGTGCTAGAAAGGAAAATAAATACAATGAATAAGAAGAGGAATATACACACACGCATACACACACACACACACACATATACCGTTTATACATTCATATTATGAAAAATAGATACAGTAGTTAAAAGCTTTGGCATCGGGGCAACCTTAGTTCAAAATAGACCTCTGCTGTGTGACACTGAGTAAGCTGATCCCCCTCTAACACTTGCCTATGTTATAGAATTGGTGCGAGAATTGAAGGATGTGGCACATGGTAGGCCCTCAATACTTGGGCCATGGTGATCACAATAAAGGCATACAGTCTTGTGGGAGTGAAAAGGAAGAATTGTTATAAAAGGTAATATATAATTTATCTTTGAGATCTATCTGTAAAGATAGACTCTTTATAAAAAATCAAGCCATATGCCTATAACAGCCACCAGCATATTCTAAGCAATTATAAGATGTTATTATTTCAAAGGGGAGATGAAGGGCAATGGGAGGTGGAAGGAAGCCATTGAGTTGGGCCTTGAAGCATGAGTGGAATTCCAGTCTCTGGGGAGAGGGGAGGACATTCCTAGCCAAGGAAAGTGCAGGGCAAAGGGCATGACATAAAACATCCCTAGTGTGTTCCAAGAGCTTCACATGATTCAGTGTGGTTGGAATGCAGGGCTCTTGGAGGGCTACGGAGAAGAGGAGGTTGGAGAAGTGGGGTGAGAAGGGACCTTTGGAAAAGCTTGAGTGTCAGGGCTTTCTTTGCTTGTCTTCTTGTAATTGTCTTCCTAAACTCGTCTTCCTAGAGCTGTCTTCCTATAACTTCCGTATTGGTCCCAGTATTGATTGTCCTCTGGGGCTGCACAGAACAAGTCTTCTCTCTTAACTTCAGACGAGCCCTTCAGACATTGGCAGGAAGGGTCGGAGCTCCGGGAGTCCCTCATTTGCATCCCAAACATCTCTGGTTCTTTCATGCCACCCTCAGGAGACCTGGTTTTGAGACCCTGTGCCTCCTAGATCATTTTTTTTTCTGTTCTTTCTTTCTTTCTTTCTTTCTTTCTTTCTTTCTTTCTTTCTTTCTTTCTTTCTTTCTTTCTTTCTTTCTTTCTTTCTTTCTTTCTAGAATGAATGACTTCTGAATTAAAATTTCTTTATTATGGAAATTTTCGAGCACATACAAAACTGGAGAGGATGGCTTATGAACTCCCACATGCCCATCAACGAGTCTCAATAACTGGTAACACTTTGCCAGTCCTGTTTTCTTTATTCCCTGCTCCCTTCTTTTGTTTGTGTGTTTTGTTTGCTGAAGTATTTTAAAGCAAATCCCAAACATTACATCCTTTCATCTATAAGATTTTAATATGCATCTCTAATAAAAAGGGACATTAAAAAACTAGGCTATGTGATTTTTGACAATTAGTGCAATTAACAGAGAGTTTCAATATTCCTATGATTCAGTCCATATTCAGAGTTCTTTGATTGTATCTAGGAACTTCTTTTTGTGGTTATTAAAAAAATTAGGTCCAAAAAGATTCATATATTGCATTGTTTATTCTACCTCCCAAGTTTTTTATTCTGTAATGGTTCCTCCCCCATTTTTTCCATGCTGTAGATTTGTGGGAGGAACAGAATCATTCTGTTGACTATCTCATATTCTAAATATGGCCGATTGCTTCTTCATGGTATTTAATTTGTTCTGCCATCCTCTGAACTTCTTGTAAATAGGTAGTTGAGTCTAGAGCATGACTGGAATCAAGTTCAAGTTTTTAGGCAAGAACAATTCACAGACGGTGCTGTGTGCTTCTCATGGTCACAGGTCAGGATTCATACAATGGCAAACTGTTCCACTTTTAAGGAGATAAAGGCTGATGCGGGCTCAGTCTGTGTCAGCCCGATTACTCCACAGGTCATCATTCTGGACAGAGTCCAGTTAGTCTATACTTCTCTCTTAAGAGGAAGCACCAAGAAGGGAATGCACCACTCCAGCTGGGGCTGGACTAGAGGAATATCACCTTCCTCAATCTATACCTAAAGCATCTAGTTATGCAGCTCAAGGCTCCGTTTGGGGGCTGCAGCACACTGCCAACTCCCACCGAGCTCACCTTTGAAAAATACCTGAGGCTTTTTTTCACGGACTGTTGCTAAGGCATCCCTCTTTCTTCATGAACTCTCCTGGTTGGTTTTCTGGTCTCCAATGAACCTTATATTTATATTGTATGTAATATAAATATGTAATATCTGCATAGAAATATTTTACATATAACATAAAATTTATATATAAATATGTTACATATTATATGTAATATATATTTATATTATTCAAAGTGAAGTTTCATCTTGTCCCGGTCAACTCTTCAAAGGTTCATTGCCCTGTGATTTTGCAATTGTAGGAAGGAGTTTAAGAGAAGGGACTGCCAAGAACCTTGATTTTAGTTCCTTCACTTTACAGATGACAAAAGTAAAGCACGGAGAAATTTCTTTTTTTGAATTAAGTTGCTCAGGGTCAATGCACCAGGGAGTAGACAGGTCCAATGATGACTCTGGTGAACCACACTTCTGGGTCTTCACTAGATTATGTAGGCCCCTCCCACCCAGGCCCTGGGTATGGCCATGTGACTTTCTTTGGCCAATGAGACGTAGGCAAGCAATGTTAGCAGAGGCTTCACTGGCACTTAGGTATACTGGCACTTGTCTTCTTGGAGCCCTCATTCTGGGAGTACCCTCGAGTCTTCTGCTTTGTGCTCTTGGAATCCTGAGACATGAGGCCCAGTCACTCTGTTACAGGCTAACAGTCTGCCAAAGCCAGTACGTGAATGAGGCCATCCTAGATCACATGGTGGCCATCAACCGACCAGTAGACAGACCACAGACACAATTGCAAGCCCGGTTGAGATTAGCTAGGTCAGCCCAGACCGGATAAAGAATCCAGTCAAATCAGAGTAGTGCACCAAAAAAAAAAAAAAAATCATCCTTTCAAACAACTAGCTGTTGCTACATTAGCAACAGTTAATGTATGCAGAATCTATTAGCATATTAATGATGTTTTTACATATAAAGATATCTTTATCCTCTTCTTACTCAACTGACATCATAATACTGTTCTGCCACTTGCTTTTTCCATTTAATGACATGTCTAATGACAATTTCCCATGAGGTACATTTCAATTTCTCTCATTATTTTTAACAGCTGGATGAATACACCATAATTGGCTCAACCAGTGTCCTATTTAGGTAGTTTCCAGTTGTTGCTGTTGTGACAGCCTTGGTGAACATTCTCATATATGGATGGTATTTATATACATGAATATTTATCAGATAAGTTCTTGCAAATACAACTACTGGGTCAAAGAGATTTGCACTTAGAATACTAATAGTTGTCGATTTACCTTTCAAAATAACTTACTAATTCATGCTTCCTTACATAGGAGAGTGACTATTTCATCAACCCCTCACTAATACATAAATATTTGCCAATCTGCAAGGTAAAAAATGGATATTTCATTATGGTTTTATTTATATTTTAAAATTACGGATGAGGTTGCGAATATCTTCATAAATTTAGTAACCATTTGTATGCTTTTCTTGTGAATCTCTAATTTCTGCTCTTTGTTCATTTTCTATGGCTTGTTTAGCCTTTTTAAAAGTTGAACTGCCAAAGGTCAATGGATATTAAAGAAATGTTATTGTACGTCTAAACACTTTCTAGCTATACTTTTGAACTTGAGTTCTAGAGGAGTTTGAAAAGCAGTAAATAATAATTTCCTAAATTCATAATGTCTGACAAACACAAAACACATAACCTGCATTATAATCTCATAACTCATAATATAATCTCATAACTAATTTCTCAGGCAGGTCTTGTGATTCCCATCTAAAGATGTCAAAACCGAGATTCAGAGGGATTAGCAACTTTAGGTCAGGAAAAACTGTGGAAGACTTTGAAATGGGCATAAAAAATTGCCGGGTGTTCTGTCTAAATAACTCTTCCAGGATTTCTGCACATTTTATCGTCTTTGAGCTATTTTTCAACTCTTTAAGTTGTAGAAAAACGGTAATAATACAAATGATTCCTGTCCATAGAAATGCAAATGGATTGTGTGGAGATGCAGTTGATTGTTCTCCTATGGCCTTGGATGCTTTTTGTCTCTACTTGTAATTCATCTCAGCATTCCTGCTTGCCTAGTTGTGTGTCTGTTCTTTGAATTCTCCTTGGAACTGTTATGCTGCCTTACTGGTTCCCTCATTAATTAGCGAGTTAAATGATTTTATCTTTAAAAAACGATCTTTTCGCTTCTCTCGAGTCCCTAGTCCACGCGTCTACAATATGAACCTGGTGGGATCTGACTCAGGTGTGTTCGACAGGGGTTCTTTATTGTTATTATTTTTAGCCACAGAGCTCTTTGAAAAGCTGATCAAAGCAACGAATCCTTTCCCTAAGAAAAATAAACACACAAACAGACACATACGCAATGTTGCACATTCTTTTTGAGAATTCCTTGACTTACTGAAGGCTGGTTTAAGAGTTCCTGGGATAGAGTCTGGGATCAAAATAGCTGCTCACGTTCAGAAAGAGGAAGGTAGAAGGAAGAGTTGGGAAAAGGACTTTTTCCTTAACACTTGTTGAGTGCTTATCATGTGCCAAAATGTACTAACTCATTTAATCGTCACAGAAACCCAGGACACAAGGAACTGTTGCTGTGCAGTGAACACGTACACAGAGGGGACAGGTCACTTGCCCAAGGTCACACAGCTGGCAAGAGTTTTAAAGTGATTCCTTTGCCCTACGGATATATGGTAAAGGGAATAAAATAATTTTGGGGGGGTGGGGAATAAATCCCTAGAGAGGAAGAAGTCC
>CM053503.1:6907220-6929501 GCA_028627145.1 Eidolon dupreanum
GCAGTCTGGCACTTCTAAGTGTGTAGAGCACATTCACACTCAGGGGGCCGCAGACTGTGGTCAGGCATTTTGCATACCCGAAGGCAGAGTTCGCATTGCTGCCTCCAATTGACGGAGGAGAAAGCTGAGGCCCAGAGAGATTAAATGGCAAGGATATACGGCCAGTTAGAGAGAGCAGAAGAGGAAGACCCAGGCTTCCTGATTCCCGTGTAGACTCCTGGGTGGGTCGGGGACCCCGGCGGATTGCAGAGGTTCTGAGATGTGGGGCAGAATCTTAGAATTTCTGGGACTGCACATCGAGGCCCTGTCCTTTCCCAGCAGGGCACATGTCAGTGATACTCATGCAGAAGGGAAGTTCAGAGGGTCCCCTCCCTGTGAGCAGGAAAGACTTATCCCAGGCTGGGACCCGAAGCAGCCACTCTCCTGGTGGAGTGTGGGACAATGACATCACTCCACAATGGGCCTAAGCCCTCATGCATCGCCGAGAGCTTTCACTCTCTTTCAATGCTTCCTGATCACCCTGTGAGGCAGTCAGGGCGGGCAGGCCATTTTTCAAACGTCAACACTGAGGATCAGACAGGGCATGTGGTGTGCCCAAGGCCTCGCTGCAAGGAAACAGCAGAGTCAAATGAATGAAACTCTAGACTCTTCAGGACAGAGGCTGAGCCGTCCAGCTGAGCTTCTTGCTCAAGTCCCAGGAAATGAACTCTGAAAAGAGCTTGCTGTCTTACTCTTCAGTCGGACCAGAAAGGACAATATCCTTCCCCAATTCAACAGAATAACCAAAGACACTAAATTCTGTTTATGATTAAAAAATTTTTCCTATATTTCTCTCTCTCTTTAAGACATTCACATCAAAGCCGTACAGAATGTTAGACATAGCCAATTGCAAGGTCACTGGGGAATGTTCTGCTTGCAGGGGAAGGTCAGCACTATCCCTCCGACCAACCTGGACAGAGCTTGTCGGGGTGGAGCCTCAGTTGTTCATGTCAATATCTAGTTCCATTTATGGAGCTCTCCATAAGGGCTCAATAAATGCGTCAAGAATGAAAGAACAAACTTTCTCTCATTGGCCTCTTTATGCCTCTGTTCTCACCATGGTTCACCTCCCCAAAGTACAGGCCAGAAGGGGCCTCAGAGGTCATCTTCTCCAACTTGCCTCATATTACAGACGAGGTCCAGAGGGGGTGAGTGACTGGCTGGAGGTCACACAGCACGTCAGAGGAAGCGCAGGTGCAGGAAGATGACCTCCTCATTCCAGAGCTCGTCCTGAGACCCGACGCAGCCTCTTGCAGCCTCTTGGCCACCTTGCTGCTGAGTCCAATGCCTGCTTCCATGGGCCGTGCTCAGGGAGGCTTCCTGGGCTGTGGGCCATCTTTGGGCCATGAGATTGACTTCCTCAGAGGCCTGGGAGCCTTCCTGCCACTTGCCTTCCTTTGGAGAGGAGAGCGGCTCCTCTGAGGAGAGGATGTCCCTCTGATCCCTAGGTGGAGGTGGCGCAGATGCTGCTCCACTGGGGGTGCGGGAGTGGAAGGAAGCAGAGCTCAGGAACACAGGTGTGCTGGATGAGAGCGCCCGGGAGAGGCCGTGTCTCCCATGGGTGGCGTGGGAGGAGGGTGATCCAGGCAGGGAACCAGGCGGAGGCCAGCTGATTTCGAATGGGTGGATAACACCCCATGGGAGGAGCCAACCTGGACAGCGCAGGGGGCAGCAGCAGGGGGCCCTGTCACGAGAAGTCAGGAGAGAAGTGATTCCTAAGCTTTAGGACTTGCAAGTGAGTCCCAACCTTTCCCCCATGACGTGCGCAGCTCGGGCTGGGTAGAGGACCAATCTGGGGGGACGTGTGTGCGCTGGGGGCCAGAAAGCCTGGTCCTCATCCCACCATTTACAGCAATTGCTTGATGTGGGAACATCACTTTGCTTCTCATTTCTGCATTAGTAAAAAGGATAAATATAAAAATAATTCTGCCTCAGAGCCTCACGGTGGGTCTGCACAAACCTGTTGCCGTAGGACTGTCTATTTTGTATGGTGCCGTCTCGCCAGAGCTTAGCATCTGTCACACACTCCAAATATGTGTTTACTCAGTGGACAGCTGATACATAGGGAGCTCTTCCTCGGTGCCCACCATGCTTCGCACCTCACTCATTTCATCCTCATCAAAACTATTACTGTCCTTCGAGGGGCACTGTGACTCTGCCAGGCCACCCCGCAGCTGGGTGCAGAGCCGGGATTCGGACCTGGGCGTCTGACGCTGGAACCCACTTGCTTGACTCCTACAGGCTGCCCTTCACTTCATGACTCTGATCCGTACACTGTGGAGTTTTGCACAAGTGATACAAGCCAATCCCCGGAGGAGGAAAGAGCACTGTAATTGTCACTCAGTAGATGAGGACATGGGGACAGAAAGAGACAGTGACTTGTCCCAGGTCCCACAGACTTCCAGAACATCCTTGGCCATGCTCTATCTAGAAGAATTCCCCTTGCGCTTTTGACTGTAGATGGCTCTGATGTGTTTCCTCCCACCTGGGTCTGGATGGGATTTTCCCAGACGGCGGATCCCCCAGCCCCTCTTGGTGCCTCAGCTACTCACACCCACATCCAGATTTGTGGCTGGGGCCCGGTCGGCTTCACTCGGCTGTTGGGGAGCCCCAAGGCTGCCCATCTTCTCCTGCTTCCGCCACCTGGCTCGCTGATTCTGGAACCAGATCTGGGGTGAGGAAGAGAGAGAGAGGATGGAGATAAACAAAATGGTTTTTCTCTATCTAATATCTTCCCAACATGCATAATAACCACATCTTCCAAGATACCAGCACTTTACAGTTGAGAAAGTTCAATGGCACCCAGGATTTCTTTGGCTCTGGAGATCAGCCTCCTGAGAGGGGGTGGAGATCATGACTTTCAATGTCTACAGGGCCAGGGGCTCATTTGGCAGTGAGGCAGCTGGGTGCCACATGACTGGGCGGGGTGGAGTCTGTGGTGGACAGAACCTAAGGGGTCAGCCTCTCAGCTTCAGCCAACAGCCACCATGTGGAAATGTGAGCCCAGCCTTGCAAGCTCATCCAATTTCTAAGGCAGAAATCTTAATTTTTATGTGAAAGCTCTGCATTTTAAAATACTATGCAGATCAAATAAAACCCACCGGGCTATTTCCACGGTTTTGCAACCCTTCGGGCCCCCTTGGCATTCCTGGGAACATTGGTAGTTCTCTGTATTCACAAGCACCCTGACTGTCTCTGACACGTGGACATTTGTACTTGGTCATTCTGCTGAGATGGCCGCTGAATTCTGCAGAATTCTGAGCTGCAGGTGCTACCTGCTTAGCTGGTGACCGCTTCCATATGGGAAGAAAAAGGGAGAAGTCTAAGACAGATGTGGTCCTTCGCCAGAAGAAAAGTAGGTTGGGATGAAAATGAAGAGTAGAATGTTAACCTGGGTCCTGGCACAGATTTTGAATATGAACGAGTCCATTGCATGTGTGAAAAAAAAAAATGAACGACTTAGAAAACTGTTAGAGAGAGTGCCAACCATGCAACAATTGGATTTGGGTTTGCTAGAATGGTGCAAGCTGAGGAAGTGCAAAGAGGGCAGGACATGTCCTGGTGAGTGACAAGGGGCTATTGTGTCTCCAACCACAGCTGAAGCCATAGACACTAAGGCATAAAGGAATTAGAATACAGATTAGGCCGTTGGTGCTTAAACCAGGGCTCAGCCCATGGATCCAGGGTCCTTCCCACTTCTCTGTGCTGCCTTCAAAGTGATGCCCATGGGGTCCAGATCAGGGTTTGGCAAACGTAGGTCTTAATGGGCTAAATCTGGCTTTCCACCTGTTTGTATATGGCCTATGACCTAAGAACGGTTTTCACATTTTAAATGGTTGGGAAAAAATCAAAAGAAGAATATTCTGTGACACATGCAAATTATATAAAATTGACATTTTAGTGTTCATCAATAAAGTTTTTTTGGAACACCTCCACGCTCATTTGTTTACCTATTGTTTGTGGCTGCTTATATGCTACAATGGCAGAGTTGAATAGTTGTGACAGTGACCACGTGGCCTCCAAAGCCTACCATAATCACCATCTGGCCCCTTACAGGAAAAGTTTGTTGACCCCTGGTCTAGATTGTCAAGACCTATTTTGTGAGTGAGACTGCATGGTGAATGCTGTTCTGGAGCTGTGGCCAAGTGGAAAGGAAGAACGTGGAAGCAGATGCCAGTGACACCCCTGATGCCATTTCCATCACCCGCCTAGCCCCAAGGAGAGAAACCATCTTATAACTATGGTAACCTCAGTTCCTGGAACATAGTATTTGTCAAATATGACAGTACTCATAGGACAAAGCCAATGGAAAGTTTTAGATAAGGTGGCCTCAGAGGGTCCAGGATCCATAGTTTCACCCATGCCCCAGGTGCATGGAGGTGGGGCTGAGGCTGGGCATGGCTGTACCTGCACCCGGGCTTCCGGGAGGTTGATCCTGGCTGCCAGCTGGTTGCGGATGTGGATGTCTGGGTAGTGGGTGAAGTGGAAGATCTTCTCCAGCTCGTGCAGCTGCTCTGTGGTGAAGGTGGTTCGGATCCTCCGCTTGCTCTTCCTCTCCTCTGGATGGAAGATGAGTCAAGTTGTTAGTGACCTTGGCATTGGCTTTGCATTGCCTCGTTCTACCCTTTTGACCTCTGTGGCCACTACCAAGTCTTGCCCCGTGGCCCCTTGTGCTTGGAGTTGTATAATATCCTTTTTCTTGAAAACTCTGCTCCTAGGCTGGCTCCCTCCCATCTATCCTGGACAGTGAGGCCAAGATAACTTTCTAGAAACTTCTCTGATTATCCTTCATCTACTCAGATGCCTTCAATATCTCCCCCTTGTCTATAACGAGGGATGTCAACCTATAGCCTGCCGGTCAATTCCAGCCCACTGTCTGTTTCTGTAAATAAAGTTTTATTGGAACAAAGCCACACACATTGGTTTATGTCTATGGATGCTTTTGTGCTGTAACTGCAGAGTTGAGTAGTTGCAACAGAGACCATGCGGCTTGTGGAACCTAAAATAATTACCATCTGGCCCTTTACAGAAAAAGTAAAGACTACACTTCACAACAGTCAGCCCCTTACAACCTTTTTCCAACCACCTGTCTGGCCTCGTGTCCACTCAGGGCCGGCTACATCGCTCGTGGGCCCTACTGCAAAACGAAAATGTGGGGCCCTTGTTCCAAAAAGAGGAAGAAAGCTTTTTCCTTTCTTCCTCAGTCACTCTCCTGACCTGTCAGGGTGTTTCTTTGTTTGCTATTTAAGGCTGTGCTCCCTCAGGCACAGAGATACCAACAAAGTGAATGTGGACCCTCACAGGGACCCAGGGGCCACCGTTGGGCTTGGTGCTCTGGTGCGTATGCCTGACCTTGACCTTCCTCACACCCACATGTAGCCCACCCCAGGATAGAGGAGGCAGTGGTTACTGGCTCCAGGTGGAAAAACAGGTGTCTGAGAGCCCATCCCGGGGAAAAGGGGGTGAGCATGAATCGAGGATCGAGGCTCTTGGTGCGTGCTTCATGGTCTTATGGGACTTCACTTACAAAACACAGATTCAAACGTAAGAATTATTAAGAATTTCAAGATAGTGACCACAAGCATTAAACCTCATTAAGTCCCATATGAGAGCAGTGCCCTGTGTAACCACACTGGTCACACAGATGCCCATAAGTATGTGTGTGTGCACGTGTGTGATGGGGAGATCAGCTGTTTGATTTGGACATGTTAAATTTGAGATGCCTATTGGCTGTTCAAAGGAAACTATTGACTAGACAGATGCATATATATTTGAAGTTCAGAAGGAAGCCCAGGGCTGAGGTTCAAATTTGGGAATCATCTGCACGTATTTGGCTTTTCCAGGCATGGGAGTAGATGAGATCATTTAGGCGGGAAATGCAGGTGGAGAAGGATGGAGGGTCTAAGAGTAGGCCTGGGGCCCCTCCACCATGTAGAGGTTCAGCAGCCAACAAAAAGGGGTGGACGGAGGGTCTAAGAGTGAACCTGGGGCCCCTCCACCATTTAGAGGTCTCTGAGGTAGAAAGAAAATGAGGAAGGCACAGTGATATGGACACAGAGTTTCAAGGAAGAAGGCTCCGCTGTGTCCATGCTGTGACTAATTGCAATGAGGGCAGAAGAGTGACCACTGAACCTGGATCTAATGACAGTAGTCCCTGCAGGTGAGAGGCAGTGAGGGCTCAGTGGCGGCGGGCGGAGGAGAGAGGGAGAGGCGAAGCAGAGGGGGCGGCAACTGCAGACGACCCCTCAGGAAGGTGGGCTGGGAATGTGGAGGAAGAAGCCAGTTGGTAGCTGGGGAGGAAATGTCTGTGTGGTCCAGGGGATTTAAGAAAAACGACCCTTATAACGTCACTCAATAAACTCCTCAATAAACATTACCCCTGTGTCACAATTTCCTCTAATTGCCACATATCTCTAGGAAAGAGAGTATCTGTCAGTCATAGAGCCGACTTGGATGGCATGGGGGAAACTGGAAAATAGGGAAAGTGAGAGCAAGGGCAGACAGGCCCACGCCCATCTCTCTGCTGGTGTCCGGGGAGGAGGACGGCCAGGGGAGAGGTTGGTGCCCAGGAGCTCCAGGTGGTGACTCGGAGCAGAGAGGACCTGCCCACGGTGCACAGAGAGGGATGGAGAAGAGCAGCATCTGAATGGTTGGCTCAGGAAGTTTGAAGGTCTCACTTCATGTTTCCCATCATATGCAGGAGGAGGCTGCTTTAGGGAAGGGGTAGAGGGAGGCCAGCAAGGCTGACACTGGGTTATAGACCACAGTCGGTGTAAGAGAGAGTAGCATACCTGGAATACGGAATGGAGAAGAAGGGGCAACACAGACTCAGCCTGTGGAAGTTTGGACCTCATTAAACACGAGGCTAGAAATATGAGCTCGTTGATGGAGCTCCCCATGCATGAGATAAGATTCTCAGTCATCGGAAAGGGTTGGGATCTTCCCCAGTTCAGAGGGGACGATGGGGGTATTGGGCCCCATTTTCCAAGCACTGGATTAGGAGTGAGAAAAACCTTGAGATTCCTGTCCAGGCCCAGCATCTCCAGACCCAGCAGAGAGGCCCAGAAGCCGGTGGCCACAGTGCAGCCCACCGCAGTGCTGGCCAAGGGCACTGGGGAGGGCGTGTGGGGTGGCAGGGAGACGAGGAGGAAGGTGGTGGGGAACCGCTCCCCTTTCAACTCGCTCCTCTCCCTGTTATTAATTGTGAAGCCGTGAATCACACTTCAGTGGGTCTTCGAAGAGAACGAGTCAGCAGAACTTAATTAAACCTGAGCCGTTTAGCACATCGATCATAAGAAATACACAATTTACATAGGTGATTAGGCCACCTAATTACAAACCGATGTTTCTCACGCTTGGTGCTCTCCTCTGATTGCTCCCTCTCTGCGGTCTGTTACTGGCCCTGGCTGTTCTGGAAGCCCCGGAGGCTTTGCCACTGGGCAACGTCTCTGGAAATGGGCCTTGTCCTTGTCCTCCTAAGGCAGGGGGTTCAGTGCAAAGGAGACCCAGGGCACCTGTGAGAATCCTCCCGCAGGCTGGGGACATCTCCCGCATCTGACAGGTGAGCTGCAGGGCAGGAGTCTCCTAGGGACCTGCGCTGGCCTCTTCTCTCCCATCTGGTCGTGGACTTCCTACAGTTCCCTGGTGCCCGTGGCATCCACTGTGACCGCCTCTGGGAAGCCTTTGCTGGCGATCCCAATGGACCACACCTCCCTTAGAATAGGCTGTCAGAGGACCATGTCACTCTCTCCCCAGCACTTATCACAGTTGTCATGGTGCTTTCACTGGCGATTATTGGAGGGTTACTTGTCTGTCTCCCTTGCTGTCAGGTAGGTGAGGGCACGGTTGTGCTTGTGTTCTGCTCTCTGTATCACCGCCACTGCCAGCTGACACCTGTGGTGGCTTTCAGACACGACCTTTTGGATTCTTTTCTCCTTTAACGTGGGCTCACCCTAGTGACCGCCGTAACAAATGTAGCGCAGCGGGGGGGCTGCCCGGGACGTTCTCCGGCTTCCACTTGGCCGCTTCTCTCTTGGCTTGCTTGCACTGAGAGACGCCACCACTGTTTTTGGAGGACACTCAAGTGGCATGCGGGGAGCCCCACCTGGGGAGAAACAGCCTCCTCCAACGGCTGGCGCCAGCTCACCAGCCATGGGCGTGAACCACCGTGCGAGCAGATCCTTTACTCCAGCCCAGCCTTCAGCTGACTGCAGCCCCAAACAACATCTTTGATGCAATCTCATGAGGGACCCTCAGCCAGAACCACTCGATTTGTGGCAAGTCGCTCCCCGATTCCTGATGCACAGAATCGGAGTGAGATGATAAATGTTTACGGTTATCTGAAGCCACCAAGTTTGGGACAACTGTCGTGCAGCAATTATGTGCCTGCTGCTCATTAGACAGTCAGCAGTTCGTGCCTGGATGCAGCTTACAGTGTATGAATTGAATGTAAATGAGAGCCAGTGCCATAAGCCCCTCTCTCCACGCAGATTTCCCCCAGTATCCTGGGGTCTTGCTACTACAATGACGTTGTCAGTGGCCCTCTTGTAGCCCTCAGATCTTTCTGTGCTCTGGATCGACTTCCTATTGCCAGGATACGTACTTCTGGGCTAAAAAGCCAGGCTCATTCTGAGAAGTATCTTTGCTCCATTTCCCAAAGCGTTTAAGTCACCGTTTGACACAGTGGTCCCTGGCTTCATCACATATACTTTCTTCACAGTCCTTCCTTCTTTGTCTCATTTGATTACTTCCTTGTTGACGTTCTCTGCACGTCCCAGATAAACTGCTTATGCTCAGATCTTTTCCTTCAGGTCTGCTTTTGGGGGAACCCATATGAATGCAATGCTTCCTTGGAAGCAGGGGGTCAAACCTTGCACTTCCATGTATTTCCACAAGGCTTAAGACTGAGTCAGGTTCTCATTTCTAGAACCAGCATCCAGGTGCCTCCAGCCCTGTAGGAATGTCCCCATGGCCACGTTAGGTTGTGGCTCTGGTGGCAGGGGCACGGAGAGGGTGTCTGGTGGAGCGAGACCAAACCACACTTACCCTGGGGGAAGTACAAGCCTTTAGCTCCATACAAGTCCTTTAGCCCTGCTCCTGTCTGCTCTCATGAGAGCCCCGGATCTACCTATCTGCGGGCCAGAGCCATTACTGAGACATACCCCAGGCCTCGGCCATAGCCCGAGCCTGGCTAGGCTCCTTCTCCCAGGGCCTGGAGTGGAGCGGATCCTCTGCCTTTGGTTCCAGGAGGTGCAGTGTGAGGGGAAGAAGTGAGAGGAGGAGGAGGAGAGGTTAAAGAGGAGGAAGACAGGGAAGCAAGGGAGAAAGAGGAAAATGAAGGAAATGAAGAAGTGAGGGAAGGCGCAGTGGGTTGAATTGTGTCCCCTCGTTCCCCAAATATGTCCGAGTCCTAACCCCAGTACATGTCGGTGTGACCTCATTTGGACATAGTATCTTTGTAGATGTAACTTAGGATCTTGGGATGAGATCCTACTGATTTCAGGTGAGCCTTAGATCCAATGACTGGTTCTTATGAGAGAAAGGGGACGGAGACTTGATCCAGACCCAGAAGGAAAGACCAGGTGACAAGGGAGGCTGAGATTGGAGCGATGTGTCTATAAGCCAAAGATGGCCATTGCTGGCAGCCACCGGAAGCTGGGAGAGAGAAATGGAACTGATTGTCCGCCAGGGCCTCCGGAAGGGATCAACACCTTGGTTTCGGACTTCTGGCTCCATACTGTAAGAGTTTAAATTTCTGTTGTTTTAAGCCACTCAGTTTGTGGCAATTTGTTACAACAACCCCAGGAAACCAACACAGGGAGGGAGGAAGAGAGAAAGAAGAGGAAAAGGAGAAGAAAAAGAAGGGAAGACAGAGGCTTCTAAAGGGCAAAGGTCTGGAGGCATTTAAAGGACGAGAAAGACTGGAAGTTGGAGAGAAACTCCATGTGCCTGGAGTTTAGTGAGTAAAGGACAGGGAGGGTGCGATGAGACATGAACCGAGAGACAGGAGGGCCAGTCTGGGAAGGATTTTTAATGTCGCACCAATGGGTTAGGAGTTGATAAACTACATCCCAAAGGCAGATCCAGCCCTCTGCTTGTTATTGTAAATAAAGTTTTATAGAAACATAAACATACCTGTGCATTTACATATTGCCTCCTTTTTAGCTGAGTCAACAGAATGGAGTAATTATAGCAGAGACCACATAACCATTAGTGCTTGAAGTTACCGTGTGGCTTTTTGTAGAAAAACTTTGCTGACCACTGCTAGAGGATATTCCTCAAATCTCAAGAATCCCGCTGTGACCCTGGCCACCTCCACTAGATAAGATGGGCACAGGTCAGCACTAAAGGTGCCTAAAGGTGGTGTTGCCAGGCTCTCATTGCTGCTGACCCCACCCCGCTCCGGGTGAATGGTCACTACGCCTGGTTCTATTCATCGTCACCGTCTCAGCCCCCAGCTCGGCCCAGAGTAAGCACTCAGCGATTATTCTCTGAGTGACCGAATAGCTCATGAACAGACGAGGGAATATATTTGGGTCCCCCAAAGGCCAGAAGGCCATACTGGTTTACCCACTGAGGTGGTCTCTTCCTCGTCCATCTTCCTCTCCCTGCCCCCAACCCCAGTGCCACAATTTCCCTGCAAAGGGCCATCAGTGAGACACCTGCAGAGATGGGTTCTCTCTTTGCAGGGTCTGAGCCTCCAGTACAAAGTGGTTTCCTCCTGATTGTATCTCCCTTGACTTCAGAGGGTCTCCCAACCTCAGGTGGGTTCCTCTCTCAGGAGGAGTGAGCGGTCAGCTGGGCTCAGCATGCTTTCAAGTTGGGAGACCCTCTGGAATTTTTCCATTGGCTTGAGACCTGAGAGGGTCCAAGCCTTAGATTATGAGGGTCCCTGTGAGACTGGAAAGACGTGGGGAATGGATCCCTGCCATGGGACACCACGGAGGCAGAGCAGGGGCCTTGGGTGGATAACTGGCCTGGCCCCAGCTCTTGTAGGTATTGATCACTATGTAGCCGCAGCAGGAGAGACTGAGGTTAGACTCCCAGAGGAACTGTTACTGTGAATGCTCATTGAATTACCTGAATGATATTAATGAACTTCCAAAAATTAAGCTGGGGACCCTTTCCCACTGACAGGCTCTGCTACAAGGCAACCTGTCAGCTCCCTGGGGACATGTGGCCTTCAGGGTCTTCCCCTTGCTTGCAGCTGAGCACGACCCCCCTCCTGGGAGACTCGGCTGGGAGGAGGGAGTGGGCTCTGTGTGTGGTAGGAGGACATCACGAGATCCCCTGACCTTCCTTTCCCATCTTTCCTTGTATTAAAGAGATGGAAATGGGGAGAGAACTGAGAAGCTCATGTGAGATACTCAGGCTCACTGGACTATCAGACTCCAGTGGATGCTTGAGACAGCACTGCCTCGGGGTCCTCTTCCTTCACTCGGCCGTTTCACCTGGGATAAAGCCGAGGTTGGAGGTGGAGGGGACTTTCCTGAGGTTACACGGGCCAGGGCAGAACTGAGACCGACATCGTGGAGTCTGGACTCTTAGCAGGATGTGTGTGTGTCCACTTCAGGGCCCTTCCTCAAACGAGCTGTCAGAGAGGGGACTGAGATCTGGTCATTGTTGTTTGGGCACATGGCCTGGGGTGGGCTGCTGGCTGGGGAGGAGGTGTAGTGGTGCTCAGGGTGGGCAGATGCCCAGCAAAGCTTCAGAAGCTGTGCAGGCTGAACTCCGCTTAGGAAGGAGAAGGCTATGCCGGACCGAGCAGGTGTCTGGGGGCAGCCAGAACCAGGTCCGGATCTCGGGTCTTCTCCTTACTAGCTGTGTAACTGGGAGACGCCGTCCACCTCCTCTCTTCTGCAGATGAGTTTCCACATCTGTCAGGTTACGATTATGCCTTTCCACTGAAGTTAAAGAGGAGGCACATACGGCCTCCAGCACAGTGCCTACCACATTGTAAATGCTGAATAAATAAATGGTGACTAGCATTCTCAGGGGAGCCTGGTTACAGAAACAAGCCCTGGTCCCTGCATTCTGCAACGAACTGAGCCTTGGGGGTCACATCTGAACAACCACAGTTCTGGGCTAGATAGAAAGAGAATTAAGGCCCCAGCCTGGAGCCTGGCATCTCTTTGAAAGTTAGAGCCCTCTCTTCTGTTGATATGGAGCAGCCTCCTCTCTGCCTGAGCCCAGCTGGGTCTTAGAGACTCAGGAATGGATAAGAAATGACCAGAAGACACTCACCGTGGGGCTGGTCCTGTGGAGGCCTCTCTGGCCTGGAGCTTGCAGGTGCTGCTTGCCCGGTGCCCTGTCCACCTGCCTTGTCCGGCCTGACCCCGTCCCTCCTCTCCATAGGCCTCTTCAAGATCTCCTCGATGGAGAAGGGCAGGCCCAGCTTCTTTGGGCCCTCGCAGCACCCCGAGTTCTTCCTCTCCATTCCCCTGCAGAGAGCAGGACTCTCCGTGAGTGGCTGTGAGGAGGGCCGAGGGGACTCTGAGTGTGCCCAGGGCGATGCTGGTGGAAGGTGGCGTACTTCCTCCCCTGAACCTTCTGGAATCAGGAGGGCGAGCAGAGGAGGAGGACGGGGAGCCAGCCTCATGTCGGATTATCCAAGCACGATTCCATCTTCCTGGGGACTTCCATGGGCCACTTCCAATCACCCCCAGAATCAACGAGGAAGGTCACATGGGAAGAGCTGGAACAGGCTGTACCCTGTGGCCACAGGTGCAGAGCCTACGCCGGCACGACGTAAGGGCGTCGCCGTGACCAAACTGGGTTTGGTCTTCCTGCGAGGGTCTTCCCGCGGTGGTCGCTTGCACAGTGTCCAGCCGAGGCCGCGGTTCCTGAGGTCACTGCCAGTGGGAAACGGCACGGAGCTGGAAGGAAGAGGGAGCCTGCCCGAGGGGAGGGCTGGGCAGTGTGCCCACCTTTGCTCTTTCTCTGCCTTGAGGCCTTTTCCTGCTGTCTCCAGGCCTCTGGAAGGCTGGGGTGCCACCCTTGGGTCCCAGGCAGCCAAAGTTGTCCTGGGCCACACTGCAGCTTGAGGAATATTCCCAGAAACCCTCCTGGACTTCTCTCAATTTTGCTGTCCCCTTCCCACCACCCCTTGACTCCAGAATCCTCCTTCTGGAACACCTGTGCTTCTGCTGTTCTGAAGGTGGAGGCTAGAGCGGGGTCACGGGGTCGCTGTCAGGCTGTCTCTGTGATGGGGCCGGGCTTCGTGCTACGGCCTGGGCCTCCCAGGCGTCTCTGGTCACTGACATCACTTCACAAGTATCTCCACAGGCTTCTGGCCCCGGCCACCTCTCCTTGCCTTTTGGGATGCTTGCTGCTTCGCTTCTGCTTGCACACCCCTTACCTGCCTCCAAGACAGCACGGAAGGGACCCCGTCCATCTGCCCAGTAAGCTGTGGGCTGGGAGCTGACAGGCATGGACTTGCCTGTGCCAGGTTCTGTTCCCAGTGACTGTGTAACCAGGGAGGAGGGGGCAGTAAAACGGCTGATAAGAGAAAAAACTCTCCACCCTCCTTAAGGCCAGGGATGCAGGTGTCAGGGGAGAGGGGCAGGGGGCAGCGGGGAGCTAAAGGATGAGTTTGGGGGGCCCGCGGAGGGGCTGTGCTGGGGAACTGACCAGGCTGGAGAGGGATAAGGGAAGGCAGGAGCAGGATGGCAGGAAGTGTCCTTAGGCCCAATAAAATGTGTTTACTCAGCCAGGAGAATTTATGGGTCCTGTATAAGCGGGAGGCTGGGCCAGGGTGCAGTCTGCTGGGTGCTGGCCACAGGCCATCCCTCTCAGATGTGTTTGCCAATATCAGAGCAATAGATGCCTTCCAAGGCCCGATGGTGTGTGTGGGGAAACTGAGGCCCAGACCCAGGGGGTGTAGTGGACGTCGTGGTGCAGTCTGTTCTAAGTACCCTGTTGAGCTCTAGGACGCCATGCTGGCCACGAGGAGCCAATTTACACGAGAGTGAAGAATTTCCCGGGAGAGATTGTGAACGTGAATCGGGACATTAGAGTCTAGACATCTCTCGGTGGATGGGGGTGGTGGCGGGGGGCGGGGAGCGGAGATGTCTGATCCTAGCTCCTTGAGGAGGCTGAGTCCAGAGCGTGAAGGACTTACCCTGAGCTGGGGAACAGGTAAAGAGCACCTGGCCTGTTTTAGGGGCCGTGCCCCTCTGAAGTGTTAGGCTCTCTGATCCTAAAACCTTGGGAACGACATGGCTCACTCATATTGTAGTCAATGTAGTTGGCCATCCATTCAGGGACCGCGATCCTTCCAATGTGTGAAGCTGTCGTCCTATCGTGGGCTCTGTGTTCCAGGGAAGGAGAGGGCGGGGTGGGGTGGAGTTTTTAGGGAGATTTTATAGGTCAGAAGTAGAAGTGGCTCATGTAACTGCTGCTCATATTTTGTGTCCGGGATGAGTCATATGACCCCGCCTAGATGCAAGGGGGCCAGAAATGGAGTTCCCCTCTGGGCCAGGAAGAAAATCACCCAGTTTGGTGGATGCACAATGGAGCACCTGCTGTATACTCTTTATTGTCAGGAGGCCAGAAGTCCGGCCCACCATTGGCTGGTTAAAGGTGGGAGTTTCCTCCCACTTGGGGTGGAGAAAACTATGGCGGATACTTGTAGTGGCCAGTGCAGAGTGAGGACAGGGACATCAGGGGCTGAAGCCGCCACAGCAGTAAAGGAGGGGAGGAGAGACGATGGGGACGGGGGTGGGGGAGGTGCATTCACTGACTCTCACTCACCCAGCAGTCCCGTCCAGTGGTGTCATTCATGCCATCCTCCACTTAGGAGATGTACCCAGGAAAGTGGAGTGTGTAGCAGTAAGGCTACACAGCTGGCCAGTAGCAGTACTCCATTCCAGGAGAATCCAGCCCTAAAACTCACACTCTGCTTCCTTCTCTATCATCCCTACGGACCTTCCGGTCCAACCCTCTCATTGTACGGATGAAGAACTGGGTCAGAGAGAGAACTGAGCTGATCAGAGTTACTCCTGTCGTTTTGAACCCCTCGTTCGATTTCCTCTCATCCTCCCTCTCTCTGGCGAGCCTCACCTCTAGGAAGGTTAAGAAAACATCCCTCGTGGTGTGGACCCGGATGTCCGCTTTCCTTCTGAACCATCGCCCACGGTTGACCACAGTGCTGGCTTTCACATGCAGGCTCTTCCCACGAGTGTCTCTTGAGCATCTCCTATGTGTCAGCCACTAGGTGCCCGGAGGGACCCGCATGCTGGGGTGTGAGGAGGCGAGAAGGTGGCTGCAGATGTGCTGTAGAGACCAGGCGGAAAGTGGTCACTGGTCAGTGATGGGATCTTGCGAGAGTTTATAGGAGTAAGGGATCGTGTCACCGTTTGGATCAAAGAAAGATTTGACGCGGAGGGAAGAGAGAGAAAGGGGAGTCGTCACACACACACAAGTTCCTTCATTTCATCTACTCTGAACACCCAAGCACACGGAGACACCTGCATAGTGCACTTTTACTAGTTGAAATGGTAGGAGAGGGACTTTATTTTCTGAAGAAGTATTTAGGAAGAACATGCTAGAAAGGTAGGTTGGAGCCATCTGTTCATTTATGCACACGTCAGATATTTTTTAAGCACCCACTATGATGTGCCAGACCGTGAGTGCTGTAAAGATAGTTGTGATAAAAATAGACAAGCTCCCTCTTCTTACACCGAAAACAGACAGATAATAAACAGATGACAAATAAATGCCCAATATAACTCCCATTCTTGTTAAAGTTATAAAGAAAGCAGAACAGGCTGATGAGCTAGAGAGAGGCCAGGTGAGGGAAGGTCCTTTAGCTTATTTCAGATTCGAATTTTATCCTGCAGGTAATACAGATCCATGGGCGTTTCTGTGAGCCATGGGTCATGAAGGTCAAGCGGGTTTTGCATTAGAACGTGGTGTCAGGACGGGTGTGTGACCACATGCGTGGGGCAGTAGCACTTCCTCAGTAACCAGGGTATTAACTGCGATGTGAGGAGAGAAGGAAGAGAGGAAAGAGACAGGAAGGAAACCCACCGCTTGAGAGCCTCCTCTTTTCGATTATCCTTGAACTTGCCTCACATCGCCCCCAGTGGGCTCATTTCCAAAGCCTTCTCCGGCATCATCACCGCTGATGCTCACGGCCTCCACAGGAAGTGGGAGTCATTAACCCTGTCATATAGTTGAAGGGACTCAGGCCTGAAACGGGAAGTGACTCGCTCAAGGTCTCTCTGTTGGCTGCAGAGTCACAGCTTGTGCCTGAAGTTCCACCACCCAGTCTTAACCTTCTCCCACCACTCCACACTGCCTTTGAGTCATTTGGAAATTCTGAATTTTCAGAAGTAACACCTGACGAAGCATCTGTATGGAGACCCCAGCAGGTTGGTGACTGAGAGATTTGAGGTCTATGGGGCAGCCATTCTATTACTTCCCTCTAGAGCAGGTTTTCAGGGTTTAGCCTTCTGCATATTTGGGATTATTTGATAATGGCTTTCTGTGCAGAAGCCCTCTTTCTATGGGAGAGTTTATATGGGTGGAGGGATCAGGGACAATGGCACAAAAATGGCTTGTCATGGGATGGCCCGGTGAGAAGATCGGGAGTTCTCAGTGGACCCCCTGTTCTTGCACTGTTTGCCCTTGAGACTTGCTTTTGACATGACTCCCTGAGGGGATTGAGATGCCTAAACCTGCCATCCTGATCTCAAGATTCTTTTTCACCCCGGATTCTGTTGAGAACATTCCTAGCCATCCCCCATAATATTCTAGGTTCTTATGCCCCCTTACTTGGGAATGAGAACTTGACTTTCGTCGCAGGCTGGGCAGATCCTGGAGACACCGTAAGTGGAGAGTAGGAATACCTCGCACCCAGGACGGAACACAGAGCTCTTTCCTTTCAGGATCTGGTAACGAGAGAGGCTAGACTTGGCGTGAAGTCTATTCACATCTCTCCATTAGGTACGTGTCGTCGACTTGGACTTTGGGTTCTGTGTGATGGTTAAAATCCTCCATTTATATCACATGTTTAAAGTTGGCCAGAATAACCTCTGAAGACCAGAAGATCAGGATTGGTGTAGGGCTGGCAGGGTCTTACTGGAACTGCTCTGGAGTGACAGAATTGTTATGTATATAATGGTTTCCCATATATAGATCATATCTCCTTGTGAACGACTGTATTAAGCTGAGAGGACAATTCTTTACTAATGGATTTATGGAGTCTAATGTTTCTAAGGCGCTAATGCATGGCAAGGATAGGGGAAATTTTTCATTCGATCCTTTATTCAGCAGACATCCATCTGGTGCCCACTACGTGTCAGACACTAGGCTAAGTATTGAGTAAGACCAACGTGGTGCCTGCCTTGTTGAGGTTATAGATCAGAGAGGAGACACAATAAATAAGCAGACAAGTAGATAAAATAATTTTAAATTATGGTAAGCAGTTTGAAGTAGACAGTATTGTAAATTGCATTACAGTTAGCTTGTTTTATTTATTGCTATGTTCAAGAAGGTGGTTTTCAGGCGGGGACAAAGTGATAATATCCCTTCCACCTGAATCATAGGTATGGCTGTGTTTAAAGCTATTAGAATTCACGGTTGCACCTCAAAGAATTGGGATGTTGCGAAGAGAGGAATAAAACTTTCAAACTGGTGGAAATTGCTTTTTTGAGCATCCCTTGAAATGCCACAAGATGCCTTGGGTTTACCTTCTCACCCCTTAGGAACGCAGTTGTTGGAAAATTAAAACTGGCTTTGTTGGCTCATTTTGATTTGGGTAATGTGGATTTTGTCACTGTGGTTCTTTTTTTCATAAAGTCTGTTAGAAAGCAAAAAAGAGAGAGAGAATTAGAAAAGAGACCAAAACAGAAGCTGCCGTGTCATTTGTTAACACTGGAGTGACATACATTACTTCTGACATATTGCATTGGTCACACAGATCAATACTGACACAATATGGGAGGGGACTATACAAGGGTGTAAATATTGGGGTGGGGGAAATTGTTGGGAGTCATCTTGGATATGGCTACCACAGTGCGTGTAGGAGTAATTTAAAATTATCTAGTAGCCATATTAAAAAAAGTGAAAAAAATGACATTAATTTTAATAATATATTTTATTCACCCAACATATTCAAATATTTTATAATCAATATAAAATTATTGAGTTTACTTTTTTTTGTATTAAGTTTGAAATGTGATATGTTTTACACTTAAAGCTTTTCTCAATTTGGACTTGTCACATTTCAAATGTTCAATAACCAAGTTATTTCTACACATGTGATCTTTTTTATTTTTAATTACAATTGGAATATGATATTATATTAGTTTCAGGTGTACAATATAGTCATTAGACATTATATAGCTTACAAAGTGATCACCCTGATAAACCTAGTACCCTCATCTGACACTATACATTGTTATTACAATACTATTGATTATATTCCTTATGCTGTACTTTACATCCCCATGACTATTCTGTAACTACAAATTTTTTCTTCTTAATCCCTTCTCTTTTCACCCAGTCCTCAACTCCCTCCCATTTGGCAACCATCAAAATGTTCTTTGTATCCATGAGTTTGTTTTGTGTTTTATTTTCTTTTTTAGATTCCACTTATAAGTGAAATAATGTGGCATTTGTCTTTCTCTGACTTGTTCCATTCAGCACAATACCCTCTAGGTCCATCCATGTTGTTGCAGATGGCAAAATTTTATTCTTTTTTATGGCTGACTAATATTCCATAGTATATATGTACCACCTCTTTAGCCATTCACCCATTGATGGACACACAGGATGCCTTCATATCTTGGCTACTGTAAATAATGCTGCAGTGAACACACAGATTTACACGTCCCTTTGAATCAGTGTTTTGGATCTCCTTGAATAAATACCCAGAAGTGGGATTACTGGGTCCTTTTTTTTTTTATCTCTTGTTATAGCCTTCATTTTAAAGTTCACTTTGACTGGTATAAGTATTGCTACTCCAGCTTTTTGTTTGTTTCCATTTACATGAAACATCTTTTTTCATTCCTTTACTTTCAGTCTGTATGTGTCTTTGCATCAAAGTGAGTCTCTTATAGGCAGCATATGTAAGGATCTTGCTTTCTTATCCATTCAGTCACCCTATCTTTTGATTGGAGCATTTAATCCATTTACATTTAAAGTAATTGTTGCTAGATATGTAGTTATTGCCACTTTATTCATATTTTTTTAAATTTTTTTTCTTTTTTCTTCATCTTCTTAAAGAAGTTTCTCCAGTATTTCCTGTAATACTAGCTTGGTGGTGATGAACTCCTTTAGCTTTTTCTTGTCTGAGAAGCTCTTTATTTGTCCTTTGATTCTACATAGTAGCTTTGCTGGGTAGAGTAATCTTGGTTGTAGGTCCTTGCTTTTCATCACTTTGAATATTTTGTGGTAATCCCTTTTGGCCTGCAAGGTTGCTGTTAAGAAATCAGCTGACAGTCTTATGGGAGCTCCCTTGCAGGTAACGTACTGCTTTTTCTCTTGCTGCTTTTAAGAGTCTCTTTTCTTTAACCTTTGACATTTTAATTATGATGTGTCTTGGTGTGGACCTCCTTGGGTTCATCTTACTTGGGACTCTGTGCTTCCTGGGCTTGTATGTCTATTTCCTTCACCGGGTTAGGGAAGTTTTTAGTCATTATTTTTTGAAATAGCTTTTCTCTTCTCTTTCTGGTATACCTATGATGCAAATTTTGTTATGCTTGATGTTTCAGAGGCCCCTCATATTTTTAGATTCTTTTTTCTTGTTGCTGTTCTAATTGAGTGTCCTCTGCTACCCCATCCTCTAAATCTCTGATTCGATCCTCTGCCTCATCCAATCTGTTGATTCCCTTTAATGTATTCTTCATCTCAGATATTGAATTCTTCACTTCCAACTGGTTCTCTTTTATGTTTTCCATCTCCATTTTTATGTTTCCTACCGTTTTGTTAAAGTTCTCACTGAGTTCATCTACTTTTCCCCTAAGTTCATTGAGCATCCTTATAGCCAGTGTTTTAAACTCTGCATCTGGTAGCTTGCTTGTCACCATTTTGTTTAGTTCTTTTCCTGGAGCTTTATTCTGTTCTTTCAGTTGGGACATGTTTCTTTGTCTTTCCATTTTTCCTGACTCCCTGTGTTTCTTTCTATGTATTAGGTGGGCTGCTATGTCTCCCGGTCTTAGTAGAGTGGCCCTACATAGTAGGAGTGCTTTGGATCCCAATGGCACAGTTCTTCCTTGTCACCTGAGGTGGGTGCTCCAGGTATGTCTTTTGTATGGATTGTGTGTGCCCTCCTGTTGTAGTTGAGCGTTGGTTGCTGTTTGTACATCAATGGGAGAGATTGACTCTTGGGCTGATTATTATTTGTGAGGATTGGCCAAGTAGTGGAGGAGTTGTTGTGCAGGGCTGACTCTATAGAGCAGGAGTCATTTAGCATGGCTCTAGTGCCTGCCTGGTCTGCCCTTTGGGTGTGTCATCCTTAGATGTGATCCCAATGTGGTCCTACAGCTCTGACTGAAGCTGGCCACTGGGTGTGCAGGCTGGGGCCTCCTATGAGGGGCCCTGCCACTGGTCAAGTTCAGCTGCAGCCTGTGCTCTGCCTGGGGCCACCCAGCATGAGCCACCAAGCAATAGCATATGGCCACCACCCACACTGGGCTTGGAAGTACCTCAAGAGGCCAAGCTGCAGACTGAAGCCAACTGCTGCTAGTGCCAGGCTTGGGGCTGCTCAGCAAGAGGTATGGAGCATGCCGAGGCCAGATGCTGCTTGTTTGAGTTTTGTGAACCTTTGGGAGATTTTAGGGAAGTCTGTAGCATGAGCCAAGACAGGCTGTTTGTGTGGAAATGGCTTGGGTGGGCCCACTCATTGGGAGGGGTGGGGTCTCAGGCTCAGGGAATCACCAGGGTGGGGCTACCAGTGTTAACCAGGTTTAATGGAGACTCAGATATGGCGGCTGCTTGCATCTGCAAGCTGGGCAGGGGAGGGCTCAGCAAAGAAGCAATGCCCTCTGTCAGCAATTCTATCTAAGAGAAAGCTGCCCCTTCAGCCATCCCCCAAAGCCAGACAACCTGGTTCTACTCCAATGTCCCTGGCACTTCCCAAGCTGCTGCCCCAGCACTGGAGCTCAGAGTGCATGAGTCAGTCACCAAGTAAGTCCATATGCGCTGGCCCTTAAAAGGAATGTCTGTAACTCCAGAGGCCTCTCAGCCACAGACTCCACTGGTTTTCACAGCCAAATGTGGGGAACTTCTCTTCCTGGCACTGGAGACCTGGGCTGGGGAACCTGGTGTGGGGCTGGGACCCCTCACACTCCCAAGAAGACCACCGCAGCCAAGATATTTCTCCAGATTCTCAACTGCCACATGCGGTTGTGGGACCAGCCTCTTTTGCATCATTTCTCCTCTTACTAGTCTTGATGTGGCCTCTTTTGTGTGTCCCCAGTTGTATGATGTCTGCTCAGCTAGACTTCAGATGACTCCCAGTGATGGCTATTCTGTAGTTTGTGATTTTGATGTGGTCGTGAGAGGAGGCCAGCATAGCATTTACTTATTCTGCCATCTTGACCAGAAGCTCTCTACACATGGGCTCTTGTCTGAATGGACCCAAAAGGTAGATTTTCCCATTTTGTAAAGGTTCATTCTCTATTTCACCCAAATGATGGACCTATTTATTGGTTTACTTGGTATTCCAACTAAACCATCTGCCAATTTTCTCTTTTATAAATTGCAAGGGTGATATTTTGTATGAGGAAGCCCTTGGGTTTTCAGCACATTTATGTTATACTTTTGACCTTTTTATGCCACTTGTACAAAAATTTGTCAAGAACAAGATAAGAAATGCAACAGCAATGACTGATATTGGCCTTTGACTCAGTGGAGGGAAACTAATTATGTGGTGGGAAACTAATTATGCGGAGAGAAACCAATTATGGGCTAAACTGCAGGGGCTCAGTATTAATCCCCACCCTGCCACAGGTAGTTACACAGAACCTGCGCCTTAGCTCAGCTTGAGGGCTGGTATCAGAAGAAATCGTGTCCAGATAAACCAGACCACAATTCCAAGCAGAGCACCAAAGCCATGTGCTTTGGTCCCTGCTCCCTTTAACAGATATTTTATGACTTGAAAGAATTTTGGGGGGAGTTGGATGAATTGCCCTCTGTTATGAGAAACAGGAAATTAAAAGTCTTTTCTATGCAGATGACATGGTTTTATTGTCACCAACCAGGAATGGCCTCATTACTGTCAGGAAAAAATGGCTC
>CM053503.1:6930001-6945156 GCA_028627145.1 Eidolon dupreanum
AGTACCAGATTCATGCTCGAGGTTACCTCACAGTCCAAGCTAGCTGCTGGGGCTTCAGGCATTGGGTCTGAATTCCAGGCGGAAGGGAAAAAGGAGCAAGCAGTGTCTCGGCTCGGTCAGCCCCCTTCTCAAGAGCTTTCCTGGAGGGAATGTGACCTAATGACTTTATCTGTTGTCTCATTAAACCTCCCTTCTTAGTTGAAAGTGGGGCTAGGAAATGCAATCTTTAACCCGGGAACATTGCCACCCGTAATAAATTAAGGCTCTGTTGATAACGAGAAGGAAATCATGACTATGGGGCTCACAACCAGTAGCCTGCACTATAGCTCGTAATTGGGAGCTAACATGAGCGAGTTCTCTACAAACCTGGAGAAAGGAAGTGAGGTAGCCTTTTTGGTGACAAACTTAATAATGAACACATGACACACTGAAGCAGAGATGTGCAAAGGCAATTTAACAAGACACAAAGCCTGTAACCTGTTAAGGTGTGTTAGTGTGAAAGGGTCGGTCAGCCCCTGGGACCCAGGGAAGATCCTCGCGGTATAAATGTTGGGGGTGCCTCTTCCTGACCGTTGGGGGTCAGGGAGTGGGGCAGGAGGGGAATTTAGCAAGTGGACTCTGGTTATTTTGGTACCACTGGGAACACCACACCCTTGAGATGGGTGTGTAACCGATCGCATGAGTCCAAGTCTTTGTCACCATCTTGGGGTACGAGTTGCTATAAAATTAAACGGCTCGAACCCTCAGCTCACATAAGTGACCATGCTGGCATTCAAATAAGTGAATGTATAACATACACGGCAGGCGATAAATGCTATGAAGGAAAAACAAAGCAGAGGAAGGTGATGAGCGTGGGAGGGAAGGTGCCAGGAAAGCATCCTAGGAAGAGTGAGAGCAAAGACATCAGGAGGCTGGTGTCCTTACCCTGGCTCTGCCGCTGACTTGCCTGCGTGTGGCCACATCACTGGGACGCAGTTTCCACCTCCGTGGAATGGGGGCATTGGACTGGTGTGGTGATTAACAGCATGGATCATTGAGTGGGTGCCTCCCACCTTTGAATCCCCACTCAACTCTTCACTGAGCAAGTGACTTGATCTTTCTGAGCCTTGGTTGCCTTGTCTGTAAAATAGGGATGAGGACAGGTATGTCTCGAGGTGGCTCAAATGAGACAGTGCAAATAAAGTGCCTGCGCAAAGTAGGTGCACAATCGATAGCGGTTTCTTTGTCGGCGTGTCCCGCTGGACCAGGAAATGCCATGCTTTCTTGATAATCTGCCTCTAGCCGTCACTGCTGCCAACTCCAGACTCCCTTTTGCAGTCTGTCTCCCTGGTGACAGTTGCTATGATTGTCTCAAAAGTTCAATGGCTACCACCCATCACACAGAGGCCCTATGCACTGCTGTCTGGAGTCCCTTTAACACACAATTTATTAGGTTTGTTGTCCCTGATGACTTCTCAAATGAGCCCATAAATTAGAAATATTAGTAACATGTCCCCAGGTCTTAAACTGGTAACTTGTGTTACGGGGTCCACTTATGGACCAATTATGATCAATTGACATTTCTGTCTGCATCACCATCCGTCAGGGCACAAATGGCTCTCGTCCTGGTGCTCTGGGGGTTGAAGGGAGACATCTGCTGAGGGATGGAGGGTTATGTAGCTACAGGGATTGGAGTCCTTGCTTCTTCTGCACCCATAGGCTCCATCTATTCTCAGATGTATCACTTAGATATGCTTCACATCCTGTTGCTCCCCTTCTGCATTCTAAAGCTTTCTCTGGGTGGGTGATTATTCATTCATTCATTCATTCACTTATTCATTCACTCCTTCCTCCTGTCTTACTTGCCTTCTCTCCATCCTTTGTTGAATGTGTACTGAGTACCTCTTACTTCTTTGGATAAGTCTGTAATTGTATCAGTAGTGATGACAAAGGATGATGATTGAAAAAGCCCTCTGCTTTTGAGTAGCAATATGTGCTAGATTTTCCAGAGAAGGAAACAAGCAGTCAAATAACTTGCCCAAGATCAGAGAGGTTAGTTGGCTTGTCCAAAGCCACACAGCAAGGGAGAGGAGCCAGGAAACTCTGGATAAGTTACTTCCACACTGTGCTCCAGTCTGTTCTTCTATACAGTGGGTTTATTGAGAGAACCCATGTCACAGTGTTGCTGTGAGAACTGAACACAAAAGTTTTCAAATGGTGTTCAGCCAATGAAAAGTACTCAGAATGCAGTAGCTGCTTCTATCAGCTCGTTTAGTTAAAATCTCCTAAAAGCATCATGAGGAAAAGGAAACCTAGAGAGTATCTTGCCCAAGGCCACCCAGCAAAGAAATGACAGGGAATGGGATTTGAACCCAGGTCCATGTTGCTCTAGAGCCATCGCACTTCAAAACCGCTTTGCCTTCCGGCTCTCATCCTAAAAACCAAAGCCGAAAGTGGCTATTAACAGACACAGGAAGAAAAAAAAGTGTGTGATCTCATTTCCAAATAGAATCTAAAATAGTTGAATACCTAGAAGCAGAGGGTGGAATGGTGGTTCCGGGGGAGCAGAGAGGAGGGGGAAGTGGGGAGATGTTGGTCAGGGTGCAAAGTTTCGGTTACGTGGGATGAATCAGTCTAAAGATCTAACATACGGCACGTGACTGCAGTTAGTAATATCATAATGAACATTGGACATTTGCTAAGAGAGTAGATTTCAGCTGCTCTCATCTCTCTCACACGCACAGTAACTATGTGAGAAGATGATATGTTAATTAGCTTGACTGTGATAATCATTTCACTATGTATATAGTGAATTTAAAAAACAAATTCAGGATGTGGTGCCATAGTGTAGCTGTTAGCACATCCGCTTTACACGCAGAAGACCCTGGGTTTGTGCCCCAGTGGACCCATGGTCCATGGTCTATGGTCATGCCTCCCCGAACAAGCCCTATATCTGATCTCAGAAGCTAAGCAAGGTCGGGCCTGGTTAGTGCTTAGATGGGAGACCACCTAGGAACACCAGGTGCTGTAGGCATAAAAAAAAAGATGAAAAAATAAATTTAAAAATAAATTTAAAAAAGAAGACAAAACAGCCTATGTGGTTTCTTCGGTGGAAGGTTAGATTACTCTCCATCCTCTCGCCCCCCAAAATTAAGGAAGACTTCCTAGAGGAGGTGACTTTGGGGTAAGAACTGGGAGAAATTACCTGCTTGGCAAGGAATGGGGGACAGTGCCACACGGTGGCTAAGGACACAAGCTATCAAGTTAGACAATCCTAGGTTTACTTCTTAATTCTGCCACTTACCAGCGATGTGAGATTTGCCTGGTGATGTCTCTGGGCTCAGGGTCCCTCACCTCTTAAGTGGAACTAGTGAGGTCTGTTGTGAGTATTGAACGAGGCTGCATGAGCAGAGCACAGTGCCTGGTGCCCGGTCAGCCCCACTTGAGGATGCTGTTATTACTTCCGAGGGTGCACAGGGTGGGTGGCCATGTTGTGGTAGACGCTGTGGCTGCCTCCCCACTGCTCACTGCACTCTTGTCCTGTCGAGCGATGGCACTTCAGTTTGGGACCTGGGCTCGAATTGACCAAAACCAAACACCTGGGAAGTATCCGAGACCTTTTGCCCATATCCCACTTGGAATCCATCAGCATTCCTGCGGGTTAGATCTTTCAGCTACGTCTGGGATCCTACCACTTCCCACCACCTTAGCTGCCCCCTGGGGTGAGCCAGAGTGTCTCCGCCTGGGACAACAGCATGCAGTTCCCTGCTTTTCTCCTTGCCCCTCCTGTCCGTGCTCCATACGGCCACCATATCTGGTCTCCTTGCTCAAGCACCTGCCCTGACTCCCATGGATCCTGAGGAGAACCAATGGCCTACGAAGCCCTGTGAAATCTGACCGCATGGCCTCTCTGCTCCAGCTACACAGACTTCTCGGAAGTTCCTTTGAACACGCCGGATGCACTCACATCTTTGCATTTGCTGTTCCCTCTGCCCAGAATGCTTTTCCTTGTACAACCTCATGGCTCACTCTTTCATTCCTTCTAGCCTGCTCGAACACCACTTTCTCAACCAGCCTTCCCTGCTGAGCCCTGCTCTGACCCCCCGATCCTCCTTTTCTTTTTCTATAGTACTTAGTCCCTTCTTATATGCAAAGTAATTTAATTATTTAGTATGTCTAGAGCTTATTGCCTATTCCTCCTGCCAATTGGATTGTAAACCAATGAGAGTTGAGATACTTTGTCCATTTGTTCATGGCTGTATCCCAAGCATCTAGAACAGTATCTGGCACAGTAAATATTTATTGATCAAAAGAAAGAAAGAAAGTCTCTTGAGTCTGATGAGGTGGGGCCAGGGCTGGAGTGAGAGATGAAGAGATGTGCTGTCAAGCTGACATTGGTTAGACACCAACTCTGTGACAGATCTTCTGGGAGATTTAGTCTTTACCACAAACAAGGGAGGAAGATACAACGTGCCCATTTTACAGATGAAGAAACTGAGGCATGGGGAGGTGAAGTTACCTGGCATAGGTACTTGCATCTAGCTTCAAATTTGGGTTTTGTGTCGTCTAATGTCATCTCCTTGGGTGAGACCAACCTGTCAATGAAGCATAAATATGCTAAATATAAAGAAAGAAAACTGTGTCTTATGCTTAACACATTTTACTATAATTAAAATAGTATACTAATTTTTAGAAGAAACAGAGAATAAATCACAGTTTTTTCTTTTTGGTAGAATTTTTCTGACAGGGTGATATAATGGTATGCTTCACTTCTTATTAGATTTTCATGGCATAGCTATAAAGAGGGTCATTTTTGCAGAAATGCTTGAGGGCTTGCCTCTCTTAGTACCTTGATATTTAAATTATTCTTTTTTGAGGTACTTACTCATTATCCTCATTGATTTCCTCTTTGTTAATTATCAACAGGTCTAATCCTTTACATAGTACTAATAACTAGCATTTTTTGAGGGCTCACCATGTGTCAGGCTCTTCGTGTGTATGATGGATTTATTTTTACCGCAGCTCTACTTGGTAGGGCATACTATGCATGTGTTCTAAGGATGCAGAAGTCAAGTAACTTGCTTAACCTCTGGCGGTAAAACTAGTAAGTGGAGGCCTAGGAACTTGAACTGCAGAGCCTACTTCTTAACCACTCATTTGTCAAAGACCCTGTGTGTGATTCGAGCCATGCTCCAATATCACTTTCGCTGATCTCATGAAATCCTGCCTCGTTTGCAAGATTTTCATTTTCAAATGAAATTAATCTGCATTTCATGTGCACAGCATCATGGAATGCGAACATCCCATAGTCTGTAAGGTTGACTGGTGACTGACCCAATGGGGTGAGGAGCCGTGACAGACACTGGTGTGAAATGGGGTAGGACATTCAAGCAAGGATACCTTTATTAGGGAGTCGGTTCTTCGATGATTTTTATTTTTGTCCATGGGGGAAACTGGGTGGGAACTGCTTTAGGCGCAAGTGAACTCACAGCTGTGTGGGTAACGTGAGGGCCCAGGTCTCCCTTCAGGATATTTCCGGGATTCTTTCTTTCATGACAGTCAGATGGGGCGGGGCCAGGGCTGGAGCAGGAGATGAAGAGGGTGCTGTTAGGCCGACATTTGCTGGACACCAAGTCTGTGACAGACCTTCGGGGAGGTTTAATTAGTCTTTACCACAAACCAGCAAGGGAGATACCATGTGCCCATTTTATAGATGAAGAAACCGAGGCATGGGGAGGTGAAGTCACCTGGCTTAGGTACTCACATCTAGATTCAAATTTGGATTTGTCTGTCTTCCAAACCCAGATTTTCCCCCATTGCGCTGCCTCCTTGCTAGTACAGACAGTTTAGTTGAGGGGACCACTGGCAGGGCTGGGCTGAGAGGCAGCCAGGGTGGTGGCAGTGGCAAGACGTGGGACGCTGGGTCGGCAGGAAGTGAGACGGCCTTGGATGAATGCGGCTGGCCAGCATCCGCTCCCATGCGCTGCCTCCTGGTCTCTCCAATCCCTTATATTTGGAAGCCGACTCGTTCTCTAGAAACAAACAGGGAGGATGGCCCTCCCATGATTCAATCGCTAACACTTACAAACGCCGGAGAATAAATATGTCACCCCTCTAATTCAGGGGCTGCAACAATACGTTCTCCCCCAACACCAAAAACGCGGAGCTGGCGGGCTGGAAGCACGCCAGGGTGAAGCAAAGGGGGTTTCCGCAGAGCCCCGAGGAACAAAGGGGGCGGGGCTCCTGATTCATGCACCAATCACACACGGGGTGCTCCATCACAGGGCTAGGGGTGAATAAACTGGAGGAGCGTCTGTCCCCTCCAAGCCCACGCGCAGGACTTGGATTACTCAGCCCCCGCTGGTCACCTCGCGGCCCGGCCTCCGAGGCTGACATCCAGGAATCATTGGAGAGGAGGCCACACGCGCCCCCCAGCCAGTCTGCTGAGGCTGGAAGGCTTCCTTCTCTCCCTTCGTTTCCCTAGATGGTTGGGGGGCGGGGTGGGTGGTCAATATCATCCTTTGGGGCCAGATCCTTTGTGTAGGGTCTTTGGCTGAAAAAATGAAAGGTGCCCCACCCCTCCCCTGCACCCTCCCTCCTCTGCAGTGGCAGAGTGGCTGTCCGCTCATCCAGAGCCTGTGGAGAGAAGGAAGAGGTTCACCTTGGGGCGACGCGACTGGGTGGGGGGCCTGGGTTCTCGCGACTTCTCCCCTGTAGGGCATGACCCGTACAATGAGAAAGCCCTGGTTGTGGCGGGTGGGGGCTGCGGGTGGCAAAGGTAACCCGTCCTGTGGGAACGCGAGTGGCTAGGCTCCTGAGACTGGCGTTGGACTTGGGACTTCTGTTTGTCGTCCTCCACCCTCTTCCTCATCCCGGGCTGTGACTTCCTTCCGAGTCCCTTCATGGCCTCCTCCAACCTCCCCATCCTGTGCTCAGACGACCCCTTAGGACTCTGGGAAATCCTTTGGAGGTCCAGTGGATTCTGGAGGAAATGGAAATGATTATTAGTAAGATTACTTATTAAATGATTATTAGCATAAGGAAAAGGCTCCATCTCATCAGTAACTCAGGAAATGGGAATTTAAATGACAACAGGATACCTGGAAAGTGTATCATACAAGGGAGGGATGTGGGCAGAATGCTTCTGAGGCAACCATCTTGGTTCATTTTCAATTTGTTATTCGGCGTATAACCCTCTGGGCACATCTCACGATGCGAATGATTCAAATTTTGTATTTTTCAAAATACCGGAATACCGTAACAACAAACATGGCCATTTCGATCACTGGTGGCCGGTCCCCAAGCACCGGCTTGGTGCCGGGCTGCTCTGGAGCCCGAAGGCAGAGTTGGGGATGTCATCTCACAGTCTCGAGCAAGGACACACCTGGGAAGAATCCACCCCGCTTGTGGCACAAATGGGGGCTGGCGAGGAGAGGGGTCAGAGGGACCTGAAAGGGCATAGCCTGGAGTCACGTGGTCAGCCAATGCACTTGACCTCTCTTAAACTCAGTGTCATCCATCATTTGTGAAATGAGGGTCTTGATGCTTACCTCAGACTGTGAACCTCAAAGAGAGTTGAAAATTTTTTATGTACTGTGATCACTGCTCAGCAGTGAAGCTTTTATGTCAAAGTGTGTGGAAGAGGCAAGTTTGTGCGGTAGAGGGAATTACAAGTCCACAGGTCTGGGAGGGACCCCGTGCTGGCTCTGACTCCTGGTTGCTGTGTGACCTTATCCCCAAGGCATCGAATGTCTTGGTGTTCCTTGGTTTGTAAATGCATCACGTCAATCTCTGCCTCAGTTGTCACATGGCCTTTTCCCTGTATGTCTCTTCTATTCTTCTAAGGCCACTTGTCATATTAGATTAGGACTTATCCTAACGATCTTAACTCAATTACATTATTTTCGAATAAGGTCATAGTCACAGGTACTTGGGGTTATGACTTCAACCTACCTTTTTTTGTGGGGGACGCAATTCAGCCCATAATAGTAAGTAAAGCAAGTAGCTTGGTGCCCGCACCTTGTAAATATTCAATAAATATTAGCCATTGTTATGACTTCTGAGACTCAAGGCAGACAAAGTACACAGTCTCTTTGCAAATGATAAAACACCAGGCAGAGTTATAATTGGCTATTGGTATTTTCCTTAATTATACCAATAGGAGGCACCTTCGGACAGAGGCAGAAGTGACAGAAGTCCTCGGGGAAGAGCTAGAATGGGATCATGAATAACCACGTGCAGGTGTTAGCTACAGAAAGGTGGCAAAGGAAAACGTACCAAGGCGGGCGGTATCCACCCAAAGTTGGTGGCCGCCTGTGGGACAAATGGCAGACACACTGGGAGCAGGGCTCAGAGCCTGGGCAGCTCAGGTAGGGTCAACCCAGTGCAAAGTTGGAGAGAAAACAGCCGTCTCTCGGGCCTGGGTCTTCACAGCCAGGACCCCTTGATTACCCTGCGGGGCCCCAAGTCCTGTCGTCTCTACTTACCAAATAGATCACAATCCACACTTCCTCCCACCTCCACGGCTGCTGCTCTCGTTCAAGACACCGTTGTTTCTTACCTGGACGACTATGAAAGCCTCCTCGCCTGCCCCCTGCTTCTCAGTCATTCTTTACCACAGCAGCCAGACTGCTCTTTTGAATAACATAAGTCAGATCATGCTCACACGCTCTAAAGGCTTCTCACGGCACTTGGAATCCCTTGGCCTACACGCTCCTTCACGACCGACAGCCTTACTATCCTTTTCCATTGCTCCCCAGCACGCCCTCCCTGTTCCTTTCAGTTCCTGCAACACGCCAAGCCTCGTCCTGCCTCAGGACCTTTGCACTTGCCACCTATGCCCTGTTTGTGGTCTTGGCCTGTCTTGCTCTCTCACCATTCATTCCTAGCTCTGTTCAGGTATCTTCCCTGGCTGCCCATTTAAAGGAACTCCCTGCCCCAGTCCCCACCCCGCCGTTTGCACTTTCATTTTCATCCTAATCCTTAACCTGGATCTGAAATTATCTTGTACTTTTTGTATTTTCTTGTGTGCCTGTTTCAGCTAGTGGAACATAACAGGCACAAGGAGATAAGGAATCACGATTATATTGTTTACTTCTGCATCTTGCGTGCCAGGAACAAGGTATAGGATACAACAGGAGCTCAATAAGATGTTTCAGGGATGAGAAATGGCCCTGGGAACACTGGGACCTGGAATGTATGTGGGAGTAGACATCAAGGAATGCAGCCCTTCTCACCGTTCATTCCTCGGCCTCCAGTTTTGATAAATAAACCTCTGCCTTGTTCCTGAAACCCAGTCCCTACCTCCTCATCTTATTCTTTCACTCCCTCATTCATCCAGAAATCAGCAAACACCTGCATTGTGCCATGCACTGTGATAGGTGCAGTTTTCGAAAGCTCAGTAGGGACAAGCAGAGAGAAGACATCTACCCAGACCTGGAGTGGGAGGAAAAATGGAGAGCTTCCTGGAGGAGATGACCCTTCAGGTTGCATCTTCAAGGATGTACACAAGCCCGACAGGTGGGAACGGAGGGGAACGCAGTGTGGGAAGGCATGGCCACCAGGCAGCAGCCTAGGGGAACAGAGGGGGCAGAAAGATACATAGATGGCACTTTCTCAGCATCCTTAGGCATTGCACTAAGCCCCGGGCAAGGGTGACCTCATCCGGTCATCTGGCAACCACGGAGGCAGGTGCTTTACCATCCCCAAGTGGCAGGGAAGGGAACTGATGCAGAGAGAGGTTCGGTTGTTTGTCCAAGGGAACACGGCTCATACATGGTGATCAGGCTCCAGTATGGGCTGTGTCACGCTCTGCCTGGTATACTTACCTGTTCTATCACTTGCAATGGCCCGATGGTACATCCTGACTCCTTGCTCTGCATCCAGTTTTCCCACAGCGGGCCCCACCTCACTTTCCCAGGCACCCCCAGGCCCCCCATTCAGAGATTCCAGAAGTCTTCCTGGTGGTTACAGTCTGGCTGCCAGGCCTCTCTGATGCTCGACTTTCCTGATCTTGTCTTTCCCTAGATTCCAGGCTGTTTTGCCCTTGACCTCGTGCCAGGTAGACCTCCCTTGTAATTCAGTTGTGATACTTTTGTTGGCAAGTGAAGGAAAACCCAACTCAACCTGCCTTAAATACGGAGCTTTCTTATCTCCAGTAACGGGTGCTGAGCCCTGCAGCTACCTCGCCTCCAGCAGGCACTGGCTGCATCCGGGAACCTCTCTGTCTCCATCCTCATTGGACAGAGGGGGGGCCTGCTCAGGCTGCCCACCGAGGTCCTCTGCTCAAGGACACAGCCTTTGGAGTCATTAAGGAGGGCCCACGAAATTCAGGTGCCCAGTAAACAACCCGCCTCCTAGATCTCACGGCGCAAGAGACGCCCAGGACGAACGTGACGCGGTCACACTTCTCTGTGCGCAGCCGCCACCAGAAGCCAAGACCCCAGGCCAGCACCAGGTAAGGCCACACAGGCGACCACAGCACGGACTGGAGCAGTGGCCTCGGCCCTCCCTCTGGGGAGCTGTGTAGCCCCAGCACGTCACTCACCTCCCAGTGCCTCAGTTTCCCCTTGCATAACGCGGGGCCATTCCAGAGTCCAGCTCTCAGGGCGGTTGTGGGGATTCAGTGAATCACTATGGGTGAACCCCTTACTCAGCAGAGGGCGGCTCACACGGCAGGTTAGCTGTTTCTCTTCCCACTCCCCTCAAAACCTCATCCCCTACTACTCTCGGTGCACCCCTCACCAGACTCAACTTCACGCATCTCCCACCTCCCCAAATCAGCGGCGCACCCAAGGGGGGCGGAGACGGCCGTCTGCGGGGTTCCAGCAAGGAGGTCTGTAAAAAATTTAAAAACAAGAACAAGACCTGCTTCGGTTTATCAGCACGCGCCCGCCGTTCTGGATGACGTCAGCGATAACGTTCTCCTCCCTTCCCGAGCAGACGGTCGCCCTACTCCTGCCCGACAGACGCCACTGCCCAGACCCTTCCGCCGTGTCCCTTAGAACGTGCTGGCACCGTCGGCAGAATCCCCGCTCACAGTAGCCTCCCTGTGCAGCCTTGAGCCCACACGTCCCGGGCGACCTTTCAAGGAGGTGTTCCCCTTTCCAGCACTCTGTGTGCTACGGGGACGCCTTGTCCGTCCTGGATGTCGAGGGGAAGCCACAGACTCTGAGATTAAAACTCCCTGCCACCCCTTCTTCCTTGCAGTCACCCGTAGACCCTGAGTTTGGGTCTCAGAGTCCAAAGCTTTTGTCCCCTGCCACGTCTCCAGTGTGAACCGGGTGCTCATTTGGGGAGATTTTAGTATCTTCAGTGAGAATCCTTCCGATAATCCAGCCTCTTGGCTCCTTAGCGTCCTTTCCTCCCATGAACTTGTCCTCCTCACCCCTACCTTAGCCTGTCACCCCCATGATTATACCCTGAACCTTGTTTTTATCAGTAGGTGGGAACTGCCTCTCCCCCACCGCCCACCCAGTTCCATGCTTTAAACCACAGGTCCTATCTTTCCCCACGCCCCCTGTGGTTCCCTGTCTCCGTGCTTCTGTGACCTCACCCAGACTTCCTTTCCACCCACGTGACCCTCCTTTTACTGCCCTTCACCCATCATGCCCTCAACTCACTCCTTAGATCCCGTGACCCATTAGTTCTCGCTGGGTGATACCTGCTTGGCAAACCCCCTGGTCTTGGTTAAATCCGGCTTTCTCTGTACTCCACACCTGTACCCAGGTATTCCCTTACATGGACAGCCTGTAACTCCGGCCGGCCCCCAGTGTGTTTGCATGCTAGCCATGTTTCCCTAGCCCAGTGTTTTTCAAACTCCAGGCTGAGATTCCTTTCTGTATCATGAAATCAATTTAGCGGGTCCAATAAGCATTAAGAAAATGAGATAGAATAGAATAGAAAAGGTCAGAGCCTATCCAATGCAATCAGGTTAAATGTTGTTCTGTGAAATGTGTTGTATACTATGTTTTAATGCAAAATGCATTTCTTATTGCAGAGAGTGGTCCAAAGAAGTTTGGGTACAGAACTGGACTCGCTCCGCACTCTCCTAGATGACTGTTTTGTATTTACTCCTCTCACTCCTCCCTCATCTCAGGGATGCCCTTGCTTCCCACTTCACTGAGAAAGTTGTTGCCATGACGAGCATTTCCACATGGCCCCGCCTACTCATAGGGCTGGCCTTCCTTCCTACACCCTTGGTGAACTGTCCTCCCACAGACGGCCAACTGCTCCCACTCTCTTGTTGCTCAAGGACACATCTCCTGCAAATGCGCCCCTTCCTTTCCTACCTTCCCAACTGCCTGTTCTCTAGAATCGTTTCATCAGCCTACAAACGGGCGACGACAATAAAAAATAAACTTACCTGCCTCGATTCCGTAGTGGCTTCTGGATATCGCTCCATATTTCTGCTCCTCTGTCCAGCAAACCCCTTCTAAAACTGTTTACCTGCCAACTCTATTTCCTCTGTCCCTTTCTGCTTGAACCCACCCCATCAGGCTCTTGTCCCCACCCCACCCCACCCCAGGAGCTGCTCTTATTCAGGCCACCAGTGGCCTCTGCCTTGCCACAACCACCAGTCAGTCCTCCGTCCTCATTTCCTTGACCCAGTTAATCAGTCTTTTTCTTATCCTTGAGGTACTTTTTTTTTCCCCTTGGCTCTGGGATTCCACATTCCCCTTGCATCCTATCTCACCTGAGGGGCCAGCTTCCTGGATGTGTGACCTGTGCATTTGCTCAGAAGGCCCCGAGCTTCGTTAAAGGCTCTGCTGCTGCCATCTTGAAATTCTTAACGACTCTGAGCAAAACGTCCTGCATTTTTCCTTGTGCACTGTTATCTGTGAATGATGTAGCTGCTCTGTTCACAGGTGGCTCCTTCTGTCTTTTTTTGCTGGTTCCTCTCATTTTTCGGACTCTTCGTGTTGGAGGGCCCCAGGGCTCAACCTTCAAAGGATTGTCTTTTCTACTGAAACCCACTCCCTTTGTGATCTCATCTGGGCTCGTGGCTTTGGTCCCCATCTATGCCCTCATGTCTCCCAGGGTATTTTTACCTTTGAAATGCAGAGCTGTCCATTTGGCTGCCTCCTTGGGTCTCCGCTTGGCTGTCCAACAGACCTTTCAAACTGAGCAAGTCCCAAATGCAATATCTGACTTTCTTTTTAATCCCTCTGTCGTTGTCCCCGCTTCAGAAAATGATGACGCTGTTCTTTCATATCCTCACACTAAGCCTGAAGAGTCGTTCCATGCTGTCCCTCCTTCTCTTCTACCTGCTTCCTAGACATCAGCAATCCTGACGGCTCTCCTTTCAAAATGCATTCAGATCGCTACCACTTCTCGCCCGTAGACAACTGTTAGCAATTTTGAAAAGTTTATTCCTATCCCTTTCCCTGCACCCTTCACCCCCATTCTAGCATCTCTGAAACGGCGGTGTTTCTTAAAATCACCACTGGCCAGGCAGCAGTCACGACGTAGTTGTCGCAGCCTGTGTGTTGGAATCGAAACTTCCCGATCAGCTGTCAGCATCTGGGAAGAAAATCCCAAAGCGATGGTGAAGCGTTCTTTTAAGAAGTGCATTACGCAGAGGCACTGAGGATGACATTCTGACAAGGACAAAAGTGATTTTGAGTCAAAAAGTTATTCTGAAGAGTTAGACTCTTGGATACGAAGATATTTTAAGAGTACCTCAGCTAACTTATTTTGCATGCATTGTCCTTTTCATGTATTCACAAGTGTGATACAAAGCTATGTTTAAATAGTCTAAATAACTTTCAATAAATGTAAAAATAAAAAAATCTATGTAATAGGAAAGCATTGCGGTATAGTTTAATTTGGAAGCATTTTTCTTCTTAGCAGTACATGAAAGTCATACATCTTACAAATGATGATGTGGTGGATCAGGAGTCGGCAAACTTTAAATGGTCAGGGGGTCAGTATTTTAGGGTTCCCAGGCCATAGAGTCTCTGTTGCAACCACGTCACTGCCTCTGTGTTGCCCAGCAGCCATAGATAGTCCCTAAAATGAATGTGGCTGCATTCCAAATGAAACTTTATTTATGGAATTTAGATTTCATGTAATTTTCACATGTCATGAAATATTATTCTTTTGATATTTTTCAACCGTATAAAAATGTAAAAGAACCCACTCTCGCCTCATGGGCTATAGAAAAACAGGTCTGCAGGCTGCAGTTGGCTGAATCCTGTATTAAATGTGAAAGGTGGTAAAGCGGGTTTATAGATGGTGAAGCCGGGCCCATGGTGTCATTGAAATGTCTCGCTCAAGAGAAAAGGCTCCCGGATCCGGGAGCTCTTAGGCACTGTCTTCTTCAGTTCCATCGGCCCCTTCTCCTTCTGCATGTGGGCAAGCCAGAGCCAAGCGCTTTGTACAAGGTGAAGGTCCCACAGCGAGCCGTTGGCATTTCTGGGTCAGGGTGCTTGGTGTCGTATATTGTTTTTCAAACACAATAATGGGCGTAAAAGTTCTGAGCACAGTGCAAGGCACAGACTGAATTCCGACTGTTCGTTACACCGCTGTCCAGTCTGGTCTCCCCTTTAGCCAACCTCCCATCCTTCTCGTAGGGAAGGAGGTACCTCCCACCCCAAGGCTATGCGCCCCTCCCAGCCTCACCCACACTGGGCCGCCGCCCGCCCTCACGCATCCAGCCAAGGGCTGAGCGGGAGACGTGTCAGAAGTGGGGTGTCAGAAGTGGGGTGTCAGGAGTGGGAGCAAAAGCTCAGAGACCTGCGCCAACAGCCCCGCCCCCTGTCCCCTCCCCCTGCCTCCTCCGCGGGCCCCCTCTTTCCCCGTCTGCCCCCTCTGCCTACCCCCTCGGAAAGCTTTCGTGCTTCTTTAAGCCATCACCTCGGAGCCGCCTTCCTCCCTCACCTCTTTCTCGCTCACTCCGCGCGCTCTCTCTCCACTTAGTGGTTCATTTACTGCTCAATCTGTGATTAATTAAAACAATTTAAATAACTGTGCTGATGCTAAATTCATTTACAGCCACCTCCGCCGCGCATGGCTGCGTGAGCACAAGGGAACCGCGGTGCTGGCTCGTGCGGGCCGCCAGGGGGCGCTGTGGTCCCAGGTTTGACCGCAACTGGCGGACCTGGCTTAGGGCTGATTCCTGTGCAAGGGAAAGGGTGAAAACCGCACACTGCCCCCTCCACCCACCTTCCTTCTTC
>CM053503.1:6945656-6964347 GCA_028627145.1 Eidolon dupreanum
CAATGAGGTGAGGATTGTGTCCTTTATTTTAGTATCTGGTTCACTGGAGAAATCTGGTGACTTCGCTGATCTCGCGATGTATGAGGTTCAGAAATGTCACATTTTAAGAATGTGCAGTTCATGAAAACCTTTTTTTTTTTCTTAAAGTCACAGCCCTAACTCCTTCCTCCAGCCACAGCCCTCTCCCAGTTCATCCTGCTTCATCCGGTAACCATAACAACTCATATCCCGTAATAAGCAACCTAGGCCGTGATTGACACAGGCAAGAGGAGCAAGTGTCCTGCGTCTGTCTTCAGGCATCATGTGAGTGAGGTTCCTCCTGGGGTCTGTCGTGATGCTGTGGTAGGGGGTGTCGGCCGGCCAGCACAACAGCCTGGGGCTTGAGGGCATAGGTTCCAGGTCACCCAGATCTTGGGTCTAATCCTGACTTTACCACCTGCAGCTATGTGACCTTGGGGAAGCCACCGAATCCCTCTATACTTCAGTTACCGCAACTTTAAAAAGGGGATTGTGATAGCGGAGAGGCCTGACGTGCTCCTGGGAAATGGTGCTAGAGAGAAAAACTGCGGCTCGAGACCGACTTTGGGGGGCCATGGTGCAGAGGAGGAAGCTCCAATGTGGGGAGCAAAAGAGATTCCTCGGTGGGAACGTACAGGGAGGAGAGGAGGCAGCCTGTGGAATACGAATGGACGTGAGGGGAAGTAGAGAAACAGGCCCCGTGGAGGGAGCTGGGAAGGGGCAGCCCGGCAACCAGAAGCCGAGAACTGATATCTCGTGTCATACGTCCCGTTTACATGCCTGTCTCTTCCATTAGATTTACTTCCTTGGAAGAAAGCATTTTCTTTGTCATCTCTGTATTTCCCCAGATCCGACACAGTGTCCAAAACACACTGCTCAAAAAATGTTAGTGTTCAGTCATGTCTTTTCTCTCTTGTCTGCTTGGCTGCTTTGAAATTTTGTTCCCTTTCTTGGCCCTGCTTGCCCCACGGTGCCTCAAACAGCCCGTGTAGAGAGCCCGACTCCAGAATACAAAGCAGCCAAGCAGACAAGGGCAGCGTGGCAGACACCACTCACCCCACCGAGCGCTCTCCCATGGCAGACATCACCAATCGATCACTGCTCTCTGTCTCCTGAGTCTGGTCCTGGATTCCAAATCCTTCTCTACTCCATGTTCCATTAACAGCCAGCACCAATAGATCCACACTGGAATTCGAGGTGAACCCACCTGCCATTCTTGCTCCAGAGGTGTTGTTCCAAAGAAGCCATTAGGCCTGTCTGGCCCACCCTGGCTCCTGAGCCCCCACTAAGCTAGGCCCGTCTCAGCCCATCACTGCTCCCGCCATCTGCAAAGTGCAAGCAAGTCCTGCACTTTGCCTGTGGTTTTCTGGCCTACTTTTTTTCACACCGTGGTGGCTCTTAAAAATACTTTCCTGGCAGCAAATGGGTGTGTTCCTGCTGGGAGGAAGACGGAAGAAGAATTAACAGCTTCCCATATGAGAACTTGCACTGGAATTGATTTATCCCAGCAGAAAGAGCCCGGCATTTTCCTTCCAAATTAATATGCAAATGAGTATAAGCAACACCTCCCACGGGCAGGTTCAGAACACAGTGGTATTATCCCCGAACATTTATTAGCACTATTAATAGAGTTACTGTCTTACTCCTCCCCCCTGCTTTTATTGCCATTCTAATTATGGACCGTTTTGTTTCATTTAATTTTTTCTCGATTCTGGTGCAGGCCCATTGGCCCTGGTTAGGAAAGAGGCCTGGCATGCGAATGGGCTGTGAGGGTGGGAGGCTGCCCTTTTTTCCTGGGTGCTTCTCTCCAGGACATTGCACTCCTCACCCGGCACCCCATATTTCTGGAGGATTCTTTCTCCATACCTCTGACACCACAGAAACACGAGACGAATGCTGCTGAGCGGGGGGGAGTGGCCGTGCAGAGTGCTATTATGACTGAGAAGCCTCCGAAAGGGCTTTGGGGTTCTGCGAGGGAAAGGGACATTCAATGGAGACGACACCCCTTGGGAATTCCAGATCCTCAGGGGTCCTTGACATGAATGTGGCAGTATTCCACATGCTCTGTATGTATGAGCCCATTCTGTTCCCGCCACAGCCCCAGGAGGCCAAGGACTATTAGCATCCTAATGAGGAGGAAACTGAGGCACAGAGAGGTTAAGTGGCTTGTCCTGTGTTAATGAAATCCGGCTCCAGACCCATGTTTCTAATTAGAAGGTAGACAGATTATAGGATTCTTCCAAGTTCCTTTGGCTGGTAAATGAATGCACTCATTCATTCAGGAAATATTTAGTGAGTATCTACTGTGTGCTAGGCTTGATGCCAGGGCAGCCAATAGTGCCTTTGCAGAGGTATTGGCCAGCAGCTGGGAAGGGATTCTAATTCCTCTCTGATTTCCAGAACCCAGGCCTTTATACCCTCTTTCAGAATGACTCTCAGAGAACAGAGCCATCTCCAGGCCTATTAATCAATGTCCATGTCCACTTACGAGAGTGATATAGCATGGTGGTTAAAAGCACAGACTCTGAGCCTTGGCCCTTTGGGTTCAAATCCCAGCCCCATTATTTACTAGCTGGGTGACCTTGGGCAAAGTTACTTAATGTCTCTGAGCTCTACTTTTATCATCTGTAACATAGGGATGATGATAACAGTGTCTATCTCAATTAGGTTTTGAGAGAATTAAGGGAGATAATTTACGTAGACCACGAGAGAGGCACTTAGAACAGTGCCAAGCACCTGCTCAAAAAATGTCTGTTGAATGAAAAATCCATAAATTACTCACCAGGGTTTACTCAACTCAATATTCTTAAACTAAGCTCTTAAATAAAGGGAATGATCTCTCTCCTTATCTGGCTCTAGGGTCTGCTGGCCTCCTGTTCGCTTGCTTTTCCTACATGGTGGGAAGGACAGTGGAAGAGTTGGGTTGAGTCTCAGGGTTACATCCACACAGGATGAATTTTGCATCCTAACCGTCTGCAGTCCTGTCTCAGGTTAGAAGCTCGGATGCTCCATAACTCCGCCCCCCGTCCCAGCTCCAGCCAACGGAGCACAATTAACTCTCCCTGCTGTATCCTATGAGATGAATATATCAGGGAGTAGGGGCTCCCTTCTTTAGACTGCCTTGTAAGACCAGCTCAGAGGAAAAAGGGCTTAATTACTTCTGGCTCTGTGTTTTATCTTACTTTGGGAGATGAAATTTAATAACATGCAGGAATGAGGACAATTTTTTTTCCCCCAGATCACGTTCTGCCTACCAGCACAAAGTTTTTCTGATTCATCACATCTTCTAAATCAAAAGGACCCAATGTAGGTTATACTTTCTCTTTTTTTTCTAAGAAGAAAATAATCATAAACAATGTACGTGACCCAAGCTCCTCTGCTCTCCTCCTATTATCAGATTATTAAACACAGATAAATCCTGGGGCCCCAGGTAGCCCAGTCTCAATGCAGTGTCTCACCCAGAGAGACCCTCAGTCCATTGTAAAATCAATTAAACAAGAAGGCCATCACACCGAGGTGGCTCTAATGGTGTGGCAGCCCACATAAGCAAACCAAGATCTAAGCCTGTAAATGCCACAAGATTACAAAATCAAAACCTAAAAACCATCAGTCACAAACATTGGCTGTAGCCAATCAGTAATATCCTTGCTTTGCTTCCACCTTTTCTCTTTAAAAGTCCCTTAGCTCCCATCAGTGGAGGGCTCCTACCTGCTTCTTGTTTGACGCCGTCCAGTTCAAATCAATTTTCGCTCAAATAAACTCTCAAAATTTTAAATATGCCTCAGTTTATCTTATATCACGACCCAAAGAAAATGAACAGTACTTCATTTCTCTCTTGGTGTTTCGATGGAATGCCAAAGGGGAGAATTCACTTCATTTTATTTGTCCCTTTGGAAGAGGGTCTAAGAATCTATTGATTATAAGTTATAAGAGGAGCTATTATTATTTTTTGTGGCACCAAGAAAGAAAAAAACTCTGCCAATTCAACTATGTTCTACAATGAATTGTAAAATGTATCCTTATTTCATAATTGTTAAGATGTGAAAAAATGCATGTCTTAGATTCAGGGCAAAATAGTGGTACATATTATAAGAACGAAAAAAAAAAGTGTGAAAGAGTTTATGACCAAGAACCTCTTGCTTGGCCTTTCATATCTCTAATCCCTCATGCCAGAGAGAACTTAAAAAAAAAATCAATTCTTGTGGTTTCATCTCTATCTCTAAATAATCTTTTCATCTTTTATTGCTTATCAGCTTTTTTTTCTGCAGATATATAAATTTTTAAGCTCTTAATGAATCATATATTACAAATAGGGCTTCATTTCCCCTTCCGCTCACATCTTCCCCTTTCCTCCCTCCAGGGAGGATGCATCTCAGATTTGGTGAGTATTTCTTTTATATGTGTTTTTGTCTGTTTGTAGCTACAACAAAAAGCACGACTGACTTTTGACGGGGAATAATCTTAAAACACAAAGCATCCTGAAGGTCCTCTCGAATATTATCAATCTTTTTAGAGAGGACAGATGCTTCCCCTCCCCCTTAAATCTTTGCCTCCTCCCTTAAATTCATCCCCCACATTCTTTCTGACACTCAGCCCTCCTGAATTCTGTATTTCCTCTCTCGACTCATTACGGGAGAGCCGGATCAGCAAGCTTCTTCTGTAAACGGCTAGAAATGAAATTCTTTGGGCTTGCAGAGTGGCTTTGGACTAGAAGGAAGTGGTTGAGCATGGCTGTGTTCCAATACAACTTTATGTATGGACATCGAATTTGAATTTCATATAATTTTCATGGGTCAGGAGGTATCATTTTTAAAATTTTGTTTCAATCATTTAAACAGTTAAAAACCAGTCTTAGCTTGTGGACTGTACAAAAAACAGGCAGAGGGCTGTATTTGGTCCATGGGCCATAGTTTGGCGACTCCTGTTATAGATTATTTTAGCTTCTCAGATGTCGCCAGTGTTCTCTCTGCTTTACCCATCATCCTAAATCGATCCTGGTGAAGGAGAGATGTAGGCTGAGATTGCAGGCAAGAATCCTACTCTCTCAGCATCCAGTGGGAGGAGGGTCATGGTCATACTCATAGATTTATAATATTATATCTGCTGCACTTAAGAGGATATCGTACCTGTACACATGTGCTCACACACACACACACACACACACACATACACACGCTTTAAGGTGTTGCCTTATAGAATTCCCTACACAACTACCTCCATGTGACCGGAAGGGACCACCCCCTTCTTCCTTCTCTTCCCTCACTCCCACCCCTCTCCTTGTGGCCGTGTGCCTCTCCACTGGCCAGCATTGGATTTCGTTCAGGTGGGAGAGCAACACGCAGGAATTGCTTTAAAGACAAAAGGGTTCTGAGTCAGCAAATATTTGTGCAAGACCCCCCAGTGGACCCAACCCCTGGCCTGTTTATTTTACTCCTCTTATTATATCCGTAATCAGGTGAGTGTACGAAGGCTCGGTGATAATAAGCGGCCAGTCTAAGAGAGCAGAGCCAGTAATAAGGGATACAAAATCCACTCCTGTTCCCCCCTTGGGAGCTCCGAAGGCCTTTACACGTGTTTATTCCCAGGAGAGCTGAGTGCAGGAAATCGTTAGGATCTGTCAACATAACAAGGCAGTGAAAGGCTGTAGCAAGAGTCCCGGGCTGGGAGATGGGGTCACCACATTCTACTCCTGTCTCCTACTCTAAGAGTTGGCGCCACCTTGGGCAGGTCTCTTGGCTTCTCTGGGGGTTGGGCCATGAAGCTGGACAATGTAACATTACCTGGTCCCACCTTAGTACAGGGAGTAGGACTTCTTTTTTATGCCACTACCACCCTTCTGGGTGTTAGGAACCTCAACTTTTGTTTTGGCAGGGCTCACAAAAACACAGGGCCATCGGAAAGAAGGATTTCCATGCAGGAAACTCTGGGTGGGCTTAGCTAAGCCTCTGGCGTGGGCTGGAGCCCCGCTCCCAGACAGGCCGTGGTGACCCCCGGTTGCTGTGCAGGATTCACGCACTGTCTTTGTTTGAACTATGAGGGCTAATCCGGGTGTTGACGATTCCCACACGGCTCTGCACTGCTGGGCACAGGGCGTGGACAGCAGCCATCTCAGGGCTGCCTGGGTGTCCTCAACGGGGTCCAGGACCCGTGACCTTCTCCTTGGCCATCCCTCAATCTCCCTTTTCTACTCCGAGTCCAGTGTTAAAGTATAATTTTTTAAAAGATGAAAACATGGCACTCGTACAGCTTTAAAATGAACAAAGATTTTATTTAACTCATCAATGAAGGGACCAGTAAGATATTAAAACCAGTACACACACACACACACACACACACACACACACACACACACACAACCAATCAGGGATCTGAAATAAATTTCATAATAGGTACGAAATTAGTTAATATTCTTCAGGGCAGCAGTTCTCAGACTTTTTGGTTTTGGGATGACTTTACACTCTTAAAAATTATTGACGGCGTCAAAGAGATTTTGTTTATGTGGGATGTATCTACCAATATTTGACATATTAGAAATTAAGACTGAGAAAATTTAAGACACAAGCGTCCAAAGCACACATCCATTAGCCATTAGAATAATCATAGCAACATCACAAGTCACATAGTCTCTGGAAAACTCTACGTCCTTATGAGAAAGTGAAAGAAAATTAGGCAAATAATGCCTTATGATTATTTCGAAAACATTTTGACTTAAAAGACTCCCTGAAAGCATTTTGGGCAATCTCCAGATGTACCCGAATGACACTGAGTTCCACTGCTGTTGGGCAGTAAAATGTAATGTTCGGGGTTATTTTTTTCCCTACAGCGTAGACATCAATCACATCTCTACCAGATAAAATTAATTTTCATTGCCATGGACAAGAATTATTTGCGTTACTCTGAGTTTCCCACAACTGCCCCCTCGCTAGAACTTTAAAATAGCCCAGCTGATTAAAATCTGTCAAAAGCGCTCATCCTGGTAGCAGCAGATAATCCCTTGGGATCCCAGGACTCCACTGAAAGGACAGCCAGGTCCTTGATTTTGCTAATTTCCAAGTCTTTGTAAAATTTTCCTGACACCAGGGAGCCTTCTTGTGGTTTCCCTGGTGACAGGACAGTCTGGTTCTGTCTGTTCTTTTTCTGGTCTGTTGTTAGGATATGAGCTCTACGTCCAGCTTCCTTTGGGTCTATCCCTTGGCTTCTAAGGAGCTCACTGAGGAAGTAAAAAGGCTGCAGTAGAAATGCCACCATAATCCTAATTATCCTCATGGCAATGCAGAAAAGAAAAGGCATGAGGATAAACAACATACTGCGATTTGCTCTTGCTACAGCATGATTCCCGGGAAAGGAAAGCAATTCCAGGAGCGGTGTTTTCAACATGGCAGACACAGCCGTCAGGAAGCTGGGGACCTGGAACAGCATTAGCCAAAACCACAAAATCGAGGCCACGTCAAGTGTAAGTCATTTCCACTTGGATCTCACCCTGAGAAGGAAATTATGCCTTGTGCTCTAGTCAGAGGGCAAAAAGAACTATCTCGGCCATGAGGCCAGGATCATGGCTGGGAAGAGAAGTCTGAATCTTGTGGGGGCAGACAGAGGAGCATCTTGATGACTTCGCAGTTGGGAATGTCTAGAAGGCTGGTCTACGAGAAGAGGAGGAGGCAGAGAAATCAGCAAAGACCTGTCAGAGCAGGGCTACCGAGATAGGGTGGCTAGCAAATCCTTGCATTTACGAGGATTGCTTTTGGCTGCAAATGCTACAAAACCCTCCTTAGTGGATTAAACAAATAAAGAATTATTTGTCAAATAAAACAAGCGCTCCACCCTCCTTACCTCATAGACCTACACCCTCATGCTGTCACCTCATAGTTGCCAGTGGCTGCTGCATCCCCAGGAGTCTCAGTAGGAAAGAGGGAAAAAGGGCCACACATGCGTGCGTGCGCGCGCGCGCACACACACACACACACACACACACACCCAACTTCTGCTACCTCTCACTGGCCAGAACTGTGTATGTAGCTCTCCAGGCAAGTGGCAAATAGGTTATTTTAGCTTTTCAACCTTTGTAATAGAGGAAGACAAGGGGAAATTGGCTATAAATCACCTTTGGGTAGACAATTCACAGTGTTCAGCCCAGCCCCCTTGTGAACAAACTTGACACACAACTCCAGGTAAGGACCCAGGTGTTAAAGGCACGGTCCTTGGTATGGGCCACAGGTTCCCGCCGCCCCCTCCTCTGTGAATGCTCTGTCTATTCCCCTCCCCGACCCCATGTACCTTCGTAAGTGAAACCCTAGCTTCTAGTTATTTTCCTTCCACTTTTCTGAAGGCACCCATTGTACTGTTCCTCCACAATCTCTCTCATGCTTCCCTCTTTGTCCAGGATGCCTGACCACAAGCCACCCTCTTCGTTCACACGGTGTCCATGCTGTGTGCCAGCCGTGAGGAACAGGACCACAAACAAGACCGTTAGAGTCATGGCCCTCACGGATGTACAGTTTCGCCTTCCTTTGACTTGTACAGCCTGTGGGAAGGGGCGGGCCCTGAGGAAGGAGCCCATTTCTAGCAGGCTGTGAGCAGTCTATGAAGGTGAATGTTATCATGCCCATTTTATTTTATTGATTTTTTTCATTTAAAAATTTATTTATTTTAATTAGTTTCGAGTATACAGTACATTGGTAAGACATCTAAATATAGTTCATAAAATGATTCCAGTTGATCTCTCCCTCCTCAGACCCTGCACCTAGCCAACATAATAATGCTAACTGCATTCCCTATGCTGCGCTCTCCATCCCCGTGACCATCCATCAGCTACTAATTTGTACTTCTTTAACCCTTCACGCCATTCTCCCAGCCCCCTAAACTCACCCTCCCTTCTGTCTATCACCAAACTGCCCACCATATTTGTGAATCTGTTTTTGATTAGTCCTTGTTTTTATTCCTTAGATTCCACATATAAGTGAAATCATATAGTGTCTATCTTTCTCTACCTGGCTTAAATACCTTCTAGGTCCATCAAAGCATCATTTTTTTCCATCTCCTTCCTTTTAGTCCGTGTCTTTTAATCTGAAGTGAGTCTCATATAGGCAACATGTAGGGGTCTTGTTTTCCTTTCCATTCATCCACTCTTTTAGTTGGAGCACTTAATTCTTTTCCATTTGAGGTACTTATCGATAGGAATGTGGTTGCCCATTTTACATTTTTATTGATTTTTTAAAATTTTCAATTATACTTGACATTCAATATTATTTTATATTTGCTTGAGGTGTGTAGAATAGTGGTTAGATATTTATATAATTAATGAGTGATTCCCCCTGATAAGTCTAGGACCCACCTGGCACCAAACATAGTTATTACAATATTATTGACTATATTTCCTATACTGTACTTTACAACCCTGTGACTATTTTAGAGATGAGGAAACTGAGACTTGGAGACATTAAAAGACTTTCTTAAGGTCATAAGGTTTGAGAGTAGCAGAGATGGGTTTATTATTTATTATTTATTTATTTTTTTATTTCACTACAGATTACTTTTACTTATTCTAGAATTTCATATAAATGGGATCATACAATATATATGCATCAGGCTCCTTTTGTTTAGTATAGTGGTTTTTTAAAATAAAAATTATTGTACAATTCAATAGTATATCATATATACATATATATATATATATATATATATATTGCATTTTGTGTTGACTACCCATAGTTAGATTTCTTACTGTCACCAAATATTTGACCTGTTCTACCCCTACCTACCTCTCCCCTCCTCTGCTTCCCTCTGGTAACCACTAATCCACTGTCCATGTCCAGGAGTCTCAGAGATGGATTTAAACCTGGCCTTGCCTGACGCAAAAACCTGTGTGTTGTGCTAACTTACTATGCTGCCTTCCCTTTTAAAAGGACAGGCCTTCATCTCTTTGTGATGTTGTTGGTCAAGTTTCCCACGAGTCTTTCTTTGTAGGCGATACATCTCCATTCTAATCGCCCATACCTCCCGAGGCCAAGTGTCCTCAAGGGCAGGGCCTGGCTCACATCTTTGGCACGGAGCACCTTGTATAACATATAGTGAGAATCCAAGAGCCCAAGAAAGTCGAATTTGAATTGCAGCTCCATCAAGACTACTGACCTTGAGCCATTTGCGTGACCTCTAAGGCATCAGTGTCCCCATCTGTAAAGTAGGCATCATATGGGAAAATTTCTATTCTGGTGTCCCCAGATACCTTGCTTGGAATCAGAAGACATGAATTTTGGAGGGGCTCTTTGCCATGGCTAGCAAAGGTTCAAGCTTAATTCTAGCTTGAGATATTTGACCATGTGACTTCCCATGACGTTCACTTCTGTAAAATGGAGACAAAATGCCTATTTTGAAACATTGCTAGGAGGATCAAAAACAACATCCATTATAATAATGAGACCAGCTACCACTTATGGATCACTTATCATATGGCAGGATCTCTGCTCAGCCCCATGTGATAACACAGAGAAGTACAATAACCCAGAAAGGAATGTATTATTATTCCCATTTCTCTGATGGAGAAAGAGTAGTTGAGTAACTTACCCCAGTTATACAGATGCCCAGGCCTGATTTCAACTCAGAGTTGGCTCCAAAGATTTGGCTCTCAAATGGCTCCTGTACCATGAAGCCATGTTAGTACAAAGGGCTGTGAAATGTTAACCCAGGTGCCCAGCATAGGTGAGTGAGGGAATCAATGAACAGGCACATCTTTTCCATCTTTCATCCCCTCTCGCCTCATGTCTAGCAGAGTGCCAGACACACAGCAGGCAGGCGGTGTTTATTCATAACCAAATGAATGAGTGGGCTTATCCACTCCGTGTCCTTCTCTTACTGTGTTTACCCTGCTCATTCATTCCACAGATATTTATGAGGTGCCTCCTGACTGCAGGCACTGTTCTTAAGGGTAGAAATGAGCCCAGAGGAAGGGATAAAATAATTGCTCAGGAAATAGTTTGCTGAACTACAATGAAGAGAACACAAGAGACTTTCCCTCAACAGACATCACAAACTGGAATCCTAGCCCATCTCCTGAAATTAGCTGATGCTTTTGGAAAAACAGACCAGCCACCTGCTTCATTGATTATGTCATTTGACGTGCTATTTCCTCCTCTGCTGTTCTCCCGGCTAGAGAAGGATGTTTGCAGGCAGAAAGGAACTCCCCTATTCAGAGTGTCTCCTCCCCTTTCTTGTAGCCTGCCTCAGCTCAGATTATCATCTCCAGCTGGTGATAACTGCAGTTGGTTGCCTGGGAGTTGATTGTGATGTTAATCCTGGAAAATAAGACCCTGGGAGGGGACTTGAGCAGGGAAAAACGGTGGATACAGAGCTGCGGAGAGGCTGCTCTCTGACAAGAACCTCGGGAAGCCAGTTACAAAATCACAATCCATTTGGGGGCGCCCGTTTAATTTATGCCACTCAAAATTTGTGTGAGATCTTAGACAAGTTGCTTCAACTCCCCAGGCCTCAGTTTGCTCATCTTTCGAATGGGATAACAGCTCCTGCCCTGGCTTCCTGCCTGCCTTCCACTCTTTGAACACAAGCTCTCCTGCCTCGGAGCCTTTGACTTGACATTCCACATGCCTGCGATACTCTCCTCTCTTCTCTTTACACGAATGGCTCCTCTTCGTCCTTAAGGCCTTGGCTTAAAAGTTACCTCCTCAGAGAGGCCTGTCTAAAGTAGATTTGCCCTACTTAATCCCCTAGTTACACTCCATCAGATGATCCTGATTATCCTATTTGTCACTTCTGAAACCATTTTCTTCATTTATTTATAAACACTTCCTATGTATTCTTCCTCCTATAATACAAGCTCCATGGACTGTTTCATCACCACTGTATCCCCAGGGTCTGGCCCAGTGCTCAGAACATAGTAAACACTCAATAAATATTTGTTGGGTATATCAATAAGAGGCAGTTTTTGAATTACTTATTTCCACTGGCACCAATATCATCATTAGAGGGAAACAGAGATCTGGCCTGGGAGACGGTGGACATCTGGTCCCCAAGTGCAGTCCTCAGCTGCCACAGGACGACGTTCTCCACTCGTGCATCAACAAATACATCTTCATTCTCTGGGCAGCAGCAGGGCCAGAGACAGAACAGCATCGGCTAAGGGAATAAGTCATGTTATCAGGGGGCAGAGTCTGGTCTAGCTGATTTGCCCTCTCAATCCTCATGGAAGACTGGGCATCTGATATCTAGACAAGGAGAGAGATTTCCTTCCAAATGAATTCATTTGTGGGAGTGGAAAATGAGCTCAACTAGTGTAGGAGGCCGGGTATGAATCTTAGTTTCACCGCTTAGAAGCTGTGTGACCCTAGGCAGAAACTTCACCTTCTTGAGCATCGTTTTTTCCCTTCTTTATGAAGCTGGGATATAGAAAGTTAAATATGACAATGGTAGACATAAAGATATTTGTTAAATGTCAAATATAATGCATGCAGGAGAGATTTTTCTCCTTTCCCAGCTCTTCCTCCTTCTTGTCCTTCCTCCATCTCATTCTCTTCCTCATCCTCCTTCTCTTCTTCTTGACTCTCATGTATTATCTCCTAAGTCCAGACTTCCATGATGTAAAGTAAATAGTAGGTTTATGAATACGAAAGGAGGGAAGGGACTACAGGATTGCCCGTCTCTCATTCATATGATATAGAGGCATGGACACTAGCCTGGACACCTGAATTTTTTTGAGTCCCACACTAGATGACCTGTCTAGAGATTTTACAGGGATAGCCCTAGAGCAAACATCTTGGACTAATAGCTTCTACTCCCTAGGCTTCATATTTATCTGTCAGAGATGGCCAAGTAGGGACTATGCTAGGAAACAGTCTGGAGCTATAATGGGACTCAGAGGGAAATGGTGCTGTGATGGACTAGTTATGTCTGCCATGAATCTGTCAGGGGCAGTGATGGTACATGTGCCCTGTACCGGCCCTTCCTGGTTCAAAGTGCTATTTCATGTATCTCCTTGCAGTGATTCTCAACTGAATTGTCCCAGTGAGTCAACCCAGAGATATATGCAGCCTAATATTTTGTCTATGACAGAGGTGCAGAGAGAAGTATCATAGGAGAATACACCTGTTTTCCAGGACTTAAAGTTTAATAATTTGCTCCCTTACAGGCTTTAATAATCCATTAGAAATCAATCACTTGTGAATTTAACTAATCTTTATGAGAAATAATTTAAAATTTCCACCTCAGCAGCTTCCTGGGGGAAATGAATTCTGTTTCTGCATCGCCTGCATTACTTGGTACTTCTTTTTAAATTTCTGTTTAAATTATCTAAGCTGCAGAAAAGATGGACAGAGGGAAGGTCCCTGCCTCTAATCAGGAGCTGACAAGTGTGTCCATTGTCACCTCTCAGCCTGTCCTGAATTCTGTGGATTTCATCTCCTCCCCTCTTAGTCGGTACCTCTTGGGGATGAAGAGGATGATGGTTCTGGTTGCCAGACAACAGCCTATGGAGTGAAAATCGCTCTGATCCTTCAAAGCTTGTATAAAATGACACCTCCTCTAGGAAGCCCATTCTTATCTCCAAGGGTAAGAACTAATCTCTACTTATTCTGAGGTTTCAAAGCACTCGAGCCATATAACAACAATCTGCTGCATAGAGAAAAAGTCATTATATGTTTGAAGCACTTCCAAATCCTTCTGGGTCCCAACAGTTTATAATAATGATAACAATAATAATGATAATTAACAGTAATAGCTAGTATAGATCCTTTGCTATGTATCAGATACTATGCTAAGCATTTTAGTTACATAGATGATCTCATCTTCACGGCAAACTTTTGAGGGAGGCAATGTTATTTCTATTTAATAGGTGAGGAAACTGAGGCACTGAGAGAGGAAGTTATTTTCTCAAATTTAAATGTGAGAAAACAGAAGTTCAGAGAAGGTAAGTAATTAAACTTGGGTCATAAAGCCAACAAAAGACAGAGCTGAGACTTAGCGCCAAGTTGCCATTGCACTGGGTTACCTCTCTCTCCATCTTCTGTCTCTGTTTCTGTCTCCCTGTCTCTCCATCTCTCTCAAAAATATTTCATGTTGTGCCAGGTGTTAGAAGTTGCTACTTGTCTGCTTTTCTCAGTGTATTAGGAATCACTTGAGGTCAAGACTGTGATTATTTTTTTCTTACCTCCACAAATTCCCTTTCTAGAGCAAGGGTTCCAGAAACGAGTGTGAATTCACCATCCCCTTTCCTCTTTTGTGGGCATGAGCTAGACTACATTGCCAGCATCCCTTGTAGTCAAGCGAACTGATGTGACTGAGTCGTGGTCAAGGAAAGAGGACAGAAGTGATTTCTCCACTTCTTGGACTTGTCCCTAATTAAACAGCCACCCTATGATTCTCCATGTTCTCTCTCTTCCCAGCTGGATGCAGAGGACCCAGTGGAAGACTCTGAAGCCTAGGGGATGGGAAAGTCACAGATGGCAGGAGCCTGGGTCCCCTAATGACTTCATGAAGCAGAGGTCAGTTCCTTTCTTACTCCTTTACAACCCCCGCTGGATTCTGATGAGAGTGAAAAATAAAACTTTACTGTGTTAATCCTCATGAAGGTTTTGGGGTTGTTAAAGTGGTTGGCCTCCCCTGATAATGAACCATCTTCATTGGTTCTTAGCATAATTAGTTAGTACTCTGTATACGTAGAGCTTAAAAATAGAGATATGTGTGTTGAATCAAACTGTCCTGGTCTGCCCCTTTGCTGATTAGAAATTTTTTTCTAATTTTGATTCGTTGAGTCTTTCATTCATTCATTTAGCATTTACCGTATATATCTATTGCTGCGTGACAATGTTACTATAAACTTGTGGCTTAAAACAACCCATGTTCATTATCTCACAGGTTCTGTGGGTTAGGAGTCTGGACCTGGCTTAGGTGGGTCCTTTGCAAGATTGTAATGAAGGTAATAGCAAGGGCTGGTTTCTCATCTGGATGCTGAATTGAGGAAGGATCCACTTCAAAAATCACACATCTCTTTGTAGATTTTAGTTTTTTGAGTTATGAGCCTAAAGGCTTCAGTTTCTTGATGGCTGTTGGTCAAGGTTGCCGTCGGTGCCTAGAGTTAGCTTGTAGTTTCCTGACACATGGCATGCCCTAACATGGTTGTTTACTTGCCCAAAGCCAGGAGAGAGTGAGAGATTCTACCAAGATAGGCGCTATAATCTAATGCAACATCGTCATATATTAAATCATGTATATCCCATCATTTTTGCTGTATTCTATTGGTTAGAGGCAAGTCACAGGTCATACCCACACTCAAGGGTTTTGAGTTATTTTTTTCTTATTGCCCCCTACTTACCAGGTGTAGTGGGGATGACCAGCTGTGAGTAAGTACTGTGAGTATAAATGGATAGAGGGGAGCTGCTTGTTTCTGGGGAATGACAGTAACTTCCTAATGTCTAGTGGGTCTGACCATGTCCCCAACAGTTAAAGAGGTAGATCTAACCTTCCATTTTACTATTGCTACTTCTTCCTTATTAGCTCAAACATATGAACTCACAGTCCAGCAGGGCCTAATGAATAACTCGAGGCCACCCAACGGCTGTGATCTCCTGCCAGGAGGTTGGAGCAGTCAGTAATTGTCACTGAAGCTGAATGTAATGGATTAGATGACTCTTGACTATTTGCATTTAATTTATCAAAATTATATCACGAAACTGGGGCACGATGAAAGATTGCTGTCAGAAAGGAAAATAGGTGCACATAGGTCCTTAGGCGCATAAGGAAGAAGGATTGGGAGGAAAATGGAACCCATCTCAGTTGAGCTTGTTCTGTGTGCCAGGCGTTGTTTCCAGCCTTTAGATGCACAAAGTCATTTAAATCTTATAAATGCTCTGTGAGCTAATGTAATATATTCATTTTTCAAACAAGGAAGCCGAAGTTCAGAGAGGTTAAATAACTCGCTCAAGGGCACACAGCTATTAAGCGGCAAAGGCAAGAATAAAACTTGGCTCTGTTTGACTCTAGGGTGATGTGCTTGCTCTAGTTGGTGCCAGCATGAGCTCTCTTCACTTACCTTTATTATCCACACAAATTTGTATAACTCGTCTACATATGGATTTCACAGCAGGGACCCCCTACTGGGAAGCTTCGCTTGATCTGCCCTGGAGTGAGGCTGGGGAAGGAGAGGGGAAGGGAAGGAAGTAAGACTTGTTATAACTCATGGACAGAAGAGCAAGAGAAGTGGCAGGCAGCTTGGAGATCTTCCAGATGAGGCTTTGAAAGCTATCGATAAATCTTGACCTGTTTAACGAACGCTTGAATTATTGTATCTCCAAATTGTCTCTCAAATCTTTTTACTTTCTCCCTCCCGCTGTCACTTTCATAGATCTCCATCATCTCTCTCCTGTGGACAATTGTAATACCTAATGGGTGGCTGGCTCCAGTTTTACTACTGTCTGATCCATTCTAATGAAATCTCTTTAAAACAAGTGAATCGTTTAAATTTCCTGCTTGAATGTTTGAAGGGTTTCCCTTTGCTTTTCATACTACATCCGAACTTCTAGACATGGTTTATAATGCTCCACAAGGTTAAGTCTTTACTCACCTCCCCATTTTTCACTACTCCCTTCTTGCTCTTTCTAACGGAATAGAACTTTTTTTTCCTAAAATGGTTTGTGCTCTCCCTAGCCTCAAACATCTGGTTGGTACAGTCTTGCTTGTTCTATCCCTGTATTCAAATGATGTTTACGTAAATAGATATGTGTTTTTATCTGCCCAGCATTTCTTTCCTTTTCTAGAAATTTCACCTTGATATTCCTTTAAGGAACCCCTGCTCTCAGGCCATATGGTTTGGTAGAGGTGAGCCCAGAACACAATTCCAAGGGTGGTCACGTGACCCCAGGCCTGATGAATCCATGAATCCATGTGCTGTATGACCCTGGCCATAGTGAATCCATTCAGAAATTGACTATGACTCAAGCCTGGCCAATTAGCATAGCATTGGGATTTTTTCCAGAACTATTCAGAAAGAATGTTTCTCCTCTTGGAGTGATAAAACTAAAAGCATACTATATATATATATATATATATATATATATATACACACACACACACACACACACACACACACACACACACACACACACACACACATATATTTTCTCTCTGTGCTTCAGGTTGGGTATTTTATATTGACTGCTATTTGAATTCACTGATTATATCTGCTGCTGAGACCTGTTTGCTAAGTCCATTCACAAAATTCATTTCAGATATTGTATTTTTAAGTTCTAGAATTTTCAATTAGTTCTTTTTACATATCTTTCCTTTATATTCTAAAATTTTCTATCTGTCTACTCATTCTGCATATATTTTCTTTTAAAATTCTTTAATATGTTTAGAATAATTATATTAGTCTTTTTTTTCTTTTTTTAAACATTTATTTATTTTTTATTATGGTGACATTGGTTAATGAAATCCAGTAAGTTTCAAGTGTACAATTCAACAGTAAGGCATAATATATTACATTGTGTGTTCACTGCCCATAGTTAGATTTCTTTCTGTCACCATATATTTGACCCCTTTTACCCCTTCTACCTCCCCTCTCCCCCACACCCTCTGATAACCACTGGTCTATTGTCAATGTCCATATAGAGTCTTTTTTTTCCTCTCATTCCCAGGTCTGGGTCATCTGTGGGTCTATCTATATTGGCTGTCTTTTCTCTTGATTATGGGTCACATATTTCTTTTTCTTTGTATGTCTCATCATTTTAAATTATATGTTGGACATTTTGATTAAAAGAACAGTAAAGACTGTTTGTATATATTTTATATATTTAAAAAAATTTTTTTTTCCAGAGAGGGCACACTCTTTTCCTTGTCAGAAAGCTAGGGTGAGAGGCTGATTATTCAGATTCTACCATGATCACGCTGAGCTTAGTTGACCTATGGTTTAATTTAGTTGACCTATGGTTTAATATGAGATAATGGAGATCTCTATTCGTCCTTTACCCCAATATCTAACTTTCTATGCTACCACTGCTAAGAGAATGTTTCTTTGATCTTATCACAATTTTGGCTAGGAGGATCTTGGTTTATAGTTTTAGTTTCAATTCTTCTCTAGATTCTACTTAAGCACTGTGCAAAACTACAAGATCCAGCTCCACCTTCATAGCTGCTCACTCAGTATAATTCCTGTCAGGGAGAACCATTTGGCAAGAGATTTATCATTGCCTCTGGACTCTTCTAGGTTCTAATCTGTCGTGCCAGCCCACATTGTCACCAAAACTTTGCTGGAGTACCCTTGTTTCCGTAAAGTTCTTCTGCCTATGGAGGCCTACTTCTCTGCCCACAGGAACCCAGATCAGGCCATCAACCTCAGGTATGAGAACAGTGGGTGCTCTTTCCTCACTAATGAAGGGCTTGTCCCTCCCTGGAATTTGGTTCATTTAAACTTCTTTGCATCTACTACTCATTGGTGACTTTAAAGAAAAGTATGACATTGAGTTTATCTGGTGTTTTCTTCTGCTAATGACGGTCCTTTGCAACCTTGTGCATCCTCACCAGCAGTGGATCTCTCATGTTACCTTTTGTAACAGTTCTAATGTTTGTAATTACTTGAAAAATTCCTGACCCTCCAGCCAGTCTGTAAGCATCATGAATGCATGATATGTATGCTTTGTTCAGTGACGTACACCCAGGGCCTAATACATTGTGG
>CM053503.1:6964847-6999849 GCA_028627145.1 Eidolon dupreanum
GAGGTCAGGTACCCGGTGAGTCTAATTACCCAGGAAAGTAATTAACATTTCTAATAGAAACTGCCACTGCTCATTTTCATTGAGGCCACACAAAAGCAATAAGGTAAAAGAGTTTCGTAATTAAAGACTCGTTACTGTGGGCTCCCCATTTCGGTCGGCAACTAATAAGTCTTTTGCTGGGGGGAATGGGTGTGCTGAGCATCGAGGAGATGGACAGGGACCCTGCTGGAAACCGTCTTGTTTTTCTCTTGCCTCTTGCTCAGTCTTCACCCTTCATCTGGGTTCCATCTCTGGCTTCCATTCTCCTCTCTGAGAGACGGTCTCGTTTCAGAGGCGAAGACTGAACAACCCATAAAAACTCTTGGCTGTGACCTTGAGGATGACTCAGTGCAGCTTGAGAATGTGAGGCTAAATTATTAGCTGAAAGACGCAGGAGCGGGTGGGCAAGAGCTGATGGAGGAGCCTTGTAGGATCTGGGGTGAGATGGACAGAATGGGCGGAGGGAGATGGAGTTCCATTTCTCCTGGCTTTGTTGTGTGATCTTGGCAGATCTCTTACATTTTCCAAGACTGTTTGTTGACCCTCAAAAAGAGAGTACACTTAACCGGATTGTGAGGCTGGCGTTCAAACCGAAATAATTCTTGAGGCTTAATTTTATTGAACACTTACTATGTATCGGCCTCTTTGGGCATTTCACAGGTATCGACTCCTCTAATTCTCATGGCAACCCTTTAAGTATGTGTATTCCCCGCATTTTCCATATGAGGAAACTGAGGCACAGAAATGTTAAGTAACTTGCTCAACATCATGTAGTTAGTAGTTGGGAGAGCTGAATTCCAACTCAGCTCCTATATCTCCTTACCCCCTCTCCTGTGTCCCCATAAGATTTTTGTGTTTATTACGGACAAGGGGTGCAGCTGAGGGTTACAAATCTCTTCCCTGTGTCTCTAAAGGTGTCCATCATGCAAGGGCCAACATGCAGTTTCTGGCCGCCCAGGCCACTCTTTGAGAAGCTAAGTCATAGGAGGTATTGATTCTAGTCTGAAGTTTTGAGGTGCCATTCTAGAAACCTATTCGGGGAAACAGTGGGACGTGGAACAAAGAGAACAGGCTCTGAGGCCAGGAAGACGTGGATTCAAATCCTTGTTCTGTCATTTATTAGCTGTGGTACTTTGGGTAAATGAATTCACTTCTCTGAGCCTCAGAGAAGTAGATGTCCCATTTTTCTCACCTACAAAATGGGAAATCATAGAGTGTTTTTGATTATTATATAAGGTCCTATTGGCAAAATGCCTGGCATATAGGAGGTATTTATTAAACTACAACCTTTTTTCCTTCTTCTTTATCTCTCCTCCTTTTCCTTGTTTAATATCCTATTCATTCAGAAAATAATTCTTGCTTACCTATGGTGGGGTGAGACCTATTTTTGGCCTGGAGAAAGGTGTGGTGAGCAAGTCAAGGTCTTTGCCTTTTTAGAGCTTACAGAAATTGGGGACAGAAGTTAGTAAATAAGAGAGTAACTGTCATGTAACATAACATCAAGTAGCAAGAATTTCCCCCCATGTGAACTGCAGAGATGGGAGTGTTGGGCCAGGTTATTTCTAAGCTGCCATTTAGTTGCCATTCCAGGTTGAAGTTTTTGAACATCAGCAACAGAAAGCTTGAGTGGAGGTTGTCTTACCTGTAAACGCTGTGCTTCAGGTTATAGGGGTCTGGAAAAGAGAAGGAAGAGGAAGAAAAGATGAGAGAAGGAAAAGGTTGAGGTAAGGATCCTAGCGAAGAGAAAACAAAAGGAAATCAAGGGGCAGAGAAGAAATGAGACCAGGGAGAGCAATGAGGCCAAGAGCCTGAAGTGCGGGAAGTGAGGGTGAATGGCATAGGGGCTAGTGAAGGGAAAGGGGAATTAGATTCACAATTCCGTAAGCAGTGGGCAATGGGCAGTGGGTATGAATGTGGCCTCTGGAGTCAGCTGTGTAATGTAGGTGGGTTTGCTTAACCTATATTAGCTTTAGCTTTCTCATCTGTAAAAATGGCATCTTTTAGTATATTAGTTATCTATGGCTGTGTAACAAATTGCCCCCAAATTCAGCAGCTGAAAGCAAACGTTTACTATTTTTGCAGTTTCTATGGGTCAGGGATCTGGGCATGACTTTGCAGGATCCTGTGTCTCGGAATTTCTCATGAGGTTGTAATTAAGGTGTCAGCAGAGGTCCTAGCCCTCTCGAGACTGTACTTGGCTCACGCAGATAGGTGCCATTAGGATTCAGTTTCTCATGGGCTTTTGGAATGCAAGCCTTAGTTTCCCGCTAGCTTCCCTCATGCCCCTCCCATGTGATAGTCTCCACAGGGCAGCTCAAACCATGGCAGCCACTTCTTTCAGAGCGAGCTGGTGAGAGCAAGAGAGGGCGTGGCAAGGAAGACGGAAGTCTGCCTTTCGTAACCCAATATCACAAATGGCATCCCCTTTGCAGTCCTCTGGGCACTGGCAGCGAGCCACTAGGTCTGGCCCACACTCCAGGGCAGGAGGTCACATGAGGGCGTGAATACCAGGGAGCCAGCGCCACTGGGACATGCTTTAGAAGCTGCTTTCCATACGTAACAGTTGTGAGGATTCAATGAGAAAATGGAGGAAAACCTTTTAGCATGTTGCCTGGTGCACGGTAATAGTCCGAGGCTGTTCTTCTTATTGCCGTTATTATTACGATTTGATCAATGTTCATCGATACTGCTCTTATGCAGGTGATAATGGAGAAGGGAAATGCATATAAATGAACAGAAAAGGATGATGTATCTGTTACCTGTTGTCACAATAATGCTGCATAACACACAATCACAAAACCACAGTAGCATTCTGTAGCAAACACTTATTTTTGCTCACAGGTCTATGGATTTACTTGGAGGTTCTGCGGATCTGGGCTTACTTCCATGTCTGTGCTCAGCTACAGGCCACCGAAGTGGCTTTGCTGATGTTGGTGGGCTCTCTCACTGTCTAGCTGCCTTGCCTCTGCTCCAGGTGGCCTCTCCCTCCACAGCAGGTCAGCCTGGCCTTGTTTTCAGGAAGCCCTTTTCAGACAGGGTTCCGTGAGGCTTCTTGGAACTGATGCTTAAAACTGGTACCCCATCACTTCTGCCACTTCTATTGGCTAAAGGAAGTCACATGTCCAGCCTGGATTCAGAGAGTGGTAGGGAAATAGACCCCTCCCCTCAGTGGGAGGAGCATCAGAGCCCCATGGTAAGGGGCACAGATCATGAAGAGAGGAAGAATTTGAGCTATATTTGCAATCAATCAAACTTAGATGGGAAACCAAAGAGATTTGGAATTTAAACTTTATCCTTTCTAGAACATTGTATAATTCTGAGAGATTGGTTACTATCACTGAGTTATGGACTTTTTATTAAGTTATGCTGACATTGTATAAATATAATACTAACAGAGATATTCTAAAACCCTTCGTTCATTCATCCATTCATTCATACATTCATTCATGCATCAAACATCTGGAGCAGGGGTTGACAAACCTTTCCCGTAAAGCATAAGATAATAAATATTTTAGGCTTTTGGGCCATGTGGTCTCTGTGGTTGTAGTAAGGGCAGCCACAGATGATACGTAAGTGACCGGCGTGGCTGTGGTCCGCTTTCTTTATGAACACTGAAATTTGAATCGCATGTACTGTTCATATGCCATGAAATATTAACATTTTCTCTTCAATTATTGAAAGCAGTAAAAGCCATTTCTAGCTTGTGGGTTACAAACCTCAGGCAGCAAATCTGATTTGGCCTATAGGCCATAATCTTGCTCCAGAGTCTCTCCCGAGTGTCTGCCACCCTGTAAACCATCAGAGAGTTGATGTCAATACATCACCCCCCTTCATCATCGTGCAAGCCTGTATCTGACATGAGAGAAAGAGTAGAAACCACAGGGGTCAGCAGGTCTGCTGTCTCTAGAGATGATAAGGAGGGTGCAGACCTGCAGAAGTGTCATGGCCATTGGCAAGACCCGATACATAATTTGCAGGACCCGGCGCAAAAGAAAAATGAGGGGTTCTTGTTCAAAAGTTAAGATTTTCATAACATCAACAGCAGATCATGAAACCGAGCCCAGGCCAGCCTTGGCTGTCAGCTTTGAGCTTGTTGTCTCGTATGTGAGTAAGTAAGGGAGTAAGTCTTCCCTCATAGTGTTAAGTGAATTAATACATGCCATTTTTCTAGCATGTCTCCTGATACATAGTAGGTGAACAAGAAAAGTTTCATGACATATTCTGGCATTGTCCTTCACCTCGCTTCTTCTGTCGCTGGTGGTTTTAATGCCACCAGCATTAACATGGCGGCAGGAAGTTCTGACAAAGTAGCAGGCTAGTGAGGGTTTGCACTTCCATTTTTAGTAGCTTCCTGAAGGCTAAGATATCTGTTTGGATAGCCGGTACAAAATGAGACATTAGGGATTTGGGCTCAATTCAGCATCATTTGGAAAGAGCGCACCTGGTCTTCCATTTACAATATTTCTGTCTTTTTGGTTGGCATTATGATTTATATCTCACAAATCTCTGTGTTTTCTTCCCCTCCTTCTGTTGCAATTTGACCAGATGATAGAAGGGCAGTGTAGACATTTGTCCCTTTAATTAAAGCTTCACCCCTCACCCTCCTGCCAGAACAGATGTTATAGAAATTCCTGAGTGACTTTTTTTTTCAAACAAAACTGAACACAGACGGTATTCGAGAAATTCCTTCCTGCCAACGGCTTTCATCGAAGGTGTGGGGCTGGTGACACCAAGGTTGGAGTGAGAGCAATTTCCTGGTATCTGAGTAAAAGCAAACAGAAATCCCTTTGTTTAAAAATACATTTGATTGTAATTGACAGTTTTATCTCAAATATTTGCTAAGTAACTTATTGCTCATTCTCAAAGAGCTAAGCATGAGAATTTTTGACTGGCAAAGAAGAGATTTTCCAGATGACTCTCGGCAGGTCGATCTTGGAGAATGAACACTCTATACTTAATTTTTACAGGACGTGCACGTGCTTGACCATCCAGCCATACAGGATGGCATGCATCCGTCGATTCCATGAAAAGGCAGAAATGGTCACTTCCAAAGTACTCACAACTCCAGGCCTTAACCTCAAAGAATAATCAGTGTCATTTGTTCAGCATTTACTGTGCTTTAGATGCCAAGTGCTTTAGATGCATGGTCTAATTTACATAATCACCTAATTTCGCTCTCGCATGTGACCTGTGGGCAAGGTGTTATTATTACTTTTGACAGACGAAGAAATAGAGATTTAGCTAAGGCATGGTGAATTGGGATGAGAATACAGGTTGGCCAGTTTTTTTCTTTTTTTAATTGAGGTGAAATTCACATAACTTAAAATTAGCCATTTTATGGAGAACATTTCAGTGACATTTAATGCATTCACAATGTTGTACAACTACTATCTCTATTTAGTCCCAAAACATTTTATCATCTCCAAAGAAAATCCCATACCCACAAAGCTCATTCTTTGCCTTCCCACTAGCCCCTGGCAACTGCAGATATGTGTTCTGTCTCTATGGATTCAGGCTGGTCAGTTTTTAGCCGTAACGTGACACCAATAGCTAAGATTTATTTAGTGCTTACTGTGTGCTGGGCACTGTTCTAGGAACTTTGCATATGTTAATTCATTTCATCCTTTCTACCCTGTGTGAAAGGTATTGTTATCACCTGGTTTACAAATAAGACAATGGAGGCACAGAGAGGTCCAGAAAGTCATCCAAAGTCATACAGCGACCAAGAGCCAGACCCTGGATTGGAACCCTGATACTGCCCCTCTTAAACATTAGGATGCACTTGCTGCCTTTTTGCCTTCTCATCCCTTTCATGAGGTTGTGTGGCATTCCCAACAAACCCATAGCCCATGCATCATACAGTTCGGAGCTGTATCTTTCACAGAGGTCTGCAGGGGAGGCTGCTGCATTCTCTGACTTTAATCCAGATCCAACTCCAGCTGTAAAGCATGTGCTAAGAGCTCCGCTAGAGGAATGTACAAAGATTCGTGGAAGCCCAGTGAGGGAGAGAGTAGTTCTGCCAGAGGAGCCTGGAAGAACATCTGGTTCCTCCATTTCTGTGTTCCTTAATACAAGAATAAAACGACCTTTCCACGTCAGGGAAGAACAAAGGTCTTATAAAGTGAGGATGGATTTTAGTGTTGGCCGAGAGCCATGTGCATAGTGGCAGCCTTGGTTCTGCCACTAACGAGCTGTGTGACCTTGGGCTGGTTGCTTCACCTTTCTGAGCCTGCGTTTCTTCATCTTCAAAATCAGGGCGTTTTGACCTGCAAACATATAAAGCTCTTGGTGTAGTTTAAGACTTTACTGAATGTTCTTAATAAATGATTTGATGTCCTAATCAAGACCTATTCTTAGGATCAAAGCTGCTAAACTTCTTCATGCTAAGGTATAAATAACAACAACAACAACAACAATAATAATAATAGTAAATTTATTTATGAGCTCGTATCATGTGCCAGGCGCTGTTTTAAGTGCTTCCTCTGTATTTTATTTAATGACTGGGAATATGCTGCTTTTTTCTCTTTTTTAAAAAACAAGATTCTTAAAACAAAAACAAAACATTTTAGAAACCCACATTCTATGCGGAAACCTAGTTCTGTGATTTGCTCTGTGAAAAATACAATGAAAATAATAAGGTTCCATAGTCAGCTAGGTTAGGGATCCTCTGAATACTCTGTCCTCGTGGTCCCCCAACTTCGCTGTACCTGGGATCACCAAGAGGTCTTTAGTGTCCACCCACGCTTGTCTCCAGCTCCAGAGGTCCTGATTTCAGTGGGCTGAGTGCCACCTGGGCCTGCGGGGGTCTTAAGCACCCAGGTGATCCCAGGGTGCCGCAAACGAGAACTTCCTCTCTGTCAGCCTCTCAAAACTTCGCTCTGCTCAGTGGCACTTTCAAAGCTTTGAAGAGGTCATCAAGTTTTAAATAGTTTGTTTTGTTTGAATGACACCAGACCCACTTTGAAATCTCTCCCTCCATCTCTTTCTTCCTTTCTCTGTTAGAAATTATGAAACGTTTAAAAGATGACCCCATTACCTTTCGGACCTCATCTCCTGCCTCACCTTCTGCTCTGTGAACACGCTGGGCCCTCGCCCACCTTTGAGCCTTCACACCTGCTGTTCCTCTGCCTGGAAGACACCTTCCTCCGTCCTCCCCCGCCTCACCCTGTTCTCCCTGCAGGTTCGATGCTTACGTCTCCTTTTTATGCAAGCCTTGGCTGGCTTCCCAATTGAAAGCCTCTGCCCGCCATTTCTGACACCTCCGCTCTGCATTGTCCTTCCTTGCTTGATTTTTTCTCTATAATCCCATCCTCTAACATTTTAATATAGTTTCCTCATTTGTTCATTGTCTGCCCGTCTCCGCTCATGTCAGCTCCAGATCAGAGCTCTCGTCTTGTTCACAGCTGTGTCCTCGGCACCCAGAACAGTGCCTGGCACGTGGCAGGTGCTCAATAAATACGAGTGGAGTGAATGAGTGAGTGAGTGAATGAAAGTATTGAGAATAAAATTACAAACAGCTGTGTATCCATCACCCAGTTTAGTGTTGGCATTTTGCCTGCCTTCCTTTTTTTTTTCCCTGAAAAAAAATCAAATGCTCTAGATATTTTTGGAGGCTCCCTTGTTGACCACCCTAGTCCCCATCCCCTTTCTACCTCCCAAGAGGTGAGCCTATTTTGACATTGGTAGGTAGTTTTCTAGTTCGTGATTTTATACCTTTCTACATATATTCGAGATTGCTCTGGACTTTTAAAATTTTACATAAATTAAATAGTTTACCTAACCTTCTACAATTTGCTTTTTATATCAGCATATTTTATTCATGATGATACATGCAAATTTAATTCCCTCATTTTAAGATTGGTATAGAATTCCATTGTATAAATACATCGTAATTTATTTATTATTTTCCCTCTAAATGGATATCCAGCTTGTTTCCCATTTCTTGCCATTGCAAACAACGCCACAACGAACACCCCTGGGCCTGTCGTCTGCACATAAGAGGATTTTGTTTTAGATCTGGGATGTGGAATGGCTGGGTCTTAGGGTTTATGCCTCTTCACATTTACTAGGTGTTACTAAATTTCTCACCGAAGTTGCTGTACCGATTCGTGCTCCCAATTGGAATGACTCATGCCTGCCTGGCAGGAGGTGAGTTGATATCTTATAATTGCTTCCTGTTTGCCTCTCCCTGGCTTCGAGTGAGGCTCAGCTCCTTGTCATACATTTATTTGCTATTCAGGTGAACTTGTCTGTAAATTATCTTTTGATGGCCTCATCCATCATTATTCTGAGTTCTTTTGTTGTTGTCGTTATTGACTTGTAGAAATTCTTTATATATTCTGGACACTAATCTTTTGTCCATCATGTGCTTTGCAAACATCTCCCAGTGAATCATCTTTCAACTCTGTTTATACCGACTTCGTATCCAGACTCTATGCGTTAATGACAGAGCATTTTCCATGACACAGAATGAAGGGAATGAATGGTAGAATTTCAGACATCGGCTTGGTGTGTTATGGAGGAAGGGCGGGGGTGCAGTTTCTGAGGCTGGGACCTTCAATGCAGCCCCCATGATGCCATTAGCGAGTCCTACAAAATCTCCTCCCCTCCCAAACTCTGCTGTTTGTAAGTGAAGACGGGGCTGCTTCCCACAGTGGGTCCCAGGCTAGGTGCCTTTCAGACAGAGAAGCGGCCTAGCACTTAGCTGACTTGCAGAAACAAACAGTTTCTGATATGTTTGTGTGATAATGGGAAACAGCAAGAGGGAGAGATGGAAACAAAACTGACCCAGGGTTTTATTGGGATGTAGAAACAAATGCAGAATACTCCTGCCACTTCCAAAGGTTCAGAGGGGCCGGCCAGAGGAAGGGTGCCGTGGGAGACCTGTGGGTGCCCCATACTCACAGCTGGTAGGGAGCTTTTCCCGTGCAGGCAGACTCTGATTGAGAAGCCTCATTTAGAACCAGATGATTTGGGGTACCAGAGATTATCCCTTAGTTTTTGCTGTGTAACAAACAGGTTACTCCAATACTTAGTGACTTAAAATGACAGCTATTTATTAGCTCACAATTCTGTGGGTGGCATTTGGAGCTCGGTTCTAGCAGATATTCAATTTCTGCTGGTCTCACTCACGTGCATCTGGCCAGCTGTTGGTCAGATGGGTGGCTCTGTTTCTGGGGGTTGGCTGGCTGTCAGCTGGGCCACTTAGGATGCCTCTTCTTCCCCAGGAGGCTCACCTGGACTTGCTCACATGCATCTCAAGTTTTCCAAAGCCACAGAAACAGAAGCCGCAAGGCATATCAAGACCTGGGCTCAAGACTCACGTAACACACAGCCCTCATATTCTTGGCCAGACAAGCCGTGGGCCAGACCAAGCCACGGGCCCTTCCAGACCAAAAGGCGAGCAAGAGACGCCTCTTCTTCACGGGAGAAGCTGGAAAGCACTGTGGCCATTTTCTCAATGGACCATAGAGAATTCTGCAACACAGACCTCAACTCGAGTGGTTGTAGACCCTTGTCATTGACAAACTTCACTCAGTGGTTTAATTATCATCATGGGCAGAGTTGTTCATGTACATGTCATCATGCCCTCATTCTGAGGGGACATCCAGCGTCATCTGATGGGTTGTGTTCCTACCCAGCCCTGTCCACGTACAAACACACATGCACAGACACATGCACACACGCAACCACACGCAGAGACACACACACAGAGACTCAGACACGGAGAGAAATACACACACACAGACAGACACACAGATACATAGACAGAAATACACACAGACATATAACATACAGAGACACAGATACACAGAGACACATAGAGACTCATAGAAATATACACAAACACACAGAGACAGGCACACACACCGACACACTCATAGACACAGAGACACACTGACACACAGACACGTTGTGCAGACTGATCTAGTTGGTCATCTTGAGAAGACGAAGGAGCTGGGCTGGGGAGGTTTGGTTCTGAAAGGTTCAAGGGTGGCTCCTGGGAGAAGAAAAGGAAAATGAGCGTGAGGAAGGGTGGAAAAGGGCCACCCTTGCTGGTGGTTGTGGGAGGAGTCCCGATGTGGGGTTGAGAGTGACAATAGAAGAGAGAGACTTAGGGGCAATTGCTGAGTGTGGGCGGAATGGGAAGGATTGTAAACCGTGTGGCTGCGTGTTAGGATGTGAGTTCTCTGTCATGTTCTTTGGGAGATTCGGATACAGATGGGAAATACTTTTGTCTGTAGGACTCAGTACAAGACACTCCATACGAGACTGGACCGCGTGAGCTCCGGCACTTCATCGAGGTTCTGACTGCAGTTGTCACCTTGCTGAGGCATGACCTGGAATTCTCTCTGTGTCCAGGTGGTGTGTGGACACAGGTGTCGGCAGGTGGGAGAGGCTCGCTCCTGCACAGTCCTGCCCTCCTCTCGGCTGTTCTCGTCTGTCCTGGAGCTGCATGGCCTCCTTCAACAGGACACCAATCTGTAGGTGGCCTTGCAACCACCTGTCTCTTTATGAGGAGGGTATCTGGAGTATTCCTCAGGGGACACTACTCCACGGCAGGGATCGCCTGTATTTTGGCCATTTGTGGTACATTGTCAAAAAGCTCTCTAGTCCAGTTGCTTAATTGAATTTGTTGGGTGTGTGGAGGAAGGACCTAGTATATGTTGGGATTTCAGAGGTATTATTTTCAGTATTTAAAAAATTTCTGACTGTCAGCATAAATACTCCTCTATTACAGATGAGGAAACTGAGAATCAGAGGAGTTACTGGCTTGCAATTGCTAGGGCTGGTGTTGAGACTCAGGTCTGCTTGGGTTTCGAAATTCCTGAATGGACTTTTATGGGGCTATTTGGTCGCAGTGTCTTTGCACACTTTTCCTGCACTTGGGGAATTTTCCATCACGAGAGTCCATACCTTCCTGAGGTGGGACCTGGAGACTTGCTGTCCCAGCCTTCCTGGCCGCCATGGCCTTGGCATGTGACCTTGATGCTGAAGATCAGAGGCGTCTGTGCAAAAGTTGGATTTTCCAGGGAGTGAAATGAAGGAACGGGGGCTCACGTGGAATCCACCTGGGTGGCATGGTGGTGGCAAGCGTGCCCAGCCTGGCTGACATTCCAGCAGAGCCGAACTCGGTTTGTGTCCATGTGACATTGTAGGGTCTTTGCTGGAGCAGGTCTGCATTGCGATGTGGATGTTATTCCTGGCTGCATGGCCTCTGAGAGTGATTCTCTGGCCCGCCTAGAGATGGGTATCCTGACATTCTTTAATAAATTCCTTTTCTACTAAAGTAGTCAAAGTGGGCTCTGTTGTTTATAACCAGGAATCCCAACTGCTATGGCTTTTTTTTTTTAATTTAAAATTTTTTAAAATTATGGTAAAATAGACATAGCATAGAATTTACCACTTAAATAATTTTTGAGTGTATAATTCAGTGGCATTAAATAAATATATTCACAGTGTTGTGTAACCATCACCTCTATGGTAAGTGTGGCTTTTAACCATGAGTGTTTCATTAGGTTCTCCCAAGCTCTCTTTACATGTTAGGACTTATTATCCTTGTTTTATGGATGACCTGGGTTGGAAAGAGAAACTGGGAGGATCAGAAGGGCCTTGAAGCTCTGTCCCCGTGTCCTGGGGGCTGGGGTGCCTGGGATATGGTGAGGTGATCAAATGGTGTTTGTTGAATGGAGCTGAGCTCTGTTGAGCCCAGTGTAGAGCAAACCCTTTCAGGCTCCTCTGAGCCAAATTATGGAGTTGAAAAGTTACCTGCTGACTTTTGCAGCTGAAGTGTAGAATATAATAAAGGGCAGATCATTGAGTAAAGAGGTAGCAAATCAGAATGAAAAAAAATGGATGTGGGTGTTGTAAGAAGGGTCACGACAAAGCCAACATGGCTTACATTCCTTGAGTACCCGTTATGTGCTAGGGGCCCTTCTCAGTGCTGGAATGTGTGGTTTCCAGCCTCACCACCAACTAACAGGATAGAAATCTTTGGGGGCCTCATTACAAGAGCAAGACGCAATGCTTGAGTGCAGGCCCTCTTGTTAAACAAAAACAGGTGAAATCTGGGTGACCGTGTGGAACTTGGGTGTCACCTCTGTCTATTTCATCGGCTATAGAATGGGCATAATAACCCTCTCTCCAGCATAGGGTTTTGTTTTGCTTTGTTTTGCAAGGTTTATATGAGTTATTGCCTTTAAAGTTCTGAGAACAGCACCTGGCACAAAGAAAAGCTCAGTAGATATTGGCTCTTATTGTCCCCATTTGACAGATGAGGAAACCGAGCACCAGGGAGGTTTGGCAACATGACTTCGGTCAGCAAACATACACAGGCAGAGCTGAATTGTGGATGCAGGTTTGCTCTCAAAGCATCTGCTCTTCACAATCTATTTATGGGTATTTGTTGAGCTTCAATGATGTGCCCAACTCTGAGAAGACATCAGGAATGTGGCTGATGGAGTTCCAACTCCACGAGAAGGAAAAGTCCCTGCCGGAAAAGAGACACTACGTGTGAATAAGCAACGAGCAGGTCTTTCCAGGTGCTGGTGGGAGTGATGCCGAAGGAAGAGCGATATACACAGGATGGGACTCGGGGGCGTGGTCTGGGGTAGCGCCCTTTGAGGAGGATGGTTGAATGGAGACCTGGCTGACAAGGAGGAGGAGGCAGTGACGTAGAGTTCTGGGGGACAGTGTCCCCAGCAAGAAGAGCAAGTACCCATGGCCTTTGTTTGGGAAGAGAAAGGGGACCAGCGTGACTAAAGAGTGGTGAGGGAGTGAGACAAGGGAGGAGAGTTTAGCTCCCGCCTGCCAAGGAGGGAGGACGTCACCTCCAGTGTCTGCTTTGGAGATGGTGATGGTTCGCCAGGGCTGCTGTTCCAAAGCACCACAAACTAGGTGGCTTCAAACAACGGACAGTTCTCTCACTGTTCCGGAGGCTGGAAGGCAGAAATCTATGCATCAGCGGGACCGTGCTCTGAATCTCTTCCATGCTTTTCTCTTGGCTTCTGGTGTCGCTGGCAGTCGTTGGTCTGCAGATGCATCATCCCCCCAATCTCTGCCTCTGTTGTCATGTGGCCACCTTCTTCCTGTGTCTCCTTGTCTGTGTCTCTTCTCCAAACACATTCATAGGTACTGGGGGGTTAAGAGCTTCCTGTCTTCTCGTGAGGCACATATCAACCCGTGACAGCGACCAAAGAGCTGTAACTTCTATGAAGATATCATTTCAACTGCAGAGCGCAATGCACAGGCCAGTGGCGTTATTCTGCTGGCAAGGAAGTTAAGAAAGGGAAGTGGTGAGGGACGAACCCGTCTTGGGTATCAAAAGGCATGACTTTTCACCCTGATACTTGTACAAAGTGGTCACATGACCTCCAACAAGTCTAGAGCGTCTTTGACCACATCCTCTTCATTTTCCAAATGAGGACTCGGGCTGTATGATGTGCCTTTTGAGTTCTCATGGCTTCAAGAGCATTCTATTGACCATCGTTTACAATTAATCAGCTGGCTGAGTAAGAGGCAGTACAGTCAATGCCATTCTTATTCTACTCCAAGTTCAGTAAGAACCCACAGAAGCACCCTAGTATATAGATAACAATACTTGTCATTATTGATTATGTGACAGACGTTTTGCTATGTGCTCTGCAGCTAGTAATTCAAAATCTCCCTGCATCTGGGTGAGGGATATGTTCATCTCACAGTTCATCTTCAGGGGGCGCTGTTCACATGTGCTTTGCACATGGACCTCTCTGGAGATGTGTAGATGGTGGCCTTGTAAGTGCTATAAGCTGCCCCTTGTAAAGATGTGAAAGGAAGCTCAGCGAGTCGGTAATCTCTGAGCTCCTGCTCATTAAAGGCAGAGCAGGGACTCGGACTTAGACTTCTGACTCCAGAGCCTGGGCCTTTGCCAGGACCCCAGGCTGCCCTCTGCAGACTGGCGACTCTGTTTCATGGGAAAGGACATGAAGCTGGGGCTGGGGAGGGAGCTCTGGGTTTGTGTCGCAGCTCTATGTCTGTGAGCAGGTCATGGAACCCCTCCGTGCCTTAGTTCCCTCATCAGTAAAAAGCGATCAGACTCATTTTACTCCATAGACTTAAATTCAATGAAGCAATGTATTTGGTGTCCCTAGAACCCGGAGTGCAATCAACGCTAGGCACAAATGGGACACGTTTTCTCCATGAAGGAAAACCACTGAACACCCCTTCCCCAGGAACTGACTCCCTGGTGGCGGATCGAGGTGGCTGGTGGCTTTTGAAGGGGGTTGTCCTTTCCAACAGAACATGACATAGCTGCAGGGAAAGTTGTTTTAATTCCACTTAGTTTGATTTATTATTGATAATGCTGGAGATAAATTAGAATCATTAAAATAAGAGGCCGTAGTCTGTAGGCTGTTTAGAATTCCGGAGCTATCTGCTTTGCATTTGCTGGGACTGAAGTGAGCATGTGTAGGCGGAGGCGGGGAGCCCTGGGGAGCAGGAGGCAGGCAGGCCTGTGGGGAAAGTCCGGGCGGTGAGGGAGGAAGCACAACATGGAACGCGGCTTATGTGGCTAGGGCTGCCATGACAAAATGCCACAGACTAGGAGACATAAACAACAGAAATTTATTTTCTCACGGTTTTTGGAGGCTGGGAAGTTCAAGATCAAGGTGCTGGCTGATCCAGCTCCTGGTGAGGGCTTTCTTCCTAACTTGCAGACAGCTGCTTCAGCCTCACTTGGATTTTTCTCTGAGCATGTGGGGTGGAGAGAGAGAGAGCAAGCTTGGATACTCTTTGGGGTGTCTTCTCATAAGGACACTGATCCTCTTGGAGCAGGGCCCCATCCTTTATGGCCTCATTTAACCTTAATTACCTCCCAAAGGCCCCATCTCCAAATATAGTCACATTGGGGGTTGGGGTTTCAACCTATGAATTGGGGAAGCACAATTCAGCCCATAGCATTCTGCCTTATCACTTCTCTGAGAGGCCTACAATGACTATTGGAATTGTGAAAATATAGCAGCCAACACCTTGGTTTTCACATCCTCAGAAAACATGATGAGGTTGAGTCTTATCATTAACATTCCTCTTTTAAAGGTGAGGAAAATGAGGCCCATGGAAGGAAAGTCATGAGCCTAAGGTCCCCAGCTGATGAAGGGTGGATCCAGGTCGAGGATATGTGTACGTGTGGTGCTCATTGTACCTCGCAGTCTGTTTCACAGAGTGGCTCAGGGGAAAAGTACCAACTTTTGAATCAACCTGTGTTAAATTCTATACTCTATCTGTCACCTCTGAGTGTTGAGACCTTCGGCAAGTTATCTGTTCTCTATGAGCAGATGTATCTCTCAGAGGGGTAATCTTACTGCTCTCACACGGCCTTGCTGGGATCAAATGAGATAAAATTGGATGAATACTAAATATAGGACCCAGACCATGGTCGCCACTCAATCAAAGGAAAGCATTTTTGTTTTGGTGCTATGCACACCCTGTGAGGCCTGTGAGCTTGTCCTGTCAGTGTTCAGAGGTTGTGGTCCCATCTCGTTCAAGTTTTCAGGCTCTTCATCGGACTCCTGCCTCTTCCCCTGCTCCAAGGCAGTCCCAGGACAGGGTGTGACACAAATCATTCATATTATGGTCCACACGACAAAGGATTTTTCGTGCAGTCTTTGATCATTTGAGAGGGAAGTTGTATTTTTTAATCTTTGTAGATGCATCTCCTACAGTTGTCCAAACAATATTGATCAGTACTTTGGATGTGTTAGACACTGTGGTGGGGACTGGTAGGTCGATGCAGAAATGACTCTTGTCCTCGAGGTGCTAATCTCAAGTTCTGCCCCTTCCTCAGAGTCCTCCTTCTCATTTAATGCATCACTGTTCACCCAGCTGTTCATGTGACGACATCTAAGGCATTATCTTTGATCCTTCTCCTGTCACCTCTCACTTCTATCCATTAACAGGTCCTGTCAACTTGAAATTATGTCCCAAATTTATAAACTCCTTACCTTTCTGTGCCTCAGTTTCCTTATCCGTAAAATGGGGTTAATAATAATAATAATAATAATAATAATAATGGATATTGTGACATTAAATGAGTAAATACATGTAAAGTGCTTGGAATAATGCCTGATACTTTGTAAGGAAGTGCTTTGTGGGTGTTAACTTTAATCATGATGATTCTGTCTCATAAGGCCCTACATGATCAGGGTCTTGGCTACCTCTCTGCTCTTACCTTCCTCTATTCCTTCCTTCCCTTATGTGTTCCAGCTATATTTTCCTTCTTATTTGACTTTGGACATGTTAAGCACACTCCTGCCTCAGGGCCTTTGTACTTGCTGTTCTCCTCTCTGGGAATGCTCTTCCTGTAAATAGTTATGAGCTTCCTTCTCTTAGGTCTCTGTGCAATCGTCACTCCCAAGGAGGCCTGCCCTGATGACATTCTGTCAATTTATTCTCTTGCCTGCTTTCCATTTCTTAGTAGTGCTTATCACTGCCTGATAAAAGTGTTTATTTATTTATTGTTTTCTTTCTATTCTGGTTATCTATTTATGCATCACAAACTACTCCAAAACTTAGTGTCATAAAACAGCATCCATCATTTTATTATCTCTCATAGATTCTGGGTGTCGGGAATTTAGAAAAGGCTCAGCTGGGTGGTTCTGGCTGAGAGTCTGTCATGTGGTTGAAGTCAGATGGTGGCTGGAGCAGCTGGGACCTGGTCTGGCTTCTTTGTCTTTTCATATAGACTCAGAACGTTTCCAGGTGGGCTAGTTTGGGCTTTGTCACAGCATGGCAGCCTCTGGATGCTCAGGCTTCTTGCATAGTGGCTCCAGCACAAGTGTTCTAGTGAACTAGGAAAAAACTGTATTGGCTTTTATGATCTAGTCTGGAAGTCACATTGTATCACATTCTCTTTGCTTTATTGACTAATCAATTATTAAGGTTGGACCAGGTTCAAGGTGAGGGATATAGACTTCACCCCTTGTTGTGAGAAGGATCAAAGAAATTGCAGACACGTCTTAGAATCACCACACCTCCCAACTCGATGTGAGCTCCATGAAGGCGGGAATTTGCTTTGTTCACTCATATTCCTGGCTCCTAAAACATTGCCTGGAACGTAGGAAATGCCCAGTAAATATCTATCGAATGAATAAAACAGTTTAGAATGTGCAAACTGTTCAAACCCCAAAAGTACTTTTATCCCCATAGTTGTTTACAGTCTTAATCCGTGGAACCAATTGTTGAGCACATAGAAGAAATTATGCTAATTAAGCATGAGGAAACAGATTTAATTTAGAAGACAAAATGCAATATTACCTGCGTAGATGTATTCACCAAGGACTTATTCTTGGCGGTTCATGTCTTATTCCACTCTGTCTCTTTTAGAGCTGAGCATGGAGCCTGGCGTTAATGAATGCTTTTTCAAAGAATGACCAAGTACACTCCGGTCTGGAGGTAATCGAATATTGTCTTTATTAAAAAGTTAATAAAAACCTCACTTCTGGGGCAATTTGTTTCAAAGAAACAGCGCAACGAAGAGCTATGTGTCAACTACCATTTATGAAACACTTGCTGTGTGTCAGGTAACGTGACAGGCACTTCGTATGCATAATATTGTTCATTCTCCACTGTAACCGTGGACTTTGGTGCTACTGTTATGTCTCCCGGCCCCATTTTGCAGATGAGGCTCAGAGGGGTTAACACACCCCTCTTCCCATTAAGTTTGCAGGTGGTAAGTGGGAAGGAGGCTCTAATGTTCATCTGGCTCCAAAAGCAGAGTTTTTATTTTTTTATTTTTGGCAGGTTCCATGCTGCCTCCTTGAGGCTTAAGGAGTGTAGCCAGGGCCTGGCATCCCGAGGCCCTTCTTCACTTCAGCTACACCTGGGCTTTTAATAGAGACTGACAATTAAGGAGCATTTTGGCTATTTGAGTTGATATTTAGCAAAGACCAGGTAACAAGTGGATGATGGCTCCCACTGTCTGTCACTTTAATATGCTATTAAGGCGGGCATTGTCTTTGTAAGTGTTTCCATTATCAATTGCTTAAAGTGAATAATTTTGAATGAGTGTCAGACAGTCCGATGCATTTGAACTTAACAAATAGGTCTTCTGCTTTCAGAGCCTGGAGGTGTGGCCAGGGTCACGTATCACCCAGATGAGCTGGAGTTCATGGCCCCGCCCACGCCTCCGTGTTTAGGCTGAGCTCTCATCCTAAGGAGCTGTGCTTAACTCAGAGTCACTTTCACCAGCATTACTTCTAAGGAAGCAGCAGGTGGCAGAGGAAGCCGATGGGAGTGGATTCAAAGCCAGGGAGGCCTCTTTCCAGCTGTGCAACCTTGGACCAGTGGCTCCATTTCCCTCAGCTTCCGATTCCTCATGTGTCGAATGGGGGACCACAGCTCTACTTCCCAGGCTGGATTAAGTGAGCTAATCGAGCAGCATTTATGAAGTACCTGTTCTGCACGGGGTGCTGTTCTAGGTGGTAGGCACCCGGCGGTGAGCACGACCCAGTCGTCAACATCACGGAGCTTACATTCGAGGGGAGCTTGACAAGTACCCGGAAAACAAATTTTAAAATAATCATTTCAATAAGTCCCATGAGCAAAAAGGAATCATAGCAAGATGATACAGGGACAGTAGGGTGGCTGTTTTACAAAGGGAGGTTGAAAAGTTTTTTCTGAGAAGGGGATATTTGAGTAGAGACTCGAGTCAAGTGATGAGGGGACTGATTTCAAATATCCCCTCCCCAGAAAGAGCTTCCCAACCCCACTATTTAAAACAGCAACCTCATGGTTCCCGTATACTCTTGCCATGATTCCTTTTTGCTCATGAGACTTATTAACAGCAAAGTCAGGTGGCTGACGTGGCCAGAGGAGACAGAGGAGAGAGTAGGGGAAAATGAGATCATAGGGAGCTGAGCTGGGTCACGAAGGGCTCCCGAGCTCAGTGTGAGGTCTTGGAATTAGATCTATAAAATGGTTCATGTAAAGTGCCTGGCAGACTGGGTGCCCACGGGCCACTTGGACAAATGAAACTTCATCCCCTACCATCTGCCAGACCCTCTGCTGGGCAAGGGGACAAAGATGGGTCAGCCATACTCCCCTTTCTTCAAACCACCTAGTTCCTTTCCCTTCCTCTATTCCCATCTTCTAGATCTTATTCCTGAGGACCGAAGACCATCTGGGAGGTTTTCAGATTTCAAGCATTTTGCTCAGTTCTGGCATTCCAGTTTACGATGCATCTGAAAAATGTCCTGGCTGATAAAAAGCATTTGTTTTCCCTAACCAGATGCATGAAAAAGCAACAGAAAGGAGACTTTCTTTTTTTTTTTTTATTGAACTTTCTAATTCATTTTCTTTGTGGCTGAGAACAAATTTACCAAGCCTGTACTTGAGACATCATCAATAAGGGGAAAGAAAGGGTTGGTTCTTGAGCACAGAGAGTGTGGGGACAGCCTCACCGTCATGTTGCAGCTTCAGAAGCACGTTGCAAACATCAGCGCATGTGACCTCTCCCAGCCCTCTTGGTGAAGGTATGCAAGGATAGCAGCTAATGTGGACAGGTACTTATTCCCTTCTTGGGCACATTTCTGGGCCCTGGGGGAATAGAGATCCAAGGTCCCTTGCAAAGGGCTTCATCCAGTCCTCACGATGCTGTGAGGTGGATCAGATCTTGTCTACATTTTGAAAAAAAGCCAAGCCTCAGAGCAGGAAAGTGACCTACCCAAGTTCATACAACTCAGAAGTGGATGACCAAGTGCTCACAATTACCTACGAACTTGATTTGTCCAAACTTTAGGCAAACATTCCTCCTTCCTACAGGCTCCTAAACACTGGCTTGTCCCCCAGCTTAAGCAAAAACCAAGGGACAGAAAAGCTTGTTCCAAGAGTCTGGCCACAAAGACAAATCCTGCTAAACTGAATCAGTCATGCCTTCTGTTCAGCCTCGCCACTTGCCAGCCTTCCCCGAAGTCCTCATTAGCCCTGTCACCCCTCCCTATGAAAGAAAAGGCTTTTTCTATTTGATTTTGAGATGCTTGAGGATCCTGAAGTCAAAGCGTTCTCCCTACTGCAACAGTCTTTTTGAATAAATTCTCTCCCGTCCTAAACTCAGGTTGGTTTTGCACTTGACACAGGGGAGCTGGAATTTGAATGTGGAATTCTCTGAACTCTGATTTAATTGGGGGTTAGAGGACCTGGAAACGTTTACTTCTGTGTGGAATACTCTGACACAGATGTGTGCTCTTCTACAAATTGTACTAGGACCAACATTGCTGATCATATAGTCAGATTAAAATCTGACAGTAATATGTGTATTCTGATCTTTAAACCTAGAAAAGTATACATGAAGTACCTTAAAGACACGGGAGTCAGTTTGTTTCTATTAAAAACATGTTTCTATTTGTTCACTTGTTTGTCTTTTGCCCATGTAGTCCAGAAGATATATGATAGTTTAAGAAAGGTTATGGGGAACATGCTTAAATGTGAGAAGATTAATATATTTTTGTGTGAATTATGGCGGAACTACTTTATTTGAATTCTGCAAGGGCTGAAAAAAGAAACTAGTTTCCTGAGCTCATTAAGCGTAATTTCTGGGTTGGCAGAATTGTTTTAGTGGTCAAGGACATGAATCAGAACCAGATGGGTCTGGGTTTGAGTCCAAGCTTTGCCATTTGCTGACTGTGCGGCCTTGAACAATTTCTCCTGTTTCTCTGTCTCTAGAATGAGGATTAAAATCCCATCTTTCCCTGTCATGTTGAGGCAGAAGTGTAAACACGCCTGGGGCAGGATGCATCATACTTTAAAAAAATAAACTTTTTAAGTAAACTTTAAAAAATCAAGGGATCCTCTTGGGAAGAAGAGAAGTACTGTTTATCATTAAAGAGATGATACTGCAGAGCTGGGAAGACATTTTGGAAAACCATAGTCACCTGAGTTCGAATCCACCCAGTGGCAGAACAACGTGTCTTTGTCCCAGCTCGTCCTGGGTTGACTCTCCCTGCCTCGCTCTTAGCATTCGTGCGAGTTTTCCAAGCTTAGTGCTTCAGCGGCATCTCAAGGTAGTTCCTGCAGCTGCAGGGCCTTAGGTGCTCTTGGTTGCAGGTCACATTTACCCATCAGCAGCTACTTGCCCAGTGGTGCTCCTGGGTGCAGTCACAGAGGCCCTTTGTGGCTGAGTCCGCTCTTGAGGTTGGCTTAAGTAGCGTGAAAACAACCATTAGGCATGTGTTCAAGTGAACCTGTTCTTGAGCAAGGGGACCTGGAGACCCCGAGAACAGGAGTCGTTGAGGTGAGGTGTTCGCTGAGTCTGCTGTGGCCTGTCTGACCCACCCGTGCGGGGGAGGGGGAGGGGGGCTGCCACATTAGCTTGATCAAACCACTCAGGTCAGTTGGGGTTGCATGAATGAATGAACAGTACATTCAAGCCTGTGTAACAACCCTTAGTTTTGGCACCTAATACGCTGTGATGTATCCATTCATTTACTTGCTGTGGCAGCATCACTGTACTGGTTTCCCAGGGCTGCCATCACCAACACCACAGACTCGGTGGCTTAAAACAACAGAAATTTCTTCTGTCACACTTCTGGAGGCCAGAAGTCCGAAAACAAGGTGTTGGCAAGGGCCATGCTCCCTGCAAAATCTCTAGAAGCGGAAACTACCTTGCTTCTCTTTGTTTCTGGTGACCCTTGACATTCCTTAGCTTGTGCCAGCATTGCTCCAATCTTTGCCTCATTGTCACATGGCTATCTTTCCCCCGTATGTCTCTCTTTTTCTTAAATGGGCACTGGTTGTATTGGAATAAGGGTCCACCTTATTCCAGTAGGACCGCATCTTAACTAGTTACCTCTGCAAGCCTCTATTTTCAAATAAAGTCATGTTCACAGGAACCAGGGGGTTAAGACTTGAATATATTTGTGTGTTTGGGGGGGCACAGGGAACACAATTCAACATATACAAGAGTCACCATTGATGGCTGAACCAACCCACACCTACAACCCCTTCTCTTAGCTACCTGACACTTAGGGGTAGCCATGGGGCACAGTTCTGGCCACTGAGACTTTAAGGAGTGTCTGTGGGATGCAGCGTCCAGGAAAGCTTTAGTTTTCCTGATAAGTAGAACTGTACTTGACTGGCAGCCTCTTTTTCTCACTTCTTCCCTACTTCTTGTTTGAAATATGCATGTGTTGTTAGAAGTATAGCCATTATTTGATGAACCAGGAGAGACACAGCTAAGGAGGAACACCAACACATTAGTGATAGTGAAGAGGAAAGAGAACGGTTAAATGTTCTCCTCTTCTTTATTTTCACCTCACTTATCCCTATCTAAAATTACATTATCCATCTTGAGTGGAGTAGTATTTAGCAAAGGTAAAATAATGGCATTGGACAAGGGAAAGTTATCAAGTTTTGCAAAAACACATATGAAATGGGAAGTTAGTGCATTCATGAGAACTGCTATAAATCATCATGACCACGTGGAGAAATAGACAAAAAAATAAGAGAGAGTTCAAAGCTCAACAGAGTCTGTTTTTGCATGAGTACAAGAGTGAGGTGAGTCAAGAACACAGTTAGGGTTGGTAGAAAGGGGTAGAGGGTACAACTGTGACTGGAGGCTCATCTCCCACATTCAATTGCTTAGGTGTTGGGGCCCATTCAAATAAGAACGAGAAAAGCCCTATGCAAATGAAGCAAACAACAGTGAAGACAGGACAACTCAAGGTTTGGGGAGTGATAGAGAGCAGTGGTTCAGTAGACTATGCATGAGATCACAAAGGGATGACACTGAATGATGTATAGAAGAGATTGACTTAGAGCTGGGTCTGCATATACTTGTTATGTCTTCCACTATGTCACTTGCAGCCAATTCCGATAAGTCAAGCAATTCAAGGCTATGAGGTCTTCCCTGTTTAGTCTGTTGACCAGACACCTAGGGAGAGCAAGGTGTGTGAGCCACAACTTACTACCTGCTTATTGTCTGTCTCCCCTGCTAAAAGGAAAGTCCATGAGGGCAAGGATCTAGTCTTCCTTCTTCACTGCTACCTCCTCAGCATAGATCAAAGCCTGGCATATAATAAGAACTCAATATATAACTCTTGAGTAGATGAATAAAGTTAAAAGACAAATAAAACAACAGCAAGTTCCAATAATTCTAAGAAAGAAAGAGATAACTAGTTTGAGGTGGAGAAAACAGAGGGAGCCTTCCTTTAGAGAATATGATTATGGAGGTAAAGTTAAAGATGAGATTTAAGGAAGAAAAAGAGCTGGCTATGCTAAGAGCAGGGAGAAAAGCATTTCCGGCAGAGGAACCAGTATGCGGGAAGGCCTCAAGGTGAAAAAGGGTTTGACATGGTCTAAGAACTGAAAGAAGACTAATCTGACTTTAGGGACAGTGACATGACCAGAGCTGGGAGAGGTCAGCAAGGACTGGATCCTATAGGGACTGGCAGGCATCATTTGGAGTTAGAATTTTATGCTAAGATTTATCCCTACTCTATATCTAGGGAGACATAATTCAATTGTGATTTCAGAAAAGAATCCTGACTTCTGTATAGAGAATGAATTGAAGGCAGGCGAGAGTGTGAGAGAACCAGATAACAGGCAATTGCAGTGTCTACATGAGAAAGGATGTTGAAATGGATTAAGCTGGTGGATATGGAATTGGAAAAGAAGTGAGTGGATTTATTTGGAACTTGCCAGTGGATTGGATATAGAAAGTGAGGGAGAAATGAATCAAGGGTGTGTATCAGCTAGTTATTGCTGTGTAACAAAGCACCTCCACATTCAGTAGCTTGAAACCATAATCTATTATTATTATATCTCATGCTTCTGTGGATCGATTATGGATGGGCTGGTCCAAGATAAGTTCCCTGTTGATCTCAGTGGGACTCGTCCATGCTTTTTGGGAGTAATGGGTACCCTGCTTTAATCTAGGCTCGTCTGGGTTAGCTAAGCCGAGGCATCCCTGATCCAGTCTACTCTTACGTTTTCTGCCGGCTGAGCAGTCACGTTCTGCTCATGGTGGTGACAGAGGCACAGAAGTAGCAAACCCCGTCACACAAAAGTATTTCAGGACTGCATCACATTTGCTGACATTCCATTGGCAAAGAGTGTCCCCTAGGGCCATAGCATAGTGGGAAAGCACTGTCGCCCAGTTACATGGTAAAGGGTGTGGATGTTGTGAGGGGTGAAGAATTGGACTGCTGATGCAATCTACCACAGATGCCTGCCATGCTTCTGGCTAGTTCTCATTATAGTTTTCCCCTTGGTCCACTCCACACAAGTCTCCTCTCTCTCCACCCACAGGTCACTACTCCTATTGGCTTGCTCTGTGAGCTTCTGGGGAGGAGGAATGAGACAGAACTGCAGACCTGTTGGTATGGCTTGGCCTTCTTGCAGAGAATGGGAGGATAAAGGTACCCCCTTGAGTTTGGCTTTGAATCCATGGCATTGAGAATGGATGTGGAGTCTGGCACAATGTTGTGTGGGCTGAGGCTGAATGTGGGACACACAAGTGCAGGTTTACAAAAGCAATTGAGAAAGGCCTTGGCTGAAAAGCAGAGACTATATGCAGCTTAAATACTGGGGCGATTATATCATTTGTGGGGCTTTGCAAGCTAATTTGTTTGCTGCTTTTTCAATTTGCCATTCAGTTTCCATGGTTTCACGGTTGGTCAGAGATAGAATATTTAAACCCAATAGACAAAGCTTGAAGTTGGAGAGCTAAAATGGCCGTGGAATTGTTTTATAGCATAGACCGGTGGAAAGACGGCCATGTACAAAACCGAGAGAATTGGAGTCTAATCCTGGCTTTGCCACCTTCATGCTGAATTATTTTTCCGTGCCTCAGTTTCCCCAACTGTAGTGTGCTGTGAGCTTTTAGGTGGCTCCTGCCAGCTCTATATCAATCATAACAACAATAATACATAGAAGTAACAGCAGTAACAATAGCTGGCGATTGCTTTGTGCCAGGCATGTGTCAGGTATGTTTGCCATCTCATTTCCTGCTTATGATCAGCACAGGAGAAGGAGATGAGATCCGCAGGCCCATCTGAAGGTGAGGAAACAGAGGCTTGCCCGACATCACACAGCTAATAGTGTCAAAGCTGGGATGGGAAGCACATCTGTTTCATTTCGGGTCCTGGGGTCTTCACATCTGTGCAACCTGTCTCTAGGGTCCTATTCTTTTCATTGCTGTCTGGTGGCACTTTCTGTGTGTTCACCGTCTGGTACTATAGCCGCTGGTTGCACTGGATGCTTGAAAGGTGGCTCATGTGACCGAGGGACTGCATTTTTAGTTTTACTGAATTTTAATGCTTTAGCTTGAATTTTATAGAGCCACAGGTGGCTGAGAGCTCCCTGCTGGACAGAGCATGAGGGAGCAGGGACCCAGTCACATTCAAGTGCAGTGTAGCCTACTGTTTACAAGCAGGGGTGAAGACCAATTTTCTGGGCCTGAATACCCGTTCTGCCACTTATTAGCAGCATGACCTTGAGCAAGTTACTTACCTTCTTTGTGCCCCAGTTTCCACATCTTTAAAATGGGGATAATAATGGGTTGGGGGTGAGAACTGTACAAGTTAATACACTTAGAACAGTGCCTGGCACATAGTAAGAGTTGTATATGTGATTATCATATTGTTACACCCATAAATGAGAAGACGAAAACAACCTGATGCCATTTGATTCCCACAAAACAGAGCGAGGTGGTGTAGTGGGCGGAGCTTGTGCCTGGCCCCACCCCCTCCAGTTCCTTTACCTGCTCCATGCATCCGTCCTCCCGCCACTGCAGGCTTTGCCACTACAGCTCACACCTGCCCCTGCCACCTTCAGAGGACTGCTCTGGGGCACTGGAGCCTTCCTGACCACGGGGAGAACCGATGTGCCGGGGAATCTACGTCATCTCCACTCCCGGAAGCCTGTAGTCAATAGTTGACTAGTGTGGCTATAAAATGTCTAGCTCCTCTGCCTCCAGAAAGACAGCCCCCAAGTCTGAGTGTTGTTTACACCCCAAAGCTCCCCAAGGGATCGGCTGAGTCTGGCACTCCAGAAACTGCACCCTCATGGCTCCTCCCACTCTGAGCCCTGCTTCCCTGTGACACCATCCGGTTTCTCCTTAGTGAAACACATGACCTCAAAATCTTGCCCCAGGGCCTGCTTCTGGAAAACAGACCCCAAAAGGTGCTCTTTACTTTTTTTATGCCCATACTTTAACCCTGCAGGATATCTCTACTTATTTTATAGGTGAGGAACTTGAATGTCACATGGTGGGAAGTGAAGGTCTACTGTGGACACCAGAGTATGTCTTCCTCCAAAGGCCACACATTGCTATTCAGATGACCACAGAGGGCTGCCCACGCCTATGGGAGTGCCACACTGATGGCATACAAGGAAACCCTCCCATGTGGCTGCTGCGCACCGGTTTACAGTTGGCACGTGTTCTTCCTTCGCCTGTTGTGAGCTATTTGCAATACGATCCCAGCTTATACTCCACGCCTTTACAGGGCATGATGACGTGTAGACGTGTGTTTGGGGGGAGATGCAGACTGCCGTGGACAACCCGGAGCGGGCGGTGATTAAGGCCCCGGTGCCTCCTTCCTCTGCAGACACACAGGGCGCCCCTCTTCCTGTCACAGCTTCCCCACGGGCCAAGTCTGCGTATCTATCTCTGCGTAAAGACTGCCTTTAGCACGAGGCTCATTTGCACAGTCACTGAAGAGTGGTGGAGGGTGATTAGGAACCAGACACCGTGCAAGATGAAAAGAACACTCCAAGAGGTCAGGGAACTTGCTCAAGGTCAAGCAGCCTGTCAATGCAGAGCTGGGGTTTGCACGCGTATCTTCTCAGTGTCAGTTCTGGTTGCTTCCCGCTCCTCCCTCCAAAGAAGCTTTGGAAAGGATGGAATATGCAAACTCCTGTCTAACTTGCCTTGGATGCTTAACTCAGATCTTCGTAGGTTCCCTTGTCCCCTTGGAGATGTAAATGACTCAGACCCCTGCTGATCCCGGAGGAAGTCCAGAGCCTGTCCCATGGGTTTCTGTGGAGTCCCAGAGGCTTGCTGTGTCCTGTGCTCAACTTCCTGTGCGTCTCTCTTAAGCACAGCAGGACTGAGCCGTGCATCTCCTCTTCTCTTTCTGTCCCCCACAGGTGAGTCCACTCACACCAAGCAATGGAGACCTGGCTGGAGATTTCACAGGGGACACGCTGTGGCATCACTGATTGGCCGTCCCATCATTGTGAAGTGTCATTTCTCCCTCAGGTAATCTCAATCTATCCTCCTCTTTTTGGTTTCTCCTCTTCTTCCAACCTCATTCTCCACTCTGTCCCCATCCCCTTTCCCCAGAGTAACTTCTGCAGACTTGGTGCCAGCCACACTCAGACTGGGGGTCACGTGACAGAGGAACCAGGGCTCCCTGCTGTGCAATCGAACAGGCTTCTCCCAAACACCGATGGTGCCCTTCCTAAGGGCATCTTGTCCCATGGGCTCTTGGCAATGTCAGTCACATCCACAAAATACACCTCATGTATCAAATAATATTCAACTTGTTTCTCTACTTTTATGAGTCAAATGCACAATGTTGATAGAAATATCCAAATTAATTTCCCCCTACCTTCAAGAGCCTGTGCTCACCCACAGGATCGAGATGCTAAACTGCTCTTATCTAGTTGCCTTCATGATCTCATATTTCAGCTTCCCCTTGGGATCAATGCTGCCTCCCCTCCCATATTGTATCTTTGACATCATTTTGCCCTGTACATCCTCTTCCTGCCTCGAAGGCTTTGCCACCTACTTTGGGAGCTTTATAGCTGCCAACTTCTGCACACTGTAAAGATTCTAAGGACCTGGATCTGACCTGGTGACTATCCACTGCTCACTAGTCACTGAACCTACTGCGTAGCCACCTCTCCAGGTCTGAACTCAGGGCCAAGAGCTCTGCCTCATTCCTCAGGACTTGATCTTGGCAGTGGAGGAAACTAACATAATAGCCTTCTCATGGTGGCCTGTTTTAGTTGCAGCCAAAAGCAGCCTCCTGAGTGAATTAGCTAACCTGGGCAGTCTCGTTGTGGGTAAATGTATGGTTTTCATTAGGCCTTTGGAACAACTGGAAAATAGCTCATATATCTTATACTATTTTCTAGCCCAGTGTTGTCCAGTAGAACTTGCTATGATGGTAGAAATGTTATCTGTCTGTACTATTCAATATAGTGGCCACTAGCTTCATGAGCCTATTGAGAGCTTGAGACATAGCAAGTGCAACTGAGGAACTAAATTTCTAATTCTATTTAATTTTAATTAAGTTTAAAAATAAGGGGCTACATAAGGCTAGTGGCTAACATACTGGTCACTGCAGCTCTGGAGGTTTGCTCTAGGACTCAGGTACACAGGTAAGAAACCAAAACCCAAACTAAAAAACCACGTATGAAATCATTAGACAATAAATAGGTCAAAGGAGGGTCCATTGACTAGAAAGTCATATTGGTGAGCATTGTTAATTATCTACTCTGTGCCAGAGGATTACATACATGATCCCATTTAGTTTTCCCAACAGCCCTGTAATAGCTGCTGTTATCCTTTTTTAACAGATAAGAAAATTCCACCTTGGAGGGCTGAAGTGACTGGTCCAAGTTGCATGGTGAGCTAAATTAGAACTCAGGGCTGTCTGACTTTGAAGTTAATGCGTGCTTTTTACATTGTTCAGACTTTCTCTCATAGGGCTTTAAATAAGTCATTCATCTTTACATAGGACGTTCAACAGCTCGCTTGGTCACTGTCCTCTCTTCTGGGTGACGATAACATGGACAGTTTTGTAGAACAATTAGGCTTTGTTATTGTCAAGTCCAAATAATAGAATCGTCATTGCCACAGAGGTTTGTTTCAGTGTACACACAAATGCACACACCACACAGACACACACATGCACAGAGACAGACACACACACTTGCATACAAACACACCCAGCTTGACTTTTCCCTTTCAACTTAAACCCAGCCTTTTTCTCTAGTGAGAAGACTTTGTAACAAGGCAAAAGGTTCAATATCCAAAGATAGAGAGCAGTGGCCCGTGGTTGGAAAGAGGCATGGATCTCCTAAACGTTGCTCTTTATCTAGGTTCCTCCCTGTTACCGAAAGTTTCCAAATGTGAAATTGACTAAGGCCAGAAAACAACTGATCCTAAACATTTGCTGACCTAGGAATGACTGCCCACCTGAGAAGTGTCCTCTGTCCCTGTATGTCATTGATTGGAAGAGCACTCCCAACCAGTGGGATGTAGGGAGAAGAACAGCAATGATTGATGGGTGACAGCTCCCAGGTCTGCAGGCTCTATAAATGAGGCCTGAAGAAAAGACTTTATGAAGAAATCTAGGGTTTGAGTGCTCTCTGAGCAACAGAGGCTGTGTCTCTACTCCGCCCCCCTCAGCTGGCCCAGGAGAAGTGGAATGATGATGCCGTAGTGGGTGATAACAACATAATTGGGGATTCCTGGATGGGCAGCCAGGTTACCATGATTCTACCTCTTATAACTGAAATCTTGTTGTGACTACATCCTGTTTCGTCTAATTTAGTATCTCTTTCTGGTTGAGAAAAGATTTCCAGGATCGTAAGTCTTGATTTCTGCAACCCCAAATGGTGAGAAAGTCAACCCAAGCTGTCTTTGAGGAAATAAGTCAAATGCCAGATTGGGTGCTGTCTTCATTAAGGCGATATTAGTTGCTGTTAATACACACACTCTAAAACTCAGTAACTTATACAATAGAAGTGCATTTCACCCTCACATGAAGTCTAAGCAATGGTAGAATAAATATGGAAATGGGCTCTGCTCCACACCATCATTTAGGGATTCAGGCTGATGGTGGCTCTACCATCTTACACAGGTGACTTCCAAGGCTGCTCTTGGCATTGAGGCCCAGCCAGCAGGTAGAAGTAGAAAGAATGCAGGTCCACCTGGGAGGTTTTATGAGCCAAGCTTGGATGTGGCAGACATCACTTCTGCCCACATCTCACTGGCAGTACTCAGCCATATGGCCCCAGCTAACCCCAGAGGAAGCTGGGAAACAGTCTAGCTGTGGTCCCAAGGTGAAAGGAACAGATCTGTTGGTCAGCTAGTTATTCTTTGCTATAGACCTTAATCCCTCAGCTGTTAGATGAGATTAAAAAAGAGACGAGCGCTTTTGTATACAATTCACTCCATGGCCAATGGGTTGGGGTAAGTTGTTGTGTTGTCTTTCAGAGCATTGCCCTAGAAGCCACTTAAGCTACACGTAAAGAGGACCACAGAAGAGAAGGTCGGGTAACATGTAGGGAGAGATCTGACTACTTATTGGACTCTGTGTGCCAACCAGTCATGTCTGCTCAGTGAATGAGCTGAAATAAGCCAAAGCCAGTGTCATCAATCAAGTAGTGGATAATATGACGTTTTAGGCCCAGCATGCTTTGGCCATTGATATTTTCCCAGTTTTACCAACTGGCTCGATCCTTCGCCCACGGAGTGTCCCAGCCATACTGGCCTTTCGGTTCTCTGAATACTTCGTATCATTACTGTCTCCGTACTTTTGCGTAAGTTCTTCCTATTTCCTAAAATGTGCCAGATGTCCTGATGTCCCCACTTACTACAAGCACGAGGCAGGCAACATTACAGTGTCTTCGAATCATCTCTTCCTTGGACTCCCTGCCTGATGGGGTGGACTTGGATTCTAGTGGTAGAAACTGCTGCCTGTGGGTTAAGCTAAGATTTTGTCTTTTGTGTGGTTGATAAAGTGCTATTGACGCCTACGGCCCACCTCATGCATAGGCCTTGTAATAATTTTAATGTAGAAATTAAAGAGCAAAAGTTGGCCAGCTTTGTGCTTTTATTAACCACAATTTCTAGGCATTATTACTTTTTCTTTGTTTCATGCCATTTCCTTTCAGCGAGAAATCTTCTTAGTACACTTATTTGCTTTGGATAATAATATGGTGTGTGTGTGTGTGTGTGTGTGTGTGTGTGTGTGTGTGTGTGTGGTGTGCGTGTGTGTGCCACTTAAAAGATTGTGCCTGGGCCAGGTTGGCACTTACAGAAGTTGAAGATAAATAATGCTTTTTTTTTGGGCTAAATTTCCCCCATTATCATTTTCAGACCACATTCTGTGCTGCTGCTATTTTTCTATAAAGTCACCCAGTGGTGTTTCTGGCCAGAGTTATTTAGTGGAGGTGGAGCGAATTGAAAGTTTAATGAAACCAAACAAATATTTATTGAATACTCGCATTTCTTTGTTTAAGTCCCCCTGAAGCCCTGTGAGAGGGCGTTATTTCCCCCCTGTTGTTTTAATCTCCATCCCGCCTTCGGTGCTGTCTCTGGCCCTCTCTAAAACCCCAGTTCTTAGTGCAAAGTAGTGGAATATCCAGTTTCCTTGTGGGAATAAGCTGAATTGTGAGGTTTTTTTTTTCTCTATTTCTACCCAGATCACTGAGAACGAAGATGCCAGCTTACCTAAGACTCACCTCAAAGGAGATCCTATAGAGTATGAGAATGGCTGGTTAGTCCCACCCTCCCCCAGAAGATAAGTAAAGCAATTGTGAAGGTGAGAGAGGTCATCCTACCCCTCCCACTGTAAGAGGAAAGGAGCTGGGGGTCGCATGTCCGTCTCCCCATGAAGGGTGGAGAAGCCTGTTCTGGTGCTTCCTGTCCAGAGCCTAAGCAAAGGCTGGGGACTCACACGGAGACCTCACATGAGCTAAGCATAAAGCAGTAGTGGAGAGGGACCACTGAGAGAGAGGTCAGCACCCAGGGATGGCTCACGTTCCTACTGCGTGGATGGCAGAATTGCTGTGGCAAGGTGCGTATTGTTACCAGGATTCCATCCCTGCTGTTTCCATGGCCTTTGCCCAGGGACAGTGCAGTACCTCCCCTGAGAGGTGGAGTATTAGCTTCTGCTCTGTCCAGCCAGCCCTGTAGCTTGTGTCAGCCAGTGAAATGCGGGTGGAAGTAACAGTGGTCTAGTTCTGAGCCTGGAGCTGGAAGGGCATCGTGTGTTTTTGCTCGCTCTTTTCGCGCATATGCCATCATCGTGAGAAGATAGCAGGGTAGCCTGCTCTCCCAGAAACACGTGAGACATGGGAAGAAACCATGCCAGTCACTCCACAGACCTCAAGCTTGAAACGGAGCCTTCTGGCTGGCCCTCGGACCCGTGAGTGTGACAATAAATGCTTATTGCCGTAAGCCACTGAGTTTGGGGTAGTTTATTACACAGCACTGTTGTGGCAACAGGTAACTGATGCAGTCTGTAAGGGTCTGAAGTGAGGCGTGGAGTTAGGTATGGTCGGGGCTGGCTCACCAGTCCAGGACACTTCCTGGTGGAGTGAGGGACCAGCATCTCTGGAAAAGGTAGGGAACTATATCGATGTGATTACCCACAGCAGGGCCTGTGCAGAAGGCCCTGATGGAAGCCCAGAGACTATCAGATACCTCACATAATAGATGTAATGTCCAGATGTGCCCGGAGTGGGCAGCATGGAGACCCCTCAGGCTTGGAAGAAGAATGTGTATCAGGCAGGAGGTTTGAACTGAACAGTGATCCTTTCAACAAATATTTACTGAGCACCTACTGTGAACCAGGGACTGTTCTAGGTGTTGTGTATATGGTGGTAAACAAATCAGCCCATGTCTCTGCCTTCTTACACCTTACATCCTAATTACTAGTGATGATGATGATGGTGATGATGATGGTGATGATGGTAATACCAATATTATGTTGAACATTTACTTGAGATAAGACTAAGTTTTCAAATAGGAGTGACTGAAAAAATGACTACACGGGGCTGTGTGGACTGAATTGGGCTGAATTTGAGTTTCTCACTGTCAAGTAGGAACAGAGGCTTGTTAAAACAGAGGACGGGCGATATGGAACTGAAGTCACTGTGTGCTCACGTGCATAACTTGTGACCATCCCGTTCTAACTGTGACACCAGCAAGCACGCACCCCTGCTTCCCTGACTGCTCTCTCTGCCTCCTGTCCTTCCCCAGGGGCTGCCTTCCCCCGAAGGCACTACTATACCCATCATGCCCAAGAGGAGTGTCACGTGACACTCAGTGTTCTAGAACATTCTCTTGGCCACAGATGCTTTGTCCTTATTCCACCATTTTTATGTGGCAGCCCTTTTTCTAAGACTCATGTGACTCTCCAGATCTACTACCCTCTATCTTTTCTCATCTTTCTGGTCCTTCTTGAAGATCCTGACTCACAGGCTTCCTTGCCACATCGAGTCCTACCACTACCTTGAAGGAACTTGGCACCTCTGAAGACGGCATTGCCAGTACTTCCCTCGAATATTTCCTTGGCTTTCTCAGAGACAACGATCGACACCTCCACACACTTCAGCTACCCACTCCTATCACCAAACCATGAATGTTGCTTTCCTCTCCTCAACTCCCTGACCTCTTCCTTCCCTCCTCCCTCTCTCCTTCCCTCCATCCTGTCCTTCTTCCCTCTTTTATTCCTTCCCTCCTGCCTCCTTTCCTCCATCCCTCCCTCCCAATACACTGGGCTTTGGAAATACAATCGTGATAAAAACAGGCACAGTCTGTACCTCAAGGGATTCATCACTGACCACAGTTTCCTTTCTTTCTGTGCCCTCATTCCTTTGCTCCTATGACACCCGGTACTCACTGACCTCAAGTTCTGAGACTGCCCCAGCCCTGGGAGTACAAAATCCATCCCCACATTTGGTTTTCACACGAATCCTGCGAAGCATACACTGCTGCTACTACTACTATTATAAATAGCAGCTGACTCGTATCTAGTGCTCCGGACATGCCAGCACCGTGCAAAGGACCTCATCTGCACTCACTCATCACAGCCTCAAAAACCCTCGGAAGTGGATGTTACCCTTATCCCCCTCTCACTGAGGAGGAAACTGAGGTACTCACGGCACGAGGTGATCCTGGAGGAGGGGCGAGGGAAGTCAGACAGCTGCAGTGTGGTGTGGGGAGTGAGTCTTGGGAAGACGGGATGGGGAGAGGCCAAGAAAGGAAGAGGGGAGGGAGCTCAGGGTGGCTTCAGCCATGGGCGAGGAGAGGGTGGGCACAGGTGGGTGAGGGGGACCGTGGGAGAAACGTGTATCCTCTTCCATCGCCGCACTCAGCAGTAACGCCACAGTTGAATAATTCTATTGAAGAAGGCAGTTTTATCTTTTGCAGGAAGCTTGGAAACACTTAAAAACCATCTTGCATTAAGGGCCTCTGAGGCTTATCGTATTTGAATTAGAAAAATGCATGGGGTCTCCAGCCTGTGAAATCCCAGAGGCTCCTAACTTCTGCTTCCCAGCTCCTTCCCCTCCTCTCTGGAGTGGGGACGACAGTCATCAAACAGCACTTGGCATTCGTCTACCCAGAGTGTTCGCTTCTGTTGTCCTCCCCTCCGCCACCTCCTTTGCTTTTCAAGGAGCTGAAAGCTGTTGATGTAACTGATGGTAGTAATTCAGAAGGCTGTAGTTTACTTTTTATTTTTAAAGGTATTTGAATTGTAAAATTACGGCTTGTAGCCAGGTTTAGGACCATCAGAAAAATTGCCAAAGAACCTGTGAATCAGAGAGTAAATCAGTTTGAATCTTGTTATGTCAGTAGAGAAAAATGAAGGGCTAGTAACAGGCTCGTCTGTGTTCTGTGAGCAAGGGTTGTGTATTTCTCTCTAGCATCTGTCGCAAGTATAATCGCAGTGTCGTGCCTTGAGTAACTATGTAGTCTGTTCCTTCTACTAGATTCTAAGCATGATGAAGGCACGTTCCCTCTCGTCTACTGCAGTTTCCCTGTATCTGGAATATGGAGCTTGATCAATAAATATCTGTTGAATAGGAACACATGGGTGACTGGATGAAGCCGAATGAAATCCACAGCTGGCAGAGGTGGTGGAGTCCCTGCTTGCATTAATTGTCTCTCTAGTCTAGATGTCTCTGCTTGGTGTGGGCCATGATAAATAGAGCATTCTGGGAAGGAGGGTGCTTATTTGTGCTTGGGTGG
>CM053503.1:7000349-7021103 GCA_028627145.1 Eidolon dupreanum
TGTTTTTAGTGAGTGCCAATCAATGCGCCAGGCACATAAGACAGTAACAGACAAGATAGCGTGCTTCCAGCATTCGTGGTATTTACGTTCTCTTTCCTATGATTCCACCTTCCATGGCATGTGTAAGTACCCCCACTCTTAGAAATGTCCCCCTGCCTCAACCCAAGCACTGACACTGGCCCTGTTATGCATGCTAACTACCCTTTTGGCTACGCATGATCTGTTCTCAGCCTCCTAGGGATTTCTCTCTAGTCTGGTCCTTTTTACCCAAAATCACTAAACTACCTCATTTGGACACCCCTTCCCTACTTTCCTGCATGGACAACTACCAGGTATATGTAATGATGACCATCTTCTGAAATCCTGAGCAGAGAAGCAGAAGAGGGTAGCTGGGACCTCTTTCTAAAACTGCGGATCATTGGTGGCTGGGAAGTCTATAACACAGGGAGCAGGCTACAATAACTGGATGAAGAAATTGGGGCTAAGGGATAACAAGGATTGAAAAATGAAATAAAACTAAGATTAGCATGTAAAATGCCTGCTACAAGGTCCTGTAACTGTTATAGGTGGGTTGAAAATTGGCTTTGAGCTCCCTGGCAGCCAAAATAAAAAGGGAATGATTAGTTGTAAGATTTTCATTGTCCATGGGTTGAAAACAAAATAATTTGCCAGTCAAAGCTTAGATTTTCTTTGTACAGGGAAGAAAAAAGAAAAGTTCCCTTGTGTGCTTAGTAAGAGGACTCTGTCTGACGTAGTGGGACATCTTAACAAAAATTACTGTATCGAAATGTGCTTGCTTTGTGAAGTCATTTCACATTCATGGGAAGTAGCCTTGGGAATGGCTATCTCTTCAAGGTCAGGCACCACTTTTCTATTTCCCTTGGGTCTCCTTATGGCATCTAGAGTGTCCTTCTGTGCATAGGAGTTTCCCTGTCAGTGCTATTGCCTGATTTATGCTTAATTAGGTGTCTGCAGAATCTCTGTGTCTCATTCTCCATTGTATCTAAGAAACATCCCCTGACTTTAAAAATTGCTGATGGGTAACTGAGAAGGAAAATAATTAGTGAGGAAAATCGAAGCAATGCGCCCAGAATTTATGGCCATTCTTACAGAGATATCTTTTAGGGAGTAAGTATTACCATAAATCCCAAGGGCAAAACAATAGAACTGATGTAAAAGCAGAGAAGCCAAGTTAGCAAAAAAAACCCTTGGAAGTTTGTGCACTTTGTTTTCTGGAAGACAAAAGGAGCTGCCATCAGGTTGGTTTTCTGGGTCAGTGACTTGCCCCCTTGCCTTCCCTCTTTTCCCATGCCCCGTCCTGACATTCGAGGGATGTGAAGTGAGATCTGCCTGGGGATGGCCAACGTGAATAGGTTGTTCATCGAGTGACAACCTCCTCATTAGTTACTTCCAGCTGTTTGCAAAGAGAGCATGGCTGGGAAGGCGAAGGTTTCTTTTTCAGAATTACAGCACCGGAAATGCACAAACAAACCAGACCAGGTTGGCGGATGGGGAGACACTTAACTCCCCCCTGCGTGGAAGGGCCTCCATTGGAGGAATTCCCCAGGCCTCTCTCTCTCTCTTTCTCACACCTCCATCACTGGGAGAGCAGACACTTACTTGAGTGGGTAGTTTGGAGAAGGAGCTGGGCATTCCTCACTTGGCCCCTTTCTGTTTTTCTCTTCATTCTACCTGTCTGCAGAAAGCACACACTCTCTATTCCTCCGTGTTGTAGGTTTTTATAGCCTATAGGTGCTCAGCACTGTTTGTGACCAATTCTGCCCAATTCTGGGATGTGGCATGAGGAAGCCAACTATTGCCACTTACTTAAGCCTTGGTCCGCAACAGCCATACGATAGCAAAGGTGATATTTCAGATCCCTACTGCCTGACTCCTTGGCTTATTCCTTTTTTGGTCTCGTACCAGAGTAGGGAAGGGGTGTCCTGTATTTGGATGCCTAAAAGTCCTACTCTGACCATGAGCAGGCAGCTGTACCTTTATGACACAAGACAGCGAGCCTGGGCAAAGGCTCACACGATGGAATAGTTTACAGGAGGACTCACGGTGGCTAGCGGATCTCCTCAAAGTGTCAAACTCTGTATGAGAGAGGCCATCCACAAAGTAAAGTTGAAGACAGCAGGTGGTAGGTATTGGTGGAAGCCCGTGTCTCCAGGTGAGGGTTTAGGGGCAAGCAGATCTGGGAAACCAGGAGGGCAGTCTACAGTAGGCGTGTTGTGTTTTTGCTTGTTGAAGATCCATTTCCTCTTCTGGCAACTGTGTTCAGTCTCCATTGAGAAGCTGTTTGTCTCTTAGAGCAAGTGGGGCTTCTCCTGCCTCTCTCCAAGTATGGGTATCAGGCTGATGAATTGCAATCTGGGGACATTAATGGAACTATTGGGAAAAAGAAACTCTGCCTTGGGACTGGTAGGCTGGCCGGATGCAAGTCAGAGGTCACCAGTGGGCATTTTACCACCAAGAAGGGATATGGCTCATACACATCACTATGAAACCAACAAAGAGGAAAGCAGAGGCAAGACATAGAAACAGTATCTGTGTCAAGCTATGCCAGAAGCTAGCCACCTGGACTCTTTAATTGAGAGATACATTCCCCTTTTGCTTTAACTTATTTAAGTTAGGTTTTCCCCCCTCCCCACTAAAACTAAAATAACCATTAATATAGAACTCAAACAAGGGTTATAGTTTGGAAGGAGAGAGAAGTCATGTACTTATTCTTTCTCACTTGCACAGATATTCACTGAGCAGTTGCAAGGAGCCAGGCTCTTGCTGGGTCCTGGTGAGATGAATAAGGTACCATCCTTGTTCTTAGGAGTTCATAGGCTAGCAGGAAAGACAGACAAATCAAGTAACCATAATGTGATGTAGCTCATGAGATAGGGGAGGCAAGTGGACAGCACTGTGGTAGCCCAGGACAGGGACCATTGCTGAGAGGGAGCAGTAAATTGGGACTTAAGAATGAGCAGGATTTAGAAAAGCAGAGAATAATAAAATGGTATCTATGAAAATGTGGAGAAGGGAGAGTTCAGGGTGAGGTGGGAGGCAATATATAGTAATGATGATGAAGGGAAGTATGTCTAGTGAGCATTTATTGAGTGCTCATTATACACAGAACACTCTTCCAAGTATTTAAATACACAATCTCATTTAATCTTCATAATTCCATGCTGCAGATACCTATTTTATAGGTAAGAAAGTTAAGGAATTTGCCAGAAGCTATATAGCAGGCCAGGGATATAAAGCACAACATATGGACTGATGATGGTAAATGAAATTTGAGTCAGGCCCAGATTATGAACAAATTTGAATATAAGGCAAAGGGTTTAGTTAGAAGGCAGAAAGTGCACATTTATTGAGTGCCTACTGTATGCCAGGCATATACCTCATATCAAATCTTTACAACTCCCCTGTCTGAGAAACATTAGCTACATTCTTACTACCAAAACTCACATATATTTTCATTTTCTCTAAGTCATGCTAGTAAGTAGCAAAAAGAAAAAAAAAAAAAAAAGCTTGACCCCTTAACATATTCTCTACTATATTCTTCCCTACTCTTGCTTTATGACAATTATTTTTAATCCTTCTTTTGACTTCTGGTCCTCTGATGAAAGCTATCAGTTCTGATACAAACAAAATTTAAAAATGGAAATACAAACAAAATTTTGCTCGTGATTTATTCCATTGCATGAGAATTTGATTTCCTTCATAGGGATGTACTAGAAAAACAAGTTTTACAAAGAATTATTTCTCTCCCATTTTTTCCCCCCTGTGAAACATTTATGGCCACTTCCTTAAAAAAAAGCAATACATCCTAATTTTACAAATGAATAAAATATGTAAATTTAAGTTCCGCTGAATCGTGAATTTTAGCGAGAAGCCCGCTGTTATTAGACAAAATAAGAAAAAGAAATTTCGAAACTGTCTCTGCGTGACAACATCATTTTTGCCATCTCATCATCTTCAACATGGTTTTGTTGGCCATAAGTCCCCCAAACTGTGACTCACAAAGGTGGGGAAACCACATCATTGGCCCCAGAGCTCACTTTGCCAGACAGGGTCACATGTGTATCAAGAAGCTCCAGAATTCCCTGAGACTATTTGAGTTTAATTTCTTTGTATAATCCCCTTTGTCCCAGAGTTAATGAGCTCAACTTTGGCAAGTTCTCTGAATTCGTGATTCTGTCTGTGTCAGCAAGGTGAGGATTATGACACCAGTTCTACTATAAGGCTGTCTATGTGATAATAAACACCAAAAGTAGGCTCAGCTGAGTCTTATTCTAAAACTCAGTGTGTTCGGGATAAATACACAGACCCCAATCTGCCCTGTTTCCAGGTGTCTGCAGATTTCTGCTTGCAGAGAAGATTTTGTCATTGTGGACAAGTCTCCAAAAGCATTTCTTCTGGACTGGGAAACAGGAGAATTCTCCATCTCTCAGCTCCTGCAGAGCAGTGAAATGGCTGAAAAGCTTGGTGTGTTTGGTGTCCATAAAGGTAGACGTTGAGCTTAAGTTCTAAGTTGTTGCCTTATCCAGCTTGCCCAGACTGTCTACCGAGAATTTCTCCCAGTTGTATTGTTCTAAGAAAGGGTATTCTTTAATCTGCAGAAAACATGACTGCCAGAGGTTTAGCGAGGTGCCTCGAGTTGCGTCTTCTTGAAGCTGGTACACCTGCCTGCAGAAGGGCTTCGAGGCCTCTTCTATCTTGATAAAATGTATTGAAACAGTGGTTCAAGGTGAGGACAGCAGGCAGTTCTCTGAGGCTGACTGGCTGGGTCTGACATTCAAGCATACGGATAGAGAAAGCAACAAGAGACAATGTCACCTGCTGCTTCTTTCTTCACCGAACAGTTCTCTGTTGCTATGTGACCAACTAGCCACAATTCAGCAGCTTCAACAACAGCCATTTATCTGGCTCATGATGTTGTAGGTTGACAGTTTGGGCGGGTCTCAGCTGGTGGTTCTGGTCTGGACAGGGCCCAGTGGATCTCTCCTGGGTTCCCTCAGGCACCTGCATTAATGTTGGTGGGTTGGCAGGGCCCTCCGGTTTGTGATGGCCAGTCCGGTCTCTGTGGTAGGGATGTCTGAGCCCTCTCTCCACACGGACTCTCATTCTCTAGCAGGCTAGCCTGGGCTTCTTCAAGTGGTGGCTGGGATCCGTGGAAAGCCAGAGGACAAGCCTGCGAGAACAAGCCCAAGAGCTTCTCAAGCTTTTTTGTGTATATGTCACCCGTGCTCTTGTCCTACTGATCAAATCGAGTCACATGGTCAGCCCAGATTCAAGGCACGGACCAAAACTCCAACCATGAGTGAGAGGGGCTATCTTGTGAGGATGTGGCTACAGGGAGCAGAAGAATTTATGGCCATTTCCCCAATCTATCACATTCACAAAGCACAAAACAAACTCTTCCAGGGTTAACAGGGGCCAGTAAATTACAGCCCTTCTCCCACTTCTGTGTTTAGAACTGGTCAAGAGAAGCACATGGGATTCAGATGGGGCAGTTCCAGTATTACCTTTATTACCGGTAAAACTGGAATGAAGGCATGGTTCGCATTTGTAGCCAGAACAGACTTTCTACAGCCCCCTCTCCCCTGGAATTAAAGTAAACCATCTGGAATTGAGACATCTCCCTGCAGGAACTTAAAAAATGTGTGTGTGTTGGGTAGGTGGATGCCAGCGAGAAAGAAACGGAAGTAAGAGACTGGATGGAGACACTTTATCCTCTGCCCTATAGGGAAAGGTGGGCCAATGGATGCTAGACACCTTTTCTGCCATCAAAGAGACAAAGAGAAATCTGTGTGTGGGGGGGGGGGAGGGGGGATTGTGACTATTTTATGGGCCTAGGTGGGAAAGCTGTGAAAAGGAGCTAAATGGTTCCCTTTAACCAGGACATGTTTCTAAGCAACGAAGGTGTTATTTTTTGTGCCCTGAGTACCATTTTTTAAAATCTCTCCTCTAAGTGAAATTTTGCTTGGCAACGAAACTATTCATTGTTTTGAAGATGTGGATGGCCGGTGAAATTTCCCAGAAGGACTTGCAAAATAGGATTCTTCCTTGGTGGGGTAAGTGAAATAGATGAAAACCAAAGAATCGGTTGCATTCAAAGACATCAGTAGTTACATCCTGTTGCAAGTTGAAGGGAAATAGCCGTCAGTTCCATGACCTGTGTCCATACATGAGAAGAAATTTAATGTTTTGGGAGTGGTGCCATTTGATAGAGGGGCTGCTCCCGTTTTCTTCCAGTGCTGCAAGACCCAAAGCAGCTTAACCGTGGCATTGCAATGAACTTGTTCGTGTGCAATTCTATGAGCAAATGTTGGCAGGTGAATTTGCATAGTCACAATAGTCCTCAAAACTTAGGGTTGTAAAAAATGTTAATTTGTATTATTTCTATGTGAAAGAGTGTCTTAACTCTCATGTCTCCAATCCCAGGGACAGTGGAGAAGTTAATTTTGCAAAACCAGGTAGGCTCTGCTGAGTCTAGTTTAAAACTCAGTGTGTTCGGGATAAATACACAATGATTTGTTTGCCCTTCGATTCTCAGGGAATGGGCATCAGAAGAACATGATCATCCTCTGACCTCTGATGAGAAGTTGGTCCTTGTCATCGTGTGCTGACATTTGCTTCTGTGGTCCTATCTGGCCTTCTGTTGATAGGCAATGCTCTTTGTGAACTTCTTTGCCTTGACCCCCCAAGCTCTTTTGGGTCAGCTGCCTTGTCTCAGCACTTCTGCTCTCCCCTTGATGGCTTTGAAACTGTTAGTGTCTTCCACCACATACAGGGCCCCACCTACGAGGCCACTCTCAGGCCCACACAGCGAGACCCCTTCCTCTGCCCCTGCTAACTCACCACTCTCGTGCCCTACTGGGAACAGCCTCTCTGCATGCTTGCGTGCTTACAGATCCCCCCAAAACACTGGAAGGCAAAGCACAGTCCTCTGCTCTGAGATATCCCCCCCAAAATTTAGAGCTTCTAAGGAACCCCAACTTTCAATCCCTAGCAAAGGCAGAAAGTTCATTCCCTTCCTCTGGGATTTACCCCAAATAATTAACTCCTTCACTTCCCTTTCCCAGATTTCTGGTAAATTATCTCTTCTCAGCCCAGGTAATATATCTTCCCTCTGCTCAGCCTTCTTTATCTTCTATTTAATGCCTATGCCTTGTTTTGTTCAGGGCTCAGCTCTTGAATTTTTTTGCACAGGCTTTTAAGACTGCTGTCACTGTTATGGCATTCTGAAAACAAACTGGTTTTTTGTTTTAGGTTGCATCATTCTTCCCCACTGAGGGCAGGGTATAGAGAAAGCTTTTCCTGCTGGTTGACATGGTAGGGGGTGGGGGGACGGAGGGCAGAATTGAGAAGTATAAGAAAAAGGCATTTCAGTGAATGTCATAGAACTTTATTCTCCCATAGAAACTTCAACATCTTCCAGATAAGGTTTCTGTGTTGGGGCAAACTCACGTTTGATCAACAGTGCAGATTTTTTAAGTTAGTATTATTTTTACAAAGTTCCCCCTAGAGGCAGTGGTAACTCAAAACAATCTCTCTTGAGAAAGGGAATGAGGCTAGCAGCGCCGTGGCTGGGAGGCAGGTGACCACAGAGGACAGAATAGCTGGTGTGGACACAGGTATGGAGTTGACGCTGCCACCATCGGGTGGAGGAGAGCAGAAGGCTGGTCTTAGCTGGACAGTAACCTTGAGCTCCGATGTTGGCCCTGCCGGTAGTTCACCTGCAGTACTGACATGTCATCCATCAAGAAACTTTCTCTCAGCAAGAACACAGAATCTCTCCCCTCTGAAGAATAAGGAGAGCAGGGGCGAGGCACCACAGCTTTGTGCTACAGTGCTCTAAAGTTGGTGAACATGAACTTGCCTCTTGGTTTACTCTTTCCCAGTTACGTGACCTTGGGGCAAGTTACTTAATCACTCTAGGCCTCCGATTTTTGATCTGAAAAATGCCAAGCTGATGCAATGGCTAACACCTGTGTTTGTTAAGAGACTTAAGTAAACCATGGCATGTAAAGTCCTTGGCAGAATGTCTGGTACTTAATAAGTGCTTGATAAAGGTTAGCCATCATTCTCGTTGCGTTGTTTTTAACCTGTGTGGTTGTTGCTGTTGTGATCTGGGAGAGCGTGGTAGGTTTTGTTTTGTTCTTTTGCCAGCGATTCACACTATCTGACGTTACACTAAAATGGACAAGGGTCAGGTGCCACTTCAGTTGTAAGGCTGGTTATAAGTGTCCCTCGGCAAGATCACATTCAAACAAAATGACAGCCACATTGGAGTCCCACCATGCCTGGTGATGAAAATATGAACAAAGAATACATGAGCTGTGCTAAATTTTCAAGTTCTGGCTAGGGCTGATGTAGACCAGCCACGCTGAAATCATAATGGCAGTTGGATTTTCTTCTTTCCTTTCACTGACATCCTATTCCAGATACCATAAAATGGTGACCATGCTGATAGCACTCGTTAGAAGTGAAACAGTACCTTAATGATATAATTTGGCATTAAAATGCTTTTCTAGATAGGTAATTGATAATACACTATGAAAAAAAGTTATGTCTTGTTTTTGGATCAAACCATGTAATCCCAGGGCCCATAGGTGACATATTAAGAATTTCTGTTGCTGGTCTCTTTAAGCGCCAATAGGCCAAGCCATCTGTCCATCCCCTAGATCACTCAGCCCAGGCTGTATACATAGTACAGCGTGGTATACAGTAGGTATATAACAGATGTATAAGAGGTGTATAATAGGCAGCCATTCAATTGAATTGAAAAGTGTTCAGGACCCAAGATTTTCAGTTGTAATGATGAACGTGAAGCCATGGAATCCTTGCTTCAAGGGTTTCCATCTCAGATCTGATAACGTGGGTGACTGTCTTGGACATGCCAAACTGAAGGTTTCTTACAGAGGTATCAGTCCATGCTGAGCTCTGCCAGAGGGAAGAGATGAGAAAGCTCAGGAAATGAAGCCAAAGATGGGACACTGGGAAGGTCGCCCATTGGTGCATCAAGGTAGAGGAGTAAAACTAAAGTCAGGGGTTTGGAGAAAGAGTGAGAGCCAAGGGGAGGTCAGGCAACGTTGAGGGAAACTGAGCCGACTAGCTTGCATCTGAGAACTCTGAGCATGGTCTGGGAAATTCATCACTTGCTTCTGAATGGGGGCAACCTGGAGAGAAAGGTGCGAGGGATGGAAAATGGAGCTCCTTTCTCTCCTTGAAAAACATAATTTTAGACAGTCTAGTGACAATAAAAGACCTCCATGTGTGAGGTGCTAGCTCCTCCAACTAGAAAGACAGTTCCTGCTGACTCAGAACAGCTATTTAGGGTCTGCCTGGCAAAGAATTTGGTGCAAAGGCTTCCAAACAGGGCCAGGGGCTGTTCCCCTGACCACAGCTGACCTTGGATGAGCCGAGACAAAGGGTCCATCTGTGAGATGTGCTGTACTGTGCAATTAGGGCCTGCTGTGAATTGGCAGGCAAGGGCGGAAGGTCACGTGCAGCTAAGAAAATCCACCCTGGTACACACTTTTTACTACACAGAAATATGGTGCATGTCCAGGATGTAGCTAGGAAAGGAAAGACCACTATGTGACCCACATTCACAGGTGGAAGCTGTCAGCCCCGGGGCGCCCTTCTAACCCTGCCTGGGAGCATCTCCCAGGAAACGGGGCATGAGCTGATCTCGTCAGCCCCCCACCGCCTCCACCCGCCCTGATTGCCCTCTGCTTACCCTCTGGAGTCCGAATCAAGTCCCCGCTCCACACAGCAGGGCTGCCTGCTGCTGTGACTTTATTCTGTGATTCACTGTCTAACGAAGGGAATTTTCTGATGAGCCCGTGGAGATAGAAAACTTAACCTTTCAAAATCCTCTTAGTAAAAAGCAAGAAAGGGACTTCCCCTGGATTTGCCAGACAGATGGGCAGATGCAAACTGTTCCCAGCAGCCAGGTCAGATGGCCTTGCGCCCGGCATGGCTGTGAGACCAGGGCCCGTGGAGGATAGAAGGGATTCCAGCAGAGACTTTCTCAAAATCCAGTCTCAGAGATTCTCTGCTGGCATTGGGCGCCAAGCTCCCATCTCTGAGACTGCTTAGGAGTCAGACGGGGCTCGTTAGAAAGATCTGGAACTGCTCCTTGCCAGCTGTGTGACATCAGGCAACTTACCTGCCCTCTCTGACCTGGCTTCCTCATCTGTAAAAATGAGATTATAATACCCCCACGTGCGGAATGAGGAGGGTTCCGAATGAGATAATGTACGTACAACCCTTAAAAGAGTGCCTTGCTCAGGGCAGCACGTGACGTGTGATTTAGTTATTGTTTTCACATACCTTTAAACTGTCACCTACCTGCCCATCTCCTGTCATTTGCTCCATAGCTGTGTCTTTGAGGGACAGAGACTTGGCCAGGATCCCCTTACAATTTGCGACCACCCCAATGGGGCAGAGGACCACTGATGCAATGGCTGCCCTTGATTTTGGGCTCAGGTATCTGTGAGGTTTCCTACTGGGACAGACTGGGCGGGGTCAGGTGTGAGTGGCGAGGCCTTGAGAGCTGCTTCTGCCTGGACTGGAAGGGAGAGCAGGCTATTTCGTAGGTTTGACTTTGCTTCTTTCTTTCCAGCCTCAGTCTTTCCAGTTTGTCCTTCAAGTTGTGGGGGTTGCTGGGGTGGTGACAGTGGCATTTCTCCTTGGCCCCTTCAACTTCTTGGGAGAGCAGTTCCCAGAGGAAGAAATAATCCCAAAGCCCAGTGGAGTATTTCAGCGAAAAAAAAAAAAAAAGAGCTTTAACCTCTCTTGAGTCTGTTCCCCAGAACTTGATTCACCAGCACTGGGTCTGACCCTGTCCCCCTCTGGTTTCGTATCAGAGCAATGCTCTGAAAGTGCCTCTAGCAGAGACCTACCCCACTCTGGCCTGCCTTGGAGTCACTTTGTGAGCCCCACCCCAAACCAATTAAGTTGCTGTCGCTGGAAGTGGGCAGGTGGTACCCATGTTTTAAAATCTTTACAGATGATTCCCATCTGTAGCCGTGGTCAAGAGGCTCAGGGCTGGGAAGTGTGCGGAACCTCTGAATCTGTTCTCTGTCTGCTTGCTGACTGAAGCTTATTTCCGGCTTGGGGGCCGGATGTGCTCAGCCTGCCTGGTACACCCTCTGGGCCTGTCTCTGTATGTGCAGGTTTCAGAAGACTCCTCAGAGGCCTTGCCAGGGCTTAGCTCTAGGGCTATAGTCACAGAATGAATAAAGCTGGACTTCCCTAATCACGACTTAGAAATCTCTACGATATTTGCATGCTTGATTATTGTTGAAGGTCTACATGAGACATAGCGACTACCCGCCACGTCCCCGACTGTCCACTGCTTGTATTCCTATCCAATTGTTTTCTCTGCTTTATTTTTCTGCTGGAAACTTACTACCATCTGACATTCTATATTCTTTCTCTCAGAAACAAACACATAAATTTTTCTTTATTGCTTTTTTTTATTAGACTATAAGAATTAGGAGGACAAAAATTTAATTTTTGTTCATGCTGTATCTTAATCATTTAGAACAATGACTAGTACAAAGTAGGTCTTCCACAAATATTTTTCAAAAGAATTTTTTTTGAATGAACAAATTAAGTTTTCTCTTCACAATCTGGCCTGGTTGATGGAAAGGAAAGATACAGGAAATTGATAGCCAAATGTAGGTCAAAGCGTTAACATATTTAAAGAGCTAGATGAATACCCTGTAACTACCCCACATCGATGCTTGCAAGACAGGGCAAATTTCCCCGAGTGGCGGGGAGACCAAGCCCTGCACAGGAGAAGAAGAGGGGCCTTTGGCAGAGAGTGTGAAAAGAATTCAACACACACACACCAACGTTAGAGTCAAAAGGGAAGTTTATTAGAAAAGGGGTAACGCTCCACAGACAGCATGGTCTCCTCTCAGAGACAGAGTGAGAGGGACAATGAGAGAGGGAGTAAAGGCACCGAGAGAGACCCTAAGTGTTAAGGGAATTCAGATTATTATGTATGTTATTCTTTAGTTCCCATTTCCCTTGATGTGGACATACAGCGAGGAAGGGGAAGAGTATGTAGCCTGAAAGGTAAAAATATGTAGAGTGAAAGGCCTGCTGGCAGTTCCCAGCCTTTAATCCTTAGGTTCCCCATGGTTTTAGCCACAGGGAATGACTCTTAGTTCCTGGTTCCCCTTCACAGGTGTGGGGAATGGGTTGTTAGTAATCCAACAGAAATCTTTCTTTGTTCTGAAGGTGTCCTTCTGGCCTGGCTGCAGGGCTGATCAGCATATTGCAGTCTTTGAATGTGGCTTGATTTACATTTTAATTCTCTTGCCTCTTCTCTACATTAACATGTGCCCCAAATGTTTGGAGGGGACCTAGTTCCCCTAGCCCATCCCTCACTGCATCCAGAGACAAGTACATGGGCCTTTTTAATTCTGATGAAGATAGGAAGACAGACTCTTTGAGGTAGGAACCCTCATTATTCCCTTCCTCTACCTGGAGCTAGCAGAATCATTTGCCCAAGGTCATGTGGCTAGTTGATAGCAAAAGTAGGATTCAAATTGCTTGGCTTAGAAGGAGGCTCAACTCATTACCTGTACTTCACAAAGCACCATAAAACGTAGTCACCCTCTAAGTATACCAGAAGACTCTTTGCTTCCCCCACATTTATCTTCTCTTTCCCAAATTTCATGACTCAGTGTACAAGGTATTAGGAATCTCAACCAAGGGCAGACCTACCTGGCAGAGTGTGACCTGTAGGGCTGTCCCTCCTGTAAAGCCTGCAGCACTGGGGAGCAGAGGAAATGTGAGTTTGCCCAGGTCACATGTCAGAAGGAAGAGTAGAAGAGTTAAGAGGCAGGACCTCTCTCTGTCTGTCTACACACACACACACACACACACACACACACACACACGTGCGCGTGCGCGTACACTTTCTTCTCTGGGGAGGAGGAAGTGAGTGGAGGCAAGAGGCCAGGAGGTTCTCTGCATGGAGTCTGTGTTTTCTCTTATGACCAAGCCAGCTCTCAGATGGCATATTTGATGCAACATAGACTTCCAACCAGGGGCTGGGTGAAGACAGACGAACTTGGTCTCCAGGGCTGGGCATCCGCCAAAACTGGTCAAATCTCAGCCTTCTTGAGGCTCTGAGTCAGGCTTCATGTAAAAGTGTAGAAACCACCCTCATGGGAGTGAGCGGACAAGGCTGTTAATGCTGTGGAGAGGGTGTAAAAATGATAGTGTGGGATCCTGTTTTTGGACCTATTTGTAAACAATCAATCATGCTCCTATTTCTCCTTCAGCAGGGGAGATGGATTTGGTTGAATAAATAAAAGCTCAGGGTTAGAGAGGGGATGACAAGTGGCTCATCCTCCTTTGGTGAAAATGATGACAATCATGCCTCATTTATTCAACACCAACTACACATCAGGCATCATTTCAAGCACTTTGATTTTGTTAACTAATGTATTTGTCCTAACAACTGTATGCGGTCAGAGCTGTTGTTATTCTCATTTTATAGTTGAAAAAAATAGAGATTGTCCAGTTGGTGAGTGACTGAGGCAGGAGCCCCATCCAGCCCTGTGGGCCCTGAGCCAATGTCCTTCGTCACTGCCATGAGCTTCCTGACTACAAGGCAGACAGCTTCTGTTCCTGCAGATGGGGACCCCTGGGATTTCCTTGGTCCCCATGGCATGTGCCTACCCAATGAAGCAGTCCCCTAGTTCCCTTGCCTGTCTGTCTGCTGGAGTAGGGTAGAGTCCTGAGATGGACGAAGACGTTAGAACTGAGCGCCTCTGTAGGGGTACCCTCATCGGAAGAGGTGGGCAACCTCACTCTGGCTGGGACCCTAGGCCAGCTGCCAGTCTCCAGAGGAACTGCCTGGGTTTGACCGCCACAAAGAAATCTGTCTCTTCCCCCATGCTGATTTTCCCCCTGAGGGGCTGGTGTTTGAGGAATTTGGATATTTCCTGGAGAAGCAGAAAGAGAATCCACTTGTGGCAGTTCCATTTCTTCAGGCATTACGGGAGGAGCTGTTTAATCTGAGATCAGCTCCCCATCACATCCAGAGCCTGCTGACAGCATTTAGGTTCAAACTCATTCAGCACCAGGGCATGTTATTTTTCCCATCCTTCACCAGGTCCCTAATATGAATTACTTCTTGGGGGAAAAAAAAGACCATTCGCAGAAGAGAATATGAGCAGACGTGGCCTTTCGAATGCCTGTGTGTTTGCTTATCAGATTGTTTGACTGGAAGGAAGTATGCTAACTCTCTGGCATAAGCCTTCTTGGAGAGAAATGAATGGCATGACTACTGAAAATTAAAAAATTTTAAATAAATCTGCAAAAACCCATGGCCCTAGTCAGCAAATCCAGAAACTTCCACAGAGCTTTGGCAGACTCTTCTCCTTAAACCTATCCTAGTCCAGTGAAGTGCATTTGCTGGTCGTTTGTCCCATGAAGGACAACCGTGCATTTGCCTGCCTGATCAACGTGATCTCTTCTTCTGGTGACAGCACCCAGTTTTTATTGTGGGAAAAACTTCCTTGCCCATTGGACGCAGCCTTGGCGAGACCGTCAATTAAGGCGCTCCACCCCCAGCCACGGTGTGGGCACGAGACTCAAGTTTAGCCAATCAAATGCTCTTACCCTGTCATTTGAACCTTGACATACACAAAAGAACATGCTGGCATCCATTCGGCCCACCAATTGCCCAAGGAGACCATCCACTTGTTCCTGACCCCCAGAGACAGGTGTGCCCTGGCCCACCCCCATTCTTTCCAAGACCCATTTGCACAGCTTTCCATTTGCTTCTGTGAGCTAGCCCACACTCTGCTCATAATTCATTTTCTCTGAAGTTAGGTGGCTTCTATGATCTTCGCCATGGACACAGTGCTTGTGGAACCGTCTGTCTGCAGCACCTATGTATCGTAAGTTGGGGTCGAAGTCTCTGGACGGCCTTTGTCTTTAACTGGAACTGGTCTTGCCTCATGTCCTGATCAGGAAATAGGTGGCCTGAGATAGAGGTGGCTACTCTAGGATAGAGTGGACCAGGGACAGCTCGTCTTCCAGCCCCTCAGGATAATGGCCTGGTGGGCTCAGCCGAGCAGAAGTTGTAATCAGCTAAGCCAAACTGATTGGATCCTTCTAAATTTGGAAATTTAAATAGGAAATTTAGTAACCAGAGGACACAGCAGTGAGCACACAAGGAGATCATTTAGATCTCACCTTAAGTATCACCTCCTCAGATACGTCTTCCTTGATAGCCCAATCTAAGGTAGCCACTCCTTACCACCTTATATGACATTTGTCCTTTGCAATCACTATCTGTATTTTCTTGCAATATTTGTTAGTTAACTCAGTCTGGCTGCTCTCCCCACAGCACCTCTGGAATGTAAGCTCTACGAAGGCAGGTTTCTTGCTTGTTTGTCTCTTTGTCTCAGATCTAGAATGGTGCTTGCCTCATAATAGGCCCTAAGTAAGAGTTTTTAAAAGGATAACATCTCCCCGTTTACCTAAGGTGTCTCTGTTGTAGGTTGAGCTGTGTCCCTGCCAAAAGACCCATTCAAATCCTAATTCCTGGACCCAGTGACTGCGATCTGGTCATAATGGAGGTCATAGTGGAGGAAGGTGGGCCCTAATACAACTATTGGTGTCCTCAGTAAGAAGAGGGAAATTTGACAACACATGAAGGAGAACATCACGTAAAGACTGGGGTGGAGATTGGAAGGATGTGCCTAGGAGCTCAGGTGCACCAGATTGCCAGCAATGGCAAAAGCTGGGAGAGAGGCATGGACAGATTCTCCCCCAGGGCCTCCAGAAGGGACCAACCCTGCTGACGTCTTGCTTTCAGACTTCTAGCCTTTGGAACTGTAAGGGAATAAATATCTGTCATTCTAAACTACTCTGTTGTGGTGTTTTGTGATGGCAGCCCTAGCAAACTAATAGTGTCCTAAAGAAATTCTTTTGTTAGCATCATAAAGAATATGCAAGGGATTTCTCCTTTCTCTAAGTTAGGAGCAATTCCTCATCATTCAAATCTTGGTAAAATATCACCTCCTTCCTTCCTTCATTTGTTCATCCATCCATTCAAACATCTGTCGAGTGTCTACTACAGGCCAAGCAGAAGGATATAAAAATAAATAAGACATGGCAAAAATATCCCCGACCAATTAGCCACATTCTCCTCTGTGCTCACATAGCATTTTGCAGAGTCTCTTAATGTAGCCCTTATCATATTGCATTTTAGTTAGATTTTTTTAAGCTTCTTGATCTCAAGGGCCTTATGCTCTTTAATGCTTAGTGCTCTGTGCCTGCTACAAATAAAATATTTAATAAATCAAATGAATGAATGAGTGGGTGGGTTAAAGAGTATATTCATAGTACAAACAGGGAAATTAACATGCTGCCAAAAGTATTGTTGGAAATGCTCCACCTACCTTTCTCATGTATTTATCTGAGGGTGAGGGAGGTGGTACAATGTAAAGGGACAAACAGGGAATGGAAGTCAGGAGGCCTTGATTCAAGTTCTGGCTCAGCTACTAGAGAGGATCTAGCTGTTCAGTGTGATCTTAACATGGAGAGCCAGAGCAAGTGGGCAAAATTGGGGGACAGGGAGGGAGGGAGGAAGGAAAGAGGAGAGAAAGAGAGATTTATTCTAATTCAACTTCCCAGGAGTCAGAGATAAACAAAGACAAAACAGATTGCCTTGGAATGTGGTGAGTTCTCCATTGCTGGAGGCATTCAAGCAGAGGCAGGATGAAAGATGCTTGGCAGGAATCCTGTAGACTTAGGATACTCGTGGAAAGGGTGGTCATTAGATTAAATGGTCTTTTAATTTCCTCTCCACCTCATGCAAGTTGTAGGATGCTACGTATGTGACTTGGACCAAATCACGCCCTTTCTGGGCCCCAGTTTCCGGGTCATCTGAATGAGTCATCCCTAAAAGTCCCCCAGAGTGGGAGTTCTGTGAGTCAAAGTGAACTGAATATGTCTGCATTCTAGAGAACTGGGCACTTACGATGCGAAGCTCTGGGCTTTCTGGAGACGTAAGATCAATTATTGGGCACCTCTACAGAGTGGTGTGATGCATAGGAAGCTAACCTTGGAGTCTCCAGAAAACGCGAACTACATTTATCTGCTGGCTCTAAACAGACAGCTGTGCAGAGTCCTTTGCCCTTGAGGTAAGGATGTCTAAAAGATAGTGTGATTCAGTGGCAGAGGGATTTGGAGGTCTGACCGCAAGGCCAAGACCAGGGCTGTTCCTCAGACTGGAGTTCAGTGACTGGGCCATGCTGCCCTAGGCTCTGTTATAGTGATCTGTTTGCAGTAAACATGTGATTGCCTCATATTGCTTTCTCACTCATGTAGCTCATTTTATGCTATTTACTTTTTCTAATAATTAATTTTCAATGAAAATTAAGCTTGCAATACATGAGCAAGGTTGCAAGAAAAGCATTGGGTACAAAATAATGGATAAAGGAGGCCTAGAGAGAATCACCTCCAAACAGATATGCAAATATGCCTAAGGAGACTCAGTCATTGGGTGGGGGGGAGGGAATAGGGGAATCAGGATATAAAAAGTAGAAAAAAAAAAGTTCTTTTTAACTTACGTAGAGATCTAGTAAGATTTTTTGATTTATTGATTATTAATGAGATCAAAGGTAAGTGATTAAACTATGGGCTGCTCAGGTTCGTATCACCTCCTGATTATTTATTGTCATATGCGTGGCTCATTACTGTCTTTACAAAGTATTATTATAGCTGTCATTTATTTGGATCTTCACAAGAACCTTGTACATTCAGATATTACTATCTCCATTTTGCAAATTCAGAAAATGAGGCTAAGCAAAGGGTTAAGCTCATGGTTGCACGATCACCCTGGATCTTTCAGCCCCAAGTTGAGCATCTCCCTACACAATATTCCACCCCATGACATTTCATCACTGACAACAACTCTTTTGGTGCTTGTGGACCCCATTTCAATGTGTGAAGGGTAAGAGGGGCTTCCATACACACGGACAACAAGAAAAGCTCCAGATACCAGCTGGGTGTCCCACAATTCAACTCGATTCTGACACTATCTACTCAGAAATAGCATCAAGGTGCCACATGTTAAGGGCTCAGCCCTACAAGATTGCCCTTCTGCCTCACTTCAGACACCAGTTGCAAGTGTAGGGTGCTACCTGTGCTTCTGACCAACCAGTTACAGATTGGGGGTTGCAATGACCCCCTCTAACTCAGGATGCCAATCACAAGTCCAGGTTGTTACCTGTACTTCTGACCAAACAGGCTATAAATCAGAGGTTCCTCCTTGGGTTTGATTAATTCTCTAGAGCAGCTCACAAAACTCAGAGAAGCATTTTACTTACTAGTTTACAGGTCAAAGGATATAATTTCAGAACAGCCAGATGGAAGAGATACATAGGGCAAGGTATGGGGAAAGAGTACGGGGCTTCCATACTCTCTAAACATGCCACTCTCCCCGTTCACCAACCCAGAAGTTCTCTGAACCCCATCCTTTTGGATTTTTATGGAGGCATCATTACATATGCATGATTGATTACATCATTGACCATTGGAGACTGAACTCCTTCTCCAGCCCCTCTCCCCTCCCCAGAGATCAAGGGGTGGGACCAAAAGTTCCAACCCTCTAACCACGAGGTTGGTTCTCCTGGCAACCAGCCCACTTCTCTAGGTCCTTTCCAACTGTCACTTCATTCACATAACAAAAGACATCTTTGTCATTAGGCCATTCCAAAGGTTTTGAGAGGTCAGAGCCCGGAACCATGTAAGACCAGATATATATGAAAAAAAATTATTTTGGTCATTTGAATGACCAAATATATATTTTTTATAAATTGCAATATTGCACCTGCTTACTTTCATTTGGCCTCAGACACTTTGGTCCAAAGAAAGATGGTGGCTGATCAAATTTGATATGCTTCTTTGTTTTGTGACGGAGGGTTCAAGCTTCAGGTGTTACTTGTTTGTGACTGGGAGCAATTCATTTACCTTTTTATAATTTCTATTTTGAAAATGTTGTAGTGTCATTTCATTCATTCATTTCATTCATTTATTCCTGAGCAGCTGGCCTTTATCACGTGCTAGTGTTGGGTATGAGGAGCTTGAGACAAGGTTCAAGACCAAAGACACAGTGTAAGTGAAAGTGTTTTATAAACTCTAAGTTGCTAACTAAATGTAAACTGTATTATGCTAGATGTCTGAGTGTAAATCTTACCTCTTAAATGACGATGGCTGGCTGGAAGACAGCCAAGCATAACACGAATGAATTAATTCCTAGTGGTGGAATTTTAGGCTTTGTGTGTGTGTGTGTGTGTGTGTGTGTGTACTTAGGTAGGGAGTGGTTGATTGTAAATTAGTAAATGGGGGAGGAAATTGGAGGAAAGGATTTTTACTTAGGGGAAATTTCCATTAAATGCCCCCGTGGAAGGATGTTATGCCAGGCTCCTTCTAGAGCAGAGAAAAAAAGCTCAGCTTTCTTCGTGAAGACCCAAAGATAAGCTGATACCAGTGTTTGCTATTCAATCATTAGAGGAAGCAGAGTTTCCAGTCTCTGATAACATTTTCTTGCTTATAAAGACTATCTTTGCTGACTCTATCTTAACTTCAAAGCTGATAATGAATATATTTAAACTTCCTATAAAGGGAAAGATGTTGCCCCTTTTTGAAAACATCGACTCTCCCTAGAAGCCAAGACCTCAGTGATCACATTTGCTAAGGCCAGAGGGCTTGATGAAAATCTGGGATGGATTTTCGTCACTCCATTCTGGGAAAGACCTTGGAAGTCCTGGTGAAAAGTTTCTCTTTCTTGGCCATCACACTTTCCACAGGAGGGTGAAAGAGAATATATATATACATATATACACACAAATATATGTATATACATAATATACATGTTATATATAGAATATATATAAAATTAAATTTTATATATAGAATACATATAAAGAATATATATAAATTAAATTTCAATTAATATATACATAATTTCCCCCCAAAGGAACCTAATGTCTGAGTATAAATCTTCAAATCCCAGTACAGTTACACATTCTATATATCCTCTGCTTCTGGCTGTGTATTAGGTCTTGGGATCTCACATGTATTACGTTGAGCCCTGTTCTGAGCAGGGCTGGAATTTAAAGAGGCATCCAGGCCCAATCTCTGAGACTCTTCATGACTCATCCTGAAATTCTGGGAGCTAACTCAGTATTTGTATACACACGGCAATGAATGAAGGGCAGTGAAAGGAAAAACCTCAGTGATTGGCAGGTGTTCTTTTGAGGGTGACCCATGCTGGGCTTCTTGAGCACTGGTAACCCAAGGCTTGTGTGTGAGTCCTTAGAGGAAGAAAGAAATGTCCTATCATTCAGAACAATTCACTCATCCAGCAAATATTTATAAGGTACCGCCATGTGCCAGCACCGTTTTAGGCACCAGGAATACAGCTGTGGAAAAACAGGCCACTTCTGCTCTCCAAGAACTGAATGGCTCCTTGGGGTAAATAGAATCGATGAATCAGTCAAGTTTGTCGGGTGGAGATAAATACGGTGGAGAAAAACGAAATCCGTAAGAGGGTGCGGAGTCCTCTGAGAGGTTGGGGAGTTGGATTTTCAGTTCATATAGCATGGTCAGAGACGACCATAGTGATAAGGCAACATTTGGACAGAGACCTGAAGGAGAGGAGGGCATCAATCATGTGGATATCCAGCAGAAAAGAATTTC
>CM053503.1:7021603-7038935 GCA_028627145.1 Eidolon dupreanum
GGTAGGTATTGTTGGGCAAGAGCACTTGGGAGAAGAGAAATTATAAAAAGGTCCTGATACGCTGTAACTTAATGTTTGCTTTTACACTCATCCCCATCCTGAAGCCTCGACATTAAATGAATAGCCAGGCCCTCCTGTGGCCTGAGGAAGCAAGAGAGGACAAGGTGCTCCCTGAGGGCTGAGAGCTGGAGGGACCAAGGGCCTGTCTGCAGGCCTGCTTTGTTCTGAGTCTGGAAGCCAGAGGGGCCTCTCAGATCCACCCAGGAGAGATCATTATCGCCAATATTTTAATTTGCCTGCCAGTGAAACAACATTGTCAGCAGCCATGCCCTGGCTGTGAAAGACAGCAGTGCCTATATATATCTACATATCTGAGTGTGGCCAACGGACTCATAAAGAGTAACCAGGCATCCGAGTTCTACAGCCTCTGCGGAGCGGTGGCTGCAGGCTGTGTCTGGCAGGAAGGCACACGCGTTCCCGTGCACACCCATCCTCACTTTTAAATCACTTGCCTGATTTGACACTCTGCCAGTGGCCTCCTGTTTGCCAGAAACCCCGTATAACCTGGGTCAGGAAAATATTTTATTTATGTCTTTTTCCCTCGAGGTCCCTAGACAGGGTGGAAATTATATGCATCGAGAAGAAAACCCAGCAAATTCTCTTCTCCTTGGGCTGGGCCTTGGTTTGATTTTGGACTCTGGATTTTAGCCTCTGAGTTCTGGGACTGACAAACCCCGCAGGAGAAGTAAAGGCCTGGGATTTGAGGGCACTGGCTTCTGATCTACTAGGCGGTGCCAGAAACACCAGCTGACTGTTCCTAGTTTATAAAGGAGCCTCTTTTGCACAAGATACTGAGGCTGCACAGGTTCGGGGCTGTGGGTCACTTGATTTTGCTTCAGCTTGTCAGGAATCTGTTAGCTCCTTGCAGAAAAGAAAAGATCAAGCAGAACAGTAGCATTTAAATCACTCAAAGCACTGGAATTGTACTTCGGGAAGGTCCCAGAGCTCCAGTGATAAAATTTGGAAAGGAAAAGCTTTCATTCTGATGAGCACCACAGCCTTCCTCCAATGGAGCATCCTCCGAAAGCTAAGAAGGGGAGACTTATTGGAGCTGAGAGTTGCAGGCTTAGATATGATGACCTCACTGGGAAGATGAATTTTGGATAGGGACCTGAATGCGGCACATGAGGGAGTGAGGGCTGTGGGTGTGTGGGAACAATATTCCAGGCAAAGGGAAAAATACATGCAAAAAATAATAACAAAAATGATAATAATGCTTAGCTATCCTGGGCCAGATCAGCATTACCTGTTACCTGTATCAGTGTTACCTGGGAGCTTAGAAATGTAAATTCTCAAACTCCAGCCCGGGACAACTCTCAAGGTGAAGGTGAAGCCCAGAATATCTATCTCTATCTCTATCTCTATCTCTCTCTCTGTCTCTGTCTCTCTCTGTCTCTGTCTCGTCTATATTTATGTCTATATCTGTATCTATGTCTATATTTATGTTTATCTATATCTATATCTATATCTATATCATCTATATCTATATCTAATTTGTATTTATCTCTATCTCTATCTCTATCTCTATCTATATCTATATCTCGTCTATATCTATCATCTATCTATCTATGTGTGTGTATATGTGTGTTTTATATACATTTTATTACAATATAGTTTACATACTATAAAATTCAACCCCTTAATGTGTATGTATATATATATACATATATACATATGTATATATAGATATGTTTTTAGTTGCAATATAATTTACATACTTCAAACTTCAACCTTTTTAGTGTCTATTCCTGTGAGTTTTAATAAACTCACACCATCATGTAACCATCACATGACTGAGATATAGAAGATACCATCTCTCCCTAAGATCCCCCTTTGCAATCAGTCTCTGTTTCTACTTCCCAGGCTCTGGACGGCACTGATCTGTTTTCTGTGTCTATGATTTTGCCTCACAATTTATGTTTTCACAAGTACCTTGGGTGATTGTGATTTACACTGAAGTTTAGGAACTATTGTATTAGTCTAGATCATTAAACAACTTTGCAAGGATTTATGATACCAATGTTATACATAAGAACTACTTGGGTTCTTGTGAGAATTCCAAATGGCCCTTTTTCTATTATGCAGAGGAGTGTCACCTCTTATTTAAAGGCTTGGGTGAGGGTTGGGTGGGCTATAATTCATCTTCAAATATATGTTAAAGCATTCTTCTAAATAAAGAAAGTATATGCCCTATGAAGAATGATGGTAAATAAATGCTTTCCCCCCTTCGTTATGGCTAAAACATAACCTGCGGCTTGTATAATTTATTTAGTATATTGGATTAAATATATTAGACTTTTAAAAAGGCACTGCTGAGTTTAAAAAATGTAAAGGTAATCTCTGGGGTCAAAAAGAAGAGGGAACTGAAAACCACAGTGAGAAGCAGTCTCTTCTTTCTTTTTTAGTTTCCACTGCTAAGGGGATTGGGTTTGAACGGTCATGTGGTAACAAAGTAAGTGCCTATGGCTTCCTGAGAGGGTTAACTGGAAATGAGACAGCCTCTAAAGCCAGGATTCTCCAATGACTTCATCCTCAGTAAAAGTGTATATTAGAAAAATTTGTCCACAGCCCTAAGGAGATAATGAGGAAAATTGTCTCTCTGGCTTCTGCTCTCAATGTGGAAAATCTGCTTAAAGAAGTTGTAACCATAGACTACTGTGTAAGGTTAATGCTGGCACTACATATGTGCCTTAGCAGCTCCACAATGAGAAATTATGTAAGTAGTTTTGGGGAGTGGTAGTTTGGCCATTGTGAGCAAATCTTTAGGTAGGAAATGTTGTTCAGCCAGACAGCATAGGATTACAATGGATAAAGTCCCACTGAAGATGATTTCGCAATAAAAAATTGTAAAACACTCGAAGAAACAATACATCGAGACAGAGCAAGTCAGCGGACACAATAAGCCATATAATTAGGCCATCCTATACTTTATTTAATTGAACTCTTGGAAGGCAATGAAAAATAAATATATTTAAAATGATTCAAGTTATCAAAGAAAGAGTTAGGAAATAAAAAGAACTATTTTAAAGTCTTAGTGCATTAGAAAAAACATAATAGAACTTAAAAAAAATTAAAAATATGATAGATTAAAAAAAAAAATCTGTGGTTGAGTTAATCAGCAGATTAGACCCAAGTCAAGGGAGGATTGGTGAACTGGAGCTGGTTCTGAGGAAATGGTTCAGAATGCAACATATAAAGCAAACAGGAAAAATATGTTAAGTAGAAATGAAAGAGAATGAAGATAGAGTTGGAAGGTTCGATGTGCATTTAATAGGAAAAAATAGATTAAAAAAAGCAACATTCGATGAATGGTTGAAACTTTACCAGAAGTTATGAAAGATATAAATTCTCAGTTTAAATAAGCACGAATGATGAGCATGAAAATTAAAAATGTTCCATGAAAAAGTCTAAAAATAGCTTGTTTTTCAGTCCATTAGCTGGGGCTAGGAACTGACATGCCAAGAATTTTTTATAAACTTTTCTGTCATCCTTTGATGATCACTGGCTATATCCATTAATGATACACAGTTTTAAATTTTATTCTATGAATCATCATACAGCAAAGCTGACCTTTTTATTTCATTTAATTTTTAAAAATTTTTTGAAAGCTTCTTTCTTTCTTTCTTTCTTTCTTTCTTTCTTTCTTTCTTTCTTTCTTTCTTTCTTCTTTCTTTCTTTCTTTCTTATGGTGACATTGGTTAATGAAATCCAGTTTCAGCTGTATATTTTAACAGAAAAGCCTATATATATTCAAAACTGACCTTTTTTGAGAGTAAATTTCTATAACTTTTATCACACGTATCGATTTGTGTAACCACTACCATTATCGGAATACAGAACAGATTCAGCAACCCTAAATCCTCCGTTTTTCTATCCCTTTATAGTCACACCCTTCCCCACCTCTGTAAAATTGGTCATCCACAGATCTCTTCTCCATTAAGTATATTTTGGTTTTTCAAGAATTCCATATCAGTGAAATCATACAGTATGCAATCTTTTGAGGCTGGCCTCTTATTATTCAGCATGATGTTTTTGAAATTTATCCAGATTGTTGCATGTATCTGTAGTTCATTCCTTTTTACTCCTGAGTAGTGTTCTATTTGTATGGATGAATGATATTGTGTTTATCCATTCACCTCTGGAATGACATTCAACCATTTCCAGTTTGAGGTAATTATGAATAGATAAGCTTTAAACATTTGTGTACAGTTTTGTCTGAGCGTAAGTTTGTCTTTCTTCAGGGTATATACCCAGGGTATATATTACTATATGGGATTACCGAGCCATATGATAATATATCTAAATTTATAAGACATTTCCAAACAATTTTCCAGAATGGCTGTACTATTTTCTATTCTCATCAGTAATGTATGAGATGCCTAGTTTCTCTGCATCATCACCAGTACTTGGTATTGTCAGTATTTTTTTTTATTTTTGGCTGTTATTTTATTTATAGCTGTTATAATAGATGTCTGGTGATATCTTATTGTGATTTTGTAATGACCTTTTAGCAATGGCTCTTACAGAGTGAAAGTTTAAATTTTATTTTGTTTTATTTTTTTTTACGCCTACAGCACCTGGTCTTCCTAGGTGGTCTCCTATCCAAGTACTACCAGGCCCCACCCTGTTTAGCTTTAGAGATCAGATGAGAAAGTTTAAAAATTTGATAAAATCAATTCATCTCCCTCCCCTTTTATGAATCATGCTTTTGGTGTCATATTGAAGAACTCTGCCTACCTTACCTCACAAAGATTTTTTTCTATGTTTTTCTAAAAGTTTTATAGTTTTATCTTTTAATTTAGATCTGTAACCCATTCTGAGTTATTTTATATGTGGTGTGTGGTAGGAATCAGTCCCTTTTTACGTATGGATATTCAGTTAGAGTACCACTGAATTGCTTTTGCACATTCATTGAAAATTAATTTATCATATTTGTGTGGCTCTATTTATCGATTCTATTGTATTCCATTGATCTATGTGTCTATTCCTCCACCAATATCACACTGTCATAATTACTGTAGCTTTATAGAAAGTCTTAAAATCAGGTAGTGCAATTCTTTAACTTTCTTCCTATTTTTAAAAATCATTTTAATAATTCTAGTTCCATTGCCTTTCCCTATGAATTTTTCCTGTAGAACACATTTGGGCTTTCATTGGTTTCCTTCCTTTTTTTTAGTTTTCGGCATACAGATTTCACACGTGCTTTGTTAGATTTACAGTTAAATGCATTTTTAGTTATACTAGATAGTGTCTCCAAAAGCATCTACTGGTGGTTGAGAGTTTCAATTTCCCCACATTTTTACGTATAGTGGATATTGTAAAAAACTTTCAGCAATAAAAAAATCATTTATTTATTTATTTATTTATTTATTTATTTATTTATTTATAAGTAATTTCTTTTGTAGGGTAGACAGGGCCATCTTCCTCCAACCCTCTTCAGACTTGTCTGTTGAACTTAGAACACGTATCCTGAACACGGAGCATTACAGATCAAATGTGTGTACTACATTGCAGATAACCCTTGGCAGCTCAAAAGGAAAGCTTGCTGTGCGCCTGGCTTAACATCTTTTCAATTTTCTAAGGAATAAACCTAACCAGTCTCCAGATGAGTATTTTGGCTCTGAGATTCCCTGAGATAGTTCGGAGTAAATGAGCTACGGATTGGTTGCTGAGACCTAAGTTTACTGAGACCTAAGTTTAATTTCCAGCTCTGCCTCTGACCTGAGGTGTGAATTTGGAGGAACCACCCCGCTGTCTCATCCTCAGTGCTTGTAATTTTATTGAGATTGAAGATCTAAAGATTGGTCCTGTTCTGTGGTTCTGATTTATATAAATGATAAATTATACTTCTCAAGTGGGAAATAAAGAAATATAAGAGTGGAAAAAAGGAAAATCAGAAATAAGAAGAGAAAAGGAAAGGATCAAAGAGAGAAAAAGAATTCAAGTTCTGATTGCTGCTTTGATGAAAGGTTGACTAGTTGTCTAAATCATCAGTCACTCCAGGAGAGCTTTCTCAGGGGAGGCATGTGGGGAAGGGGGTAGCGGGGTAGAGGATGGGGGGCGGGCAGTGGACAACATCACTAGAGCAAGTCCAAGTGTCTGACCTCATGACTGTAGTTTAAAAACCTCATTTGCACACTCCAAGACAGTTGTGGTTCAAGATCTTCCTTTGCTATTTTTCAGTATTGTGATTATACTTTATTTGCACAATAGATCAATAAATACGTGAATTTAGTGATTTCAATGTAAATGTGGCTTTTGAAAATGCCAACTCATTGGAGGCAACAGGTGGTAAACAGAAAACAGAAAACAATAATTTTGCAATAGAAGAAATGGGAGGTTCAGAGAAATCAAGACACTTAATTCCACAATTATCTAGTTTCCATTTGGTGCCAGACTGATGCAAGACAGGGCAAATTTCCCCAAGTGACAGGAAGACCAAGCCCTGTGCAGAGAGAAGAGGGTCCTTTGACAGAGAGTGTAGAAAGAATTCAACACTCATGCCAAAGTGAGAGTCAAAAGGAAAGTTTATTAGAAAAATGGTAACACTCCACAGACAGAGTGTAGTCTCCTCTCAGAGACAGAGGGTGAGAGAGACCAGGAAAGACACTGAGTAAGGGAGCTTGAGTATTCGGGGAATCCAGTTGATATATCATTCTTTAGTTCCTGTGAGTTATAGTTTAAAAGACTTTGTTAACCCATTTCCTTTGATATGGACATACAGTCAGGAAGGGGAAAAGTATGTAGCCTGAAAAGGTAAGAATATGTCGTGTGAAAGGCCTGCTGGCAGTTCCCAGCCTTTAATCCTTAGGTTCCCCATGGTTTTAGCCACAGGGAATGGATGACTCTTGGTTCCTGCTTCCCCTTCACAGGTGTGGGGCATGGGCTGTTAGCAACTCCAGCAGAAATCTGCCTTTGTTCTGCAGGTGTCCTCCCGGCCTGGCTGCAGGGCTGATCAGCATATTGCAGTCTCTGAATGTGGCTCGATTAACATTTCAATTCTCTTGCCTCCTCCCTGTATTAAGATGATGTGCTTGCTGTGCGCTGAAAATTCAGAGTTGAGCAAGGGATCCATTGGTGGCATTCATAGGATTGCCCAAAGAGATATCCAGTAAGCAGCGGGGGCTGGATGTATATACCCCGTTAAGCTCTAACAGTTTCGAGGCCACTAAACCATGCCGCTTTCAGTGTCTGTGACACGTGTGGCTGCGCGCTCTGATTTCCCATTCTGCTTCTAGTCAACCCCAGTATTTCCTAACCCAGTAGAAAAGTCACTTTGTCCTTTACATGGCTGATTAGGTCTTTGATTATTTATTATTTATTGATTATTATTTATTGATTGTTTATTGATTATCATTTATTGATTATTTATTGAAGGCACTTCACATACTAGAACAGAGATACTGATTATTTGATGAGCTCAAATTTATCGATTTATCTTTTTATAGACTGCGCTTTTCATGTTATATTTAAAAACTTTTAACCAAGCCCTGGATCCTGAAGATATTCTGTTTTCTTCTTAGAATTTTACAGTTTTACATACTACATTTAAATCTATGATCCATTTTGAATTAATTTTTGTATAAGATGTGAGCTTTAGGTTGAGGCTCATTTTATATTGTTGCCGTTGAATCGTTTTTACACTTTTATATAAAAATCAGCCAACCATACTTATGTGAGGCTATTTCTGGGTTGTTTGATATATTTCATTGACCAATGTGTTTGTCTCTCCCTCTCTGCCAGGACCAAACAACCTTGGTTACTGTAGCTATATATTACATCTAGAAATTGGTAAAGTGAATCCTCACACTTTATTCTTTCTTTTCAAAATTATCTTAGCTATTCTGGCTTCTAATGTTTCATCATCAAATTCGAGGTTTGTATGTGTATACCTTTATGAATCTAAGGAGAAAATCTTCAAAGCCGAGGCTTGGTGAAGAATTTTTACACTGATATCAAAAGCATGATCCATAAAAATGGATAATTTGGACCTCATCAAAATGCAGAGCTTCTACTCGTGACAGACCTGTTGAGACTATTAAAAGACTACCAACAGAGTTAGGGGAAACAGTTGCAAACTGCATATCTGACAAAGGGTTAGTATCTAGAATACATGAAGAACTCTCAAGTCTCAACAGGAAAACAAACAATTTAATCAGAAAATGGACAAAAGATATGAATGGATGTTTCATCAAAGGGGTATGTGAATGGCAGATAAGCATATGAAAAGATGCGGAGAAGCATCCTAGCCTTTAGGGAAATGCAAATCAAAACTGCGAGGTCACTACACACCCATCAGGATGGCTAAATAAAAAGGGGACAACATCAGAAGCTGGTGAGGATGCAGAAAAACTGGATTATACAGGTATTGCTGATGTGAAAGGGTGCAGTCACTCTGGAAAACGCCTTGGCTGTTTCTTATAAAACTAAACATGAAAGTTTCATTTTTTGAAGGCTGACCTTATAGCTAGCCGTAACTATTGCTGAACTCTAGTTAGCTCTAATAATATGTCCAATGAGTTATCTTGGCTCTTCTATATGGAAAATTATTTCTTTGAATTGTTATTCTTTTTTTATTCCTTTCCAATTCTTGTATCTGGTATTTATTTTTCTATTCTTATTGTGTTGGTTAAGATCTCTAGGATAATACCCACCTTATTACAGACTTTAAAAACAATCTTCTAATGTTTCATCATCAAATTTGAGGTTTGCTATGTGTATACCTTTATGAATTTAAAGAAGTCTTCTTTCAATCTTAGTTTGCCAAGACTCTTTTTTTCTTTCATAAATTGGTGTCGAGTGCAGTAATTTTTAAAAACCATCTATCGTTGTGATCAAATTGATTTTTCTTTGAATTTGTTAATGTGGTAAAATAGATTGGTAGATTGGGTTGTGTTTTATTTTATGTTATAGCGTGATAGGAAAACCTTGTGTTCTGGGATATGAAAGTATCTCTATAGAATAGTCTTATGTTTGTTTCTCCTAAGACTCAGAGGTTTTACTGTTTCTAGATTAGTTTTCACATTCATTTCTTGCTCTAGGTCTCTCATACCCACGTGCGCAGTGTAGATTCTGATCCCCCTGTCCACTGGGGGATGTAAACTTGGACTTTCAATTTTCCTCAGAAGATCATTTCTCTACTCAGATCCTTAGGCGGAAGACAATATTCCTCGCTGCTTTCCTGCGCTTGTATTTTTCAGAGGGTCGACTCTTTCAGGATTCTAAGCCTTGATATTTATTCTCCTTTAGCTCTAGTTCTAAGCTGGATGCTCTTGGGCCACTGTGACAAGGACTCAACAGCTTCATACTTGGATCTGTTTCTAGAATCTGGGAATTTCCTAGTCTCCTCTCCACCCTCCACCCCTGGGTTGATTATATTTTTATTTTTATATTTAATCTAGTATTTCTATAATTGGGAGAGTTGGAGGAAGAGCTAAACCAGCCGAGTTTCCTATATTTCTAAAAATCCTCTCCTCTAATAATATTTTTCTCTAGGAAGAAATTGTTTAGATTTCCAAACTACTCTCATATAATAAAAAATACGATGTGAATATAAAGTGAATCCCTACCAGCCAGGTACATCGCTGGGACACGAGTGCCTACTTCATGGGGCAAGCAGGATGATTAAAGGAAATCATGCCAGGTAATGCGTCTATCCCAGCTTTTGGGCCAAGGAAATGCTCAGGAATTGTTAATTGTTATTACAATGATTCAAATGATCAACACTATCTGGAGGTCCCTACTGTTCTGCTAGGGTAACTTTTTAAATGTAAGTAAACTTATAATTTTTGAGTAGTTTTAGATTTACAGAAAAGTTGCAAAGATAGTACAGATCCCAAACACCCTTTACCCAGTTTCTGCCACAGTTAACATCTCACCCTTTCACTGTGCATTTGTCCCAGCTAAGGGACCTTGTTGGTACATTTCTATCAACTCAACTCCATCTTTTTTTTTTTTTTTTTGGACTTGACCAGTTTTTACCCAGTGCTTTTTTTCTGTTCCAGGATCTCCTCCAAGACACCACATTACTTTGAATTGTCATGTTCCCTTATGCCTCTCTGGGCTGTGACAATTTCTCAGATTTTCTTTGATTTTTGAAGACCTTGATGGTTTTGAGGAGTACTGATGAGGTATTTCTTAGTATGTCCCTCAGTCTGGGATCGTCTGATGTTCCTCTTGTGTTTGGACTGGGTAGAGTTACATGTTAAGATGGAATGTGTTAGTCAGCTGTTCACTTTCAGTGAAGACTGGAAAGAAGGAGAAATTCACCCACAGGGTAGTGACATAGGGCCAGGGACTAAAATGGCCATCACTACCAAACGAACACTTAACATGTTATGTATGTGATATATATCTACATCTTCATCTGTGTTTATATCTACATCTATACATTTCTGTCTCTATCTCTATGTACATACACATATGCACATGTATGCATGTTTGTGTATATAACAGAATATAATCTTAAATCCTACAAATAATTCATTTTGGTAAATTTTATTTTCTTCATTTTACAAAAGAGAAAACAAACAAACAGAAAAAAAAAAACAAAACAAAAGAGGTTCAGAAGAAAATAGCTCAGAAAAGAAGTTCAGAAAAGAAAAGTTCAGTAGCCTTAAATGACTTACTAAGGCCACCCCACTAACAGGTGCCACGGCTGGGACTCTCGACACTACACAGCCCTGGTCACTCCAGTCATCTCTGACCTGGGCCCACGGTGGTAAGGACGCCTGTAATATTTATTAAATCTTGGTACTTTTCCCAAGGTTGTTATTTTTTTCTTACCTCCCATTTTCCCTTTGGTGGTTGGCAGCAAAACACCTCAAACCAAAAGGGGCCCATGGGATTGCTTTGAGAGATAACCTGGAAGAAACATGCTGGGAGCCCACTTCCCTGGCTGCAACCAGCCCTAGGAGAGCCACTCCCTTGGGGAAAGAGTGGGGGACAGTGGCTTTAAGAGTAGAAGGAAAATAGCCAACCCCCTAGAGACCACCAGGTACCAAGCCTAAGACTGAAAAAAAAAAACCTGGAGCCTTGGTGTTTCTCAGCCATTTACCAAGATATTTTAGGAATACATCTGCTCATGTGTGTGGGATTGTAAAATAATAGCACTATTAATAATAATAACCATGAAAATAATTTTTTTCCCCAGCGCATCCCTCTCATCCCATTCCCTTCCGCTTTCTTCGTTTGTCTTTAGTGGGTTTGCTCCCAGTTCAGATGTTCTCCTTACTGCGAGTCCCTGCTCATCTCGAGGTGAATGGAGTCCAGTGCATGACCGAAACACTCACTCACCATTACCCGCTTATTGATTAGCTTCCATAAAATCTCATCGTCTTCTAAAGTTTGGTGCAACTTGATGTCCTGATTACTCCCTTATTAGGTTCTGCTTTGGACAGAATTGCTCAGCCAAATTGAAATTCATGGTTGTTATGAACCATTTCCAAGACATCACTCAAAAGCAAATCGAGAGATGCTTCCTGCCTGCTTCTGCCCGTTAGATTTTAGATCAAAATTCACATCCCATGCCATGCCCATTAACGTGAGGTTGCTGCTTTATTTATGACCTTTACTCGGTATGTTGGAGTCTATTTCTGTTGTCACATTTTCGCCAACATATATCAAATTCTGACTCTCATCTTGCACGGTGGCTGTGGAAGCTGCATGTCTGTGTTACTTTATTTAGCAGATGCCTGGACCAATCGAAATTCCTTTGCCTTTTCCTCCCTTCCTTGGACAAGGTGGAGGAGAGTGAGTAAAACTAGGACTTTTTCTGTGTTTATTTTTAAACAAAAGCCTCCTTAAATTTGAACAATGTCATCTCCTCCTTCAGGAAGTTGGCAGCTTTCTGGCCTGGGGACACAATTCTAGCTTTGCCATTAGACAGAGTTACCCATCAGTACCTCCTCTCCTCTGTCCAGTATATGCTAATGGAAACTCATCTGCTAGGTCCACGTGGAGGACAGTATGACCTCTTAAGGTGTTCTGAGAAGTGAGAGTTCAGAAATGTGCTCATGTCAATGAAGAACCACCCTATACTGCTTTCCCCAGAAGTTCCTGGACTTCTATCTTGCTTGTCACCTGCCCGGCACCCTGACTTCAAGAAACGCTTAGTTGTGTGGATGTCAGGTGACGTGACTCACTTCAGGGCCGTGAGAAGGCAAATCTCTAGAGTGGGACCAACAGAGAAGTTGAAGTCTGGTCCTGCGTTCCCGTCCCAGCTCCATCACTTACTAGCTGTATGACCTTGGGCAAGCTACATCATGTCCTGGAAACAACATTTTCTCATCTACACACTAGAAGTTAGACTATTTAATTCATAGTGCTCTAAGGGAGGGTGAAGCGTATCAGTAGGTGAAACATACTTAGTACTAGTGCTTAGCATGTCCCATTGTTACCTTAAGTTAACTATATATCTTTGAAAACTATATATCTTTGGGTTATACTGAGGCACAGACCCTTGGGGAAAGAGCTTGGACCTTAGAATGAGACAGATCTGTGTTCAAAATCTGGTTCTACCACTTATCAGCTTTATGAACTTGACCAAATTGCAAAAATTTTGAGACTTGGAATTCTTACTTGTAAAACAGAAGAATTATATGGACTACATAGCATATGTGCAAAAACTATTAGTGGTTGCTCCTTCCTTTGACCTTGCCCTTGACCATCACTTCTGCAGGTTGTTTTATTTAACGTGGCTGATATTTGGTCATCTGAGAAGGTGGTCATGTGGCTTGGTGGTCTTAAGATGACCGAGCACCTGGACAGTTTTTTTCTGTTCTAAACCCTATATGTATGAATTCACATATGTTTGCATTTCCTTTTTCTTCCCAAACATTTTTATCCCTTTTATTCTCTCCACCAATGATTTAAGTCATAGGTCTTAAGTCATGGGTTAGGGGAACCATTTGTGCCTCTGAAGCTTGCCATCTGATACAGAGACAGGGTGGGCTAAGGTTAGAATGTCCACTGCCCCTCCACAGAGCCCACTTTGGGCGTTAGAAATCCCCACTTCTTGCCTCCTCTTGGTCACAGGAGTAGAAATTTAACCTTCACAATTTTGGAGCAAGGATATGAAAGAAAAACTCAGCTGCCTCCCATTCTCTATCCCTGCCTACCCTCCTCCCTTCCAAAAAACTTTTACTGCTTCTATCTCCCAGGTCTGATGAACTAGGCTCAGTCTTATCACCACAATGGGCCTCACTGTCCGCATTTGCAACCAAGGGATAATATAGCATCTTATCTCGTTTGGGGATGTCAAGGGGTGCTAAAGGAGGTATCCTACACAGGGGCTGGCCAAGTCTCTGCCCTACGTTAGTGTGGAGTTAGTGGTGAGTCCCTCTTGCTTTAATTCCTCCTGGCTTTCCAAGCACCTTCACAGTGAAGCCGAAGCCTGTTATCTTGCGTGGCTCTTCTGTACTGAGTACGTTCTCACTATGGGGCTTTCCATAGTGAGAAGCCACTCCTACTCTCTCAGTGCCATCGGTGAAGAAAGTGAGGCTCCACTGTGCCACTTGGCTGAAGTCACCCAGTTACGATGAGGGTGGAGAGCGGATCTCTCCATTAGGTGCTCTGAGCTGAGGGCCTGGAGTGTACGCGCTTCTTAAGAGCCTTCAAAATTATTCGAGACCTAAAAAATGATGATTAGCTCAAATATAGTAAAAGAACGCTGTACAATCAAAATTAAAATGCATTTAGATATTCAGAGAATATGATAGTGGTGGGTCAACTTGTCCTTTGCAACTTTCCTCTTACGTAGTTATATGTAAATTTTATTAATGCGGAATGTGGGTACACTTTACTGGTTTGTAGGCTGTAAGATAAGTGAGGTAGGGCCTTCAAAAGCAAAGGAGCTTAAATCCTGGGAAGAGACTGAAACAGCCGGAAGTGAAACCCAGTCACAGAGCCTGGTCTTTCCAGACTGTTACAGCTGCTTCTGGAACTTTCCTAAGTCACTGCTCTAGGCTCTCTCTGGTCTGTGGGATGAGTAAGGTGTTTTCAGATTCCTGTCTAGGGCTAACAGGTGAGTCAGTGAGTGTAATAGTCCTCCATCCTCCCACGAAACTGTCTGACCATCTTCACCTTTTCTTCGTTCATTTATGTCACGTGCATGGTCATCAGGATGCACAGGGTCTTAATCAAGTCCCCGTGTGTGCTTCTGCCGTGCGAGGCTGTGCTTGGCAGTGGGACGCGTTGGATTTCCGCCTTGTACTCACAAGAGGTCCGGAGGCTCCTATTCTCATGGTCGGGAATCGCAGCGGCCACCCCCGCCCCACGTCACTCTACACTGAGAACAGACCCAAGGACACCAGGCCTGGTTTGCCCATCAGTGATAACCTCTCTGTTTTCCTGGCAGAAACATACAACTTATTCCCCAGCCTGGGCACTGCCATCTGTCATAGTGTCTCGTACCCTGGCAGGGGGCTGAATAGCTTGCTGGTTCACAACAAAAATTTGGTAAATAGAAACCCCGGGGGGAGGGGCACACACACACATACACACACACACACACACACACACAGCTGCACTTATGCTGGGAGCTTTTCAAAGCTCATGGACACGCGATGGCTGCACCTCCTGTCTTTCCCCACTGCACGTGTTCTTCCTTCCAATTATTCTAATGGCTTCTAGACCCCTTTCCAGAACCTCCCATGTCACTACATTAGAGATGCCTTTCTAGAGCAGAACCTATGGGATATTTTGGTGTGACATTCAGAATCTGTCACGGTCCGTGTCCAACTTTACTGTGACAGGTAATTTTACGTGGTGAGTTGGGGTGCCCAGACATTTGGCCAAGCGTTGTTTTGGGTGTGTCTGTGGGAGCGTTTCTTAGGTGAATGTAGCATTCATATAGGTCGACTGAGTAAAGCAGATTGCTTGCCCTAATATGGGTGGGCCTTATCCAATCAGTTGAAGACCCGAATAGAACAAGAAGGCCGAGTAAGTGGGAATTCTGCCTGCCTATCCGCTTGAGCTGGGAGTTTATTTTGGACTTTGGACTCAGACCGGATGTGCATGTTTGCTCCCATAGATCTCTAGTTTGCTGACTGCAGATCCGGGAACTTCTCAGCCTCCCTAATCAAGTGAGAAAATGTCTTATAAGAAATCTCTTTATATGTATAAATAAATTATATGTTATATATACATGCATATACAAAGAGATTTATTTTATACACACTTATGCACACACACACACACACACACATACATATACACTTTTGGCTCTGTTTCTCTGGAGAACCTTGACTAATGCAGATTTGCTATTATGGACTGAATGTTTGTGTGTCCCCCAAATTTATATATTGAAACACTAACTCCCAGGTTGGTCATATTTGGAGATGGTGCCTTTTGGAGGTAATTGGGCTTAGGTATGGTCAGAGGGCAAGGCCCTGGTCTGATGGTATTAGTGCCCTCATAAGGAGAGACTCCAGAGCGTGTGCTTCCCCACTTTTTTCCTCTCCTCACTGCTCTTAACCCCTGTACAAGTACAAAGAAGAGGTCACGTGAGCACACAGGGAGATGGTGGCCACCTCCAAGCCAAGAGAAAAAGACCTCAGGATGCAGCTTACCTTTCTAGCACCTTGATCTTGGACTTCTCATCCTCCAGAATGTGAGAAACACACGTCTGTTGTTGAAGGTGCCTGGTCTATTGGTATTTTGTTCTGGTAGACTGGACTGACTAAGACACCTCTTTCCCCAAGAAGGGAGACCACGCAGGATCACGTAGGAGCTATTCCTAGAACTTGTTATGGAAAGCATACAAATCTGAACAGAGCAAAGATGACTATAGCGTGCGCCATGGTGCCACCCAGATTCTTCCTCAGGACTGAGGCCCTCGGTCCCCCAGCTGCCGGGAGTGTGGAGATTTCTCCACCGAGTCTTTCTCCAAGAACTGCCCTCGGCAGAAGTTCATGTCCTCACCTAAGCGCATGTTCTATCCACAGGGAGAGCCTGCAGCCAGTGACGACGGTACGGTGGGAGTATAAGGCCCAGACTTTGTGCCCAAGGGAGACAATGCCAAAGCTCCCTGTGGGATGGGCTGAGGCCTCTACTGTGATTCTGTCACAGTTCAGTTTCTTCCTCTGCCCCATCCCACCCTCTTCGGTCACCCACAGTCGGTCCCAAGGGTATCCTTCTTTGCTTCCTACATGTAGATTTCCATCTCAGAATCTATTTCCTGGGAAACTTGGCCAAAGACACTTTTATATTACAAGCATTTTATTATGTCCCCTTTATATAAAATTTATAGATAATATACCTACCTCAACACAAAATTAAAAACATACATTCCCTAACCATAAAAAGCAAAGGAATGTTTAACAAAATAATAATGCATTTAATATTTAATAAAGTAATAATGTATTAGGTGAAACTATAGCAGAAGATAAGAATCAGTCAGATGCTTGTGACATAAAATCACCAAAAATCTGAGGGAGCAACAATCCAGGGGGTGAGGTTTGCCAACTTGGATCCTACTTTGGGGGTAGTTTGTGAATTAGTTATCAACTCTGGGGAAAGTTCCAAACAAAACAAATACAATATTATCTCAATTTAAGTAAGATTTGTACTCCTGGAAAATTCAGTTTAAAAAGAATATAAAAATAGGGAAAAATTATTTTGTGTTTCTATGTAAAATGGTGAACGTTTTTCAGCTCAGATCATTGAAAAGTTGTGTTTTGTTTCTTTCTCCTGCACAGGAATGTCCTCCAGGATGTTGGGAGGTGGTGAGAGGCGTGAGGCAAGTCTTTTGTGGCTCTAGTGTGATCACTGCAGGACATAGGCACACTAGGTCCCCACCTACGAGTGCCCCCATCATTGAGACAAGCAGAATCGCTCCCATCTGCATCCTGGGAACAGTCCTGGTTATGCTGAAAAGGAAGGTCAATGGAGAAAAGGAAAGGAAGCGAATCTTGAACAGCAGCCCCCAAACTGAAGACAGCCACTCTAGAGTCACACTGGTCAGTGCAGGACCCAGGTTGGGACCCAGGCCTGTGTGATGGAGTCTTAGCTCCTCTTGGACCAGCCCACACCCCCATGCTGGCTTTATTCGGGGTGATTAGGCTCAGAGGAATGACTGCTGACTTCTGGGGACCCCCTACCAGCCCCTCTTTTTACCCTCACTAGTTTCAGGAGTGTTGAAACACAGAGAGAGCCCTTTTAAGCACTCCCAACCCCATTTAGCCTCAGGCGTCACACCAGTGCCCTTGGAAGCACTTCTGCTTGGTCTCCGCTCACTTAGTAACTTCTATTTCGAGCAGGATGATTGAGGAAC
>CM053503.1:7039435-7068198 GCA_028627145.1 Eidolon dupreanum
TTTCCTTACTTTCCACTAAAAAATGGGATTCTTTCTTTTCCAAATAAAATATGTCACTAACATTTATTGAGCATCTGCCATATGTCAGATGTGAAGTTAGACAATTTCATGTATTTTATCACTTATTAGCAACCTCTTTGGAGTAAGTATACCAGCCCAGCTTTTACAGATGAGGTGACTGGGGCCCTCAAAGAGGAAGTCAGTTGCCCAATGACAAGCTGGTATGAGAGCAAAATTATGTTTCTGTGATTTATCAAGTAGGAAACAATCCTTTGGTTTATGCCACTAGAATGCCATCCCAGATGACAAGACCATTGTTCTCTGGAAGGAAGATTTGTGGTGTGTTCATCTCTGAACTCCTAGCACCTGGCATGTACTCGGGACTCAACATATGCTGGGTGATTGGATAGTCATCAGATTCCTGGGGTGGGAACAGACGTGTGAAGACATGGAGTCTCTCCCGTATTTTACATGCCTTCCAAAGGGATGAGCTCACACCTGCTCAGAAATATGTGTGGCTCTGCCATAGGCTGGGCTTACCCAGGCCCTTGTTCCTTTTGCATAGGTTGTTCTTTTTCCTGGAGGGTTGTTCCCTGCCCCTATTTATTTTGGCAATTAAACGCCCGTTCATCTCTTAAGCTTCACATCAAATGCTCTATCCTCTGTGAGGTTTCCCTGACTCTGATTTACAGGCTCCTATTCTCTTGTTTGTACAATGCTTTGCACAGACCACCAAGGTACTGTCTTGCTGTGTCGAATTGCCTTTTTGCTTGACTCTCTGTCATTAGGCTGAGTGAGGCCCTTTGTATAGTGAGCATCCAACATAATGAGTGTCACATGGCAGGTGGTCAGTGAATATTTGTGGAATGAATAAAGAGTACATCTAGGAACTGATTAAAAAATCCAAGAACAATAATGCCAACAGCCACAGATTTCATCAAGTTCTGTGTCAAAAATAGTAATCGATAAAGCCAAAAGCTTAGCATTTTGTTTAAATTTCAGGAAAACAGTCAGAACTCACTTTATTAAACAATCTGTACAGCAAGAATAGGAACCGGGAAAATTCTCGATTTCCACCGGAAGGAGATCAATGAGTTTTTACAGTTCTGAAGACAATGTTTCTATAGAAAGAAGCGTAGTCAGAACTGCTAAGATTTATAAATATGCACATGTTTTCACATCATCATTGTTTTATGACTTAAGTGAGGACTTAAAAATGTTTCATAAACTTGAACCTAACTAAGCGAGGGGGTCCTAATGTAAATTCTCTCTTAGAGAAAAACATGGTCGAGGCCAATAGGACTTTTTGTTTGTGTGGTTGTTACCGTTTTCCTTCTCGAGTGTTAAGAAGTTTAGAGACTTAGAAAGAATAGCATGAAATCGAAATGGAATCTGCTTTGCAACTTGTTATTCTTAGCAAAACAATTCTAGATAGCAAAGCATTTTACTAATTAAAGCCAGCTCCTTTCTTAAAGGGGAAGCTCACGTTATTTAATTCCACATTTTAATCCGGAAAGAGAATCTTGTACATATTTTGTTTTTCTTAGTAATATGTGGAGCTATGCAAAGAACATCCCAAACACAGACACCCAATGTGCCTGTCACATAATAAAGCCTACCGTGGGAATATGGGAATTGGAACAAGGATGAAAATGATGTTCCTGCGACAAGGGATCTACTAATAGTAGCTATCGCTTCTGGGGCCCTTCATTTAACTCTCATTTAACTCTCACCAGCCAGCCCCTGTCAGTGTCATCACCCTCCACCATTGTGTCCTGCCCGGTGGAAGCCAACTCTTGTCTCTCAAAACTATTCATCTCATAACAGGCAAAACAGGCCTTTTAAAATCAAAGTCTGATCACGTCACTCCTCTGCTCAAAACCACGTGGGCTCCCTCAGCTCAGCAGGTCTGCAGGACCTGCCCTCTGCGCCACATCGCCCTGCAGGTCTCCCCTCCTCCTTCCAGACACCCTCTCTGCTTTAGCCTTTCTGGCCTCTTTACTGCTCCTCTGACCTGCCCAGGTGAGCCCTCAGCACCACACCTGCTGCCATCCCAGGGTCTTGGCCCTCCGTTTACCCTCTGCCTGGAATCCGCCCCCACCAGATACGTGCATGGTTTGCACTTTACTTCTTCAAGTTTGTGTCAAATGCCCCCGTCCGAATGAAACCAACTTTGACCACCATATTTATAAAACTGAACCCCTCCAGTCTATTCCCTCTGCGTCTTCTCTTTTCTTTTTTTCCTTAGCAGCCAACACCTTTTAATACACTATACAGTGCACTTACCTACACTGCTTGTGGCTGTCTCTACCCCATCCCCAATCCAACTGTCTCCTCAACGTGCCACTAGAATGTAAGCTCCATGAGGGCAGGCACATTCGTGTTAGTTTTCTTTTCCTTGACAAATTGCCTAGCACATGGCAGGTGCTCAATATCTACTTGTGGAATGAATCAAGAAAAAAGGCGCTGAGTGGTTGAATAACTTGGCCAGCGTCACACAGCTATTACACGAAGGTGCAAAGGTTCTAGCTCAACCCAGAGTCAATACGATCACACCTGTGCAACACTGGGTCTGTATCTCTTTGTGAGCGAAAAGGAAGAAGGATGGAGGGTTGTACATATTTGAACAGCAGGAAACCCTTGTGGTGTATTTTCATCACATTGGGCAAGAAAACAATGGCGAAGCCAGACCTGAGTCTGTGTCCCAGCTCTCCACTTGCTAGCTGTGTGGCCACAGCCAAGTTACCCGACTTCTCTGCAACTCAGATTTGTTAGCCACACAATGAGGGTCATGATGGTCTTCAGGTGGTTATCACCAGAATGAAATCACACAGTGCTAGTAAAGTCAAGGTATCAGGTAACTTATATCTCTAGATATAAGTCATTACATTGTGAAATGATAGTAAGTTAGTGCTTGAGTACGCTCAGTTTTCCTACCTCCTGCTGGTTGCTAAAATGAATTCTCACTCAGCCCCCTCTAGTCTCTCCCTGCTTCCCATCTTGCCCAACGGAAGAGACACTCAGTGTGGGTATTCGTTATGTGAGCCTGGCATGGGGTTCAAGACATACAAGCAAGTGTTACTTGTAATATTCTTAGCTGTTTGGGCTCTGCTTTTTAGCCTGCTCTGGCCTGGGGGCTACACTCAGCAGAGCTTAGCTCTCTAACAAGCGCCCTCATGTTATTCAATTTGTTTGTGACCATCCTCTCCTCCAATGGAGCCTGGTCTCATTTATCTCTAACACATCCCCGATTCTCCATCCAGATTGTGTTAGGTTTCACATTCCACCACCACTGTACATAATTTAACACTTCCCCTCACAGCTAGCTCACTGTCTATTACTGTGAATTATTTACAGAAGAAATTCTGGTGAGAAACTAAGATAATGGCACAAGTTATTTATGCTAAAGGAAAGCAAGCTTTCTCAGACTTCACTCCTGCCTTCTGATTTCCCTTATTGCAATTCCTAGTATTTGCCTAGCACTTTAAAAGCAGTAGCCAAGTTGGTTTTTACAGCCACTTGCCCATGATAATGGGAGAATTTCCTGTTCCCGTTAAACAGACAGATAAAGGGGCTAGTAAAGACTTATGAAGATGCCTTTTCAAGACCAGTGGCTAAAGAAATCCCTGGAGGCTAAGAGCAATTCACCCTATAGCTAATTTATTGTATTATGTAATCATGCCTTTTATCTCAATTAAGTTATCGTTTTGGGCAGCAGAAAAGATAGCAAGGAATTTGCTGCTAGTCTTATATATGCAACTGCATTGCTATTCAGAATGACAATAGAAGTTTGTTCTTATGGGACCTAGTTCTTGACGCCTCTTACAGTTTTTAAAAGGCACTGTCCTGAACATTTCTCTGTCTACACACACACACACACACACACACACACACACACACACACACACACACATACACAGGTGGAGTTATATAAGGAACATAATATGACTCCTGTCATGGAATGTCCATCAAACACTCTATCCTCAAACCCATTCTGTTGCCTAGATTTGAGAGGTGGGAATTAATTGGTACCTTTTCTCTCAACTTGAGTCCAAAATGGGTTGAACAACAGATGTCAGACAATTGAAGGGGAAAATGCCACTTTTACTGTGGATAATGCTAAAGTGGAGAGTAGTCTTGGATCTGTAGCGACCATCAGGCATTCTAGTTTTCACTCCTGAATTGAGACCTCAGGATGATGCACCCAAAGGGAATTTGGGGTCTGGGAAGCTGTCCCTTTACCCAAAATAGCTGCATTAAGCCTACCAAGGTCAAAGAATGAGGCCAGAGAAGAATGAGCCTTGGGACCCACCACTAGAATGCAAGCATGGGCTCTGACCCTAAGGTGTGTGCCCATGGTGGCAGCAGTGGAGTAGAAACTGTCCAGTTTGCAGGCAGATTGGTCAGAAAGGGAGGCCCAGATAGGATGGATCCACACATGCTTATTTCTGTTTCCTGATGTCACCTATCAGATAAGTCATCACTGTATCCAGATAGGAGAGGTGGAAGAGTTACTTATACAAGGGCTGGGAAGAAGGGTGACCCCTAATGTTTCTCTGGTAGATTCTGGCCCCAGACCATTATCCTCAGACCCTACATATTGGGCAAGACTCTCTTGTGGTTGCAATTGATTGAAAGTCCAACTCAAACTAGCCGAAACCAAAGGAACTAGAGTGGTTCATCTACCCACAAAACCCAGGGCTACTACTGCTTTGCACATGGAGTATGAGGAGCTCAAAAGGTATCATCAGGACTCTCTCTTTCCTTCTCTTAACTTTGTTTTGAACCTGTGTTGATACCGTAAGCAAGATGTCTGTGGTAAGAGGATGGCTGCCAGCTTATGTCCTCTCAGTGATGCCAGTGGGGTGGAGGAGAGAATCTCTTCCCCAATCTTCCACCAAACATGCTGGAGATGAGTCTCATGGGCCTGATTTGGGTCACATGCCATTCTTCAACCAATCACAGTGGCCATGGTGATGAAAACACTTTGATTGGCTGGGCCTTGATTATATGATCTTCCTCCACTGAAATGAGGATATAGAGAAAAGTTTTATGCAAGCCATGTGGACAAAGATTGGGGCACGAGTGGATTCTCTGAGAAGACCTGGAGACACACAGAAAAAAACACACAGTTGTTTTTTTTTTTTGATCTTTTTACTGATCCCTTTGGATTTAAAAAAAACAAAACTTTTTTTAAAATTCTACTGTAGTTTTAGACTTACCGAAAAAGTGTGTCAATAGTACAGACAGATCCTATATACCCCACACTCAGTTTGCTGTATTATTAACATCTTGTATTATTATGGTGTATTTATCACAATTAAAGAATCAATATGATACATTATATTCACTAAAGTTTATATTTTATTCATATTTCCTCAGTGTTTAGCTATTGTCTCTTTTCTGTTCCAGGATCTAATCCAGGATACCATATGACATTGAGGCATCGTGTCTCCTTAGTTTCCTCCTGGCTATTATAGTTTCTCAGCTTTTTTCCTTGTTTTTGATGACTTTGACAGTTTTGAGAAGTACTGCTCAGGTATTTTATAGAATCTCCTTCAGCTGGGATTTGTCTGATGTTTTCTTGTAATTAGACTGGGGTTATGGGTTTTGGGGAGGAAGACTACAGAAGTAGAGTGCCATTTTACCTCTTTCACATCCTATCAAGGGTATGTGCTATCAGCATGACTTGTCATTGCTGACGTTTACCTTGATCATCTGGCTGAGGCTGTTTTGGCAGGTTTTCTAGCTGTAAATGTATTCATTTTTGTACCTTTCCATCATGTACTCTTTGGCAAAACATCATCAGGCACAAATCTCACAGGAAATTTGTCTCGTCTTCCTCATTTATTTATTTATTCAATCATTTATATCAGTATGGACTCCTGGATATTTGTTTATACTTTGGTTTATAATCTAATTCTACTTTGTTTATTTAGTTTTCAATGGTTCCAGCTTTAGCCTTGGTGGGGAGGTCTTCTTGCAGTGTGCTCCCATGTCCCTTTGACTGACACCATCATTGTGCACCCTGGCCTCCCTTACCTCACCACTTTGCTTCCTACCACTCACTACAAGATGCTCCGGTCTTGTATATTTGTATATCTCTTGCCTCAATGTTAGAATCAGTCATTTCTCCAAGAATCCCCAGTTCTTTTAATTGTTGAAGAGTAATAGAGACCAAGATCTGGGTGTCAGGTGTGCTTGTTGCTCCTAGGGAGTCTTCTAGGCCCTCTTAGGTGATAGAGCAAGGAAACACAGGTATGTATACTAATAGGAGTATGCACACATATCCATAAATATTTCTATATGTAACTGTCCATATCTATATTAAACTAAACATGAGTTCATACCTATGTGTTGAACGTGGATCTATTACCACATGGATCATTCCAGTCTTCTCCCCTTGCCTGTCTGAAGGTTTCTACTCCAGCAGTGAGAATCACAGTTCTTACCATCAGCCATCTGTTCGCTTGATTGTTCAACTCTAGGATAAATGCATAGTGATTTCAGAATTGTTAACCTGTTATCCCATGACTTGGGTCTTTCGTTTGTATTGCTATTTACCTTGCTTTTCCACTAGCTGCACTATCCAATCTGGTAGCCACTAACCACTCGTGGCTATTTAAATAGACATTTAAAAGAATTCTTAATTCTTTGCAGATTTTGAAATCTGTATTAAGAAAGCATCATCTGTTATTTTGAGTCTGAAACTCTCTAACCTCCTAAACTTTTTTTTCCCATTGAAATGATATTGGCCAAATGGAGCATCAGAGAGTCAATATATTTAGAATGGTACCTGCATTTTTGAAGTTGAAGGAAGTGGCAGGGCACAGACTTGGAGAGGTGGCTATGAGTAGATGATGTCCTGCAGTTTTAGATTTTATTATTAAGATTGTAAGGAGCTGGGAGAGAGTTTTAAATTGGAGAAAGATGGAATTTGATCTCTATTCTAGAAATCCCACCCTGTTGGCTGTTAGATATTGCTATGGGGTAGATCTGGAAATAGAAGACGTGGGTTAGTATGCAGGGAGAAGAGGAGCAGAATGTCTTCTTTGTCAGCTCTCATCTCCTTTAACCTTCTGGTAGTTCTTAAAATAGTTATCCACCTTCTCTTTTTTGAAGCTCTAACCTCCATGGATTTTCTTGACAAAACCTCTCTCCTAGTCTTATATTCCCATCTGTTTTTCTTGAGTGTATGAGTTTTCTATTGCTGCCATAACAACTTGCCACCAATTTCATGGCTTAAAACAAAACAAATGTATCATCTTAAAGTTCTGTAGTTTAGAAGTCTGACACAGTTCTCGTTGGGCTGAAATCAAGATGTTGGCAGCGCTCTGTTCCCTCCTGGAGGCTCTAGGCAGAATCTGTTTCCTTGCCTCGTCCAGCTTCCAAGGCTGCCCACACTCCTGGCTCATGGCCCTTCCTTCCTTCGTCAAAGTCAGCGATGACAGGTCAAGTCCTTCTCTCATCACATCTCTCGGACCTCTCCTCTGCCTCGTTCTTCCATGGTTAACGACACCTGTGGTTACAGCGGCTCACCCAGATCACCTAAAACAATCTCTCCATCTCACAGTCCTTTTTGTGAAGGACTTTTAATGTCCTATTTGTGAAGTCCCTTTTGCCATGTAAGGCGATATCGTCACAGGTTAGGGTGTGGACATCTTTAGGGGGCCATTGTTGTGCCAACCACACTAAGTGTTTTATAGACATTTCTGAAGTCCATCTCTCAATTCATATTCATCCTTGGCTTTTTACCCTGGTCCAACTACTGGACTCATATTTGAAATCTGTTTTTATCTCTGTGCTAGATATTTGGAGAAAAAGCCTCGTGATGAAAGGAAAAGTTTGTTCTGTGGAGCTACTGAGAATAGGAACAGAACAACAGAGATGAGGTTGGTCCCTAGGTTGCCCTGGCTATGGAGCATTGTTTGGTTTACGGTCCAGCCACATGAGGGAGCAGAATGAGGTCTGTAGGACGGGTTCCAGTCAGAGCCCATTGTGCTGCCTTGAGGAGCCAGAAGGGCAGGAAAAGGCCAAAACAAAGATGCCACGATCCCGGACATGCTCCCACAAACCAAAGGAGAATAAACACAGAGGGAGCCATGCAACCTAGAAGGCAGGCTCGTAATCGGATTCAGAGCTCTGTTGGAACAAATTAGAAACCAGCTTTTCCCAGAAGAAGAAACTGTAAATTTCTGTTATGGGAATGGATGTAGGAATTTTTGGCAAGGAGTAAAGCTCGCCTTGCGGACTGATCGCCCTGTGATATCAGACTTCATTAGTAGAAGTGGCTACCTAGAACGAGAAAGATTACTACTATTTAGTGAGGGTTTAGTATGTCCTGGGCTCCTTACAACTATCGCCTCCATGCCTCATGGTAAACCTGTAGTGTGTATTTATAAGACAAGGGGACTTGTCTCTGAGGCTTAGAGAGATGTAGAAAGGCGAGCCTGGATTCTATGAAGGTCTGTATGATGGTAAGGTTAGGGCTCTTTCAAACAGTGCACTTGAGGGAAGTAATTGGAGGAGAGAGAAAAGTAGCTGAAGATCCACTGAGGCCGAGAGCCCCAGGAGCAGTGAGGCCAGCTCGTGGTGCTGTCCTAGAAGAGGGTATTGACAAGCAAGAGTGTGTTCTGAGGCCAGCAATACTGGTCAAGAGCCTGAGAACTACATACGGGAACTGTCCTATGGGAACTTCAGTCTGGTGTAGAGAGGACTCTGGAAGCAGCTAATTTATATTTCCAAACACCTGAGAGAGGAACCACCGAGCCAAAGTTACAGGGAAGAAGATTTCAGTCTTTTAGAAGGAAGCGCTCGCTCACCATCACAGCTCGTGGACCCTGGGCAGAGCCGCTGCACGGAGCATAGTGAATGGCATGGCTGCCCCAGCTGCCACAGTTCCAGCAGGGGCTGTCTGAACAAGTATCTGTCAGGTGTGACCCAAAGGGGACTCCATCTTGAGGAGTAGCTGCACAGGTGCTTCTAAGTTTCCATTCCAGGATTCTAAGATTACAGGACTTTCCTTTCCATTACCTGCCCACTTCTTAGGGCTCTCTCCAAAACTTTTTCTTCCAGAGAGCCTTTGCAGACCACTGCAGTTCACCATGATGTAGCCTTCTTGGAAGCTATATCCTCTTTCATTTAGATCAGGGGCCAGTAAACTTTGTCTGTATGGAAAGGGATAGATAGTAAATGTTTTAGGCTTTGTGAATCAGATAGTTTCTGTTGCAACTCCTTATCTCTGCCATTGTAGCAGGAAAGTTGCCATAGACAACACTTAAATGGGGCGGCTGATAGAACTGTCTTTACAAAGTCAGGTAGGGGGCTGAATTTGGGTCCTGGGCAGCTGTTTCCCACCCCCTCATCTAAACGGTTTATTTTGTGAAAAATAATGTCCTGTGTAGTTATCTTTACCAATGTATTATTGTTTGACTCTTTAATTACTCTTTTATATTTCTCTGTGTTGTGTAGGCTCTATTTCTTTCACCAGATTGGAAAACACTTTAAAGAATCATATTTATCTTTATACAGCCTCAGAAGTCTAGCACGACGACTCCAACCCCAAGGCAATGTGACTAAGATTTATGGCTTTGAGCGAAGAGTCATGGGGCCATTGACACTTATACTGGCCAGAATAATCAATAACCCCATTTCTCAGGTGAAAACGCTGAAGCCTAGACAAGAGTTATGTCTTTCCCCCCATCATACAGCTAGTTAGAAATGGGTCTCCTGACGTGTTGGCAAATGGTCTCATTCCGCACTGCTGGGGGCCATGGCAGTCTCAGCTCCACCAGTCACATGCTTTGCCAGGAAAAGAACTAGGAACTGGAGACCCACAGGGCAGCAGAACTCAGCCTTTACTCTCGAGAAGTGTGTTGAATAGAGATGGGGGAGTCAGACACACCACACGCCTCATGCCTCTCCCCATGGCACCTTCAGCGAATTCCCCCAGGGACTCAGCATCGTACCAGGGTACCACGCACAGCATCCTCCTAATCACAAGTGGCTGCCATGTGGGGGTGTCTCCCACATCCCTGCCATTGCATTAAGCACTTCAAATGCATTTAATTCCCTTTCCTTGGATGACCTCGAGCCCTCTTACCACAAACACATTAAATTTTTAATTAAGAGAACACACCACGGCACACACATATCCTCCATTAAGTGTGTTACTTCGTTAAATATCTTGCTGCTGACGAGCAATAGGAATTTCTGGGCAAACTCAGTCAGCGAAAATCCATTTACCCCAACTACATGGGAAAAGTGCAGCTATTTTAAGAGTTAGGCCTTAAGGCTTCCCGGTGTTCTCACACCTGGGCACCCCACTGGGCAAGCTCTCTCTGGTCCCCTCAGGTGATGATAGACTTCTAAGGGACAAAGCTCCTTGGCTCTCAGAGCCTCACATAGAGAAATTCCCATTATCCTCACAGTCTCATCTTCTGATGAAATTTCTTGTATTAGCGACAAGATTTTAGCCAGGACCAGGCCAAATTCCCATCATAGCTGGGTAGATAAACAAATAAATGCTTGCCGTAAGTAAACTCTTTTAAACTATCAGTTCCATTTATATGGTCTGGAACACATGACAGGCACTTAATAGATATTTATTGATCGATCATTTATTTTTCCATAAAAATGTGCTCACGCGGTGTTTGCAACACAAGACATGCACCATCAACCTTCTGTAAAATCTCAGTGGTTTGACAGTGAGCTCCCTTCAAGCCCCACCCTTCCCTGCTTATTTTCAGTTGTCTGTATCTGATGGTGAATGTGCTCACAGAACGACGGGATGGAGGGCTTTCTCTTTTGTCTTCAGTCACCATGCTGAAATTCAAGGCAAACTTTTCCCGTGTCCATTCGGATGCCCATAAACTGGCACTTGAGCAGAAGACAGAAGAAGACTTGGTATCATCCATCAAGATTCTGTGTCTGAAAGCTGTGTTCAGTATCGGGTTGAAGTCCATTGCAATGCAAGTTCTAGGGAAAAGATGACATTCATCCAGCGTGACAGCATGTGTCTTTTATAAAAGTATAATCACGTTGAGCTGGCTGGAGTTAACCTAATCATACCAGGCAGAAACATGGGAGGAACAGAATCAGAGGTGTGTTTACCTCCCTGGGGAGAACAATGGAAAAATACAATTAGAGAGAGCTGGGCTGGGAGGGCTGGATTCCAGGCTCAGCTCTGCTGCTCTGAGTAGAGCAACTTGGGGTAAATTATTTAATTTCTCATAGGAAAGATGAAGGGGCATTTGATGCTCCCTAAAGCCCTGTCACAGTGACATTCAGGGATTTTCTGGAATCAGGAAACATAGTTTTGATTCTGCATCGGACAATGAGACACCCTGTAGTGGATTGAACAGAGACCCCCACCCCGCAAAAAAAAGATATATCCATGTCCTAATCCACAGTATCTGTGAATGTGAACAGTTTTGTAAAAAGAGTCTTCACAGCTGTACTTAATTCAAGGATCTTGAGATGAGAGCAACTTGTATGATCCGGGGGCCCTAAATCCAATAATGAGTGTCTTTTTAAGAAAGACACACAGAGGGGAAGGCAATGTGAAGATGGAGGCAGAGGTTTTAGAGAGGGGACCACAAGTCTGAGAATGCCAGGGCAGCCACCAGAAGCTGGAAGAGGTAAGGGACGAATTCACCCCCAGAGCCCGGATGGAGTGTGGTCTTGCCCACACCTGGATATCAGACTTCTAGCCCTCAGAACTGTGAGAAAATAAATTTCTGTTTGTTTTTTTTTAAAGCCTCCCAGTTTGTGGTAATTTGTTACAGCAGACACAGGAAACTAATATACACCCCAAAGACACATAGAAAGAGGGATTTGTGCCAGGAATTGAACAAAAGCAGTGATTTTTCAAATTCCAGTTAATTTTTCTGAATTAAAACTCCTCAGCTTTTTCTGCTGGAGTTTTTTCCCCGATCTGCTTTGAGCATGAGCTCTGAATAACTGAGCTCCTGGAACATCTGAACACTGGCGGCTTTGCTGCTTGTCTCCCCTGCAAGGATGGAATGCCATTATCCCCTACCTGCCGTGACTGGGAGCAGTGCAGACCAACGAGAAGCTAGCCAGCTGACCGCTTCCGCTCCCGCAGGCTTCTGCAGCTAAGCAGTGCTGTCAGAAGAGGTGGCTTTCCACCCCCAGACAGTATTTCTTTTTTTTAATGCCTACAGCACCTGGTCTTCCTAGGTGGTCTCCCATCCAAGTACTAACCGGGCCCGACCCTGCTTAGCTTCCGAGATCAGACGTGATCCGTCACATTCAGGGTGGCATGGCTGTAGACTAGATAGTGTTTTTAAGGCTGTCAAAATCAAGAGTGTGGAAGAACCGTATGGCAGGACTGGTCCCTCATCCAGGCAGAAGCCCTGGACAATGGATGGTCCTTTGGGACTGTGTAGGCAACACCGTGAGGCATCAGGGCCCTACACTTTGGTGTCGGCAGTTGTGTCATTCTGCTCATGGTTCTGTCGTCCAAAGTCTTGTTTTTGTCTGTCCTCTGAAGTCTGGTCTTTGGGCGTTTCCTTCCTCTCACAGTGGGGTGGAGTGAGACTGAGCTCTAAACTCACAGAGCAGCCAGCTCCTCATCCCGCTGACCCTTCCCAGCTCTGTGACCACGGGCACCATCCTTAATCCTACAGGGACTTTGTGTCCTCATCTGTGATCTGCAGGTGATGAAAGCCACTTGCAGGGCCATTGGTGATCTGCCAAAATAATCCCAGCTAATATTTACTGAATGTTTATTATGTGTCTGGGACTATGGTAAGTATATGACAAGTGTTACTTCATTTAATTTTTCTGAAACTACTGAGATAAGCTCAGTTATTATCTCTGTTTAATAATACAAGGGGAAATGGAGCCCTAAAAGGTTCAGTAACTTGCCTCAGATTATCTGACCTGTGTAGGGGCAAAGCCAGACTCACATGCAGAATCTAGTTACCCAAACACTTATGCCATATTGCCAGTTGCTCCGTGAGTACATTTGTTATTCTGGTAGCATTTGTTGCAGTCTTAAGATGACTTTTTCCCCTGTGAGTCTCTGTTATATCTTTTTATTTTTTCCTTTTTGTATTAGTGTAGGGCACAGGTGGTAAATCGTAGTCCACATGCCAAATTTGGCCCACCACCTGTTTTTGTAAATAAAGTTTTATTGGAACACAGCCATGTCCATTCATTTACATATAGTCTGTGCTCTGTGGCTGTTTTACAGTAGAATAGCAGAGGTGAGTAGTTGTAACAGAGACCATCTGGCCTGCAAAACTGAAAATATTTGCTCTCTGGTGCTTTACAGAAAAGCAGAAAGCTGACCCCGGGGTAGCGGAGAGAACATGAGCTTTGCAGTTAAGAACTGGGTTCTAAACCCGATTCTCACCATTCACCAGGAGCCTGCACCTGCCCCTTGAGCTCTCCGGCCCTCACTTGCCTCCTGTGGGAAGCAGGCAGCCTGACAGCTGTCCCTGAGGGTTAAATCAGAATGCTTAGTAGAGTGCCTGAATAGAGCTTGCTTCTGAGTCCCCTCCTACTTGTCTCCCTCGCTCTTGAGACTAATCTAACCAGGAGCATTTCCTGGCAGCCTCCTCCACGGCCTCCCCAGCCTTCCCGGAAGGGAGGCTGCTTCACTGCTCTCTGGTCCTGGCTAATCTGCAGGCTGTCCCAGCCCAGACTCTGCCCTCGCCATGCAAGACTCCTGTTCGCACCATCCACTCTGTGGGAGGCTCAAGGACTCCTGTAATGGAGAATCGGATGGGCCAGCCTGGTCCAGCTAACAGAGAATCGAACCGGCCAGACACCCCTCCTCCTAGCTGGGCAGAAAGCTTGTTTCCCCCCACAGCGAGCAGCCTGTAGATTCTTTGAAACATACCGCCGCTTGGCCCCCGTTTTCCTTGACTCCCTGCCAAGCCTATTACACGTGTCAGAGCAGCAAGAGACTGAAGAATTACGACTTCCATTTGGCTTCTGAGGCCGCTTAGTCTAATTTGCACTGGCTTTGAAATATAGCAATTGCTGTTTTTGTTGTTTGGGTTTGAAGACTGTTTCAAGTTCTGTCTCTTTTCTCCCCTTTCCTTTTAGCTCTTTCTCTTTCCGGGATGAAGGTGGGGGAGGAGGCATCACGAGTGAAGAAAACTACAGCTTGGCTGCCACCGTCAGAGCCCCCTCTTCCACGTGGACTCATTCGCTCCAGCACCAGATTTCATTAACTGAAGGGCTCCATTGCGAGGCGAAGCATGATAATGAGTTTGTAGCTAATCAGAACATATGGAATGTTTTTACCATTAGCTCCAATTCCTGACTTGGGAAGGGGGTGCACCTGGGGACAATTTAAGCAGGACTCCATTACCCACGTGGGGATGCATGATCCCTGAATCCCTTCTCTCTGGCCCTTGTCTCCCTCTCCTGTTCTCATCCTCCACCTTGCGACTCCTGCCAGCCCTCCCATGGGAGACTACAGCCACAGCAGTGAATGCAAGTTCACGGAATCAGGGACAGCCCCTGCTGAAGAAAGTTGCCAGTCATCTCCTTGTTGACAAATCCAGTAAGTACTCGTCCGTCTGTTCCTGACTGACTTCTTGCTGGGTGTGACACTACTGACCACGCCCCCTCGACCTCCAATGGGAGCTGGGACGTTGGTGTGACTTGCTCTTTCTCCTCCCTCTCTGGATGCTTCTTCTTCCTCTGCTCGCTTTTGCAGGTTCATTTGCACATGTTTCGAAACATTTTCATGGCTACCTAAGTTAGGAAATTTTGTGAACTGAAATAAAATAAGTACCACAGTACTTTCCAGATCTTTGCCCAACTGCCCCGTCTCCCTCCGCATTCTCTACTTCCTTTTTCTTCTTTCTCTCTCTTCCTTGGTGCAGACTTTACATGCCAGTTGCTGGCTGGGCACTGGGGATACAAAGATGAGGTCTGGAGGACATCACGGTCTATGGCTGTGGCCATCACTCCACTGCCCTCGCCACACTCCGTTCCTGAATCTTCCACCGAATACACACTTGTGGGTTCCAAGGTGGCAGAGACTAAATTTTTTCCTAGTCTTTTGTAGTCTTTGGGTATGGAAACTCTCCGACAGACTCTAACTTAATAGGAGTTTAGGATCCATGTCAGAAATACAGACCCAGGAAGGATTTTAAAGTTTATAGTAACCAATGACTTCATTTAGCAAGAAGAGAGCATGCGGGTTCAGCGAGGGGAAGTAATTACCCAATACCTATCACATGAGAGTGGCTGGTTCATACAGTGGTACCGTTTGAACATCAGCCGGAACCGTAATCCTCATCATGAAAGCATCACTTAAGAAGGTCACAGGCTCCGTAGCAGATGCTTTTGTTGCCCCACGCAGGTGCTATGGCGGGCTCACCCTCCTCCTCCTCATCTCTCCTGAGCTGCTGCAGGTGGTGGCAGCTAATGGCTCCGACCGGCACTCTTCTATATGAGGGCTTGCCCTTGGCTGAAATTGCCATTTTCCCAGAAATGCCTGGGAGATTAAGTTCCCCACTCAATCGGTGACCAGTGACTATCGTGCGACCCCGAGGTCCCAGCTCTCTTGCATTTGGCCAGGACAACCTCTGTGCTGCAGTTTATGCCGTAGGCTCCCTCAGGAATCAGGCTGAGTCTAGGTTTCTACTGAAGTGATGTCACGGTCCAGTTTCTTTGCTACCTGGTCCTGCTTTCTCACTCGCCCACCTCGGGCCCAGTTTCCAGGAAACCTGCTCTGTGACAAGTGCCACGGCCTCATCTGCTTGGGTGGACCTTTGTTTCTCCATCTTTTAAATGAAGTAGTTGGCCTACAACACGACTGCTGAGATGGTGCACGCAAAAATCATGCTATCGATGCCCTCTGCGTAGCCACAGTCACCCTTGTTCTCTGTCTTTCTCAGAGAGCACCACGAGCCCTTGAAATATATAAAATGAAGAGGTGGGGGGAGGTATGTCTTTGGGAGGGCATGAGGATGTCCCGACCGAGACGAGAGTGGTCACGAAAGGACTGGATGGCAGCACAAGTGCACGAAGCGCTGTATCCCTTCTGCCAAGTGCTGTGCTGCATGGACACAGCAGTTTAATTTCCTCCCATCAGACATGGTTTGGATGGCATGACACAGTTTAAGCTGCCTACATCTGCGAATCACTCAGAATTAGATGATATGGGAAAGGCCTATATTCATGAAGAGGAAAAAGTGTCCAGATTGGATTCAAGCATTGTTTTTTTTCATGCTTCTTAACTCATACCCATCCAAGAATTTAGGGAGACTCACGGCTGGTACATTCCACCTAGAAGTCAGTGCAAAGAAGCACGTACTTACTGGGGACTCCTTTATGTGCCAGGGGCTGGCCTGGGTGTGGGAATGCACAGTCTGATGGGAAAGATGCATTCACGCAGAACAAGATGGCTAAATGAATTCCAATGTTGTTTAAACGGGAAAGGTTTATAATTGGGAGAGTCTTGTAATTCACTGGAACATGTCCACGGAGGTGTCCCATCTCCATTGCCAACTCCCCAGTCCAAGCTCCATCATCCCTTTCCTTTATCAGAGCAATCACTTCCTCACTGACCATGCCCGACCTGCCTGCTTTCCACCTAATCCCAGTGCAGCGGGCCACAGGGAGCTTTTAAAAAGGTAAGTCAGATGACGGCACTAATGTCCATCAAGCCCCTTCCTGCGCTTCGTGGCGTGGATCATGCACCATCCATCTGGGCTCCTTCCTCCTTTGCCCCTGCTTCTTGACTCCAGCTGCCCTGGCCCTCTCGCCACACTCCTTCCTGGCTCAGGGCCCCACTCATGTGCCCTTCCCTCCACCTGGAGCTCTGACCTCGCCTTTGGCTCTCGACTTGACCACACCTCCTCGGGGAAGCCTCCCTATCTTTCCTAAACAGGTCCGCCTCCCCTCTAGCAGCCCTCATGATGCCCAAACTCTGCCTTTGTTGCATGTGTGAATGATATTTATTGACTAAAGAATATGAAATTGGTGGCTTGACTGTTTTATTCACTGCTCTATCCCCAGGGCTTATTGTATGTGCATGGTAGGCTTTTGATGTATTTTGATTATATGAATGAACATAAAATTTAAGGCACATGAACTGATCATCTTGCACCACATTTTGACCTCTACCAGTCTCTCTCTCCATTTTTCCTCCCAAATCCTTGGGCTGGTACGTCATAGCCTGGTAATAATAGCGACAGCAGTCATAAATAACACTTTCTGCTTTCTTTAAATTTCATAAAATCTCTTCCCATTTATTGCCTACCTTGAGCCTTACAACAAGCTTACAGGGTAGTTAGCGTTATTCCCATTTTATAGATGGGAAAACTATGCCCGGTAGGATGTAGGCATTTGGCAGATGCTGGAGCCAGCTCTGCCCCTTAACAGCTGTGTGAGTTAGTACAAGTCAGGAAAATTCTCAGAGCCTCAGTTCCTTCACGGACACAATAAGCTTTTCCTGAGCAGCCCCATAACCTATCCCCATCAGAGTGTATTTCATACCGTATTTTAATTTATTAAAAAAAATTCTTCTGTCTCTTGGACCAGACCTGAGACACACTGAGGGTAAGAATTGTGTATTATTCCCAAGCACTGTGTGTGGTCCACTTGAGTACCATAGACTGGGTAGCTTATTAACAACAGAAACTTTCACCATTCTGGAGGTTGGAAGTTCAAGATCGAAGTGCTGGCAGATTTGGTATCTGGTGAGGGCCCCCTTCCTGGTTCACAGATGGCCTCTTCTCACAGTGCCTTCACATGCTGGAAGGGCCAAGGGAGCTCTCTGGGGTCCTTTTATAAGGGCACTGATCCGCTTCATGATAGTATTAGGAAGTGACTAAAACCATCACTTCCTAATACCATCACCCTGAGGGTCAGGAGTTCCACGTATAGATTTGGAAACACAAACATTCAGCCCATAGCAACCCTCAAAATATTTGCTGAATGAAAATCCGATGCAGTAATGCATGGGGAGGCCACCTCAATCCTGACACTAACACGATGACCGCTGCATCATCAGCACAGGTCGGGAGAGGACCGTGTGCTTTAGAGTCAGGCTGACCTGAGATCAAGACCCACTGCCCACCCCTCTGGGCTGCAGCCAGGGCTGCTCCAAGGTTTAAACCTAATTGCTGGGCACACAGGAGGGACACAACATGGTGAGCACAGATGAGTTAAGAAGGCTGCTTGAACTCATCTCGCAAGGTCCAGCAGCCCAGCGTTCCTCTGATTCTTATTGAGCCTTCATACGGATCATGAAGAATGACTCAGAATTGAGTGAGGCTGAGGCTGCCTTACGCCTGGGGTTGCAAACTGGAGTCACTAAATCATGCCCTGATTGGTTTTTCCTCTTGATTTTGGATGTGTACGTCTATTCGTTTTCACTTCCTACTGAGTTACCCAATTAAACTCCCATATTTCCTCACCTAAGAAGACGAGTAGTGATAGGAGACCTGGCGATGAGCCCGTTTCTGTGACTTTTTCTCTTCTTACATACCTCCCAGTAAAAGCTCTCTACTAGATATGAAGAATTAAGAAAAAGTGTGAATTTTTTTCTGGTAATTACTTATCTGTCAACATCGTTCTGCATTCCTTTGCACTTGGTTAGAATGACTCTGTGAGGCCATTTTTTCCTCAGGCAATCATGGTATGTGTATGTGTTTGTGTGTGCATGTGTGTGTGCATGTGTGTTCTTGTGTATAAATGTGTCTCCGTGTGTGCATGAATATCTACGTGTGTAGGTGTATGGGTATTATGTGAGCATGGATATCTATGTATATATGTGTATGTATGTATTTGCGTGTGTGTGTATATATGTGGGTGTGTATGTGTGTCTCTATGAATATGTGCATGAATATGTGTGTGTGTATATGTGTGCCTCTTGCATGTGTGTGCAGGTTTGGGGAAGTCAAGGGTGACCTTGGTGCATGACATATGCAAGAATAAAGTAACTGTTCCAGGTTATTATTTTTTTTTAAGTCTAATTTCAGCTGGTTCATGTGCCTGGGTGACATTTGTTTACACAGCTCGGGTTGTTAATGGCTCCTGGCGAAACTGGGCTAAGAAATGAATTTACAGCCTGGAATAAGCCAAATAATTCTCAGTAACAACATCTCCCTTAACAGCCCCATTAAAGGCCCTCATATCTATGGCTTCGCTGTCGTGTGCTCAAAATGGGTCCCTGGGCCTTAAAAGCCCAAGTTTCAATGAAAGCTTTTCATTTTACACAAATGGACCCCATCTCCCAGGCCCCTCAGAGCCCACTCAGAGCACACCATCTAAAACTCCTAAATCAGATGGGTGAGAGGTATGAACAGATCACTCATGTGCGAGGCAATACAAACAGGCATTAAATATATGGGAAAATGTCCAACCTCATACGTTATCAGAAGAAAATAGAGAGGTTCCATCTCGTCTCTTTTGTATAATGAAAAATAGCGGTGTCCCAGATGACCAGTGTGGCTAGATAGTTATATTAATGGTATACTTATAGACAGTGTGCAGCAGTGCAAATTAGTAAAACATTTTTGCGGTGCTATTTGGCAGGAATATAAGATGCTTCGTACCTCTTGGCCCAGCATCTTTCTTTGTTGGTATGCAACATGAAGAAATAATTCAGTAAAAGAGAGAAAAATACCTGACATGCCCAAAACTCTTATGGGCAGTGTTTTCTATATTATGTGAAATTAGAAATGACTTCCAACAGTGCGAGGAAAATTAAGTAAGTTTACTTATTTGTTGTATAGTCACTCACTGAAATATACAGTTATTAAAAAGTGATTAGGAAGACCGTAGAAACAATAAATATGTGTGCAACATAGTGTTAAGAGGAAAAAGAGGTTGATAATTGAATCTGTTATTGCAAAGTAAACATGTAAATGCATATGGCAAAACTACAGGAGAGAACCCAAGATGAGAATCTTGCAAAAATATCATTGTATAAATGTACATATGTGTGTGTCTATAAAATAACATGTCATCTTTAAAAAATCTCAATTTTAAAAATCCTAATGGAGATCAGGGAAAGGCAGTATTACACAGTTTTAAGTTAATAAGTTTGGAATTAAACATGTGGTGAAATCTTAACCACTTACTGGTAGAGCAAACTTGAGCAAATTATTTCGCTTCTCTGAGTCTCAGTTTCTGCATCAGTAAAATGCGAATTAAAAATATAGCTTGTGTTTTTGGACTATGGTGGGGATTAAATGAAGCAACATATGTAAAGAACTCACTACCATATTTGACATAGCTAACTTTCAATGATTGCTTATTATTACTATGTCTACCTATCTATCTATTCAAGTATGTATGTATGTATGTATGTATGTATGTATGTATGATCTATATCTATCAATCATCTATCTATCATATATATTTATCTATCATCTATCTATCTATCTATCATCTATCTATCATCTATCTAATCTATCGTTGTTTTAAAAGACATGGTGGTTGACTATCCGACATCCATATTATCACAGATCATTAGCCAAAGCCAATCATGGTAATTCCATCTCTTGCCAGTGACTGATCCAGGCACCCTCATGTGAGCTAATCCTACCTAAGGAGACTTTAGGGGAGAAACACAAAAATAATTGAATCAATTTTTTCCTCAGGGCACTGCCAAGTTTAGATCTAACACTTGGACCTATAGCAACCTCCATCATCTGAGGACAGAGACAGTACCAAGAATGGAAAAGCAGACGGACAGAAGGAATCTGAATCCTCGTTGTCATCATTGAGGCTTTGGATCAACAATACAAATGTCCACCTTACCTCGGTTCTTCCCCCAAATGAGAAGATATTTTTAGCCAGTTTGAATTAAGGCATTAGTTATTTGCAGATAAAAACAACCTGATGTAATCAGGATTCAGTGCTGATCGTTCCTTGGGAGACCTGAACTTTCTTGGTAATAAAATGCTTTAAGCGGCACCTTGCTGCCCAGATGCCTTCCTTCCCTTGCTGTTCTAACTGAACTCCAACCTTCCTACATCCTGTCAACTAACAGCTCCTCTTGGTTGTCTGAAAAGACACAGCCCAAACTTAACATATCCAAAACTGGACTTGTGAATTGTGTGTGCCGATGTGCATGTGTGTATGTGTGTGTGCGCGCACGCGCGCACACACACACACACACACACACAATTATTCCTTGCCTCAGGTAATATAACCACCATCTATCCAGATATGTAAACCAGCCCTATCCTTGACAGTTCCCTTTCATCTCTTTCCATATTCAATCTAACACCAAATCCTAAGATTGCACTTCTTAAATATTTCTGAAACTATGCACGTCTCTTGGTTTCCCCATCACTACCCTGGTCCAGGCCACAATCATCTCCCACTTGACCTACGATAGCCTCGTGATGGGATTCTCCACACTGTTTGCTGCTCCTCTAATCTATTCTCTAATATACATATTTATATAGAAATCTCATTGTGTCACCTTTTCTTCTAACACTCTTTAGTGTCTCCCATTAGCTGCTCTTGGAATAAAGGCAAAAATGCTTCACATAGCCTAAGGCACCACGTGACTTGACCCCTCTTGCTCCATGCGTCCACTCACTATTGTTTCCTAGTCCGGTATTTCTCTCATTTCTTTTCTATATGTCACGTTCCTGTTATCACAAGGCTTTTACATATTCTGTTCTTTCTATAGGGAAAAAAGTCTTTCTTCAGCTTCATGCCGAGCTAACTTGTATTAATTTTTCAAACTTTGACTTAACTGTCGTTTCCTTGTGGACGAGTTCCAAGACCAGGTCAGATCTCTCTGGCAAATACACTCCTGTATCCCCCAAATGGGCACTTGAGGGACACTGCAATTTTATATTATTTACATGACTGTTTGATAGAGGTCAGTTTCTTCTCCACTAGACTGTGAGATTTTCTTGTCCACCATTTTCTTCCCAGAGACAGGATATGATAAATATTTGTCGAGTGATTGATGAATGAATAGACAGGCATCGCTCTCATCCAGCCCCTTCACGTTATGTGAGCGACAGTCATAGCCTCATAAAATGGTTTTGTCTCTGGAGTTGTAGATGTGGTTGTTACAATTAGCTCTGAATCATAAAATCTGATTGTTGTAATTTCTTTGCACAAAACCATCCAACGGTTCTCCATTGCGTGGAGAACAAAGCATATTTTATTTCCAGCCTACTTTTTCAACGTTGTCTCCTAATTCTACCCTTTCCATCGCCCACTGCTTTTGTTCTTTAGCACACAATCACACCTACTTGCTGTTCCTGACACTTCTGCTCTCCCTAGTCTTGTTCGTGCTGCTCCCACCGACCAGAGCCCCCTTCAACTATTACCTCCTATCAAAATTTAATCCACCCTTTTAAAGTCACAGTAAATGTATTCTGCTTAAATTCTCTTACTTCTCTGTAATTCCTGCGTAGTATTAATTCACCCTTTCTCCGTGTTTTCATTGTCTATGAGATAATGAGCACAAAATAGTCAAACTGTAGTATGCCTTACTTAACCACTGCACTCAACCGGTATCTTGCACGGCAGCAGAAGGGAAGAGCTACGTTGTCATGTTTTTCCACAATAAAAAAATCCATTTTTAACTTTAGTCTTCTGGTAGGCTATATGATTGTTCGCAGATATTCCCAGGCACTCCCGGGAACCCTCCCCCTCAAACTTTGGGAACCTGAGTCAATATAGGGCCCTGGAGTTTCGGGTAGTAGAGGAGAGAGGAAGAAGAGGCACTCAGGAGAGGGGACATACGCACTTGTATGTACATGTGCATTACACATGGGGACAATGGAGTTCTCTTGTCCAGCCCTCGGAATCATGAGCCTGGCAATCTCTCTTTGGCCAGGTGGGAGAGGGGACGGTCGTAGACAGAGGTCCAGATCTGTTCACACCCACTTCCTCCGCTGCCAGCTGTATTCCTTCCCTGGGTCTCTCCCCAAATTCAATTTTCCAAACATCCCTTTCAGGCATAAAAGAAAAAGTTCTTCTTGCCTTTAACACAGAATTTCTTTTAAAAAACATGTTGACCTCAGTAAAAATATATGCATCAATGGAAAGAAAAAAATGACGAGTAAATGGCTGGTCATACTGCTAGTAAGCAGATGCCTGAGGTCTGGGACACAGGGCAATGCACTCACTACACAGCCACCAGCCCGCAGATAATCCTGAATGTCAGCCCTCAAACCGACCTCCCCCAGGTCACCTGGCCAGGGAGTCTTTGATAGAAAAATAAAGCAGCTACCTGCTGTTTTGTTGTTTACTCCTCTTTAATGATTTTTGAGTTGTTGACTTTTCTCCCTTCAAAATAAGTGGAAAAACGTCCTGAACTGATAGATAAGACTTGATTTCCTCCTGGGAATCTACTATACAAACAGCTACTCCTTGCGGCCTTTGAAAGATAGAACAAAGGCAGCGCTTGAAAACAGGAGAGAAATATTGCTGACGATGAAACCGGGAACAAAGCTAGCCAGCAAAGCGACTCTCTCACTTCCTCAGGCCTTCTCCTTTCTATGGCAGAAAAACTTGTAGCAAATCATGCCACTGTCTTTTTAAATTAGACTTTTAGATCTTTGTTAGGAACAAAAAAGTTCCCACAGCAATCCACTGCAGAGTGCAATATGGTGCACAAACCCGACCACCTTAAGTAGAGAGAGGAGTGCCCTCTGCTTATCTTTGGGGAACCGTGTGCAGAGCCAGCATGGGCCCAGCGAGGGGGCCCAGCGAGGGTCTGCAGCAAATTGCCCTGTGCGGACAACCCTGTTGCCACCTGGATGTCTGCTTAATGAGAGCTGTGCCAGGATCTTTAATTGATGTCTGGACCTGAAACAAAAAGCATCAACCATCAATCTGGCAATTACTCCTCCACCCCGTCGAGCTAGCCCTTCGATTAGCCTGCCGCTGCGTGCTGCCTATCAGATGTTAGCTCTCTGGCCACTCTGGGCTGCGTATCAGGTAAATTTCCCTGTGACCCAATTCCAGCGTTTCTCAGGTGAAACTAGAATGCTGCTCGCCTGTAGGGAGGGATGTGTCCGTTTCATATCAGAAACGATTACGAAGGCCGCCGGTTTCCATTCCTGACCCCAGACTGCCTCCTGTCCCAACCACAAACTTTGTCTAACTCACTTTTGCATGAGAAATGAAAAGGAACCTATTGGTCTTCCTCAGGGTCTTCGCTCTTCTGTTATATTAAGGCATGTTCTCTCATTCATTGCTAAAATCTCCTCCCTCCCTCCCACCCCTTTACTCTCCCACACTCTTTCCTTTTTTCCTTTCCTTTCTCCCTGATTCTCTCTCCCTTTCTATTCACGAATGCAGCAAACACTCACAGAGGTGTGTGGAAATAGAGATAAAAGGCAAAGCTGTTTTATCAAGGAGCTCCTAGCCCAGTGCACATACAGATCATTCCAAGGCGATAAAACATGGAAGCATCGAGCCCATGGCAGCTTGAGTAATAGGAAAGGCTTTAAAACACCACATGTGAGCTGAATAAAACAGGATTTGGGCAAAGAAACAGACAGAGGGCACTTTCCACAGAGGTCTGGAGGTAAAATAGAAAATGGGGCATCCTCCAGGAATACAGGTTGTTCAATACCACCAGAGCACAGTTAGTGAGAGTCTGAAAGGATGAGGCAGGGGAGGTAGACACACACATGTGGCAAAGGCCCTTGTACATCATGCTTAAGGGCTTACCTTTCATTTTGAGGGTAATAGTGTAGTAATAGTAGTTGGTATCTGTTGATTTTGTCCATCATTTCACCTGCCCTGCAGCCATCCTGTGGCTGACTGCTCCTCCCAATTGTACATGGTTCTGGGGAGCTAGCCAATCATAGTCTTCTACCTACATGACTCAGGCCTGACCAATCATAGTTCCCCAATCCCTTCATTCAAGGAGTGAGTATATAATCTAAATGGACCAATCGGGGCCCTTCTCTGAAGTGATAGATACATATAAGGAGAAAGAATGTTTATTTCAGTAGAAGGGGGATAAAAGTTTTACTTTTAGATATATCATAAGTTTTGAGAAATATTCTGTCCTGGAGGTTTGGATTTGGGGCTGTTTACTTGATGATGTCCTTTCTTTCATCCCCTACATTCAATTCAAGAGTAAGTCCTTGAAGCTCTGTCTCCAAAATTCATCCTGAATCCATTCGTATCTCTCCATTTTCACAGCTGCATCTTTAGTGCAAACCACTGTCTTCTCTCATCTGGACCACGACATTAACCACTTAAAGTGTCCACTTTTACCTTCTTTTTGCTCCATGCAATATATTCTCCACACAGCCAAGTGATCTTTTAACAATACACATATGATCAGATGACTCCCCTCTTCACTTCCCTAACAGTTTCCCACCAAACTTAATATGAAGTTTAACTTCCCACATGTTCTGGCTTCTGCCTCTCCTAATCTCATCTTATAGTACATTTGGTATTCATTCATTCATTCATTCCCTCAGCTAATGTTTGTGCAATGCCTACTACTTTTTAGGCAATAGGGATACAACAATAAACAAGATAGACTAGGTCTCCATTCTGATACAGCTTACACTTTATGGGGTAGGGACAGAAAATAAGCAATAACATATAAACAGGAGACTTTCAGACAGTGATCAGTGTTCATGAAGATAATAAAATAGAATGATAACAAAAGGGAGTGACTGGTATTGGATTAAGTGGGCGACACTTAGATTGGATGGCTTTCCTTCTCTCTTTTAATATAAGATTTGTTTCTACCTCAGGACCTTTGCACATGAGGCTCCAGTGACTTGAAGACCTTTGCTCTCAGATTTCCCCATGGCTGCTCATTCCTGCCATTAGCAACTCAGCTCAAATGTCATCTTCATGAGACTTCCCAGACTACCCAACCTAAATCTAGCTATAACTGTAGTTTCCCTCTGTTTAATGAAATGCTCAAATAGGGACCTGAGTGTCCCTGAGCCTGGGGATGAGGTAGGTATTTCCAGAAAGGGGAGGAAAGCTAATTGGAACATCGACTCCCCAATCCCTTTTCCAAGCTCCTGCCCATTTTGAACTGTAAGGGGCTGTCTTCACAGAGGTGCTCTAGAATGCTCATATTTCATGTAAAATCACCAAAGTGGAAAGACTAATAGTCGAGATTAAAATAACCAAGAGGTAACTAGAGATGCAGGCAATTTCTCCAAAGGCCGAAATCAAGCTAAATGACACAGAGAGATCTCTCTTTCTCTGGATCTCAGTTTTTCATCTGAGACTATTAGACTAGGAGGTTCTAGGGGACCTACTGTTTTTCTGAGTTCTAACTATCTTGCGCCTGGGGTGTGAGGCACCAGGTTACTTCATATAGTGCTCGGTGCAGGCATAGGCGAGGGGTGACTGTTAGCTGGAAGAGTTTACGTTCACATCCAGTGACTCCGGGGGCTTCACCAGACTCGGCAGCAAGCCTGGAGAATAGGAAAGCCAAGGGAGCTGATTAAAAGCTCGTTTATCGATCATGGGAGGAAGGATGAGAAGCAGGATTTGTTAGGCATTTGCAGCTACGAATTGCTTTTCAGGCTCAGAATTAGTTCTGAGGGGAGGCCTATTGGATAGGCCGTGTGAGATGCATGCTGATGGGAGAGAAGGAAGTTAGCGTCATTGAAACCACTCGGTGCATCCGCGGCTCCAGTGTGGTCTCTTTGTAGCCAAAGAGGCCAAAAACTACCGCATCTTCAGTCTCTGTGTTGGACGGAGGTTCCTCCCAGACACTGACTCCATCGGGACTGTTCCCTCCACTCTTGCAGCAGCTGTAGGTCTAGGACTGGACATACCTGGGGGGTGAGCCTGAGCATCGACGGGGCACTGAGCCGCAGCCTTCCCCTCACCTGGCTGAGCTCGTTCAGTCTCAGGGACAGGCTTCCTGCCTCAGTTTCCTCTTGAATGTATCACTTCTCAACTGGAGTTGGAGTTCTGTCCTGAGTCACAACCTCCTGACTCCTTTATCTACCTCTTAGCAGTCCGTTAAAGTCCTGCCCTGTCGTTGGAGCCCATCTGATGACTAGCACACAGATCAGTCATGACATACGCCCTAGCTCTGAGTACCAAACACTCATGGGATCAGATCTGTCAGAGTAGATTGTAGAGCCCCTGCTGATACGGTGTGTTGGACCAAAGGGTGCCATGATGGCCGACTCCACTGCTCCCCACCTTTCAGCAGAGTCCTCCCAGCCTGTGACTGCTGCCAGTCAGAGACATGGCAGCCATTCTGTGCTAGGAGCGAGGGCTACAGTGATGAAGAAAACAAGGTCATCAGCCCTAATGGGTCGCAGTCTTGTGGGGGACCGACACGTTCTCAGTTGACCAGAGTGTGACTTGAAGCAGAGTCGGGGAGGTAAAAACAAATGTCCTGGGGATTGTGTAGAGAGAGGGGAAAGCAGACGGTGGTCAGGGGCAGCAAGGCCCCTGCTTCCTCTTGGGCATCATCTCCTACCTGTCTCCTGTCCCCTTCCCTGTCTTCAGGTATACACCTCCTTGCTGTTTCCTGAATACGTCTGGCAGCATCCAGTATTTGCGTGGGTCCCTCCTTCATTCCACTCAGATACCAACCTTCTCCCTTCACCATGCTGCCCTTGGTAGCTCTGCCCTTCCCTCTGCTCTGTTACTCCCTATCAGCATACCCTGCTGCTTCCCTATAGCACTCATCACCACTTGACATAATTTGGGTGTTTATTTGTATGCAATTGACCCTTGAACAACATGGGGTTAAAATGTGCAGGTTTACTTATATGTGGAGTTGTCAATAAATATAGTAAATGTATTTTCTCTTCCTTAGGATTTTCTTAACATTTTATTTTCTCTAGATTATGTTATTATAAGAAAACACTATGTAATACGTATAACATACAAAATATGTTTATGTTATCGGTAAGGCTTCTGGTCAACAGCAGGCTATTGGTTGTTCAGTTAATTAGTCATTAAGTTTTTCCACTGAGCAAGGGGTTGGGGTCCCTAATCCCCAGGTTGTTCATGGGTCAACTGTATTTGTTTATTTTCTGTCTCTTAAATTAGAAGGTAAGCTCTATCAGAGCAGGGATTTTGAATTGTCTATGGCTGAATCCCTAGCACCTCAAAGGTCACTGGGTACCTAATATGTGCAAAATTGGTGCTCGTCGAATGAATGGGTAGATGATACAAAAGGTTTCCAGCAGGTAGTACACCCTGGGCTGACGCCGAAGGATGGGCGAGATTGAGTTGGGTTGGCATTCCAGGAGGAAGCATTAGTGTAGACCAAAGCATGAAGGCAAAGAAATACAAGAGAAATACAGTGGGTGGGGGATGAGGATAATGGAAAGAGGAAGGAATGAGAGTCGGTAGCCAGAATGGTGAAGGTGCTTGTCAGTATGTATAAGCAAAGTCTCACTTCAGCTATAATGGTGTTGGATCTCCACCCGTCCACCTCTCACGCTCCCTCCTCCACTCCAAACACTACCCATCCCTTGAAGGTCTTCCAAAGTCCCACCCCACTACATTCTAATAAGTGGTCAACCGTGAGCTTTGGGATATCATAAACTTTGGTTACAGGCCTGACTTTGCCATTTGCTAGCTATGTGACCTTTCAGAGCCCCTTCTCAGAGCCCTGTGTCTTATAACCTGCATCACACATGTGCTACCTGGGGTCATCTCCCAGCATTCAGGTGATAGACTTTGCCCATTGGGTCATGAACTTCTATAGGACATGACCCTGATTTTACATCGGCACTAGAAAAAAGCGACCCTCAGGATGAGGAAAACAGAGGTGAATCTGATTCCTGGTTCTACTCCTTTATTAGTCGCGTGACTTGGGC
>CM053503.1:7068698-7144323 GCA_028627145.1 Eidolon dupreanum
ATTCTCCCAGTACTCTCTGAGTGCCTACTATGTGCCAGGCTGCCGTCTGCAACACGTGCAGGAGACACGTGCTACTGATAGTGATGTGCGTAACCTTCAGAGAGAAAGATAAGGTGGACAGATCTTTGCCATCCGACTATGCCAGGCCATGGTCCAGAGGGGTTAATTAACTTCCCTTAGGTCGCAGAGCGAGTGAGCAACAGCATTGGGACTAGAACTTAGTTTATTCTGGTTTTGAAGTCCATGCTCCCTTTATTGTTATAATATTTATAAGTCCCACACTACTTGCCCTTCAGCCGGGCTAGGCTCCTGTCTCATTTCTGTACCCCACCAACCTCTCTCGAGAAGTTCTCACAAGTCTAAACTATACTCTCCCGTGTTTCTGCTCTTCTCTGCCTCCTCGGTGGTTATTTGCCAATCCAATAAATTAGTCTGTGCCAAGGTTTTAATGGGCACCTTAATGTCTTGTGGAGCCCAGATAGCATATTTGCATTTTAACAGCAGCTTTTAATTCAGCTCCATACACTTCAGCTTAATTCAACAAATACAGTGAGGTTAGCTATGTACAAGGCACTTGGCTATGTGCTGTGGGGGACATCAAGTGTAAGAGGCACAGAGTCTCTCTTCCAAAGATGCTCAGGCTCTTGTGTGGGGGTGAGGAGAATGTAAACAACTAACCTGAATATGCAGGAAAATGATGCCAAGTAAAAATTTTAAAGCATGCTATAAGTACAAAGAGGAAGCATTCTGATTTAACACAAATGCATGACTAAAAGATTTAGAAAAAAAAAAAAGAAGACCCTTGACTCCCAAGCTCTGAATAAAAGAAACTAATGTCCAAGTTCAGAAGCATAAGACAGAGGTAGTGTAGCTTCACAGAATATGTGTTAAAATAATTTCGAGGTCAGAGGTTTTAAATGAACTAGCCATCGTCTGGAACATGGCTACAGCTTTCTAACTGGTTTCCTGCCTTCGGTCTGCTTCTTCCAATCCATTCTCTTCTCTGGAGAGCTAAAGAGAGCCTAGAGAAACTCGATTATGATCATTATTCTCCTGCTTAAAACCCTATAGTTACCCTCCATTGCCTTTAGGATAACATTCAAACCTCCGGACAAATGTGAAGCGGCTGAATAAATAAATAACTGAGCCGTCGATGGGATTCTACTCCTGCTCAGCCATGCACCATGGAAAAAAGACACACAGGAGATCAGGAATACTGTGAGATCAGGAACACTGTGTCCAAATCGTGGGACCTGAAGTGTAAGAGGAAAGAGACAAATTTGAGCCCATGCAGAGGATACTACCAGGACACTGAAAAAACTTATACTCATGTCCTAGAAGGAAGAGCTAAAAGGCCAGGAGATTTTAAATGAGAAGACCAGGAGACTGGGCCGTGAGAGGGAACACAAAGGCTGAGGGATTAACCCCAGTCTTTAAATCTCTGAGAGATGTCTATGTGGAAGGAGGTAGAGACTCATCCCTTCGCTTTCCAGAAAGTAGGACGAGGCTAAGCGATGAATGTTAGAGGGAGTAAAACTATGGCTTCACCAAAGAATGTCCCAAAGACTGGAGCTGCTCAAAGATACACAGAGGGTAGTAGTTTGAGATATCGACCGAGGGTTATTTACTCCAATATCCTCCAGTCGTCCTGAACTGCCTCAGACTCACGTCCCAACCACACCACAGTCACGGCTCAGAACCGAGCATGTAGCTGAGGTTTTGAATGGGTCTAAACACCTGGAAGAGATGGCAATCTTGAAAAACAAAGCTTTCCTTGCTGATACTGCTGCTGCGGCTGTGGTTATTCTGAGCGACAAAATAAAGTTTTGTTTTTGGTTTTTGATTCTGCATGCTAACTGTTAACTAACTATCAAGAAGAAAACCTCCCATGGAATTTGAACTGGAATGAATATGCGTGATGACGTAAGAGATGGTTTTTTCACCGTTCATTGATTTATTTATTCAACAAATGTTTATTGAGCACGAATTATTTCCTAGATTTGAGTCTAGGCACTTTGGAAATGAAAGTGAACAAAACAAAGATCCCTGCCCTCATGGAACATACATGAGGGAGATGAACGGACAGCAACAACAACAACAACAACAACAACAACAACAACAAACTTTGAATAATAAATAAATGATATACTATGTTAAAAGGTGAGAAGAACCATGGAAAAAAGACACAAGAGATCAGGGATGCTAGTTGGAAGAGAATTGCCATTTAAAAAATGATGGTCAGGTTAGGCCTTGATGAGAAGCTGAGATCTGAGTTAAAACTTGAACATGTGAGAGTCAGCCTTTTGGAAGTTGAGGGAACAGTGTTTCAGGCAGAGTGACAGCCAATGCCAAGGCTGAAATTCGAGATTGTGCTTGCCATGTTTGTGTTAAGGAACAGTAAGGACACTGGAGAGGCTGGAAGGAGCAAGTGAGGGGCAGAGTAAAGGAGATGAGGTGAGAGAGGAAAGTGGGACCCAGAAGAGGGATTCTGGGGGGCCTCATAGGTGACTGTCGGGACCTTGGCTTTCTCTCTAAGTGACATGAAGGGAGAGTGCTGTTGGAGGGTTCAGAGCTGAGCGACGATGTGAACCAGGTTTTAACTGGCTCACTCTGATCGCTGTTGGGTATAAACTGTAGAAGAGCAAGAGGCAGGGAGAGCAGTTAGTTAAAACTGCGACAGACCAGAGAGAGGATGTCACAGAGACGAGGACATGTGGTCAGATGGACATTTTGATGACAGAGCCACTGGGATTTCTTGATGAATTGCATACACGTGGGAAAAAAAAAAAAGAAGAGTTGAAGATGACTTGAAGCTGTTGTCGTCAGCAACTTGAAGTCCCTTCCACGAAGGTTGGCAGGGGTTGTGGGAAGGGAGAGATTTGCTGTCTAATTTTGGACAATTTGGGTTTGATCTGCTTGTTAGATAGCCTAGTGGAGAAGCCGAGCGTGCAGATGGATAGACGAGGCAGGATTTCAGGAGAGAAGTCTGGGCTGGAAATGAAAATACGAGAGTGACCTTTACAGGAAAACCTTCCCTCACCTGACCCTGTAGTTCCATTCCTACAATATTCGAGGTATATTAAAGCAATGTAAAGAAATGTTTTTGTTTATTTGGAATTAGAATCTAAGGTCAGATCTTTATAAACAGCGAGAGTGATGCAGGATGGAAGGATTCTTTGTGTGGGAACTTCTCCAAAATTCTAGGATCTCCAGCATTCCTGGCCCCTGCCCAATAAAAGCCAAATAGTGTCCCTAATCACAGTGACAGCTAAAAAGTGCCTGTGCCCATCTCCAAAATGACCCCTGAAGGGGGCTGCAACACTTCGCTTATTGAAAATCTCTGATCTGCACACTCCTCCAGGCTCGGACCATGCACGCACCAGTAACTTCCAAATCTGTATTGCCAGGCTGTGTCTTTTTTGCATTTGAGATCCAGTTGGCTGCTAGACACCTCTGCTTGAATGCTTTGTGGGCAGCTCAAGCTCAAAATGTTTAAAGCTGCATTTCTCTTATTGTACTGCTTCCCTGCCAAATTGGATTCTTCACTCTCATAAGGAGCGCACCCAGCCACCTGGTTGCCCAAACCGAAAACCAGGGCGTTATCCTTGGCTCTTCCTTCTCCTTCTGCCCTACCCCTTACATTCACCAGCCAGCAAATCTTGTCATTTCTGCCTTTTGTATCTCACCAAAGCGCCCACTTTCTTCCAACCCTGCTGTCGTTATCAAATCCGGGCCACCTTTTGGACACATTGCAACAACTTTCTCACTGGCTTCCTGCTTTTAGTCTTGATTCCTCCAATCCATTCTCTCTGCTGGTGAGAAGGAACGATCTCCATTGCCTTTGGAATAAAGCCTCAACCTCTGGATGATTGTACATTCTTTCATCTGCTCTTTTGAGGGCACTATACCTGGGTAACACTTACTTATCCTTTATTCTCAACTATATATTCTTTTCTTCAGGAAGCATTCCTCATCCCCTGCTCCCAAATCTGGGCTAATTCCCCCTTGAACTGTCCCGTTCTTCTCCCCTAGCACATTTATCTCACTACATTGTAATTGCTATTTTATGGGTCCATCTCTTGGCATGAAAGCAAAGAATCTGTGTCTTGTTTCCTGTTGTCTTCCCAGTGCATGGAACACTTCCTGGAACATAGAAGTTTCTATAAAAATGGCCGACTGAGAATGAATGAATGGTTGGAAGGGAGTATCTATGTAGATAGACAGATGGAGGACGAATGCAGGCGTAATATTCAAAATAAACCCATGAGATGTGGGCACCTACCAATCAGAATGGATGCTGACAATAAAAAATATACAACCAAAATCATATGCACTTACTTAGTGTCACACCTGGATAGATGAATGGATGTAGCACAGGCCTGAGAAATAGAGAAAAGTAAAAATACTGAGAAATGAGATTAGAGGGATCTATGTTTATTGGGGTTCTTCAGAGAAGACTTGAAAAGATATCTGGACGTGAACACCCTGGCTGCATTAGAGGAAGAACTCTTATCCTGGGGTCTATGGATAATGTTCAGGGTGTCCACACTCGCTGCAGGCAATTTTTTCATTAAGCTTGTGTATTTTGATGGCATGTGGCCCCATAGCTTTCATTAGGTTTCCAGAGGGGTCCATGACCTAGAAGAAGGTTAAGACCATCAAAGGCTAACACGGCCTTGACTTTGAAGCTTTGCCCACCATGGCGGCTTTCAAGCTAAAAAGGCCATTCTCAAAGGTTTTCATGTGAAAGCAGGGGGGCTTGAGATTTTTCTGATGAGGAGCTATTTTTAACTTCTCTGAAGCCTCCTGAGAAAGGGCCTCACAGGTGTAGGGTGAGGTGTGGGCCAGTTCTAAGAAAGCAAATCGGTGAGGAAGGGTGTGGGCAGGTGCAATGACACTGCTCGCAATGTCTGCTCCCTGTGGGAATCCCAGCGAGCTCCAGAGAAGGGGAAGGCATGTGATAGTAGCATCCGGCTGGGAGATCAATTCTGTTACACTTTGAATGTATTTGGAGATTCTATATAGCTTTAGAAAAGATCATCCAAGATGACCAGCTTCAGTCTAGAGCAGGGGTCCCCAACCCCCAGGCTGTGGACTGGTACCGATCTGTGGCCTGTTAGGAACCGCGCCACACAGCAGAAAGTGAGCAGTGAGCAGTGGGTGAGGAGCGAAGCTTCATCTGTATTTGCAGCCGCTCCCCAGAGCTAGCATCACCACCTCAGCTCCACCTCACATCATCAGGCATTTGATTCTCATGGGAGCACCGGTCCCTGGTGCCAAAAAGGTTGGGGATCACTGGTCTAGAGCAAGCAGAAAAGGATGCCAGACTCTGGAAATTAGATTATGTTAAGCCAGCTGAAAAGGATCCTCACAGAATAGTCCTGGGGATTGGATGGGCTTGTTAGAGGTGAGCTAGTGGTTTAGGGAGGAGGAAGTGCCATTTCTTCTACTGACATTGTGGATATGGATTAAATATTCCGCCATAATATTTACCCTCAGCCTTCTTCCAGGAGGATTTGATACTGTATATTCATATATGCATTTCTTTTTTCTTTTCCAAGGAATTATAGAACTAATTATTGTTTCATAAATACACTCATTTAAATATAATTTTAAATGAAATCAGACTTGCACAGTTCAACCATGGCCCCAGGCGACCTTGAAATATCCAATCTGGAAAGGTCAGATCAGCCCTAAGCAAAATAAGGTGCAGCCCTCTTTGCCTCTAGGCAAATACTTGACCTTCTCCAGCCATTGTTCCATGCCATTCACAAGCTTCCTTGGCTTAACTCATTCTGTCTTTTACACACACACTAAAATACACACACACACATACAGAGGAAATTATTCCTTGTTAATTTTCCTTCAAAACAATAATCTTTTGCCTTGTGAGGACCCAAGATGGAAGTGTCCAAGCCAATCAAGCTCTGCTTCCTTAAGAAATGATTTCAGGCCACTCGACTAGAGAGAGGGGAGGGCACAGCTGGGCTACCGGGCAGTGTCTGGTCTGTGGCTGCAACCCGAGGCCGCCAAGGCTCCTTTCTGAAAGCAGAAGGCCATGGACTTTAATTAACTTCCTTGGCTGAGCCTGGTCAAGGCTGACGAAGCAACCACCTCTCCGTCAGGAGCAGCTCCTCTCCGTGGGGCCAGCATCCCTCAGTGCTCGATTCTCCGCCCGCTGATTTCTGCGCGTCTCTGCCCTTTGCAGGGTGGTTTTGCCTGGACTGGCACCTTTGTTATTATATACTTAATTTCTCCTTAATGTTGTCTTGGCAGGGGTCTCAGCTTCCTGCTGAGGCCAAGCCCCTAAAGCCCTCCTGTGTGCGTGTGTGTGTGTGTGTGTGTGTGTGCGTGCGTGTGTGTATGTGTGTGTGTTGGGGTGACGTGAGACGCTCTTGCCATCGTACTGTCATTCTGTGACACTCTGGACTCCACGGCATGCACAGGGTGAAGGGGGACATGAGATTGCTTACCTGGTCTGCTTTGAGGGACAATAAAAGGCACTCTCAGCCCCTAACATCATCCTAAATCCTTGGACAAGTTCTTAAGGTGACTTTTAGGAGCCCAAATCCCTCATCCCACAGGAAGCCTAAGGGTAAAGAGGAAAACAGTCTCCAGAGAGAAACCCCTTTACCCTGAGTTTATTTGTGAAAGGAAACAGAAAAAAGATGGGTCTGTTTACTGGGAGAAGACAAGCTGTAGCAACTGTCCCACAGTGCCCGAATCGCCGTCGGGAGACAGAAGGGGCACTTAACGTTTGAGCAGCCCCGGAGCTGGGCTGCACAGTGTGGAGGATATGCAGAAAGGTGACTTCAGACCAGGGCCAGGCTGGCCTGTCCCCAGGGTGGGAGTCACACAGGGGACAATGGAGAAGTCAGCCATTCTCCAGCAAAGCTGCTGGTGTGCTGGGGACAGCAAACCCGCTTCAGGTGGGTGTTCTGAAAAGATAATCCCTAAAATCCCCATCCCGTCTGATATTTGACAAGAGTCGCTGATGCCTTCCTGGGAGATTTTTGACTTTTAAAAGGCGAAGGAGAAGGACTGGAAGGTCCTGAGATTCTAAAAAGCAACTTGGTGTACCCAGAGGGCGGAAGAGAGTGGGCGAAGGTCCTGGGCCAGGGGCTTTGCTTTGTCTGCGGTACAGCCAGCGTGGGTGAGAGTGTGCCCTCAACAGATAGAGTGGTTTGGTGTTAGATCTCGAGTTCCCCTACTGCTGATGCAGAGAGGATGCAGAGGAGGAGGGATGGTACGCTGGTTTAATCAGGAAGGCAAGGAGAGGATTTTAAGGAACCACAGCGTGGGTAAATTTTATTTACAAGCCAGCATCAGTGCTAGCAAACCTATAATCTAGCAGTCAAAACTCCACACTAACATTTCCCAATGGTGGTGCCAGGTATTATGATGTCGTCTCTTAGATAGAAAGAAATCACTTGCATTTCCCACAGACTGATGCGAATGCATGTTCTAACGGAGCACAGGACAGCCTGCAGTCCTCTCCCCCACTCAGGTGATGGCAGGAATGTCCCTTAACATCTCCCAGCCTGCTACCTTATCTCTGACATGCACATGACATATGTGGGTAGTTATGAGTATCAGGGTTCAGGGTGGGGCTTCTACTATTCTGCAATGATCTCTCCTCTCTTCTGGGAAGGAATATTCATGCAGGGAGAAAGAACCAAGTCAGAAGCAGGGAACGTTTAGAGAGCTCACACACCCAAGTGAGGGCAGCATTGGAGAACAAAGGGCATTGACCCTAGAACCAAGCGAGACACCCTACTTCATACCCATAATCTGAGTCTTGGGGACAGTAGGGGCAGAGGGGATCTGAGTCCACCTCTCCAGTGAGTCATGTGGTGGAAGATAATGTATTTGTGAATACTTAGCCTTATAGAGCTCAGTAGAGTGTAAAAAGCTCAATTTATAGTAGCTGTTAAATATTATGATTGATAATTTGATCTAGGATCATGCTCTCCCACTGAAGGTGACTGCTTCCTTAAACCTGCTTTTATATTGAGAAACTTTTCCTTATTACCAAATAAATTTAACTTTAAAAACCATGCTTTAGAAAAGCAGAGGTGAATCCTAAGTATAGCCAGGGGCCAGCAGTGTAATTGCAGCCATTAGGTGAGTTCTGAGATACTCAATTTATTCTGGGAGACACGTCGAAGCATAGTAAGATGCACCTGGATTTTTAATACAGCTGATCTTGGGTTTTGTTGGTTTACCTTTAGCAGAGGCATCCGAAACCATCTGTCTGTCAGAGTGACGTGTTGTAGGCAAACACAAGGAACCCGGAGTCAGATACTCTGACACCTTAGGCACTCTGTACCTCAGTTATCATACCTATAAAATGAGTGTAGTCATAGAGCCTCGCCAAATTGCAGCCAGGGTCGTATAGACCTTCTCTCTGATGCCTGGCACGTCAGAAATAGGTTCTTTGATAAAGTTACTTGTGGCCAAAATAAAAAGAAGTTTCAATGGAATTAGAAGTCTCTTTTCCAGCATCTGCTTTCTTCATTTCAAAAGCGCGGAGATTGGCCAGCTTTGGCCCCTTTCATGTCTGCCATTCCATATTTCTATGTTACGGCTGTAATTAAGAAGTCCGAGGGAAGGGGCTGATAGAGCCAATGCTAAAATAGGGTTCATAATTTTAAAAAATGTTGATCAAAAGAAAGTATCACAAACAATTGAGCAACATTTAAAAAGAGAACCGGAACTCATGTTCAGAAGATGTAAAGTCTGATCCTTCTGACCTAGGAAGCGAATCTCGAATATACACTTCTGAGTAATTCTCACCCCAGTGCACGAGGACACAAGGAAAAGGGTGGCTACTGGAGTGTCTGGGAGATGGAAGCCACCTAGACATTTATCACTGGAGGCACTGGCTAAGGGAGATGACTGGACATTAACTATAGAATTCTAGTTAGCAACAGCCAACTAATTATATATACAGCAACATGAACAGATCTTATAAATGTAGCGCTGAGTTAACGAAGTAAGAAACAGAATGAACTCCCTGTGCAATACCGTTCCTGCAAGTTAAAGAGGCCAGTGCTCATAACACAGGGACAGACACAAATTCGAGAGCAGTTAACGGACACATCAGAGAGTTGAGGAGGGTGGGCAAAGTGAGTTGGGAATAAAAAAAAATTTTTAAAAGGATAAATGAATCAAGAAAATAGAAAAATATCTAGTAAAAACAGCAAAAGCAAAAGCAGAGCTAAGAGTCTTGCCCAACACTCAGTGACCTGTACTGGAGGATGCTATACCTACATTGTGGTGAAATTCAGAATCTGTGGCGAGAACAGTAAGCAGATTCTAATCGGAGCCTCAGTGAGAATGAAGTGATGGTTGGTTTAGGTTTGGTGTGGAGAACGTCCAGGTAGAAAACAGGATTCACATTTGAGTTATGGGAATTTTCTGTGTGCCTCTCCAGATCTGCTTCCTCCCGTGCTCCACCTGCTCGGAGCCTGGGAGGCTGACTTCTATGAGTAGCATCTGCCTAGCCCCCTTGGCCCCTGGCTTCCTGATCATTTTGGCTGAAGGGAGTAGCTGGTTAAGGTATCAACTTCCCTGGATTCCTCCCCATCAGGCCTGTTTAACCATGCCTGTGCTCCTTTCCTGAAAGCCACTGCTCTAATTGGTCGGGTCTCTTCTACAGTTTCAGCTTCTGCTAACTTCCGGTATCTAGTCCCATCCTTTGTCCCTTCTAGACCTAAAACTGGTTACAGCTTCCTGCTGTGAACAGCCTGAGGTTCTTGATCCTCCCTTCTTGTTGCTCCTTACCTCTGCCCATGAATTTGTATATAGTTCTTTCCTTAAATTCTTAGCCAATACCCTGGTTGATACAGTGATTATACCAGAACTAGGCGAATAGGATTCATGGTTTGTTTTGCTCAGATACCTAATGAATGCTCTGATAACCTCCTTACTGGGGAATATGAGACGCTGGTAATCATGGCACGCATTGGTGTCAGTTACTTAAATTATTGCTGGTGGTAGCATGGGAGAACGTGCTGGTGGAGGCCAGGATTTGAGGAGATCAAAGGACTGAGATACTTAGTCACTATGGCAACAATAGAGATTTCAGCGATGTCATGTGGTCAGGTTGCATCTGGTAGCATTAGAGAGTATACACAGAGAAAAGGACATATTGTAAGACCTGAAAGTCCTTGAGAAGGCACAGGAGTAAAATCAGAAAGCCACTGTGGTCATTTTGAATGCATCTCTTATGTCTATAATAGCTGCTGAGGGTCAAGCTCAAAGCCTGATTGTAAGGGCCATGGATTTGCAGAGCGAATAGCTGCTGTATCTTTTATGCCAAAGCAAGGGACTGGAGGATAAAGTGAGACCCCGAGGCACGGAATTTTGGGTGGACATAGCTACAACTGAGAACTTCCCTGGATATTCCTTGCTGTCCCTGACTGAGGGGAAGATGTCCCATGCATAACCATTAACTTCACTGCTGCAACTGCTGAATTCTCAAGACCTACCTCCACTGTCTCATTGCCACTGGGCTCATAATGACAGTCCTGGAGAAGGGAAGTACAGGGCCTGCTCTGAAAGGAGAGAGCTTATTGTTTTAGTTTAGCTTAAGGTGGGTAAAGACCCATTCTAAACCTTAGTGGCTTGAACTAACCACAAAATATTCTCTCTCATGATTCTATAGCTTGGCTAAGGCTCAACTGGGCCCTTTTTCTGCTGGAACTTACTGAAGGTGGAACATCCAAGACAGTTTCAGGCTTCCCTATTTCTTTAGCTGTAGTGGGGCTTCTTATCTCGTAGGTGCTGCTGCCAAGGTGAAGTCAAAAGTTGCGTATTTCTTAAGATCCAGCTTCAGAAGTTACACGATATCACTTCGACCGCATTCTATTGTCCGAAAATATATCACGAGGTCAGCTAATAGTCAAGGGAAGAAATGATCAATTTCCTTATTTATGAGAATAGTATTATAGGCTTAATTGTCTCTCTCTCAAATTCTTATGTTGAAGTCCTAACCCCTAGTGTCTCAGAATCTGACTGTATTTGGAGGTAGGGCCTTTAAGGTAAATGAGGTCAGTAGGATGGGCTTCATTATAGGATGGGCACCAATATGATTGGTGTCCTTATTAGAAAAATAGATTAGTACATAGATACTCACAGAGGGAAGATCACGTGAAGACATAGGGAGAAGATATCTATCTACAAGCCCAAGAGAGGTCATCTACAAGCATTAGAGGACGTCAACTCTGTCAACACCTTGATCTTAAACTTCCAACCTCCAGAAGCAGGAGAAAATAAATTTCTACTGTTTTAGCCATCCAGTCCATGCAACTTTGCTACAGCAACCCTAGCAAATTAACACAAATAGCAAAGCCTTTGCAGCCATCTTTACCAGATCCGTAAACTTCTAGATTTGCAGTGTCTTGCTGACTTTTATCAACAGAAGTCTGGAGATTATGGGAGTTGATTTTAAGAGTAATAAATCAAGGAGATCACAATATACGATTAAATCAGACAAATTTGTCAACGGGGGACAGTCATCTAAGATTTGAGATTTGATGAATCGACGTAAACAGTTGGGGATGGCATTAACAGTGGACTAGATTGGGTAATTGAAGCCTGGATTTGATAGCACCCAATAGTCAAAGAGATTTGAATGCTAGGACTTTCCTGGCAAAGAGGAGGGAGTCCTCGAAAGTTCTGTGCTATGGAAGCCTGTGATGACAGTGGGAGATGCTGTAGTGAAGCTGGGCTCACAGATTTCAGTGGGAATAACGGGAGCCAGGACTTGTAGAGGCCCGATGGCGTAACTTAATTGCCAGAGATAAGTGAGTGCAACTCCAAACTAAGCCAGAGAGAGAGAGAGAGAGAGAGAGAGAGAGAGAGAGAGAGAGAGAGAGAGAGAGAAAGAGCAGCAATCAGAGTGTTCTGACTTGCAGTAAACTGTAGTGATGGCTAATCGATCATTGGATCCCTAGGAATAGATGTGCAGCCTACTAAGGTAATGCTGGACTTATAAGTGAAAAGGGTTTAGCTCTCGTGGGTGCCAATTTGATTCAAATTGCCAAAGTGGGGATTCGGGACCTCATTTCCAGTTTCTAGACCCATGCTAGCTCATCCATGCACAGCCCATCAATGGCGGGGGAGGCCAGGTCCTTCTGAAAAAGGCCCTTGAAAAGACTACTTGATGAAACTACCCCCAAGCCTTCCTCTGAGGGACCTGTTGCCATTTGCCAGGGTGACTGTCAACTAGGGAATGGGAAACGTATGGACTTCTCGGAAGTCACTGGTACTGGCTTTAAACTGAAGCCTGTTCCTCATTCAGAGTGGAGGCTTATGGGAGCCAGGTGATGAATTAGGGTTGGCACAGGTCCAACTCACTGGGGCAAAGGGGCAGTGGCCCGGTACTGTGGTTGTCTTCCCAGGCCATATATGTGTGTAATAGATTTCTATGAATGACTCCCAGTGACTCTTATCCTTGTATATAACACCCCCCCCCCTTGGAGTGTGTGCAAAACCTGTGAATATAATGAGAAACTACTTTGCGATTATGTTACATTCTATGACAAGAGGGACATCCTCTGGATGGGCCCAATCTAATTGCATGAGCCCTTAGAAAGCAGAGATTTTAACCAAGCCAGTGGCAGAAGAAGTAGGCAGGGATTGAAGCCCAAAGGGGATTTGAGGTGCCATTGTTGGCTCTGGGGATGGAGGGGTCCACATGCCAAGGAATGTAGGGGGTCTTTAGAAATTGAGAGTAGTGCTTGGCTGATGGCCAGCATGGAAACCAAGACCTCAGTCCTCCAACTGCCAAGAACTGAATGAGCCTGAGAGTGGATCCTTCCCCAGAGTTTCCAGATGAGAGAGCAGCTCCGCCAATATCTTGTAGATAGTAATTATAACATGGTTGAAGGAAGCTATGGTTATTGATTCACGCTCTGTGAATTGTTACAGAAATATGAACTGTAGCAGCTAAATTTTAGGTAAATTAATTGTTCCTTTGCTTTCTGCCTCCACAACCTTATATGAAGAGTGCTGCTCTTGGTGTTACTCTTTTAGATTTAAGGTGGAAACATGACTGAATTGACATTATCGGGTGACGATATGACCGCTGAAGGAATTTTGAGTGTTCTACCTGCTAAGAACATGAACTTTCCATCCAAAGCATAAAAGAGAATGCAAAGGGACAAAAAGGGGTGGATTCTGCTAGATGCTCTTCATTTGCTTTCCCAGATCCACCCCCTTCACCTTTCCAGCATTCTTCTGTGCCCGGAGAGATTGACCTCTATGCTTGCTGGATTCCTGTAGGATTCAGTGAATGAGAGTCACTGGCAGAAGACAGGAGTTGGAAGGTTAAGTACTTATCTCCCTGTGTCCCTCTGGGTCACAGTTTGGCAACAGGCAATTTTGTTTACCACAGTTCCAAATTGGGAGGCATACCCTCCTGGAACTTCGGCTCTCATCAATTCTTGTAACAGCCTCTTCCATCGCCCCTGCTGGCAGAGGGGAAAGAAAAGATCCCCACTGTTGCTGGCTCTGGAGTTCTTCACTGTCCCTTGTGGGCTTCTCTTGAGTCTTCCCACACTTTTATAAATAGTCCTTTCTTTAAACTCCTTCTCTTTTGTGCCAACCATCTGTTTAATGTTGGGACCATGATCAATTCAGTTGCAGTGACTCACTGGAAGTTTTTATGAACAACTTTGCTTTCCTTTCCATTCAGAAAATAAATACAATTTAAGGTTATGCTCATAAATTATTCAATATAGTTTGTTATGAAACTTGTTTTGTGTTTCACAAAGAATGTTTAAGACACACTGACAGAATGGAACATATGAGTTCTGACCTGAAACCTAACATGAGCATCCTTCTCACAGAGACAAAAGTTAAGGAACTTTCAAACATAGCAAGTCACTGCCAGAGTCCAGGAGGATTTACGTGACTGGCCAGACCTGCTTCAATGACTTAGAGAACTCAAGTCATGGGATCATAGGATGCACAGTTCCGAATTTTCCACAGAAGTGGAACTGACTAAATTTGGCCCTCTACAGAACATGTTTTGATAGAGAGAAGAGAGAGCATGAGGGATAGGACCTTCTCTCCTGAGGCTTGCAGCAAAGGGATGCAAAAAGACTGAGAATGCTAAACACAACTTTCTGCAAGCAACAGCTGCAAGCAAAAGGCTGTCCCTGAGCTTCAACTCTGGTCTACCTCAAGCAGGTCAGTATGAGAAGTGACTATCTGCTTGCCCCCCTGAGGTCCATCGAAACCTGTCTGGCTCTACCATGCCTATTAACTCATAAGTGGGTCATTTCTCTCCCCTCCTCCCACTTTCTGTCTGCCAAATGCAGGCTGATGGTACTCAGTGTCCATGATAACACCTCAGAGGGGACAAATGAGGTTTGCAAAATGCTTCTGACTGTTTTTTAAGGCTTGACTTTCAGTTGACTTTAAAGCAACAAATTTGGCTAAAATGCTATCCTTTGAGGAGCTGCCATGAGTTGGCCTAGGAAGGCACTTTTGATCTAGCTTTCCTCAAATGGAGAGAGCTCTGGATCACACCGAATGTCATACTTCTTGAATCTCATTCCTAAGTCCTTTCGAGACTCACTCTTTGACCCTGGGAAAGTACCAGTCAAAATCTGGGTTTCAAAGTTTCCATCCGTATATACGTTTCTCTCTTTTAATCTTTTCCAGAAAGACAGTCCCTGGAGTACGTTGTTCATTTTTAGCATTTTGGCCTTCCTCTGAGTTCTCTAAGATTTGGTGATGTCTTTCTGACTGATATGTATGGAGGAGCCATTTAAAGTGACATTGATAAAGAATTTATAGAACATAAAAAGAGTTGATATTATAATGTTATATTAAGAAAAAACTGTATGAAGACATACATATATGTGTGTATATGTGTATTATGATCACAACCACTTAAAATATATTCAGGGGATATAACAGCATACATGTCTTTGGAATGTGAAAAAACAAGTTTTACATATTTTAGAAATAATTTTTATAAAGCATATGTATTGCATATATAGTAGAAATATTAATCATATTAAATAGGTTTAGGGTTGCCATTTGCAACTGCAGAATTTAAAAACTGCTCAAGCACCTGGCTGAAGAGGTCAGCTGGGGCTGGAATCTATCTGGACCCAGTTCAGCTGTGACGTGGAGGTCCACTTGCCCAAGGTCCTGCCTCTTTTTCATTTACAAGCCCAGAAGGGGCATCTTTTCTAATTTACATGGAGGCGTTGTAAAGACTAGTAAGATCTCAGAATATGGAGCTGGCTAGTAAGCTGACTAACCTCACAATGGTGAGGTTGGGGTCCTAGGTGATTCCTCTAAGTGGGACAATTGTGTTTTGCACTTTCTCCATTCTCTGCCATCAAGAAGAAGCCCGGAACAACTGTTCTATAATTGTGCTTTGTTGGCTCCAAATGGAGCCAAATGATTCCAACCCAATCTCCTCTGCTAGGAAGTCAGGCCAAGCTCAGCAGCAATTTTACAAGCCTAACGATTGGTTTCAGGGAGACGTTGTAGGTGTTTTGGATGGCTCAGCCTAAGACTCTCTGAGCAAGTGAGGTTTCTAGAAGGAAGTATCTGATGCAAGTTAATCAGAAATTTCTTACCCCAGGTTTCCCAAACTGAGTTCTACAAGACGTGAATGTGGTTTACATCCACATATGCACACACAAATAATGGAACGTATGCATACGTAAATGATGGAACAATAACTTGTTCTAAAAATTATGTAAAAGGACATGAAATGAGGTGCATCCTATTTTCTCAGAGGCCTCAAAGGTCAAGAACAACAGTCTCTAGTGTGCCCGCATGCTAAAGAGCTGTGCTTCCAAGACCGTGAACACACCTCTGCTCGCATGAGCCCGGCGCCCCTTCCAGCCTCAGTATGAGGTGAGGTGGGTGGAATAAGAGGCTTTGGAGAAATTAAAAAGTGAAGACTTTTCAGAGAAAGAGCTGACAGTGAGCTGTGATTCCCTTCTCCCCTCTCCACTACAGAGTGGGGGGCTGCTTCCCCCACAACTCCAGCCAAGCGAGAAAGACTTCAAGAAGCCAGTGACATGCGTTCCCTGGAGTTGAGGAGGGTAGGGCCTGGTACCTGACTCACATCTGAACAATTTGAAAATGAGAGTTGAGGCTGACGCTTCGCCAGCTGGCGGGAGAACAAGAAGGAGCTGCCCCTGGAGGGGTCCTGACTTCTAGAGTTTTCTGACACAGGAACGTATGCATATTTCTGGAGAGTCTAATGTGGACGCCTAAGGAAAGGCATGTGGCTTAGGTGTCATGAGAGGGGCTCAGCCCTGGCAGGGAGTGGTGAGGTAACTAGAATAGAGGATGACACATTGGAAACCGGGCAACTGAAGGGAATATCATCGAGGGAACAGAGGCTGAGAAGTTCCAGTGACCCGGGGAGTTGATAAAGAACCTACAAAGATACCCTAAGATAAAGTCACTTTGGGACATCCTTCTCCTCTGTACAGTTCCAACAGGAAACTTGGGCAGTGCTTGTCAGATGAGAACTCTTTGCCCCGTCAAAGACACAGAGAACTGAGATAGCAGCTGGCAAGTGGTCTGGAGAAGGCAGCAAAGGCGGGGAAATAGAGAAAAAGGGACTCCCACCTCCCTCCCTACCTCGACTTCTCAGCCTATGGTTGACCTGAACTGGGGGCAAAGAAAAGGTTTAAATCACCTGAAATTCAGAGTTTTGATGTTTCACTGCACTATATATTTTAATGCCATGGCAAAGACTATTTGCTTAGTAACAGAGTTATGAAACTGTGAGATTTTCCTGAGATTTCATCACAGACAAGGAGTGGCTCAAAGAATCTAGTTTCTGCTCACGTCTCGCCGAGTTCGGCTCATTCAGTTGGCTGGTCATGGGTCTCTAAGTAGAACATCTTGGTGATTGGCCTCACCTGCTGATAACGGCAACCTGGCCTAATGCTTCCTTTTCAACATTTTTACAGAATGAGCACCCACTGTCCTACCTGCTAGAGATTAGTTCACATAAAAGTGTTCCCCTCCTGTCATTTCTGAGTCTTTTCTTAATGTTGCAGTCCTCACATGGAAGGGCAAGTTTCTCTGGTCCTTCCATTCCAATTTTCTCATTGCGATTTGCCACTTGTTCTGTTGTTGATTCTCATGACCAACAACTAGACTCTGTTGGTTCCGCTGGACGGACGCCGATGACTCCTCCCAGGCCCAGTGAGAAGACGCTTTCCTCGTGTACACAGTGTCAACCTTGGCTGCTTGTCTGACTTTTCCGGAGCAAGAAATTGGATCGGATCCTTGAAACAGGGGGTTTCACAATGGCTGCCTGTTTCAGAAACTAGCTACTAGTCTTTGTGTTTGTTTTTGGTGCTGACACCAGCTGAGAGTTCTTGCAAAAACCAGAATGCTCAATGGCGCCACTTATACTTAGCTGTCCCCACATAGCCAGGGACCACTCACCTCAACCATCTGGACCACTCCAGATTCGCCACATGTCTCCGCTGCTCCCAGCCCCAGAGAGGAAGACGCCCCTCTCTCCTCCATTCCAAAAGCCACCCAGTTCCTGACCCCACACTAGATGAATGGCAAGGTGATTGCTAATTTCCTTAAGGAGAGCACCCCCTGACCCCACCAACCACTAGTGTGTAATTCTGGCCACACCAATCTAGCAAGAGAATAACATAATTCATTTCCCAGAGTTAAGATTACCTACGATCACTTTTTACACAAGAAACTAAATATATTTATATAATTATCTTAATAATGAGGTGATGAACTCTCTTTAAAATGCATCCTGCCTTACCAATCGACTACCACATTAATATCATCTTTGTGATGCATATCGTCTTATAATTTCAACTCTCTTTTGTGGTAATATTCAAATTGTATTCCATGGTAAATATGTATATGACTCCAACTTTTCCCCATAGATCTGTAGCGGAAATAAGGAAGCTTCGAACCAATTTTGGAATCTAGTGTTCCTCAAACTACAGTCTGAATCAAACAAACAAAATCTCAGAATGAAATTCCCAGTGAAGACAAACAATTGCACTTTATAATGCATAAGCCCCTGTTGGCATTCCATCAACACAAACAAGTTGTCCAAAGTGTCAAATGGTTTCATAAGTTTGGGAATATTGCATTATAAAATGAGTGGGGGGCTGGTGAGCAGGGAGTAGGTGAGAGCTGGTCAGGTTGTTTCAAAATCACATGCCCATGAGTCCCTGTGAGGATTCCAGTGGCAGAGAGAATGAGCAATCAGAGTTTGCTTAGCAGTTAAGAGTGTGGGAGTTTCAGGAGGTGCCATAAGATTGTCATTTATCTTGTTGCCCACGAGGTATGGACAAAGCTCCAGTGACCTGCAGAGAATGAGTTAGGTTTGTCTTTCTGCCTGAAGGCGTTCTTCAATTATAGGTTCTTGAAATGTAAACTGGGCGCCCTGTTGGGCAGAAGGTGGAAAGGCCTTCGGGATTTCTCTCTGTGCTCCTTATTAGTGAGGATGAAAGAGTCCCTGTCTGGTTGGGAGAGAGAATCCAAAGAGGCAGTAAAAAAAAAAAAAAAGATTCGCAGAGGAATTACAACCAGTGACATGAGGCTGGCCAGAGGAAGAATACGGTGCAGAAGAACAAAGGGAGGGAAACCCTTTGAAGCTGTAGTGCTGGTGGGTTGGGGCTCTGTCTGCAGTGGGTGAAGCTGCACCTTCCCCAAAACCCAGGGCAGCTCGTACTTGGACAGCAGTCAAGAGGCAGGTTCGAGGCCTCTCCTGACTACTGGTCCAAGAGAGAAAGACTCCTGGGGTGGTCTGGAAGGATGCTGGGCTGTATGGGGGCGGGCAGAGGGAAGAAGGGGGGTGTCTGCACATAGACTGAATATGCCTGGCCCAGCGGGGAGCCAACTTCCTGCAGTGACTGCGTGTCTGCCAAGAGGTATCGGACCTAGCAATCATTATCCACTTTTTAAGGATGTGTGGGTAAAATTGATCTAACATTAGGCAGCTTGAAACTTGTCTCTAGTATTAATAGTTTGATGTCTGCAGAAGGCCGAAGGCCCTCAAGACACAAGATATTGACACTTCCTTTTCCCCCCACTAAAGGATGATAATTTAGAGGAGAAAGGAAGGTGTGTGCAGTGAACCTGGCAGAAATTTCAAAGAAACGGGTCATGGCCTTCTGGACTATATTTTGAGATACTGGAATAATGAGTTTGCTACTGCTAGAGGCGACTAAAAAGAAAGGGTTTTGTTAAAAGCAAACTTGCTCCCTGGATTAAGAGGGCTTGAAACTGAAATTTGAGAGAGATGTAAGAAGGATTCTGATAAAATGGTAGGTCAAGAGATCACAGAGAACGAAGGGCATGATCTAGAATAGCTATTCCCAAGCGTAGGAATATCAGTTCTTCGTGAGGTTAATTGTCGTCTGGCTAAGAAAGGTTCTTTGATGAAGGAAAAGTGGGCAATATCAGGTTCCACACACCTAATGAGGTTTCATTAGGGAAGAGACTCTTATACCAAAATGCACGGCGATTTTCATAGGGGATTAGAGAACAATGTGTTCCATACTTCTTTGACCCAAAATCCTTTATTCCTCCTGAAACCTCTTAACGTATCATTAAAAGGCTAGTGATCGATGGCCCTGCATTTGGGAAACACTGATCTAGAGGAATGAAAGAGTTCTATAGATTCCCTTCCACCTTCTTCCATAATTCTGCAAATCTCTGAGTAGATAGGTAAGCATTTGAGGAAGCTTAATGAAGTTCTACTTTCTACCAGAGTTGGGGATGGACTTAGAGAGGAACGCTGACGTCAGAAGGAAGGACGTCTAGGAGTGCCTTTGTTTCTAATGGAACCTGGGTGGAAAATGTGGCTTAAGGTCTCTTCGTCATGTGGTGATATGGACTGAATTGTGTCCCCCCCACTCCATCCCTGAAGTTCATACGTGGAAGCCCGACCCCTAGATGTGATGGTATTTGGAGATGGGGCCTTTGGGAGATAATCAGGTTTTGATGAAGTCATCAGGGTGGGACTCTCATGATGGGATGTGTGCCCCTATAGGAAGAGACACCAGAGAGCCTGCTGTTTTTTTTCTTCCTCTTCCTCTTCCTCTCTGCCATGTGAGGACACAGGGAGAAGGCTGTAACAAGACACTGTGGACTGTGTGACAACAGCATAGTTGTTGGAGGCCGGAAGTTGATACACTGATCTTGGACTTCCGGCCTCCAACGACTATGCTGTTGTCACACAGTCCACAGTGTCTTGTTACGGCCATCTGAGATGACTAAGACATGTGTGTTTCCTAAGGTGAACTCAACCTGTTCTGTCATAAGGCACTCTGGAAAAATGCAGTCTCTTCAGTGGGAAAGTTTACTGCTTGGCTGAGAACAGGCCAGAATCCATGCTGGTGAGCAGCTCTGTCATGCAGGCCAAGTGTGCTCTCCCAAACTCACCAACTGCATATGCCATGCCTTCTACTTTAGGGAGGGGAGGGTAAAGAGATGGACGGAAGCATTAGAAATACATAAAAGTGGGCTCTTCCCTCGCAAGTTTTCCATTTACCAAAGGAGAAGTTGAAATAGTGAGGAAGAATTTGGAATAATATATATATGTCCTGTGTGACCACGGAATGAAATCAAGCATAAGGAAGCAAGAGTGATCTCCTGGGTATGCAAAGCCTGACAAGGTGGTGCCTGGTGCTCAGTGAGTACCAGATGGATAAACCTGTGAGATGCATCTGTGCCTCCCTATCTGCTCACAGAAATTCCAACGAGCTCATTAAGATAAAGAAACACTTCCATGTATGCTAGTTCACACCTATGGACCCACCTTGACTGCATATCCAAGTCTACACGCAGAGAAAAGACTCGATGAGCTACAAATGTCCTTAGAAGCTAAAGAGGAGACCAGTGTTCAGTGTTCAGTGTGGGTTCTAAGGATTTTTGGCAAAGATGCTGGGAACTGGAGCCATGGCTTTGACAACTGAAAACTTCTGGGATCTTTGCAATAGTCTTCCATAATGTATTTTCCCTTGAATTTCCCTCTCCGTTTCTATTTGTTTCCATAATGATTAATAGTAAAATCCATAAAAGGCAAAGTCCTGAGAGTTTATCTTTGGAACCATCCAGGAAGAGAGCAGCGAGAGGGACACCCCCCGCCCCCCGCCCCCCAGGCTTTGGGAGAGGAATGCCCAGGTATAGGGGAGCTGAGAGATTAGTGGCAAGGAAGAGTGAAGTACCTGAGCTAGCCTGGTGCAGAGAAGGGGCCCCGGCTTTCAGTGATCACGGGACTCTGCGCTTTCAAAAAATAGGACTTATGCCTAAATATGAAATACAGGGATATGACTTGTTTAAATTAAATCAGGTCTATAAAGTAGGCTCAAAGAATAGCAGTTGCATCCAGATAATGAACGCTGAGGTAAAGAAGTTCAAACCTGCACGAGGAAGCAAGGGTTTATCACGCCGAACTCCGGGTCTTCTCATAAAACAGGCATCTTCAAGGTGCATATTGGTTATAAAACCATAAGCTGATTAATTAGATACAGGATTTGCATTAATAGACCCCTACTGGTTATAGAAATGGAGAGTTAGGAATGCAGAGTAAAAAAAAAATAATTGCTGAGTTTCCCTTGTTGTTGTTGTTGTTTTAAAACTTGTCATCTTCGGTCCTTTAGTTTACTCAGGTGTACACTACATGGAAAACTGCAAGATCATGGTCAAGGGTGACAGGAGAGACTACCTGTGAATTGAAGGGCAAACACAGATGTATTGAGGTTTGGTTTTGAACCTTTTTTTTTTTAACCAATTTATTATTTTTAACTTGCAGTAACAAGAACAACTTGGAGCTCTTAAAAACACTTTTAGTTCTGACACTTTTGGAAGAAAAACAGCTTTGTTATTTTGAGCGTGAAATTCTCTACTCCAAATTCTTTCTTTCCTAAGGAAACGATTGTTATCATTACACAATTTCCCGACAAAAGTTGTGTTTTCTCAAGAACACAACTTTTATGTTTCAAAGGAGAACGAGGAGGGCTCTCAGGACCTGTGATGTGACACGCTCCTTCTTTATTCAACATCTTGCCTTGAATGTCACTTTTCTGGGAAATTCTCCCAATCTCCATTCCTGGGTTGGAGCTTGTCACAGTAGGTTGTTATCATGTATTTACATGTTGCCTACCTGCTCTGGACTAAATTTCACCTTCCTGAGGGGCAGGGGCCGTGTCTTGTTTACTGTTTATATTATACCATGCACAATACTGGCCTTAAATAAATACTGAATGAATATGTGAATTGCCAAATGGTAGATTTTGGGTTAGGTTAAAAGGGAAAGGGAACAGATGAGGTCTTGCAGGAATCTGGAGGACCTCATGTGGCCAAATCAAGACACAAGGGATGAATAGGAGCAAGTGAGGTATAGGGGTGGGAAGGGGAAAAAGGAGATATCTAGAAATGCTCCAGGTGGAAGGGACGGCATTTAGAACCCAAGGAGAGCAAACACATAATGCACTCTGTTCTGCTAGACCAGGAATGTGATGTTTTGGAAAAACTTAAATATGATCAAATTCAAGTTATGAAAGTATCATTTCAATGGGAAAAAATGGTTAGGGGGTTAGAGATTTTCTAACTCAAAATAACAGATGATGCTTTCTTAATACAGACTTCAAAATCTGCAAAGAATTAAGATCTTCTACCAGTGGGAATTTCAACGAGGCCGACATCTGCTGGAGGCCTAACTCTGAAGACACATCAACTGATAAATTGTTGTGAAAGCCTAATAATCATTTCCATTTTCAGGAGCTGAAATAAGCAATAAAGGAGACAGACACTGTGGACAGTGATGGACACAAAACAGGGCAGCGATAAGGCAGTGGAGGACCTTTATTTGAGTCCTCCTCTCTCTTCCTCCCTCCCACTCTCCTATTTTCTTTCAGTGCTCACTGTGTGCTTAGTGTCAGAGATACAAGATGAAGATTAATAATGTTCTATTTGTTTCTGTCCTTGAGGAGCTCACAGCCCAGGGAGAAAAGAGCTAGCAAGACAAAACTAAAAAGTAATACAAGAAATGATATATCTGGATTTCAAATGGGAAACTATATACAAAGAGTGATGTGCACTTGGTGGAACTGGCTAGCGGGATGCTTCCACTGTGAAGCTGCCCTGTTAGAATGTATAGAGAAGTTCCCACTTCAATTGAGTGAGATATGCAAAGGGCTTTTCAAGAATTCCAAGTGGAGGGGGAAGCTTGGGAGAGAGATGGGCATGAAAGAACGTCACAGTGTATTTAGGGGAATGATGAACTTAAGGTACAGTTGAATTAAGAGGAATAAAGAAAGGGCCCCCAGATAAGGCTGGAAATGTGAACACGTGAACAGTGTCTGCCTTCACGTATGTTGCATGCATTAAATAAACCTGAGTCCCTTCAAACTGTAAGGCACGATGTTTTGTCAGTGACCCGGGAAGTCATAGTCGTGATTGATTTTGCTTGTGCCGAGCCCTCCTGAGAAGCCTTCCCAATGTTTTTCATAAAGAAAACATCCTAGATGTTTACTTCCATAAATGAAACACTCCAGGCGAAGTCCTACCTCTTCTATGACAATAGATTATAGTAATACTTTCTCATTCCGCTTAGCGTCTTGGCCCACAATGTGGTATTTTATCTACTGATTAATTTCACGTTTCATCCTACTGCAAAGAAGGTTTGGGATGTTGTTCTCTAATTTTCCTGATTGTTTTAGAAGGGAGCAGGAGCAGTAGAAAGAGTACTGGATTTGAGCTGCCATTCAGCCTTTGCCGTGACTCAGTTTTTGAGACTGGGCAAGTCATGCCCTCTTCTTTAGACTTCAATTTTTTCATCTATAAAACAAGTTAGGATGCAGGTTTGGATTTGATAATCTCTAAGGCTGCTTTTGACTGGTTTCTCAAATTTATTTATGAGATAGGTTAAATGAAGTAGCATGACTAATGCATTTATATCTCAGAGTTTTGCATGTAGTAGGTGCTTAATGCATTTGCGCTCCCAATATGATTACTTCTTTTGTCTTGTAGACATTCCTCATGTTTGTCTGGTATCCTCAGTGAAATTATGGGCTCTAAGAAGGGAGATAAGACAAGGATATTCTAGACAGGGGTAAGATAAGACAAAAGGCTCACAGATGGGAATTACTGAGACTGCTTAAAGAGAGGGGAGAAGCCCAGCATGCCTGAGATTTTATGTACACAAAGGGAGAGGAGCGCAGAGGGTGGAATGAGTAAAAACAGTATTTGGGACCAAGCGGTGGATGGATAGGAATGCTCTCTTAGAAATATGGGCCTTCGCTGTGTGTGGGAAGGGGAGTCACTGGTGATCTGATGAAGAGGAGTGTGGTTCAATCAGACCTATACGTGGAATATTTCTCCTTCCCTCCCTCTCTCTCCACAGAATCTTCCATGTGCCCACCAGCATGCTAAGCCTGGGAAATACAGACGTGAATAACACATGGTCCCTGCCCTCAAGGAGCTCGTGGCGTGTATACAAACCAGCATAGAATGAAGAGTCCCGGGCTCTATGGTTAAAGACAGGACGTCGATCCATGAGAGATCAAAGGAAAGGACAGCTAATTATACTTGGGGATCGGGTAAGGGTCCTAAATGAAATGGAAGGCAGGAGAGGGAGATGGATTAACTTAATCTGCATAACACCCCTGTGAGGAAGATATTATAAATTTCTCTTTTATCCATGGGAAACTGAGGCATAGGGAGGGGAGTCAGATAGCTTCCCTGAGGTTTTATGGTTAACAAGTGGCAGAAGGCAGATTTTGACCCCAGAAAGCCCAACCCCAGAGATGGTCTTAACAGCAGGGCCACGTTGTTTCTTCACTAATGGAAATAAAGAAAGTTCAGAGAAAAAGTATCACGAAGGAACCAAAACAGGGCAGCAGGGTAAAGAGTGAAGAGATGGGTCGGGGTGGCGCCACTGTAATAGGAAGCTTCTGGAAGACCTCATTCAGGAGGCGATATCGGAATGTTACCAGAATGGTGGGGAGGGTTAGGTTAGGAAATGATCCTAGCAGGAGAGTCTCCTGGCTCCACTGGACCATTGGGAATATCGGAGAGAAAAGCAACAAAAAAATGCAATCTGCCTACTGGCTAGATGTATGGGTCAAGAGAAGGCTGAGCGGGAGGGAGATGCTTTCAAAGGAGACGGAAGCCCTGGTGGTATCAGGGAGGGTGTCGGCACTCACCTGCTCCCCAACATCACTCAGAAGCCTGCCCCTCCCTGCATAGCTGCCCTGGAACCCCACCTGTCACCAGTCTCCCCAGGTTCCAGCCATTTCTGGCTAATGTTCATTGGCCTGGTGCTCTGCCTGAGTGAGAACTTAATGAGACACATAGGCAGTCTGCACTTTGAGCTGGGAAGCGTGTACTTCCTCATTCTGCTCCAGCTGGGAGCCAAGCCTCAGGCAGAATGTTTGTAACCAGGTGTCTTTGGAGTGGGCGAGGCCTCTAAAGTTTGTGGCAGAAGGCTGAGAGGCTCTCCGCTGGTCGTAAGACCAGAAGCCTTGTCCAGAGGGTTGTGTGGGAGGCCAGGTTTTTGGAAGGAACTTTAAGTTTCTGGCAAAGCAGATGGAAAAATAATGCGGTTCAAGCCCTGGATCAGGAATTAGAGATCAGAGTATTTATACTGTTTCCGCTGCCAGCATACTGTGTGATCTTGGCCAAATAGTTTTTTTTTTTTTCCCTGAGTCTTATTCTCCATGTAAAAATAGGGGCATCAGACTGAGTGAATTCTAAGGCTCCTGGCAGGTGCCTTGTTCCTGGGGTTCAAGCACTGAATACATGAACTGAACGCCGCATACGGCAATCGCAAAGAAGGGGCAGCAATAAAAAAGTGTTTTTTTTTTTTTCCAAATAATCTGATATTTCAATATTTCAAAAAATGTATCTATCGTGGGGAGGAATCAGGACTTTGTGGAGTTCTGTGAGGTTTAACACAATGTTCTGAAGGTGAGAAATACACATAGGATGGTCAGGAAGTACCGTCACTGTTCCTTTTCAGTGCCAAGTGTCCCCAACGGTGTTAAGCCAGGCTTGCTGGGTCCTGCTCTGGCCCACGTTCATATAGGTGCAAGGGTGGTCTGACCTGCCTCACCAGATTCCTATTCTCAATAGAAAACTAATATTTTTGCCAAAAGTTTTAAAACCATGGCATTGGTCCATGCCTTGGGCTCAAGGACTCCCCAGCAAATTTTTGCTTCTATTCCCTTCTGAACCCAGGCTCTGTACTCAAAACTCAGAAGCCAGCTTGAAGAATGGAACTGTAACATGCAGACGGCTCACTCTGATTCTCAGGAAATGTGATAGCAGATGTTCCTGCAGATCTTTCAATGCTCGCTGTATTTGTTCTTCCAACTTACAGGCCTCTATACCATCCCTGTTACAACTAATGTGATTCTTTAATTACAGGGGCTGATGGCCAATTGGCCACTTGGCTAATTAGCTTCAGACTTAGCAGGCTGGGGCAGGGCGAGGCGGGGGGCGGGGGAGGGAATTAGTGGGTGCAACCAGCAGGCTCATCCTTAGTACATCGCTTCTCAGAGAAATGGAAATGACTATTCAAATTTGGATCCTGCCTCCTTGAGCAGGGTGATTTGTCCTCTTATTCTTTTCCCATTTTTTTTTTTTTTTTTTTTTTTTTTTAGAGAGGTTTGGAAAGACAGGGACATACTGCCACAAATAGGGACACAGCAAACAAAAGGCACAGGCTGTCCTGGACAGCTCCTGCCGGGTGGCAGCATGCTACGGAATCCCAGTTCACTGGCGCCAGCCCAGACTGCTCGCTTTCCCAGGTCTCAAAACCAGCAGTGGGTTTACCTTGAAGGCAACAGATAAAGCAGGAGATTCAGGACCTGCTTGCACAGCATCCTTTGGAGGCCCTGGAGAAAGCCCTAGCAATGTGTTCGCATGAGCACATGTCTGAGTCCACTCTGGCTACCAGAAGTGTCAAAGGCTGGATGGTTTAGAAACAATAGAAATTTATTTCTCACGGTGCTGGAGGCTGGAAGTCCAAGATCAGAGCTCCAACATGGTCGGATTCTGGCGAGAGCCCTCTCCTGAGTTGCGGGCTGCTACATGTTGTAGTCTCATGTGACAGGAAGGGAACAAGCTAGCTTTCTGGATTCTTTTTAGAATCCAGGTACGAATCTTACCTATGGGGGTTCCACTCTTATGACTTAATTACCTCCCAAAGGCCCCACTTCCAAATGTCATCACATTGAGGATTAGATTTCAACAGGGGTTTTGGAGAGACTCACACATTCAGTCCATAACACCGTCCTGTTGTAAAATTCGCAAAAGAAGGATGCACCAACCACACTTGCTTAACACAGATGTCCCCTTGTGCTGGGTGGCTGTGGGCTCGGAGTGGCCCTGGTCCTCTTTGGTTCTGGCAAAGGGGAAATTGAGATGGGAAACATATTTGGTTTTGAATTAGACATATTTATGTGGTTGTAGCCATTTCTGTATGTCCTCAGTACTGCTGGTCACCCTGGTGTAGGAATGGCTTCCCGCTCTGTCAATTCACCTTGCAGTGTGACCAAAATACAGGGCTGGGGGCTCACTGTGGTATAAGTATGCTCTATAGCGCCTGGTGCTAAGGAAGCACCAGAGAGCAAGATTTCTGATCCAGAACCAGAAATGAGTATGTAGAACGTTCTCATTAGAGAATGCAAATTTGTAAGTGAAGAATTGATTAATGTCCCATCGATGCCTCGCCAACATGAAAGTTCCCTCATCAGAAATACACCCGATAATGCAGCACCTGCAATTAGAAACACCGCAGACATTTTTTGGGGCGTGGTGTCTTTTTTGAAGGGAATTGTGGGAAATAGTGTTTATTATAATCACCACATTTTTAGGGAGAAAATGTATAGCAGTACCAAACAGTGAGCACACCCATAACACCCCCTCTGACTAAAATCATAAACACTTGTGTGATATTACCAATATTGAAGCTAAAAGAACCTTTTATGAATTATTAATAAAATTGTTTTGATTAATTAGAGAGCAGCATAATTATTTCCCTACTCTTTCTGTAGAACGATAGTATAAAATTGCTATCACATGAAGGTCTATCAAAGAGTATGCTGCCAAAAATTTGGGATAAAAGTATATTGTAGAAGTGATCACTTTAATAAAAATATTGTTATTTCTCTGAAGTTGTCATTTTTTGGATGTGTCATCTTTCTTTTTTTACATTTTAAATTCCATTTTAAACCTAACTTTGCATTCTTTTTCTTAAAGAGGGCCCAAATCATACAAGCTGCGGACCCTATAAAGTGTGGATCCATCCTATACCTCAGTCGTGGCCACCGATGCCTTCCACCTGGGTCACCTGCAACCCAGACCCACTTCTGAGTAAATCTCAGCAGAGGTGCAGTACCCTCTTCCCTTCTATTGTCTGCGAAGTTGGGGTGCAATCCTGCTTTTAGATCTGGGCTGGGGCCCAGCACGACTGCTAGGTAAGAGCTTGCCAAGGTCATTATGATGTGCATTTTCTCTTGCAGGGACCTGTTAATTTATCCCATTATAGCTATGCTTCTCCATTCTCCAAAGCTGCTGCCCCTGGAGCCACCTAGGTCTGGAGTCAGCAGCGCAGTGGTGAACCCTAAGACTTGGAAGGCAGCAGCCCCTTCCCCAGCCACTCACTAGTCTACCTGATCTCCCACCAGGTCAAGGGTCTGGGCTTCTGTCTAGGCTTCATCCAATTCAGGCCAACACATACACCTGGGCTTATCTGGGTCAGGCTCCATGGGATGTAGAAATGAGTAGAAGGCAGCACTTGGAATATGGGAATAAGAAAGAAAGAATGAGATCAAGAGGCCTGATGAAAGCACATGGAAATGCAAAGTGGGAACTCCTGAAGGTCGAATGGAGGGAACAGGGGGACAAGAAAGAAAGTGAGGTCTCCTTAGGTATTCCTAATAAAAACGACGATAATATACACCTTTCGTGGATAACTATCCTCAATGAGGACAGTGATGGATTGTGAATTCCATTAGGGCAGAAGCTACACTGGTTTGTAAACGTGTACCTGCAGCATCTGGCTCAGAACATGGCGCACAGTAGGTATTCAACAGATTGCTGTGAAATGAATGAAATGATAAGTATTTTGAGTGCTTACTTCACGTCAGGCACTGCGAACAATGCTCCATTCCACTTAAACCTTACACTAATCCTATGAGAGAGGTGATACGAGTATCCTGTTTCACAAATGAGAAAACTGAGGTGGATGTGGGTTACAATGCCAAAGGTCTCACAGCCAGAAGGGGCAGGTCCTGAGCGGTGCTCAGTTTTCTTGCCTCATTCTAAGCCAGGGAAATTGCTTCCCTTTACTGAATCCCCATCCCTAGCCAAATCCCACATCATTTGGTAGAGACCCAGGACCCAGCTGCCAGTCTTTAGGCTAGTCCCAGAGTCTTGCTGCCTGCAGAGACAGCTGTTCTGACATGAGATCAGAACCGCCAGCTCTCAGGTGTTCGGCTGTTGGCTGGGCTTGCTACCTGGCTCACCTCATCGGCTGGCGGGATATGGTCTGCTTCTGAAATTAAGGCTCTTCTGGCTGCATGGATTGAACCAACAGATCATAGCCAAGCTGTCCTGCATGACGACTTTAAATTCACGCCTCCCTGTCACCTGCCTAGTGGGTTTCTGGTTGTTTCCAGCTTTGCCCTCCACCCTGCCCATCTACTACATCTTTAGAAGTTGCTTATAACTTGTACCTTATAAGCATCATTGATGGTTTTGAACCCATCTCCTCCAATAGACCATGAACTCCCAGAGGCAGGGGCTGAGTGATATATCTGCCTTGACACCCTGTGCCCTGTGTGGAATCCTATACGTTTAGACAGTGGCCATTTTGCTGGGTGATTCCAATCTCAGTTCTTCCCCTTATTGGCCATTGATCTTAGACAAACAACTTAGCTTCTCTTTCCTCAATTTCTTCATCTGTAAAACTGGGAGATAACAGTATGAACCTAACACGATTGCTGTGAGAATGAACGTAGTCAATAAATATATAGACATAAATTGGTATCCAGCACAGAGAAGTGCTGTATCAGTGTTAGTCATTATTACTCTTAGTGACCGTACAGAACCTTCTTTCCTTCCGTTTTAGGATGGATGTTAATAGTCTATGTAATACATTTTAACACCAAACCATTGGATGTCTGGTGTTTTACTCTGATTCTTTCTTAAGGGTAAGTTTTGTTGCCTCAATTACATTTTATAAACTCCTAAGCATTAAGGACTGTTTGTTAGGATGCTGGTGGCTTTTAACCTGGTTTGAAGTGCAGACTTCTTCAAGAATCTGATGACAATCATGCCTGCTCTTGCCCTGCAAATACACATGGGCTCACAGATGCAAAATTACCCACCAATTTTAATAGTTTTACCCACTTCCAGCAAGGGCTCTCTAGGCAGGACTCTCTGGCCTGAGTCTAGATCTGGCTCTGTCACTGATGTGCTCTCTGTTACTGGGCAAGCAAGTGTCACTCTCTGGGATTTTACACAATAAAGGAGACTAGGGGCTTGATGGATCCATCTAGTTGGGACATTCCACATTTTTTCAGCCTTTGCTTTGTCAAGAAATAACTTCCTTCTAAATTCTGTTAGATCAGATAGAAGGGGTAAAAAAAAATTGGATCTTACTGCAGCTAAAAGTTTTCTCTTCTCTTTATAGTGCCTTTTAAATGTGAGAGACAGGGAAAAAGTGTCATAAATCTCCAGTAAGCCAAGAGCTTGACTAAAATAATTGCAAGATGGGGCTGGAAGTATGCTTGCCCTCCCACCTGCTGTGGCTGGAATCAGCCTTCTTCAATCCCCATACATCAGAAGCTGAAAGGGGGCACCCCAAATGGAGGCACCCCAAATGGAGTCGGGAGTCAATGGCTGATTTACAGAAGGACAATCAGACCTCAGGGATCTGTTCTCCCTCTCTCTTGTCCTCTGTGTTTTCTTGTTACTCTGCCTCCATTTTTTTAAAATTGCCATTCTGCTTCCTTCACCTCCAAGATGCATGTTGGTACTGAGAAGAAATTACTTTTGTCAGTATTTGGCCTTACTTTCTTAGACTATGAAACATCTCCCCCCTCCACCCCCACTCTGACTCAGCACTTGCAGGGTTAGGCTCCACCAGGGGGACCATGACATACAAAGGTCCTGTGGTGGAAATGCTCTGAAAGAAGGTCAGGGCAGCTGGATGCTGAAGAATGTGGTATGAGATGTGGTGGTGAGCAGCGGTCAGTTCTTACAGAACCTTGAACTTCCTGTATAGTATTTTAGTGTCCAAGGGAATTAGGAAGCCTACTGACAGGTTTCAAGTAAGGGTAGGTATGAGGATGGTGGCTTAAGTTCAATGACAGACTAGAAAGCAGGATGTCTTAAGAGGAGCTGGGACATGACAAATTACCCAGATAAGGCTCAGGTACCAGGTAACAGGCAGTAGGTGGGGGCCACGACCTAGGAAGCAGGCAGAAGCCTGGCTTATAGCACTGGAACAAAGGTTAGCAAGAAAAGTAGCAAAAGCATCCTTAGGTTGTAATAAAACTAGAGATTCTTAAAACATCCCTCCTTCTTCCTAGCGAGTGGATCAACTATGGCCAGCACCTGGACGAGGACCAGCAAGTCTGCAGGTGAAGGTCAAAAGACACCAGCTGGGGACTGGAGGGCTGCAGGATGGGACATGGAGAGTTTAGAGCTCGAAATCAGGGCGTATCCTCAAGGACGTGGGCTTTGTCCTATTTTCGAGAAGCTATAGAGGGTAAAGGGGATAAAGGGAAGGGAGAAACGTTGAAGGTGGAGGGCTGGTGCATAGGTAAAGTGGCTGTTCTGAAACTGTGTAAAAAGCATTGAGGAAGAGGCCCACTGCCTTATTTTTAGTGCATTTGCATTCAGAATCTCCTGAGCTAAGAGCTTGCCATGGTCATTATGATGTGCATTTTCTCTTGCAGGGACCTGTTAATTTATCCCATTATAGCTATGTTTCTCCATTCTCCAAAGGTGCTTAATAGACATCTTAATTCTGCTTCCTTTAAATCTGAGCTATGGTAAAGGCCTGGTGAATTACTGGGTCAGGACCTTTCTTCCCATTCTGTCTCCCAAATTTCTTCCACCTTCAGTTGTCACAGAACCATTATCACCTGCCTGGAGTAACCCCCCATTAGCTAAAGGGCACATTAGCATAGATGACTTTCTTAGATGCATATCTTTAGGAAGCAGTTCCACCCAGCACCGGGCCCTAAGGGGGCAGGAGATAAGGAGGATTCATTTTAGCAAAAGGCAGTGTGATCTCCTAGAAAGAGACAGGACTCTAGATTCTGGTTCTCATTATGCCATTTCTCATCTATTTATTCATATAAAAACATTTGCTCTAGTATTTTCGAAGTGCCAGGCACGGACTCTGCCCTCAAGGATTCTTAAGGTCCTGTAATAATGATGTGATTGTCATATGGACTTATTTGAGTACCTCGATTTATTCAATTAAAGTTGCTAAAAGACTTCAGGGGAAAATAGATTTATATTTCAGTTTGGGGGTACACCAAGAAAGTCTTCATGGAAGAGTTAGCATTTAAACTAGGCTTCGAAGAGTGGAAAGGGTCTGAGCAACTCTTGATGTGTCACCTGGAATCTGTCACTTATCCTTTCTACGTCACAGTTTCTGGCCACATAAAATGAAGAAGCTTGCATCTGGGTGTGTAAATCGATCAACTTGTAGTGAGCAGCTTTGTGAAGGAGGGACTGAGATAGATATGAGGGATAAATATGGGATGGATGGCATCTCTTAGTGAATAACCCCCAACGATATCACAAATATGAAGCATCAAAGACCATCATAAAGCCATCTGTTGACTAACTTCTGGCTTCCCCAGACATGCCCAAATCTCTATTTCAGGACCAAAGTCAGCACCCCGCCTGTCTCCTCTGGGGATCATTGTTGATTAGATTAAACTGCTAGTATCTATGATGTGTTTTCAGTGTTTGTGTCTAGTCTTGAAGTGTTTTACGGATATGATCAACACCATCATGTCTGGTTAAGGAAAAATCAGAGTGTGTGGAAATTTCCAGCAAAAAAGTAAGCTTAATTATGGAAGGAATCAAAGTAGAAATCGTTTAAAAGATTGTGGTGATAAAATGCTAGATGTTGTGATCTATATGAGATAATCTAACCCAAAGGGCAGAATGCATATCATAAAGCATATGCAAGTGGCTATCTATGTGTGTACAATTGTCACTGATTGGGAAAAGCAATATTGGCGACACTATTAGAGCAGCTGCGATTTGTCAGACCATTTATAAGTGTTCTCTATGTACATTAACTTATTTCTCCTGAAAATCCTTGGGAGGTGGGGGTCATGATGATCAATATCCATTTTACAGATATGGAAACTGAGACTTAGAGTGGTTAAACAACATACTCAGGGTTACACAGTTAGGGAAAAAGCATTCTCTCCCCCTCCTCCACTTACAAAGAGATACAGTGTAATATACATTGAGTCTGTACTATGCGCCAGACACTGTTCTAAGCTCCATCTACTCACCTATTTCATTTCATCCTCACCACAGCGCTATGGGGTGGGCTCTAATTATAGCTCTCATCTTGAGATTGAGAGAGGTTGTGACATGGCCAAGGAGTTGGAGCTGAAAAGTGAATCCTGCCTGCCAAACTCGGAAGCATCCCTTTATTTCGAAAAACACAAAGGCAGTTCAATGTTTATGCAGAGAAGGGGGCCAAACAGAAATACTCAAGAGTTAAAACCCAAATGGCTTTCCGGCAAAGGGCTCAGAACAGGGCCAGCAGAAGTTTCTCTAGGATTCCTTCCAGCTTCCCCTCTATGCTTCAAAAAAGAGAGCAGATGTGGGGGCCACAGTGAGCTGTATGTAGCTTTTGAAGTGAAGACTGAATTGGCCTGGGATGTGAGCTGGCTCTGATGTGCAACCAATTGCTGACTTCAGACAAATTATTTTTACTGCAATACCTCTATTTTCTCATCTGGAAAATAGAAGAAATAAGATCTGCTTTCCACTTACTTCACGTCGGTGTTTTTTAGATAAAAGACTGAGTTATGTGGAATGCTATGATTCCTTGCTGTCAGGGAGAGAGAGCCCAATCATGAGTGACTGACACCTACAGATTCACTCGCTCGCTCACTCACTCACTCAGTCATGGGATCACAGACTCTTATAACTAGCTGGAAGGGCTCTTAGAGGCTTTTCCCAAAGCAGGAGTCCAGTCTAAAATATCCCTGAGCAATCCTTCATGCAAACACCTCCAATGGTAGCTAAATACTGAAATCTCAAGCATGTTCTCCCCATTGTTTAAAAAAAAAAAAAAAGGTGTCAATGAAGAAAGTTATTCTTCTATTTAACTAGAAGTTGCCTCTCAGTAGCTTCCTCCTACTGTTCTTATTTTATTCATTAAAATTTGCGACTGTTCCTGACTTGCTAGCCATGTACTAGACACTGTGGAGGACTCAAGAAAAACATCCATTGACATGGCCCTTGAGGAGCGTCTAATGTATCTGAGGATATAAGACGAGCTTTCCTAAAGATTCACACAGCAAAGGAAAAGAAATAAGGGTTACCAGAAGGCTGAGCCCTGCAGGATCCACCTGGAAAGTACGGAGAATGAATGCCAGAGGGACTCAAGGGAGAAAGAGCAGCCACTGTGGGCTGAGTGGCCGGGGAGCCCCGCTGGTGGTGGCATTTCAGGGGAGCCTTTAAAAGAAGAGTAGGATTTAAACAGGCAGAGAGGAGAGGAGAGAGATTCTGGGCAGGAAGAACAGCGGGAGCGAAATACAAGGACAAGAATTCAGAGAGGCTGTGCAATTTGCCCTTCAGAATTATCCCTACACTGAAGAGGCGAAAGATCAGATCAAAGTTTTCTATAGATGTAAAGCGAGAGAAAAAAACTTGGCAAACTAGATTGTGAGGAGCCTTAGAATTGCAGCTCCAAGGGCTTGAGGATTTAGTGGAATGTAATGTGCCTGGTGGTTAAAATCTGGAAACTAAGAGTCACATTGGCTGGTGTGAATTTCTGCTTTCACTTCTTATAGCCTGTGGCCCGGTGCAACCTCTTTAATGTCCATAAATCTCACTTTTCCATCTATAAAGTGGAGTCAATAATGACACCCAACTTACAGGGTCGTTGAGAGGATAAAAAGAGACACACATGCAGGTAAAATGCTTAGTATGGTCCAGGTGCATACTGAGCAGTTAATTAGTGTGGCTGCTATTGTTGTTTTGGATGCTGTGTTGTTTCACCTACGCTCTCAGAAATGTGGAATCGCTAAGCCTCTTTAAGCTTTGGGTTAGCAGATTTTTCTTCCTGGACTAAGGCATTTATTTTACTAAGACCCAAACTGGTAATCAGACTATTCTCTTTTCATTGTTCCAGATCCTTTTCTGGCAGGAGATAGTAACGACGCCCCAGATGGTCAGGAGGGCATCGTAGCTAAAGGGAAGAGAGAGAAATTAACAGACCAGAGGGAGAAATGTAGGCATTAATCTCAGCTCTGCCGCTGACCTTGCATGAGCCAACCTACCCTATCTCGGCCCCATTTTCCCCATCTGTCAAGTGAGGGTCTTCATCCTGAGAGTCACTGTGGTCCATCTTCTCTTGCACCCTGTGGGTCTGGCTGCAATCCCCACATAATCATGATTCAAATGAACCCGTGTATTTGTCTAGCACTGTTTTACGCTTCATGAAGCTTCCCTGTGTGATCTCACCCGCATCTCATCACGGCCCTGTGAGATACCCAGGACGACTGCTCTTATTCTCCTCTGACAGGTGGGAAAACTGAGCTCTAGAGTGGCCAAGTGATTTGCTAATGAACCCAGAGCCATTATCTGGATTTGGGTTTCCCATGCTCCAGCTGATTTCATCCCAGAGAATCTTAAACAAAACAAAACAAAAAACAAAACCAATGTTATTTTGTAAATTGAAAGTTGTTTTCCTTTTTCCAAATGAAACGATCTATTTAACTTCTCCTCTAACAGTAATCTTTGTCTCTAATTCCCATAAACCTTTTTCATTGCAGTTGTCAAAATTTCAGGTTGTTTGCAGTATAAATATTAATTTGACTAATGAGGCTTGAAAACTATCTGATCACATTTTCCAGTTTTACTGCAATATAGCAATTGAAGAAACATGCAAAGATTAAAATAATAAAGCAGCATTAGATATTTCTTTCTGAAGAAAATCCCGATAAAGGCTGAGACCTCTGGGTGAGTGGGAAGATAAATAAGTATACCCGTCTAAGCTATTTAAGTTAAACTTGAAAACATACTTATTTGAAATATTGAAACTTGAAAACATAAAGGTTTAAAAATATGAAGACTGGAGAACACAGATTAGGTGTTGAGTTGTGCCTTTGTCACCAGGTGTGTCATGTGAGAGAGGTATTTAAACTTCCTGAGCTTCAGTTTTATTATCTTTAAAGTGGTGCTACCAATAGCAACTACCTCATAGGGTTGGATCGAAGATCAAATAAGGCAATTAGTATAGGATATCTTGCATAATGCTTGGTGCACACCAAGAGCTGAGAAACTTTAGCTGCTGTTAACATTTAAGATCTAAGATGCACTTGTTTGTGAAAGTCTTTAGGGCCTTTATATCTGAGCCCAGGCTCCTCAGCTGAGTTTCTGACCTACATATCTAACTATACATTCAATATATCTTCTTGAAAGCCTTATAGGCACACTGAGCTCAGCAGATCCAAAAGAAAACTAACAATCTCTCAATTTTTCAATGCCACTACTCTCCATCTAGTTGCTCAGTCAAAAAGCTGAGAATAATCCTGGACCTTTCCCTCCTCCTCTTATACAGCCAGGCAATCGTCAACCTTGTTAATTCCTAAACATCTTTCAACTCCATTTTCTTCTACATCTATTGCTCTCACGCTAGCTTAAAGATCACCTTGTCTCACCTGTAATGCTGTCATGGTTTCTCCTCCTTTTTTCCTGCTCATCCCTAATCCATTTTTCACAATCAGCCAGATGGACTTTTAAAGTCAGTTCCAGGCTATTTATTGGGACCCTTGCAATCCCTCTTTACATATTGATGAATTTCAGATCACAGTCTTGTATGTCTTAACATCGTCTATGACCTATTCTTGCCTCTCCACTGTGGTTTCATCTCATGGCTCTAGTGTTTTTTTGTTTGTTTGTTTGTTTTTAATTAATGGACTTCATTTTTCAGATCTTTAGGTTTACAGAAAAATTAAGCATATAACACAGAGTTCCCATATATCCCCTCTCTTTGCACAGTTCCCTTTATCATTAATATCTTGCATTAGTGTGGCACATTTGTTAAAATGAACCAATATTGATACATTATTAACTGAAGTCTATAATTTACATTAAGAACTCCTTGCATTGTACTATTCTGTGGGTTTGACACATGTATAGTGTCACGTATCCATCATCACAGTATCGTACAGAATAGTTCAACTGCTCTAAAAATTCTCCTGTGTTCCACCTTTTCCTATCTCTTCCCCTCTCCTAAACCCCTGGCCACCACTAATCATTTTACTTTGCTATAGTTTTTCTTTTTCCAGAATGCCATACAGTTGATATAATACAGTACATAGCCTTTTTAGATTGGCTTCTTTCATTTAGCATTATGCATTGAAAGCAACTCCATACCTTTTTGTGGCTTAATAGCTCATTTCCTTTTATTGCTGAATAATATTATATTGTCTGGATGTACTATCGTTTATCCATTCACCTACTAAAGGACATCTTGGTTGCTTCCAGTTTTTGCCAATTATGGAACAAGCTGCTATAAACATTTGCATGCGGGCATCTATCTATGTGGACATAAATTTTCAACTTTTTTGGGTAAATACCTAGGAATTCTATTTGCTGAATTGTACAGTAAGACTTTGTTTAATGTTGTAAGAAACTACCAAACTATCTTCCAATGTGGCTGTTTTGCATTTCCACCAGTAATAAATGAGGGTTCTGTTGCTCCCTATCCTTTCCAGCATTTGGTGATGTCAATGTTTTGGATTTTAGTCATTTTAATTAGGTGTATAGTGGTATTTCATTGTTTTAATGTATAATTTCCTAATGATATATAAATTTGAGCATCTTTTCATACGCTCAGTTACCATTTGTATTTTTTTTTTTTTGATGTGATATCTGATCAGATCTTTTGCCCATTTTGAAATGTTTCTTTTCTTATTGTTGACTTTCAGAAGTTCTTCGTATATTCTGGATAAAATTCCTTTATCAGATGTGTATTTTGTAAATATTTTTCCCTAATCTATGGCCTGTCTTTTCGGTCTCCTAATAGTGTCTTCCACAGGCAGTTTTTAATTTCCTGAAGTCCAACTTGTCAGTTTTTCTCTTTCATGAATTTGCTTTTGGTTTCGTAACTAAAAACTTATTACCAAATCCAAGGTCACATAGATTTTCTCCTATGTGATCCTTTAGAATTTTATGGTTTGGCATTCTACCTTTAGGTCTGTGATTCACTTTTATAAATTTTTTTGTGAGAGGAGTAAGATCTATATCTCAATTTTTTTTTTATGTGGATGTTTAGTTGTTCCTGCACCACTTGTTGAAAACGCTAGCCTTTCTTCACTGAGTTGACTCTTGACTTTTGTCAAAGATCTGTTGACTATTTGTGTGGGTCTATGCCTGGACTCCTTCTCTGTCCCATTGATATATTTGTCTATTCTTTCACTAATGCCATACCGTCTTGGTTACTGTAGGTTTATAGTAAGTCCTGAAGTAATATTGTGTCAGTCCTGTAATTGTCATTCTTTGTTCTGCAAGTTTTCACAACTATAGTGAACACCTGTCATCCTGAAGTTTGACTCTTAAAGGATTATGATAAGCTTCGCAAATGTAAGAGTAGTAAGCTGGTCCTATCTTCTCATTCTGTAGGAAATTTCAGATAAGTTCTGTTCATTTTGACCTAACTAGGAAGCGGCATTTTCCTTTCTGTCCCCATTCTCATCTAAGATATGTAAGTCTTCTGTCATCTGATTACTAGCTGAGGACAGCTTGTAAGTGTCTGCGACAAATTGATCAGCAATTTCCATAGAGAACAAGTTACTGAGAGTGTCCACAGTTATGGACACACATCTTTTGAATCCTTTTCACTCTTTGTCCTTCTCATCCATCTACAAATCAAGTCACCACTTCATTTTCAGAAATTTCTGGTGAGAATTCGTTACTTTCTATGTAATTCCAAGAGTTTCTAGCCTCCTCAAAAAGTTCTTCTGCCATCGCTACTCTGGAGGCAGACTGAGATGAAGGTGCAAATACCAGCAGCTCTGCTAGTGCCCCAACCAGAGAGTGAGGTGTTGGCTGCCTTCCTAGAAGGAAAGCTAACATCTCAGAGGGGTTCTATCAGAAAGCCTCGCACTTCCCTTTGAGTAGTCTCCTCCCACACTGAGGGCAGGGAAATGCAACCATACTCTTGATGAGGATAATAGTTTTCTCAAAGTTTTAGTCTTCTCGTCCATGGGCAGGTTGGGATAACAGAGGTGAGGACTGAGGGATCAAGTGTTCTATCTTTTAGTAAGATCTGTAAGGAGAAATCTGGCAGTTTCTAGAAGGCAAGAATACTTTGACCCTACTGTTTTTAACTTTGAGACATTAGTCAAATATTGAGACTACAGAAAAACTGCCAGTCGACATTCTGTCACATGCAAACATGCACACCTGAGTCCCTTTCTCTAAACCCCCAAGTTTCTTACCATAACTTATTAAGATTCTGCAGGTCAGGCCCTGGCTTCCTCCTCAAACTCCTCATCTACCAATTTCCTTCAGCACAGTCTGCTCTGGCCATACTTGCTCCATGCAGTGGGTCATACATGCCATGCCTTGGGGTGCCTTATGGTCTGTGTATTCTCTGTCCCCTCTGTTGGGGACACCCATCCTTTAGATCATTATATGGTTCAGTCACTTCATGCAGGTTTCTGCTCAAATGAGACCTCCACAGAGTGGTCCCTCTTGGCCACCTTTAGCCACGTCCCCTTACTCTCTAGCCTCCCATCCTATTCTTAGCACTATCTGTGTATTGTCTAACTCAGCTCCCTTGAATATATGCTCCATAAGAGTGGGTGAATGTCTTGTCTGTTTCTGTGTCTTCATTGCCCGTAATAGTGCCTGGATTGCCATAGGTATTGAGAAAACATTTGTTAAAGATTCAAGTCACTAATTACTCTGGCAATGCTGATCAAATACTTGTTGTGGATCAGACCTCTCACTATCATCTCTATATTTTATTTCTAACACTTTCAAAGTCATTTTGATTCTATGAAAGAAACTGGTACCATAAGATTGTTAGAGGACCTAGGACAGAGCTAGGCACACAGTGAGGACACAATGATGATAGACTGATCTCTATGGGTTGTGCCTGTGAGCTGAGTATATCTACATAGAGCCTATGGCATTAGGGGTGCCAGCAACATTTAATAAGATGGTCATTCTTACACTAATTTTTCTTAGCTGCTTTTTATTTTAATTCATTCCAACATTCTCTTTTCTTTTTTACTCCCACTGAGCTATCTTCATTGAGCAGATGTCTTCATCAGAACAGACATCTTTGCTGGGATGGGTCTGAACTCTCTTCTCCAGAGACTGTCACTAATTTAGCCCATTACAATATGTACAAAGAGTTAGCAATTTCCTTCCAGCACACTCTACCAAGCATTTGTCTATGCCCTATTTTGTTGTCTGCTGTACTGAGTAATTACAAATTAAGAAAAAAAATAACCCTAGGGGTCCTCACAGTTTTTCTTTACCCTGAGTCATTTTGACTCCAAAAGAAAACATGCAGGTGCACATAAGTCTGGATTCTAGAACCATAACCTAATGGGGTTCACTCTTTAGATTTACTCCAGCCACGTGTGTGTATGGCAGGATGGGGTATGTGTACGGGTGGGGTGGGGCTAGTGCCACAAGACAGGAACCAGAGTGAGGGATTCCTATCTGGCTTAACCAAGGGGCACTGAAAACAAGGGTGTCATATACAATTAGCGTCTTTCTAGGACATCATAAATTCAAGCACCAGGCACACCAAGTCAACTCCCAAGCCCAGGGTTCCAGAGATAAGGATGAAGAGAGGGTCTTGAAGCCAAGAACTGACAGCTTGCCTTAGATGGATGGGAGAAAGAGGAGATCAGGATGGGAATTCTAGTGCTCTCAATGTTGTTGTTTTTTTTCTTTTTCTTTTTCTTTTTTCTTTTTCTTTTTTTTTTGGCTCAGAAAGGTTATGAGCAGAGAGAGGTGGGCCAAAAGCAGGAAGACTAATTTACATTTTTGGAAGGACTTTTGATATTTCTTATGACCACAACAACAGTCACATTGAAATTTGAATCTGGATGTAGAGTTTATGAAGAATTTTAACATGTATTATTATATGTGACTAATTCTGCTAGCTAAAATGATTATATTTTCTCATTTCATAGCTGAGAAAACTAAGACACAGAGAAATTATGCAACTTGCCCCAAGTTACACAGATAGAAAATGGCTGACCCAGGATTCAGCAGAGTTCTATCTATTTGGAAGCTCTTTTCTTTTTATTTATTCCATAGCTATTTACTTAGTATTTACCCTATATCAGACACTGTTGTAGATGCTTAGGAATTATCAGCAAATCAGAAAGACAGGGCACCTGTTGTTCTGGATCTTACATTCTCTCCATCATAACTGTATTATGTAGACCTTCTTAGTAGGATCTTGAGAGTGGTTGGTTGTACCCTGTGCAATGATATAGTATATCTGTTCATTGAGGAAATATTTTCCAACTATAATTAATAATAAGAAGAAACAGCATTTATTAAAGATTTATTACGTGCCAAGCATTACTAGAAGTACTTTCAAGGCATTATCTAATTTATATTCACAATAACCCTCTGAGGAAGGCACTACTGTAACCATTTTACAGATGAAAATATTAAGGCCTGAGAAAAATGTTTAATTGGTTCACACGGCTAGTCATATTAGAGGTGGATCTGGATCCAGGAGTCTGACTCTAAAGCTCAAGTACTTCATCATTTGGCCTTACTGTTAAGAAATGGTATTGCCTGAGGCAGAAAAGAATAGAAATGGTAAGGGATATATTCAAGGGTGGGATACCATACTGGCTGGACTTCAGTGCGAGTTGCACTTTTCTTTCTTCTCATCCCGGTGAATAGGATGGTGATGCTGTAGGATTTTCAGCAACGATGGGGTGCAGCCCCTTTCCCGAAAAGGTTTATGGGATGAAAACCAATTAAAATTCAAAATGACTCTCGGTGATTTTTTGTTACTATAATTACATAAGAGAACTTAAATGTAAAAATATTCACAAAAGAGCTAAATTTATAAAAAAAAATTTTAAATAGATTAAGTATTTAATAAGAATAATAATAATCCAGGACTCAACTCCAAATTCTATAAGCAAAATAAGACTGTTGGCATAGAAACATTTATGGGAAAGGAAGTATGCTGATATCTTCATTATGTAAGAAAGTAGTCATGGTTTCGTTTATGAAACTGATAATGAAAAAATATAATTTTAAGTATTTTTTAATGTACCAGGGATTTGGCATTAAAGATATACTAATCTTATTTTTTCAATTTCCCACTGCTTTGAAAAGAAAGAGAGAAGGCTCATTAGCTCATGAAAGAATTCGAAAAACCTGGAAGGAAGAAGTGGCAACTGATTAAACAGGATAAAGAACTTGAAAGAACACTTAATAAGAAGAAGTTAAACAACACTGATGATTAAGAACTTCCAAATATGGAATAATAAGAAACAGAGGCAATTAAAAACTCCAGGCTAAAAAACTAAAAGCACTATGAAAAAGAAATGTAATCACAATAATTTTTAGTTCTGTGGTGAACAATATTTGCATTCCTAGAAATATTTTAAAAAATGATTAGTTTTTATGTTTTAGGATCAACCCATAAGTGAAGCTTTGAAGACATAAATATAATTTAAAAATTTAAATACTATTAATTTTGACAACACAAGAGTAAAAATAAAGACAATAATAAGAAAGATAATAAAGATAATAAAACTAAAGATAAAAATAAAGATAAAGTAAAAATAAAGCTAAAGATAATAAATAAAAATAAACATAAAGATCAAGAATAAGGAATGATTAAAGAAGGATAGATAATACCTGATGGAATAAAAAATACAGATATTAGTATATTATTCAGCATTTAAAAATGACCAGTCATAGGTTTTCCACAGTACCTATTATTGCCTATTATCTTCAGATTCATATTAGCATTGTCTTGCCCTCTCAAAAATGTCTTAACATTCCAAATATTATGAATCCAAAGAGACCCACACTGAGACATAATATAATTAAATTGTCAAAACCTAAAGACAAAAAATCATAAAAGTGGAAAGAGAAAGGCAACTTTTTATGTTCAAAGGAACCCCCATATGACTAAGAAAAGATATTTCAGCAGAAACTTTACAGGCCAGAAGAGAATGGCATGATATATTATTTAAAACACTGAAAGATAAAAAATTGTCAACTAAGAATACTCTACACATCAAAATTTTCCTTCGTAATTGAAGAGATAGTTTTCCAGACAAGCAACAGCTGAAGAAATTCATCACCACTAGACCAGCCATATAAGAAATATTAAAGGGGCTTCTTTAAGCAAAAATGAAAGAACAGTAATTAGTAACAGGAAAACATAAACGGTAAATATATAGTTAAATTCAGAATACTCTAATGTTGCAATAGTGGTGGGTATAATACTTATAAATGTACTACGAAGTTAGAAGAGAAAAGTATTACAAAGAACTATAACTACAATAATTTGTTAATGAATACACAAGGTAAAAAGATATAAATTATGACATCAAAAACAAAATGTGGGGGAAGAGATTAAAAAAGATTTTTGGAGTCCATTCGAAGTTAAACTGTTAACAGCTTAAAATAGACTGTTACAAATATAAGCTGTTTTATGTAAGCCTCATGGTAATCGCAAAGCAAAAAGCCTATAGTTTTTTGAAGAAATGAAACTAAGCATACTATTAGAGAAAATCAGAATATCACAAAGGAAGAGAGCAAGAGAAGAAAATACCACGGGAATTACAAAACAGCCAGATTATAATCAACAAAATGGCAACATTAAGTCCATACCTATCAGTAATTATTTTAAATGTAAGTGAACTAAATTCTCGATTTGGAAGACATAGAGTGGCTGAATGGATAAAAATCAAGACTTGACTATAGCTGCCTGCAAGAGACTCACTTCAGCTTTAAGGACACAAACAGACTGAAAGTGAAGTGATGGAAAAAGATCTCTCATGCAAATACGGAAACCAAAAGAAAGCTGGGTGGCTAGACTCATGTCAGACAAAATAGACTTTCAGTCAAGGATATAGTAAGAGACAAAGAAGGTCATTATATAATGGTAAAGAGATCAATCCAACAGGGATATAACATTTGTAAATATTTATGCATCCAACATCGGAACACCTAAATGAATAAAGCAAATATTAACAGACAAGAAGAGAGAACAAACAGCAATACAGTAACAGTATCAAACTCTAATACCCTACTTCCAACAATGGATATATCACTAGGACAGAAAATCAATAAAGAAACATTGGATTTCAACTATACATTAGATTAGATGTACTTAACACATATTTACAGAACATTCAATCCAATAGCATCAGAATACAAGTTCTTCTCAAGCGCACATGGAAATTTTTCAGATGGAGAATTATTCAGGCCACAAAACAACCTAAACATCCACTGATGGATAAATGAAGATGCGAGATATCTCTGTCTCTATCTCTCTCTCTATCTCTACCATCTCTATTTATATCTATCTATCTATCTATCTATCTATCTATCTATCTATCTATCATCTATCTATCTATCTACCTATCATCTATCTATCTATTATCTATCTATCTATCTATCTATCTATCTATCTATCTATCTATCTACCTATCATCTATCTATCTATCTATCTATCTATCTATCTATCTATCTATCTATCATCTATCATCTATCTATCTATGAGTAAGAAGGAAATCCTGCCATTTATGACAACATGGATGGACTTTGAGGGCATTATACTAAGGGAAATAAGCTAGAGAAAGACAAATACTGCATGGTATCACTTATATATAGAATCTAAAAAATAAAGAGTCAAACTCACAGAAACAGAGAGAAGAAAAGTGGCTGCCAGGGGCTGGGAGGGGGGGAAACAGGGAGAGGTTTGTAAAAGGGTACGGACCTTCAGCTATAGATAAGTAAGGTCTGAAGATCTAACATGAAACATGGTGACTATAGTTAATAACACTGTATTATATAATTAAAATTTGCTAAGAGAGTAGAACCTTAATGTTCTCACCAAAACAAACAAATGAAATCAATATGTGGGGTGATGGATGTGTTAATTAACTAGATAGTGGGCATCTCTTCACAACATACACTACATCAAGTCACAGTAACCTACGCATTAAATATATTTCATAAATTTATATATTATTTTCTTCTTTATATTTTCTTAGGTTTAATCTGTTCTTTGGTAAATCTTTTGAGAATGGTATGTAGAACTCATTGGTTTTCAGGATTTTTTTTTTCCCCTAACAGATGTATTCAAAGCTATAAATTTCCCTCTAAGTATGGAAATTATTTTCATTATCATTCAGTTAATTTCCATTGTGAAATTTTTTCTTTGACACAAGGGTCATGTAGAAGCGTACTGCTTAATTTCCAATCATGTTGGGATTTTGCAGTTGTCTTATAATTACTAATATCAGAATCACCACCTGTGTCTCTGGAGAGCCTACTCTATCTGAATTCAGCCCATTAAATTTGTTTGAGACGTTCTTTATGATTAGGCATATCGTCGGTTTTAGAAAAAAATTTTTTCTGTATGTCCTTGAAAAGGCATGCATTTTGCATTTTCTAGATGCATGTTTTATATTTTTTATTATTTCTGAAATTAAGTAAGTCTCTGTTATTTCCAAGTTACCATACTGGGTTCTGGGGATTAAGAGCTTTATTTAAAAGCCATGGTGCCCAAGTGGGTCTTGTGTCAGCTTTCTGCATCCTCAATATGAAGTTAGGCTCTTGCCTTTGACTTATTAAAATAGCCCCATTCCTCTAATTAACTTAGGAAAACACATTCTCATAATTTTTCCACAGGTTTCTGCAACTGATCAATAATCTTCATATTCATGTGTTTTTAGCAATGTACTCATTCTTGTATCAGATTTTCTTTTTTTAGAATCACTTTGAGTTGTCTTCGTAGATGCAGGTATCTTACCTATGTGTTTCTTTATTTCTATTTTTATATATTTTTATTATTTATTATTTATGCCTACAGCACCTGGTCTTCCTAGGTGATCTCGCATCCAAGTACTAACTAGGCCCGACCCTGCTTAGCTTCTGAGATCGGACATCGGGCTTGTTCAGGGTGGCATGGCTGTAGACCATGGACTGTGGCTCCACCGGGACACGAACCCAGGACCTTCTGTGTGTAAAGCAGGCATGCTAACCTTTACACTACGAAACCACGTCCACCTATGTGTTTCTTAATAAATTCTACACCGTAATTCACATCCCCCCCAATCAAAACAAAAGCCACAGTATCTATTCTTAAGGAGTTTACATTCTAGCTTTCATCCCAATTTGAAAAATAGGCTTATGCCCATTATATCACTTATATGTGGGGTATATATCTAAAAGCAACAAACAAACATTTGACAAACAAACAGAAGCTCATGAACATGGACAGTAGACTAGTAGTTAGCAGAGGGTAGAGGGAGGGGGGAAGGTAGATGGGGTAAAAGGGGTCAAATATGTGGTGACAGAAAGAACTCAGCTATGGATGGTGAACACAATACAATACATATGACTTACTATTGAGTTGTACACTTGAATACTGGATTTTGTTAGCCGATATCATAATAATAATAATAATAATAATAATAATAAGAAGAAGAAGAAGAAGAAGAAAAATAGGTTTATGAAGGTAACAAAATCAGCTATATCTAACAAAAACAAATGTTTTATTTATACCACTTTCCCCGTAAATATCTATTATTAATCTTAAGCATATAATTAGGGCAAAGGTACACACTATATTTAGAAAATACATAGTACGTATTATACATAATATATACATATTATATATTTAGAATATATATGTGTGTATATATACATATACATACATACTGGCAGAATTGCTGGAGCAAGGGTTATGGCAGTTGGAAGGTTCAAGGCTAAGTGAAAGGCCTTGTAACTGACATGAACTGACACCCACCCCAGAACAAAATAGAAAACCAGAGCAATATCACACAAAGCAGAAATTAGTGCTTCCAGCAAAGATTTGAGAGATTTCAGGAGTAATGATCTCTATTCGATTCCCATTTAACTCCTCTGTTCGGCTGCTACAAAGGCATTTAGATCATGGAGGATGACAGGTTATCACAAACTTAATCGAGTGGTGCTGCATCTTCCAGTTATGGTTCTGGAAATTGCATCTTTACTGGAACAACCCAATACAGTTCCTGGCACACAGAGATATGACCTAGCAAGTGCTTTCTGTCCCATCTCAATTAAGAAGCAAAGCCGGAATCAGCCTGTGTGTACTTAGCTGGTAAAGCACTCTACCTTTACTTCCTTGATCCAGGGCCATGCCAGCTCTCTTGGTCTTTGTCACTGTAGCCCAGAGGGGCCACAGTTATTCTCAGAAGCTACTTAATATCACTGTAGTCTGTTCCATTGATGACATTATGGTAATTGGCTATGGTTAACAGGAAATATCAAACGCCCCACATGCCTTAATAAGATATACCCATGTCAGAAGGTAAAAAGCAAATCCCTGTTAAATTTCCAATGTGTATCACATCGATGGAGTTTCTAGGGTCCAAGGGCCCCAAGCTCATCAGCATTACGCCACGGAAGTCAGAGCCTGGTCGCTGTGCCTTTCATCACCCTCCACAACGAGAGGAGCACAGCACTTGGCGGACCTTTTTGTTCACTGCAGGCGCATACATCATATGTGGTCACGCTCCTCTGACCCATTTACTGAGTAACTCATAAGGATGACAGTTTTGAATGGGGCTTAGAGCAAAATGAGGCTCTGTATTAAGACCAGTCTGTGGTGCAAAGCATGACAGAGCTTTTTGATGCTATAGGCCCAGTGGTATTGGAAACAACTAGAGCAAACAGTGATACTATATGAAGCCTCTGGTGAGCCCCAAAACGTGCCTGGCTCCCAGGGTTTGTAACGAGGGCTTCTTCTGTGATGATTATTCCCTATTTGAAAAGGAGCTACTGGACCCCAGTAGAAACCTAATGTGTAGCCATGAGACACCAAGTAACGATGAGACCGGAGCTGCTCATCGTGACCTGGACGTGATTTGCCACTCTGAAGCATAACTGGTACACATGGTAGCATTTCATTATCAAGTAAAAATGGAATATATGGGACCACGCTTAAGTTGCAGGTGCACGCTGATGCATGAGCAGTGGCTAATGGTTGGATGGGTGGCTGCTTGAGGGAAAACACTGGATGGGAAGATTGGGACAAAGAGATTGTAAGGAAGGGATGAACCCAGACCTCCCAAATAGGTAGAGAGAGTGAAGATATTTATATTCTCCATGAATTCCTGTCTGAGGGCATCCGTTGCTGTAGAAGCTCTTAAAAATCAGATGGCCAAGAGAGAATGTCTTGTAATGTTGGTCCCTGAACACCCCGGGGCTTGCTCAGTGGGTCCGTATACAAAGTGGGCATGGCAGCCGAGATGGGGGCTATGCATGGTCTCAGCATTGTGGACTTCCCCTCATTGATGCTGGCTTGGCTGTGCCACGCTAAGTGTCTGATTTGTCAAGACCAGAGGCCAACTCGAAGCTCTGGATATGGTCCCATTCCAGGAGGGACCAATTAGCTATCTGTTAAAATGTTGATATCACCGCATCCCTCCCTTCATAGATAGGGTGCCCCTTTGTTCTGTGAGGGACCGTCACATATTCCAAGGATACATTTTCCTTCCCTGCGCAAACTACTCTGTTGGCATCAATATTCCTAGTTCAAAATTACATTCTGCATTATCCATAGCATGATATCTGAAACACCACCTTCTTTGACTGGGAAACTCATAGAAAAGAAAGTGTCTTCATGAACTCATATTCGTGATCTCCACTGTCCTGACCAGTTTCCCCATTATGCAAAAGCAACTGGCTTGACAGGATGATGGAATGGTCACTAAGGTCTCATTTAATGGCACCATGTGAGAGCCACACCCTAGGTGGTCGGGGTACTATCCTACAGGGTGTGATAAATACTGTAAACCAGTAGGTAAACCACAGAGCCAGAAGGCATCAGTCCAGGGGAGAGGGGAACAGACACTCACACTATTGTATCTAATAACCCATCCGAAGAACTCTTCCTTCTTGTCCCAGCAACCTTTGGCTTGGTGGGCTGGTAAGTACTATGACCCAAGGAGTAATGCTTCCACCAGGTACAGTCGTGGTTCTAATGATTTGTAAACTGAAATTGTCCTTTGACCTTTTTGGACTCTTTCTGTACACAAACCAACAGAAAAAGAAAGGATCCCTATACTTAAAGCATGATTGACTCAATTCCCACGGGAAATTGGGTTGCTGCTACACAATGAGGCCTTGCTTAAAATACAAGGGATTTACTGAGGTGCTCCTAGAATCTCCATGCTCAACCTTCTTGGTCAGTGGAAAATGGTGGCAACCTAATCAAGCAAGACCTCTCAAGATTTGGATCCAACTAAAATGAAAGTTTGGTCAAGATTCGCATCCTCCTAAAGTACTGATAGAATGTAAGGGAAATGGAAAAAATGGTGAAAGAAGGTGGCTATGATTACCGACTCGCCAGTGTGAGGAAGGGAATGAGTTATGTTTAAGTTTATGGTTTCTCTTTTTACCACCTTCTTGATCCCAGACACCTTAATATGAAGAATGCTGGTTATGGCTAACATTTTAAATATTAGGTGAAAGTGAGTTAACACCACTATGGAGTGATATGATAAAGGATGGGGTGTCTACAGCCATGCCACCCTGAACGTCCCTGATCTTGTCTGATCTTGGAAGCTAAGCAGGGTTGGCCTGGTTAGTACTTGGATGGGAGACTACCTAGGAAGACTAGGTGATGTAGGTGTTTAAAAAAAAAAAAAAAAGGATGGTGTTTGTGTATCTCCTAGGTTGGAGATAAAAAAACTTTCCAAGATTAGGACAATAAGGCTGATATTTTCAATTTCATTAAGTGCTTGTCATGTACCAGATACCATGCTCTGTGCTGGAGATACAAAGGCTGAAGAAAATAGTTCATACCCTAGCTCGACAATCCCCAAATTTGGAAAATATAAAGAAAGGAAAAACTGACTAACGATCATATGACCCTAATACAAAACTTAGTATTTTAGTGTATTTCTTTTATTTCTTCTTTTTTTTAAAAAAATTAATATTTAGTTCATATCATAAGGACAAACTTACACACTGCTTTTCCCCATTGTACTGGATGTCTTCGTTCAGTTCCTCCTGATCTGCTTATGCTCCCTTTCTCCCTCTTCCGTTTCCTGAAAGGCCAGTTTGTGTGGATGCCATCGAAAGCCTTGCTTGTCCTCCAGCTTCCACTGGCGTTAACCAATGGGAGGTCATGCAACGTTACCGGGGAGCAGAAGGGGCATGTTATTAGAATATTTATTATCCTGGATCCCTCCCTGGAGTGTGGCTTCAGGATGGCTGTGTCCCTTGGCTTAAAGAAGTCACAGGTGGACTATGAGGTGGACCTGTTCGCATGACTATCCTTGCAAGTTCTCGCAATTTCCCTTAACGTGCAAGAATAGTCAGGTTTAGAGCTAGCCACAGCTCCTCTCGTACTAACGCTGTGCCTCAAGTTTTCCTGTACCCTGTCCTTGTCTTTGTAAAAAGTTTCTTTCCTAAACCTGCCTGAAATTATTCTAATCTGAATTTATCATCTGTTTTCTTCTGAAATCCTGACTGATACACCTACTAACATCATATAAAGCATGGGTGAATATATCATTATTAACTCATTTTCCTTCTTGCTATTGTTACTTAAAATTATTTATTATTTTAAATTATGTTGCAGAGAATCTCTTGCTAATGGCTCCCTCCCCTTCTGTTTCTCTTCTCACCCTAATATTTAAAAACACCTTTAGCTAAGGTTCTGAAAATTAGAAATGCAGCTTAAGGTTTTCTGAAATCTTTGCAAGTTTCTTAATACAAATTATAAAAATGTTTTGTAAACGTATTATGCAAATGCATACTATTCTGTAAGTGTGACAATTTCTCTATACCTTCACCAGGATTGAATATTCTTATTTTAAAACAATTTTGCCAATTCTACGGCTTTAAGATTCATCATTTATTCATCATTCTCTTAATTACTAATAAGCTCATCTCTTGTACCACATTTGTTTATCACATATATTTTCCTCATATGTAAATTTTCTCTGAGTGTCTTTGTCCACTTATTGATCTAGGTTTTTGTGTTTTTTTATATTGATCAATGTGAGCCATTTATAAAAAAAATAATGCTTCATTAGTATTTGCTGCAACTATTATCTCAAGTCCGACTTTGGCTTTTGTACATCTGTCAGGATTTTAAAAATTAAATTGTAAGTCATTGGATCTGTTGATCTTCTCCTTTGTGTCTTATTCAATTGCTCTAAGCTTGGAAAGTTCTTACTTCCTCTGGAGATTGAATTCTTATTCGCTTCTTTTTTTTCTCTAGTTTTTCTAAGATTTGATGTTTTTTATATTTAATTCTTTAACCCATCTGGAATTGATTTCTCTGCATGATGTGAAGTAAGGGCCTAAAATTGATTTTTCCCTCCTAAATTGCTACCCAGAAGTCCCAGCACCATTTGTTAAATAATCCTTCCTTTTCTCATTGATGTCTCCTTTATCATATATTAAATTCTCATACGTACTAGAATATATTTCGGGTTATTTTGTTCCATTGATCTGTCTGTCTATTCCTGTGCTAGCATCAACTAGCCAAAAGGGATTTATTTAGATATGTTTGGATAAGAAGATATGCAAGGAAGAGGCAGCCTGAGCGATTGAAGCCAACTGTAACATTTTGATGTAACAATAAAAAAGCTATATATTCTTTATTTTTTTCTCTTTGTTCTATTTTCTTTTAGGGGAATATCTCAGTAAAAAAAGAAAGTGCAAATATTAGTCAACAAGGTACTAGAAACTAAAAATGGGTAGAAAGTTATTTTAAAAAATTAAAAAATTTTCATTTACCTTTTAAAAATGATCCTAAGACTCTTGGCCTAAGTAAGTTCCTGGTATCTTTCATGGTCCATGAATTTGTATGAACTTTAAATACATGATCTCGTTTTATCCTCAGATAATTTCTTTGTGGGGCACATATTGTTATCCCTATTCGTCATGTCTTCAGAATATCTTGGGCCTCTATAACCAAACCAGGATTCAAAATAGACCCCCAATAACAAAGACAGAAAACAATATTTCTCTGGCTTCTTTCTCTGTTGCAATGTATGAACCACAGTACTCTTCACATCCTTTACAAATAAGCCAGTGGAACCCACAGCGAGTATGGTGTGGTCTGTAATTAGTCTTCTCATCACAAGATGACATCTAACAATTTGTCTCTTGTCCTGCTCCAACGATCTGTGATAATGTTCTACCAAGATACCATCAAAAATGCTGAAACTTGCCAATATCCAGCCCAAGTCTGCTGACACCTGATGTTGAGGCAAATGGAGCCAGGGCTGGGGAAGTGAAGATATAAGGGCAGGGGAAAGAGGGTAACTAGACTTCATCAAAAAATTGATTGCATCCCTCAGGATATCCAAGGAGCAAAGACAGATTATAGATTCTGAGGTAGCAACATTAGGAATACAATTATGAAGTTGTATAAATATAACCAAAGGATGTTGATTAACAGTTCCCATGAACCTGGAGGAAGTCTCCAGGGGCCAAGTGACCAGCTCCCTTTATATCTCTGTTCTACTTAATATTTTCCTCAACGACTTGCGTGAAGACAAAGAAGGTGCATTTATCATGTCTTAAATTAACATTGGAAGCATAACAAGTATAGTGGTGATATACTAGGAGCCCAAATCAGTCTCAGTAGATTGAGCAGTGGACCTATATACCTAACTTGGAATATTGTAGGTTACTCAAATACTAAATCAAGGCAGCAGTCCAGAGATATGTTTGAGAAAAGCTAGGTGCTGCTTGAATGTGACTTCCATATGGCCACCCAAATCCTAGTTCTCTTATTTTCCAGTTTGCTTCTTTTCTCCATTACATTCCACGGTCACACAAATTAGTTTCTTGAGGTTTCTTGAGAAGTCCTTCCTTACTTGGTGTGGTAGGCAGAATTCTAAGATTATTCCCAAAGATCTTCCTCCCATGTATAATTCCCTCTTGTTAATTATGATGAGATACCACACTATGTGAGGTTACGAGACAAAAGGGATTTTGCAGGTAATTAAGGTTACTAATCAGATGACTGAGCTAGGGAGATGGTTCTTATGGGCCTAACATAATCACAGGAGCCCTTTAAGAGCAGAGAGTTTTCTCTGGCTGGTTACGTATACGAGGAAATCAGAGAGATTCAAAGTGTGAAAAGAACTTGATGCAATGTGCTGGTTTGGAGATAAAGGAGCCATGTGAGGAGCAATGTGGGCAGCCTCTAGGAGCAGAGAGTGGCCCCTGGAAGCAAAGAAATGGGGACCTCAGTCCTACAACCCCAAAGAATGGAGTTCTTCCAATAATCTAGATGAGCTTAGACGTGGATCCTTCCCCAGACCCTCTAGATGAGAGCTCAGCCCAGTTGGTACCAGGATTTCAACCTTGTGATATCCTGAGCAGAGAACCCAGCTAAGCACACACAGATTTCTGGACCACAGAACTGTGAGTTAACTGGGAGTTGTTTTAACTTGCTAAGTTTTTGGTAATCTTTCATAGAAGGCATAGAAAATGCATACACTTGGTTAACATGCCTTGATATCATGGTAGTAGTAATAATAATAATTTATTGCAAACTTTCTGTGTACTGAGTACAGGATTTCTCTCAATTAATCCTCATCTCCACTGTATGACCTCGGTTATAAATTGTTCAAAGTGACCTACTATGTAAAGCCAGGATTTGAATACTTTCATTGAGTTATAAGATGACCCTACTCCCCACACTTTCATGCACTGGTTCATTGACATCCCCCAGTCTGCAATTACTTTGCAGAGTTTTCGAGTATGAATGTCATACCCATACTCCACATGTCATTGTGGCAGTCTCCTTTTTACTAAGGAACACCACAGGGCTTTAGCATTGTCCTCCTTTAGCTCCAGCTTCCCTGTATTCCCTGCTCAAGGCTTCTCTGGCTACCCCAAACCCTGGGTCCCTCTACTTCTTCCCCATTTCCTTAGTACAAGTCATTAACACCATTTATTTTGCATTTAGTGCCAATGAGAATTATAGCGATCTCCTTGTTTTATTTCTTTTATTTCTACTCTGAGGAGAATATAAGTCCTATGAAGAAAGGAACTTTGTTTTGGTCACTGCTAGCTCCCAAGCATCTAGAATAGCTGCTAATTCAGTGAAGACACCCCATATATTTTTGTTGAAAGAATGAATAAACAAATGAGCTTAGACACTTCGCACTGCTCATTCAGATTATGTTGATCTGATCCATTTTAGATCAAATTCTTTGAGTTCTGCATGATCTTCTACTTTGTAGTATGTCTGAGCTTCGTGGAGGTCATGCAGAAGGTGAAATGTTTGATGTTTCCCTTTAACCCATGGCTGTTAGTGATCTAAGTATGCAAGGGAGATACCATTTGCTGATTAACCGCTTTGTTCTTGGCCTTTATTAGGTACTTTACATACATGCATTATTCCATTTACCCTTTATGCTACTGTATGAGGTAGGTGTTATTGCTCCCTTTTAACCAATGAAGACATTGAAGATCAGAGAAGCAAGTCCAAGGTCACATGGCTAGTAGAGGCCATGACTACCATTTGGGTATCTCAGATCCAAAGCCCATGTCTCTCCACTATAGCATGACCACTGGAATGTAAGCTCCATGAAAATGGCTCTTGGTTATTATTTATTCCTATATTTTTAGTGCTTGGCACATATTTGAATATTAGTACATACCTGTTGAGTAAATAAGTGAATCAAAGAACAAATGAATGAACCATGCCTTTTCTCCAGTTCTGCCTCAGAGGGAAAGACCCTCATCCTTCATTTAAGTAACTTTGATTTAGATTCTTCTATACATGTATCAGTGTACTTTCTACTTTTGTCTGGGTTTAATAAGGGTATTATTAGCGTATTAGAATTGGAAGTATTCTTAGAAGGTGGTTTTTCAGCCCCCCACCAACGTGGAAATCCTTTTTATAGCATCCTGGACAGATGGTTGGCCAGTCTCTGCATGAACACCTCCAGTGATGGAAGATGGAAGAGAACAGGAGGCGGCCTGTTTCATATTGAAGGCAGTTCTGATGATTAGAAACATTTTCAATTGACTGAACTGGATTCTGCTGTGTCAGTAAGGCTTCTTCGTGTTGCAAGAAACAGCACAACCGAAGTTGTATTTAAAAATAATGAGACTTGATCAACTCAGTAATTGAGGAGTTCAGTGTTAGGGTGGATTTCAGGTACAGAGATTCATTGAGTCATCAAGGTTCTGTCCCATTTCTTGGGAATTCTCTAACCCTGACACCTTCCAGATGTCAGTTGTGTTTCCTTTGTAATAATTGCCACTGTAATAATTAAAATGACAAGAGCAGTTCTAGGGCCTCCTAGCCTCATACCACTGTTATATAGAGGAAGAGAGAAAGAGCTTTTATTATAGCCAATAGAGCAAAAGTCATGAGGCATAATCTGACTTGACATGATTAAAACCTAGTAATTCATGGGGCCAGGACGATGGAATAATGGTGACTGAGTGAGTCCAAGTCAAGGGCCCCAAGGTCATTATGATGTGAGACAGGACTGCAATGAACACTGCTGGCTGCCCTGCAATCCTTCCACCCTTCCAACAGAAACCAGATTTTATTCATATGTCTACTCATCAACCACATGGTCCATGTCACTCAGGGGAAGCCACTCTAGCCCTGGGTAAATTCCATGCCTAACTCCTCATTAGCCTAATACAATCAGAGCATGGAACCCTCCTGGTAACTATTCTTGGTCTTAAGTCATAACCTAAGTCGAACCAATCGGATAGAGAGGAAAGATTATATTCTATGCTTGGAAAAGTGGTTTTCCTCTGTCCTTGATGAAGATGAATAGGAAAGTATATAGTCCTGATTGCCATGGATAGCTGTTTGTGACAAAAGTGGCAGTCAGACTTAGAATGAAGCCATTCCTACTGGCAGCAGAATGGGATGGAAAGTACCCAGTCATCAATGATATTGTTGAGCTGCTAATAAGAGTTTCATGCCCAGACCTCTCTCCACTCACAGCTCCCAAAGCCCAGCTATGTGAGATGAGACTATCCCATTGTTTGATCCTTTTTGAGTTGGGACTTCTGTTCCTTAAAGTCACAATTATCCTGACTGACACAGATAGCATGGATGTTGGAGAGGCTATCGATAGGCAGGTGCAACCTCATGGGCTTCCTCTGTCATCTGTCCAGTGATTCAATTTCTACCACTAAGGAGTTGAAGAACAGGTGTCCTCTGAGGTGACGCAGTGCTTTAAGTCAGCTGACATGCCTATGTCAGAGTTCTATCCTTCAGGCTATTATTTGTAGGCCATTTGATAATTCTCCACATGACATGGCATCCAGACGCTTCGACATATTGGTAATTCTCCACTGCAAATACAACAAAGCTTACAGAACCGAACCACATTCCAAATGTGGTCTGGTCTCCTCAGGGACAATGAGGATGTTATGTTCCAGATATATGATTCAGCTTCATGTTATGGAAGCAAAATGAGTAAGTGTGATGGTAATAGGTTCAAGTCCAGGATCTGCCCACCACAAGCACATCTTTTAATCGTACTAAGCCTCAGCTTTCTTTCCAATTAAATGTTTACCTCAAAGTCTTGCTATGCAAATCAGATGAAGTAATGGATGTAAAAGTTCTTTGTAAACTGTAAAACTATGAGAATGTAAGAAATGATGATTAATGCATCTTAAGATGGTGTCAGCTTCCTTCGACAGTTGTATCATATGGTTTAATTATACCCTGCCTTGTTTCAGAAAGAATTTCGGGCATTTTACAAGAGAACATAAAAAAAGACAAGACAGCATAAATTAGAAACAAATTTTTTTTAAAAAAGAAAAATAACAGTGCAGCCAGGAAACAGACACTCAGTAAACATTTTTTCAATGAATACTGAAGCTGATCACAAATTTTCTTGAGCTTTCAAGAAGCCAATGTGATTACAGAAATTGTGTCTGTTACACAGTTCCCAATTCACATGAAATAAAAATAAATGTAAGCTATCTGTGGTAGCTTTTCTGGATTTCCTAGCTGAAGAGGCACATTATCATCACATTTACATTAACATCTCAAAACTCACATCTACGTTAGTTACATTAGCATGTTATGGACCTTATACCTGAGATGTGGCTCTATAGCCCCAAACTCACCCTATGAATCTCCTCCCTGGGGGACTCCAGGACTAGCTTCCAGGCTATCTCCACAGGGCAAAGGGCCATGGATGCTGTTTCCACCTCGAGGGTCTCCATTCCCAGCCCCAAGGCCCTCAGTGCCTGGTGGTCCAGAGGGAAGAAGGTGTTCTCTTCCCACCCAGATGCTTTCTGCATCCTCACTTTCTGCCTCTGATCTGCTTCTTCTAGTCACATTGGCAATTGAGCTGTCACCTCTTTTCAGGGAAGCCCTCCCCCATTCACAGAGATGTGATTTTACTTTCTGGACTCAAGAGGACGACTATTTTGACATGATAAATGTCCACCACAGTGCAGTTCCCCACAGCAGAGCTATTTGGTCTTAAGCAATGCCCTCCTATATTCAGGCTGAACTCTGCTTCTCCAAGCTGGTTTGCATGGTCGGTCCCTTCAGTCTGAGGAAGAGACCAGACCTGCTCTTCCAAAACTCATGTTTGTTGAACGAAAGAATAAATGACATCTGTGGTTTGAAGAGACTTTTCTGAGTAGCACTGGTACAGTCAAAGTGCTTACACGCATCAGAAAGGATGTGGTAATTACTGAATTATTTTACATAGGTTTCACTTAATTCTCAAAGAAATGCTGGAAGTAAATGTACACATAAGGAAACAGAATTAGAATAGATAGCAACTCTTCTGGTTTGACAGAACTAGCGGGCAGCAGTCTGAAGGTTGGGATTCAGAGTTGCCTAATTGTAAGTAAATCCTATCACTTAACCTGGAACTACATGCTCAAAGAATAGAAGAATTCAACAAACATCCACTGAACTCATACTATGTGCTAAGCCTTGTATTAAGCCCTTCAGCTCTATTACTTACCTTTTATTAATGAATTGATTAATTTTTCCAATAAAATCTTTATCCTCTATTTCAGAGTGGAGCTTCCTACCTGGATTTCTCCTTTAGAGATATTTCTTGAGACTTGTTACCAAAGCGACAGATGCCCCATGAATGCAGATTTATTAAGCAGAGGAAGACTAGTATCTCCTGCCTCCCTCTATGGGGCACCACTCACTTTATGTATTATTCCACATTTAATTAGTTTAGAGAATTCCATCTAGAGCCTCGTGAAGCTGATGCTGGCCCTGGGAATTATCATGGTTTGTTTTGTCTTGGGTGGTTGTGTCATCTGCACTTAGAAACTTCTGTCTCTGGTTTTCCTACCAGCTAAAGCAATAACATCTGCCTCTGTCCCAGCAGGGTTCACTATGGCCCTCGCTGGAGTCTGGTTCTGATGTGCTCACCATTGAGGTGCTATCTTAGTTTCCCAGGGCCAGGGAGTGAGTCAGAGAGAGAGAGAGAGAGAGAAAGAGAGAGACGACAGGTCCCTGAAGCCCAGACAATATATGCATGAGGATGTGATATTAGCAGTGTGCAGCCTAGAGCACGTAAAACTTCGTGTTAGCTGGAAATGATTGCAAATCATCTCTCATCTGTATTCATCAACTGCACAAGCAAAGTGAGTGTGAGAGCCTGCAGGGCGCAGCACACTCTGGACAAGGGAGGAAAAGCCTGGCTTCTTGTCTTGACCGTGCCACTAACTTCTAAGTGAACCTGGGCACACGATTTGCTGAGTCTCAGCATCTCTCTCCATAAGGCATGTTCATTAGTAACTGCTTATCTACAGAACAGTTGTGTTCTAGGAGTCAGACAGGCCCATTCTTGAACCCCAGATCCACAACTTACTACATATTTGGCACTGAGCATGTTACTTATACCTCTGAGCTTCGGTTTCCTCGTCTGAACAATAGGAATAAGGCTAATCGACTGTACAAGCTAGTACCTAGCTTGAAGGGCTGTTGTAGAGATTAAATGAAGAAGAGTGTACAAAGTATTTAACATGGGGTTGGCACACGGTAAACGCTGAAACCATGTTAGTAGTTCCTGTCAGTGTTACTCTCTCACAGGCTTGCTGAAGACAGCAAAGGAGACTTCATGCATATTCCCATTTGATACAACCCCATGAAGTAATTGTCATTATAATATGGACAATAAAAACAACATTATGGATTTAAAGCATCATTAATATTGAGCTGTACTCAGCCACATACTAAGATAATAGAAACATCTATCTTTAGACTAATAGGATTAAAGAGATGATCAGACTCTTTCTTCTTGTTTTGTAGGTGAGAATACTGAAGCACAATGAAGCAGAATTCATTGCCAATATCTAGAGCTAATTAGAGACAGACTGGGACTGGAGACCAGACCGTGTGACTCAGAATATGGCTGTACTTCCATCTGTTGCATTTTATACAGGAGAAATCCAAGGCTGCAGAGAGCGAATGGACAGCCTGTGGTCACATAGATTAAGCAGCTATAGATCCAGGACTCATATTTACAAAGCTCACATTTACGGCATGTTTCGTATATGCCAAGCACTGTTCTCAGTGTTCGCATGTTTTGAACTATTTAATCCTCCCTACTGCCTTAGAAATTACTGTTAGGACCCCCGTTAGGAGGCACAGAGAGGTCAAGTAAGTTGCCCAAGGGTACACAGGAGGCACCTGCATTAGAACACAGACCATCTGGCTTCGGAGTCTGCACATTTTCCCACTCCAGTGTTCTGAGTCTCTCAACCTGACCCTGTTATTTCTTTCTTGCCTTGGGTACCAGTAAGTTTGAGCTAACCACCTACGGACCACACAAGTATCAGTCCAAGTGTCGCTGTGTCTGAAGGATGGGTGCATGGTGGCCTCCTGGACTACAGATCTACATTTCACTAGGATGATGATGGCCTTGCCCTCCACCTCTGCATCCTGGGCAGACCGCTGTCGGCCTAGCACTGACATCACGGCAGCAATCAACACACAGGCTCCCTGGATGGTGCGGGCCCAGTGTCAATCCTGTATGATGCGACAACTGGAAATGGGGGCCCACCTGCCGAACGGATTGTCCAGCTCTCTGTGAAGCATTTGTAAGCAGAGCTGCCTCCTTTGTGCCGATGGAGCATTTCTAGACCATTCAGGGGCAGTAGAGGAGCCCTCGTAGGAAACTCTGGGCCCCTTGGTAATCTGGGCATAAGGGAAGCGTGACAAATTAACTGTACTATTAAAAGACACGTGACTTGATTTATTCTGCAACTAGTTACATGGAATAATAGCAGAGACACTTAAGGAGAATTTACAATAATCTAGGTATAGTATCAAGTAATTAATATAATTTAACTCATTTAATCTCTGCCATCAGAAGACACAGGCTGTATTATCCATATTTTATACACAAGGCCATGGAGCGCCAAGAAGGGAGATCACTTGTCCATGGTCACAAAACCTGTAGTGGCCAAGCTAGTATGCAGAATCAAGATTTCCAATAGCAAAGGCTACCCCTTCCCGCTGTGAACCACAGCCATGCTTGAAATACAGATGGAGAAACAGGACAGTAAACACACTAGATTCAAGGTGTGAGTGTGTTTTTGTAGGTTCTCTGGTAGGGAATGAACCCAATGATCAGTGTGTTGTACTTTTAAGAGAGAAGATTTCGTGGAAGAAGCTGATGTCCAGGGGAAGGAACAGCCCTACTGAGCGTACGTGCTCACCAGGTGGACGTGACCATGTTAATTTTCTTTCCAGCCTGAGGAGCGGCCCAGCTGGAAAACTGGGCGCAGCTCGAGAGCCTTTTTCTGAAAACTGAATCTCGTAACTGAGCCAGTCTTTGTCCTGGGGAAAGAAATTGCCACAAAATGAGAGGCAGGAAGGGTCTTTTTCTAACAGCAAGGGCTATTCCAGGGCTGTGTGAGAACACTGTGCCAAAAAGCAATGCAATTAGCAAATCCTGACACCATTGGCTGCTTCTTTCCTGGGCAACGTCTGTCTTGGAGCCAACATCTGCCAGCTTACCTTGCCCAGCCAGGATGGAGCCTGTTCCAGCCCTGCTGCCCACACGCTCTATACCAAATGCATTTGGCATGGCCATACTGTCCCCCTGAACGCTGTGTGGCATGGCCATCTTTGGGAACGGACAGCCCAATGGCCCCAGGTGGCCCCACAATCAATGCTGATGTTGCCAACAGAACCCTTTGCTTGTAAATACTGACTATAGCCCAGAAGACAAGATAAGCATGATAAATAAAATTGAAGTGGACACTGAGCATATTAGAATGTCTTTGCTGCAAGGTGCCTGCAAAATTTGTTTGTTCAACAGAACTAATAATGTTAGCTACCCCCGACTGAGTGGGCGCTCAGTGCCAGTCCCTCTTCTATGTGCCTTGTGCACATTACCTCAATCGATCCTTAAACGACACAGGCAGGAAGGTGAAATCACACACTCCGTTTTACAGATTGGGACAGTGAGACTCAGAGAAGCTAAGTAACTTGACCAGCACCCCAATACTTGTAAAGTGGTGGAGCCCAAGCAGAATTAGAATTAGTCCCAACCCTGAAAACTCTCATTCCACCCTGCCCCATCCCTCCAATTCCATCCTTAGTGAAGTGAATCTGGAAGCACCTACCGCAGGGAGTTGATCCCTTTCAGAGGAACACACGGATCCACACCTGCCCATTGCATATATTTTTGGGACTACACATTCACATGCATGATTGGTAACATCACAGTTTTCTGGAGGGATGAATCAAGATTGTAAGCCTGGTCAAAGAAGTGATTCTCAGGTAAAGTAAATTTTGGAATTTTGAAGAAGAATTTGTTTATCCTTTTATTCTCTGAGCCTTAATCTCATCTCTAAAGCCACTGGGCAAAATGACAGAACACCTGAGGTCCCTTCCACCTTCCAACTGCTGTTTCCTCAGGAAACCTGCACCACAGGCATGCTGAAGGAAGTGAACACAACCACCCCTGATGCATGGAGATGATGTATCAATGTTGGGTCTACTACTCTTATCTTTCTCCTCCCAAATGGTCTCTTTCTTCTTTCCCACCTGTTCAAATCCTCTTGAACAGCATAATCCCATCTCATGGGCCATCCACTGCCCAAGGCCTTCCTTTTATGAGCCTTGAAACCATGTGAGCCCACCAGCGTATCAGTGTCTCATCTATGCTGTCTTGTAGCACGACAATGTTAAGAGTATCTTGTTAGGCCCTCGTGGACTGGCCAGCAAGTAGGAGCAAAGCATACTTTGGTTAGGGTGAAGAAGGAAGAGCATGGCAGTGAAGGAACTGCAGGCAGGGAGGTACCTGGGGAGTAGAGAGAGGAGCAGGTGTTTTAGAGGTGCTGCAAGTGAGGCTTTGGGGAGAAGGATACAAATTTAAAAAAGAGTATTAGGAATTCTTGGAGTCAGCTATATTCCTGCTCTTTGCCATCTTGAAGTAAGACTGCTGGGAGAGATTCGATTGCCACTAATTTCCTCTTGGCAATTAGATGCTTTCTTGGGATGTGAATGTGTGGAGACTGGGCCACGAGGAGCAGTGGATATACATGGTCTATAGCAGTGCTAGCTGACGTCATGCGTGATGTGTATGGAGACTTCCCACCAGGCTAAATCGTGCGCCCACCCCTTGCTTGAGATATGCCCCACTCCTTGCTCTTCCCTTCAGGTCTTGCTTTTGTTCTTACTTTTCTTCCTGCCTGGAATTCCCTTTCTTCCCACCCTCTGGAAGCCATCTTTCTTGACTTGTCTCAAGCATCACCTTTTTGAAGCTTTCTCAGATAGTATAGCTAAGTAGAACTATCCACTCACTGCTGCCTGCACTGTAGCCAGGAGAGGTACTGTGGATGAATGCTGTAGACTTTCACCCCCACCAACGTGTTTACAGATCTGTCTCCTCTACCACACGGTGAGTGACTGCAAGGCGGAGACCACATAGGACTCCTCATTCATTCCCTGCACTCAGTAAATGTTTGTTGAATCAGCAAAGGGGAGAACTTTGAAGGCACCTAGTCCAGAGTTTTGCATATGATTAATAATTAATATCTTACACTGATTCAGTGTTTACTACTTACCAGAGAGTATACCAATGCTTTTAATGGATTATCAAATTTAGTCTATTCAAAACTCTATATGTAACATTGTAAGGTAAATTCTATTATTATCACCATTTTGCTTAAGAGGGAATAAGTATTGAGTTCAAGTCTCCACTGTTAGTAAGTGGCTGAGCCAAGAATTAAAACGCAATTGAGCTGATATATTCGACCTCAGCATTATGTCTTATCAGGAAGGAAGAAAGTGAAGGAGGGAACAAAATCTATATAACATGTGAACAGGGCCCAAATGTTACCAAGGTGTACTAATGAAGTAACATATCTAAATTTTAAACAAGGACACTTTACCTTATAAATCTTGATAATTATCGATTATATATCCTATGATTATTATACATAGCTGATTATTACCCTTTTTTTTTCAGGTAAGACCTGGAGACACTCTGGATGCATGGAAGTAATCAAGTTATAATTTGGAACATTCCTGCTCCCTCTCTACAGATCCTAGGCCATATTCACTTGAATTTCTTCAGTAAGAGAAATTGAGCCAAAGACATCTTTGTGCACTTAAAGGGGACACCCTGTTTGGAAAAAGTCAAACGTCACTGAGATCCGAGTCCTGAGGGATACATGGAGCTGTGAGGCAAGGAGAAAAACTCTACTGTCTCAGTAAAGCAAAGGAATGTACTATTATGGGAAAAGAATGGTTTTTGAAGCTATAAAGTCTTCGGTTCCCATCTCCCACCTGACACTTAGGAAATGTGTGACGTCAGGAAAGTCACTTAACTTTGCTGAGCTTCTATTTCTTGTAGTAGAATGGAAATGGCAATAGTACCTACTTCACGGTGTAATTTGTTGTGCAATTGAAATAATGTTTGTAAAGAACATAGCAGAGTGCCTGGCACATAGTAAACATGAGATAGTGCTCTGACAAATATGAGTTTGAAATCATGAGCCCGATTTCTAAGTGCCCATATGAATGTATGTTCCTGAAATACAGGCCATCCTAATAGGAGGTCCAGGAAAGATCTGAGACAAGACTGTATCATGTTAGATCTGCAAAAGGTTCCCCTTTCAAGGGGAGTTTTCATTCCAGTGCATTAATCTAGGTAGTTTGTAAAATCAGTGAACATCTTACTTTAGACATGCCTCATACATCTCTGCACCCTCCAAACTGCTTTGTACACAAAAATACCTCAACAAATACCTTGCCGATTGATTCTTAATTTGGGAAGTTGGATGAAACTCATGGTGGTGAGGAAGTAAATACTATATAGGCCACTCCCTCCATATTTGCTGGTCACCTCCTTGAAATATTTTTTCTTCTGTGCTGCAGACTAGAAAACTAAAAATAACATTTCCTAGACTCCCTTCCAGCTTAGATTTGGGATATGATTTTGGTTTTGCATTCAGACACACTTGGCAAGACTTGAATCAGACCAAAGTTAAGGAGGAAGGTTAAAATATAGGAGGCTTTGTCTTGCAACCTCAATATGACCCTGGAACAAGAGTCCCTGCAGCACCTCCTGGCCCTCCAGCATCATTCTTGTGATAGAGGAGGAAGTTCCTCTGGTGGCCAATTCTAGTGCGTTATCTGGAAATCAATACTGGAAGCCAATTCTCCAGCCTGTTTCTCTAGCTCCTCCAATAATTCCCTTTATTAAATCTCTTAAAAATTGTTAAGGGAACCCTGTCATCTGCAACTAAACCCTGACAGATGCGATACTTGGTACCTGAAATAATTATAGGCATTCGACGCCCAAGGATAGAATTCTGAGATTTGTTATGTGCCCTGGCTGGGTTGAAGGTGGAGAATAGAAAACCAGTAACCTATAGTACATAGTGTAAAACAATACTTAAATGATCATGTGTTGACATCTGGAATGAAGCATCTATCGAAAGCAGAGCTTCAGCCAACGAAGTGGTGGCTGCTTTTGTTCTGCTGATACCAACTCCCTGGCATCTGTCCAAGGTACAGTGAACTAAAATGGTGAAAGGAACAGTAGGTCCCTGGCTCCTGTCTCACCTTCTTCCTACAGGGCAACTTAATTGCACATTTGCATTATACTCCCTTTAACAGTATTTGACATTTACCTGCAATTGGTGGAGGCTGCATGATGATGTCACGTCATTCTTCCAAATGGAATTACAGTTGTGGACAGGTGCACATGTATGTCTTTAGACATACAAGTGAATGGAAATGATTCCCTGAAATGACTAAAATTCATTTTAGGGGGAACAAAACTGGTTTTATGGCCTTTAGGGATATGGCATTCTAGTACATTTCAGTCTTTCTCTACAAACTGTCCAACCCAAACTTTGAGAAATGCCAAACTATGGAAGGCACGGAGGATGCCTGCTCTCCCATGTTACGCCCTCACCCTCCACGAGTCTCATCAGTTGGGGGATCAGGACTGGTCCTGTTGGCGACATCCACGAAGAGCCCCCAGAAGCTCTTCTTCACTATTTGAAATTGTGTTTACTAAAACATGTACTGAAGTTTCCCCTTCCTGGCACCAGATAATATTGTCTACACAAGAACGAATCCAATCTATGCCACGTGGTCATTGCCAGGCACCCCCATAGTGGATGTGTTTGACTATGCAGTAGAGATAAAGTTTCTCCAAGGACCAACTCTCAGCATATTTGGCAAATTTAATTTCATAGTCTTACTTATACGTTTTTTTTCTCCTCCTGAATTACTTATTAAAATAAAAAAAATGCTGTAACTGTTTTTCTTTTGATAAGACTCAGGCAGCCACTGCCTGGTCTTCCCTTGGGTCATCAACAAAGCAGTTTTATCCCTCCACCTTCTGGCCACAGACTACTCGCAGATCAGATCAGATGGAGCCTTCTGCAGCCCCTCCTGTCCTGAATGGAGAAGAGGAAAAAGGAACTGGGCTGCTGAATATGTAAATCCTCCCTGGCAGAGGGCCTTTGTTGTCTGTTCTTGATTAAGGGCTGAACTCTAACCCCAGAGTCCAAAAGCCTCAGGAAGGAGGTTCTACTAGGGATTCATGGGGGAGAATATTGAAGGTTAAAGAAGAAAGGTGAAAGAAATCTCTGTGAAAAGGATTTGACAATGGTGGATGTTTCTTTTTTCTCTTTTCAATTCAAAGGATAAGGTGGTAGTGACATACTGAAAAAAAAGGAAAGCATGTCGCTGGCAAAATCAGCCCAAACGAAGCCTTACCTCTAGAATGTTTGGGGGGTTTGGGTCCCTCAGCTGGGCCAAGGAAGCTCTTGTGGTTCTTAGGGCCATTTAACTATAGACCCAGATGACACCACAATGATGCAGAGCAAACTTGACCTCCAGAACGATGACATCCAAGCCAGGCAGGACAGAATTGTGATGGTGGCCAGTGCACCAGTGAGTGGCATCTGGGATTAGAGTTTTGTTACCCTGATTCCCACAGCTGGGGGTGGGGTCGGGTTGATTTTCTTTGTTTTCCTCATTCTGTCTTACTTTCTCATTGACAGTTCAGCATCCCTACTACTAAGAGAACTTGATCCTAAGTTTCCCTGACCCCCCATTGCTTGCTTGATAGGCTTCCCAACAGCTGCCTGTCCATGTCTGTCTGTCTCACCATCGTATCTGCCTCCACATGGCAGTGACTCATTCATATTTCTTGAATGCATGAACTGCTGGCTCTCAGCTTAGGACCCAGGTTGCAGCCCAGCCTGCTCTAATCTAGGCTCATTGGAATTCTATGGCTTCCACCTAAATGATTCCAAGTATTGTCTCTTCCTGAGATTTCTGCTTGGGGGCCCCTCTCACCAGATGTGACCCCTGGGATAGTGATGTTGGCCCTGATCAAACTTGCCCTGAACTCTGAAAGTGTTATAGCTTTCCCTGAGATGGAATTACACTGTTTCCTGAATTCATGCTCTTTCCTACTTTGAGGTTTTTGCTCTTTCTGTGCTCTTATATAGTAATTTGTCTCTGCTCACCTGCCTAACTCCTACTTAGTCAACCTACTTCAGGCTTTGCCTCAAATGTCACTAAATCGAGGAAGAGAGACCTAACTTTCTACCTCCCATTACCCCAGGTTTGGTTTAGATGCTCCTCCTTCCGTGACCCCTGCTTTCTACTGGAACTCTTACCAACCCATAGCCTTGCTTTCTCTCCCCATACACTTTGAGCTTCTTGAGAGGCTGGAATATTTCTACCTTGTTGACTGGTGCATGCTAAATACATGAAAGTTTCTCAAAAATATGTGTTGAATAAGTGGGTTTAGGCCAAACTTCCAGTTACTAAATAAAAAGCACTGAATGGCCTTCCACAATTCTGAACTCATTGAGGAGCTGAGGTATGGGAGAAACAACAAACAAACAAACAAACAAAAAAACCAAGAAAGAGGAGATGGAAGAGAAAGAAAAGGGAAGAGGAACCTGGAAAGAAGGTGGCTCCCGGGAGAGAACTTGGAATTTGGGAAGCAGATTTACAGCTCTGAAATAAGAAACAGAGTGGGCAAAAAGAGCCGACAGTGACAGGACATCAGAAGATGGCCAGTTTCAGAGCGACAGGACAAATGAGGCATTTGGTCGAGCGGCCTCTACACCAGGGCTAAATATTAGAGGCTGCGAGTTTTATCCAAGAGGGTGACATCTCCTTACGATGGACCATAACACTGATCCAGCAAGATTCAGGGACAGAGCTGTGTTTGCCTTTAGTCCACTGCCTCCCACTTCTTGGGGTGTGTTTCATCCATCAAACATTGCTTAGTGTTGGTGGCTGGGAGCAGAGAAAAATAAAGGCATGGTCCCTACTTTACACCGGAATAGATGAGCATAAAAATAATCGATATTTAAAAGTAATCAGCTGTTACAAAAAAACGAGACAAGGGGTGTCTCGATCTGGTGTACCATAGATTGGGTGGTTTACAAACAACAGAAAGTTATTTCTCATAGTTCTGGAGGCTGGAGGTCTGAGATCAGGGGGCCTGCATGGTTGGGGGGGCCCTCTTTTGGGCTGTAGACTTCTCAGTGTATCCTCACATGGTGGAAGAGGCAAGGAAGCTCCCTTGGGCCCTATTTGTGAAGTTATTAATCTCATTCAGGAGAGCTTGCCTTCATGACTCCCTCACTCACCTCCCAAAGGCCCCACCTCCTAACACCATCACGTTGGGAATGAGATTTCACCATTTGAATTTGTGGGGCCACAAACATTCAGACAAAGCAAGGGGACGTTTCTGCTAGAACATGAAAACAAATATGGAATTCATTGACGATTTGAAGGACAAGACAGCTCGGATGGGGATGAATAAATGTACGAAGACACAGCATTGTGAACGGCCACGGTGTTCACAGGTTCCATGGAAAAGTTCCACTTGATTGGAGCAGAGGATGTGGGGTGGAGGCGGGGGCAGAGGGAGCAGGTGCAGCATGCCTCACTGGGCGCTGGTGTTCAGACTGTGAAAGGCCTGGGGTTTCACGCTAAGAAGATGGGTGCCCCGGACTGACCCAGGCAGGGGTGAGCAAACTCCAACCCACGGGCCAAATTGGGCAGGCTGCCTGTCTTTGTAAATACGGTTTTACCAAACACAGCCATGGCCATTCATTGACTCGTGTCTGCAAGGGTAGAGCTGAGCAGTTTCAGCAGAGACTATCTGACCTGCAAAAATGTAAAAGAGTTGCTGTCTAGCCCTTTATAGGAAGAGTTTATAGTCCCTGGCCCTAAGTCAAGGAGTGACATGGTCAGACTGACATTTTCAAGAGCTTACTCTAGCAATTGTGTGAGGCTCCGCATAAGCCCTCGTTTGGAAAAACAGAAGATGGTATCTCTAGAAGACTTGAAAAGCCCAGCTTGTTTGATAAAACTCCAAATCCCTGGGCCACGGGCAGCCTTATTATGACTTCTTCACCCCCCAATCCCCAACCTGAGATCATGTTTATGTACCAGTCTCTTAAGTCAGAGCAAATTCCTTTAGGGAAAGGAATTTTAGCATTTTAATATTTTGTCTTTGTAACCCCCAATGTCTGTCTCAATATCTGCCATTGCTGGCTTCATTACTGAATCTAAATAAATTGTTGAATTACTGCCTGACCAACACGGAAAACCACTTTCATCCCATTCGTCCCCTCTGAGTGTCCCCCTGGCTGAGTGCCCATCTACAGGTGGAAATCAGAGAGGGACATCTGATCCTTTGTCCCGCCTGGAGCCCTAGGAAGGACTGATTTTAGAAGCCTTTTGGACCGGTGTGTCTGTACCCCTTTTGTTTTCAGGTACCTTGAGAAGATCTGTTTTGAGGTCTTTTCCGAGCTGTGTCCCCAGGTAGGCATCCCCTTGACTGAGGTCCTGGAGAGAAGAAAGCCAGGGGAGGGTTGGGTTTTCTCCTTGCCATTAGGAGTCCTGTGTGAGGCTAACAGGCCTTTGCAAATGAAGATTAAGGACCAAGGAAAACAACCCAGCAAGTGATAACTACAAAGCTGGCCTAATCCTAATGAAATCTGCAACATATATTTATATAAATCATAATGACTCTTGCTTGCTTTCTGTGTAATTTGCTAGGATGAGTTTGGAATGACACAGCCAATTGTTTCGCCACTGCCTTTCCTCTATTTCGAAGCACTCCGCAGCAGCCCACGCCATGCTAACAATGACATCCAGCTGGTCCGGTGGGACCTCAAGCCCATTGAAAATGCATTACGTTGAACTCCTTATCCTTCCAGAAAAGCCAGAAATTACCTTCTAACCTGAGTCTGAGAGGATGTGGTGGAGAGAAATGTGGGTGTGATGACTATTCCTGGGGTCCCATTAGCGATAATTTTCCTCCATCCCATAACAGTTCTCCACACTGATGTCCTCAGGGATTCTAGGGTTCCCGGAATCGAGTTCTTTAGCATTCATTGCTGTCATTATGACTCAGCTTGCCAATCTGGGCACAGAGAAGCCAGATACAGCAAGCAGGTCATGGCAAAGCATGGAAGCAAGATGCTGATGCTATGGCTCACATCCTCCCTCTGCTTCCGTCCTCCCTCGGCACCCCACACCTGTCACGCCCCCTCATGCCCAACTGCAGCCCTCCCTTCTTGTCTCTTTAATTCAGTGGTTTTCTAAATGTGTTCTAAGGATGACCTGCATCAAAACCAGCTGAGGTTTTTGTTTAAAAATGCTCCGAGTCTTTTGGTATGAAACCCAGGAATATGATTTTTTTAACAGATTCTCTAGATGATTCTTATGTTCATTCAAGTTTGAGGACCATTGAGCTTAACACAGATATTGAAAGAACATTGTTCTTTCACTGTAGCTTGGATTGGTCCTGTTTTCCATTTGTCCAGGGCCTAAGACTCCTTCCTATAATTCTCTCATTTCTTTTTCATCCATGACTGTGATTACTTAGGCTATTCCTGATTCTTTTATCTTATTCTTTTATCTCTGGAGTCTTATAAGTATAGTTTTATCTAGCTGAGACAGTCTTACCCCATCTCTCTACATAGCCAGCTCCATCTTATTTTTTTAGGTCTCAGTTCAAAGCTCACCTCCTTAGAGAGGCCTTTTCTGATCATCATATTTAAAATACTTCCCACAACTTGGTACCTATCAACATCATTCTGCTTCTTCACAGCATGTAGCACAATCTGTACTTCTGCTGTCATTCATTTATTTGTGTTTATTGTGTTAAACCCATCGGAAATTTAAGCTTTATGAGGCCAGGAGCCTTGTTTATGGCAATCCCTACTGGATCCCCAGAACCCAGCCCAGTGCTTGACATGTTGTAGGCGCTCAATAAAAAGTTGCTAAATGAATGGATGAATGAACATTACCACATTTTAGGAAGATGGCAGATATCAAGAAGAACCAAGTCACACATGCCATTCTGAGCAAATGGTGTGAGGCTGCTGGATGACAGGGCAGAGGCTGAGGGACAACGCCTCACTCTGGCAGTCAGGGCTCTCCACTGTGTGACCCTAACCTACCTTTTGGCCCCTTCTCTCATTAGTTCTCCATGAGAACACTGTACTCTGCCTGGCACTCCCTATTCCCGAATCACACCCTCAATTTTCTTACCTCTAAGATCTTTCTTAAACTGTTCCCTCGCCTAAGAATTCCTACCTTCCCACTGTGGTGTCCTCCTTCCATTCTTTTGAAAGTGCCGCGTCTAAGACTCAATCAATAATAAATATTTAGTGAGCGACTGTAGGTGCCTGGCTCTGGGGCTCAAGGGCTGGAAAAGCTGCCGGTACCTCTTTGATGACTTCGGGAAGCCTCTTCCCCCCAGGGAACTCAGTTGGCTCATCTGCTGCTGCCCAAGGGGTCTGGATGGTCTCCACAGGTTGTACCAGCTCTGAAAGTCCTCTGATGCTCACAGTGGCCCCCAGGCGTTGCGTTAGGCCAGCGGAGAGAAGGAAGACGTGGGGTGGACTATTTGCATCTCCTGAAATGCTGCCGCCTGCATAGAAAAACTCCACTCTGTCTTTGATCCATTCTTGTCTTTTCTCACCTCAGTGCCTCCCAGACAGCCTGGCAACTTTTAACATTGGGCAGGAATCGATGTGGCCAATTTCTGAAAAACAAACAAACGGCCCCAATGTCACGTTGAGGGTGATAATAGATTAGCAGCACCTTCGCCTCAGGGTTCCCCTGAGTGCATATAGGAAAAGAGCTTCCAAATAGCTCCTTGAACCTGCCTTGAGCAGGCAACCTGGGAGGCCAGTCTTCTCTCTACAGCAGCGGTCCTCAAACTTTCTGGCACCAGGGACCGGTACTCCTATGAGAATCTAATGCCTGATGATCTGAGGTGGAGCTGAGGTGGTGATGCTAGCGCTGGGGAGCGGCTGCAGCTACAGATGAAGCTTCGTTCGCCTCCTGCTGTGCAGCCCAGTTCTTAACAGGCCTCAGACAGGTACTGGTCCATGGCCCAGGGTTTGGGGACCCCTGCTCTGCAGGAAGAAGTTTGTCTGAATGTGAAGCTGCGAAGAGAATTGTGGCTACAAATATGCTATTTGACCAGCATTCCACCCACCCCAGCCAAGGCCCTCCTACTAGAACAAAAGGTATTTGATTGAACTTTAATTGTCCTTAATATCCACATCCTTTCAAGATATATCTGAGTTGAGTGAGGAGAGGCTTTTAAGCATCCCCACAGCCCCCACCTAAAAAACCCAGAAAACGATGGCATATAAGGGTGTTGGGGACAGACAGTACTCCATTAGGACCCTGAGGCCTTTTTTTAATTGGCTACAGGATATTGATCACATTGCTTAATGTCTTAGTTTTCTCTTCTGCTAAAGAAGACGTTGGAAGAATCGTTAGATAACATGCGTGAAGTGCCCGGCAACATGCTGGGCTGCTGCAGGCAATCGACACGTTATGTTTCTTTTCCCTTCGTCTATAATTCAGACCACTGCTTTGAGCCTATATGGTCATTTTGAATATACAATTTTTTTTGCATGCCCACCCCTTCAACCCCAGATTTTTCAATCCAGGTGTTTGGTGGAAAGTATAAAGCTCTGCTACCTCCCACAGGCCAAGTTCATCCACCCAGCCTTCTGATGTGGACTCCTCACATTATATATCCCTCTGGCGTGGTGCTCATCCTAGTCAGTGATGATGGTTGAGCTGTATCCCAGCTTCCCTCCCAGGATGGAGAGTTATTTAAGGACCCGCGGATAGCATTTGTTTCTGTAACCCTACCACCGAGCAAAGCGCCTGGTATATAATAAGTGTTCTAATTTCCTGTGACCAAGAGATTAGAAACAACACCCTAGATGAAGGGGAGACACAGTGATGGCAGAAAATTCAACAGCTGATGGTTTGAAGGAGAGGCCGAGAGAGACACATAGCTCTCTTTGTTACAGAAATCCAATATATAACAATATAACTTCATAGGAAACGAATGACTTTTTATTCTCTACACACTCGTTCAACCAGTATTTATTGAACATCAATTTTGCATGAGATGCTAGGAGGCAGAGCTAGATATGAACTTCGAATCCAGTCTTCTTCAACCCAACCCAGTTCAGTTTGGAAAGGATGGAGGAGGTAGCCCTTAAATGGAGTCACTACAAAATCAAAGACAAGCCCTTTGCCTTCAAGAAGCTCAAAGTCTGGCTGGAGAGAGAAGATTAAAAAGCAAGGCGTAATTATATATTTAAGATATTAACTGTGTTATCTGTCATGTTAGTGCAAATATTTTGTCAGTGTGCGATTTGCTTTTTATTTTGTTTATGTGGATTTTGACATGGAGAAACTTTTCATTTGTATGTAGTCAAATCCATCAATCATTTTCTTTCAGCCTCTTGGGGTATATGTGTGTATGTGAAGGCTCTGATTGTTTCTGTGTTGGCGGGTTTTTTTTTTTTTTCTAAGTGGCAATTTTTATTTCTGTTTAGTAAGACTATCTTGAATGGGCAATAAGAAAAACCTTACATTTTTTTTTCCAGTTTGCAAAAGAAATCATTTTTAAATCAAATAAAACACATAGGACTTAAATAAGGAGTCTCAGTATATCCAGAAAGAGTGAAACTGTATTCTGAACATTCCGCTAAGAAAGCAAGGAAGCATGGATTACTCCTTTCAAAAATTATTTCTGTGATAAATGTTTAACTACTATGCTGTATACATAACACTAACCTAAAATAATATTGAATATCAACTGCAAATGAAAATAAAAAATTATTCTCATGAAAAATGGCATACTAAAAAAATAAACCTTAACCTCAGCTGTATTGAAAATTAATCTAAGGTCTTTCCTTACTATTTTAATAAATAAAGTATGATTGCAAAAATGAGTAATGTATGAGGAGTGAGGAGTATTCCTGTCAGGCCTGTCCCATCAGAGGGATGACTGGAAAGGAAAAGAGGGAAATTAACTTCTAAATCGGGTTTAATGTAGATTGATAGAGATCGTTAGAATATAACTCATTTAACCAGTGTAACGACTGTGCAGATCAGTGTTTTTTATTCCCATTTTAAATATAAGGAAACTAAGACTCAGAAATATCAAACTATTTCCTCTAAGAAGTGTGATTGGTGAGTTGTACACCTGAAATCTAAACCTATAAATTTATATTTAATGTAACCGAAGACTCTCCAAAAAGTTCCCTACATAGAACTCGAGACAACCGTGACCCCACAAAGCTGCCAGGAAATGTTTTCCCTTCTTAGGAAGCATAATAAAGTGTTAAAATGGAATGGAGACCAGGCTTGAAAATCCCCCAAGCAGACAATACCATTTAAACCACGTAAATAAAACTAAGTCTCGCTTATTTCATGAACACGAGTGATGCTTAATTTAGGTTATTTCTTGCAGATACCTCTTATGATGATAGAAGAAACTTAAGTCATCTTCTGAAAATGGTATAAGATAATCACTTTAAACCAATCAATCCTCTGCCAGCTGGAGGCCCCCACTGAAATAACCAATCACAGTAAAGTTTACTTTCTACTTTTAAGTTATAAGCCATCCTATAATGCATGCCTCTGGGTTTCCTACCAGTCTGGGGTTTGAAAACTTCCGGTTCGTGAACTGTTCCTCTACGCATAACTCTAAATGCTATTATTATACTGATCCGATTTTAACTTTTACTGTTCCTGGATTTTTGGCAAGACACACAGACTGTGACTATCATCAATTATTTTTTAAGCAGGGCACCCCAAGGTCTGAGTGCCCATCTCAGAGATGTCCCACCTCTTTGCCACATGGGGAAAAAAAACCTGTAGCACTTGCAACCTCCTGTTGAATGCCCCTCGGTTTGAAAGCATGGTCTTTTACCTGTTTGTTTCAACATTAGGAAGCAAGGTCTGACCCCAGAGAAACTCAGATAAAAGGTGGTCAGGAATGGATTTTCCCGTAAGGAGTGGCTTGTCTCTTGAGGGGGTGAGTTTCCGCCTTCCTCCAGCAGCTGCGTGAGCAACAGCAGTTCTGGGACTGCCACTCACACTGTGGACGATCCCCTCCTTCCCAAGGCATCTGGGCAAAGATGGTTCATGGAACACATACATGTTTACTTCTGCTCCCTCCATCACCACATTCAGCTCCCAGTAGGGTCGCTGTTTGAAAGCTTAAATCTAGAAGGACAAAGAGAGTAGAAAAAGACAGCACTTTTGGGGAGCTGAGAGTCAGATGGACTCAAGATAATGGAAATAGTGGTGGCAGCAATTGCAGTACCTCAG
>CM053503.1:7144823-7177178 GCA_028627145.1 Eidolon dupreanum
TGTGTGTGTGTGTGTGTGTGTGTGTGTGTGTGTGTGTGTTTCTTATTAAAACTAAACATAATTAGTGATTGCAAAAATAACCTCAAATAGGGCCTAGAGACACTTGGATTTGAAACCTGGATGTATCAGATTGCCTTAATGATCCCAGATTTGTGCCCTTCCCTGGATCCACAAACTTTGTCATGAAACTTTGCATCGTCCTCCTGTTATGATTCTGGGCTCATCTCTTTGACTGACTTTAGCCAACAGAATGAAGTAGAAGGAACCACGTTCTAGTTCTAAGCCTTGCTTTGGCCAATAGAATGAGACAGAAGTGGCCATGTGTCAGTTTTCCACTTGTTCTCTTTTACCTACACCATAGCCATGAGAGGGGCCTTCCCAAGAAAGTCTGCTGATCCCAGGAGGAGAATTAGAGACATGTGGAACACACATCCACAACAGAGGCCAGCCTAGATTGGCCAACCCCTAAAAAATCTGCAGATACATTATAAATCATAAATAATTAATGTTTAAGTTGCCGAGTTTTGGAGTGGCTTATTATATAGCAATTGCTAAATAATGCACTGGCCTTTTCATATATTCATTGGTGATCTTAGGTAAAGCATTCGACCTACCTGTCTTAGCTTGGACTGACATAACAAAATACCATAGACTAAGTGGTTTAAACAATGGAAATGTGTTTCTCATAGTCCTGGAGGCTGGAAGTCCAAAGGCAAGGTGCTGGTTTCTGGGGAGAACTCTCTTTTCTATTCATGGCTTGCAGACACTGCTTTCTCCTGGTGTACTCACATGGCCTTCTCGGTACGTGAGCAAGGGTCGGGGTGGGGTGGGAGTGGGGGATTGGAGGAGTGTAGTGATGGAGCCCTCAGGTGTCTGTTCTTATAAGGACACTAATTCCATCCACTCAGGGACCCACCCTGATGCTCTCATTTAACCTTAGTTAGTGCCTTGGAGGCCCCCATCCCTGAATACAGCCACACTGGAGGTTAAGACTTCAACATATGGATTTTAGAGAGACACAAACATTCAGTCCACTCATCTGAAAACTAAGGCTGCCCAGTACATAATATACATTCAATACAGATTTGTTGAACCAAGGAGACTGGATTATATACTTCCAAGATGGTTTTCTTCTTTCTTTTTCTATTTTGCCTCATCATCCAGAGTTGATGTGAAAGGCAAAATGTCCTCCTCTATTGATATTAAATTGTCAGTGAGTAAGGAGGGGCATAGAGACACCAAGATTTAAATACACATAAGTACATTTAATCTTACTGAGCAAGGAGATCAACTCTTTCATTCAATGTAGTTTCTCTAGATTCTACATCAGCTTTGGGATACAGTAGGTACCTCAATATATTTACAGAATGAAAAAAAAAAAAGAATGATCGAGGTAATGAGTCAAAGAAAGGCTCACGCCTGACTGTAGCTGTCCCCAAAGACTTCAAGGAGAGGAAGTAAAATAACGTCTGAATCACTGAGAGACTGCATCCTCCGCGTGACTAACGAAGATTGCAGGGATGGAGGCAGGGAAGGTGCTGAGCTGTCCTGATGGTCTCAGTTCCCTTGGGCAGTCAGCAACTCCTGCTTCCTTCCTCTGCCTCCCTTCCGAATTCTCCTCCCCCAAAGGTTTCCCACCAGCATGTCAGCTGCAACTGATCCCAACAACGCTCATTTTCCAGCTTCTTTCTCCGAACGTAAGTGTGTTTGTCCTCGGTGTCTGCCTAGTTGGAGATCTGAGTCATCGGCTTCCCTATGGCCACTGCACCGAAATGGTGAACTCCAACTTGACCTTAATTACAACCACAGAGCTACCATTTGCTGGGGACTGACCATGGGCCAGGCACTGCTCTAGATGACTAGAGTAACACAGCTTATTTAATCCTCACCATAACCCAATGAAGTAGGTCTAATCTTTCTATTCTAGTGAATAAATATGGGCTCAGAAAGGTTAAGTGACTTTCTCAAGGTCACAGAGCTGGATAAGCGAATTCATCCTTATTTGATGGACTTTAAAACCCCTGCCCTTTCTGCACTGTCAGATTACCTCTAGTTCAGACATTCCCTTGGACTCCTTCTCCACTGTCTCCATTCTGGAATGAGGCACCCACCTCTGCTCCACATCTCTCTATGATAGCTCTTATCATATGAGATAGGTGTTATTCATCTGCTCACCTATGACCTGCTGGGAAGTTTCACATACTTCTCCATTCTCAGCTCAGTGTCTGGTCTACATAGTACCTGTTCCATAAATACTTCTGGAAAATAATTAAATTACTGCATTTCTAAAGACCAAACATGTTATCTTTTGTGGAGTAGAAGGTTCCAGCTCATATTAATTGTGAGGGAGAAGAAAAATGTCCCCTAACTGTGCATTCTTTTCTGTAAGAACAAACCTATTTAGCCCCCCACCTCACCCCAGAATGTTCATGAATCCCTCTGAGCAAGGAAGAGGAAGCCAGAGACTCCCCTACTTCTAGAAGCCATTTTCTTACTGCATTTTCTAAACCTTTTAGCCACAAGATGTACACTTAAAACACAAACGAGCGAACAAACTACAACAAAAACAAGGAAAATAGTAACCGTTGGCTTCCGGAATGAATGTAAAACGTGGTTCTTACTCCACACCTATGCCTTTCTTTCCTTCAACATTACAGCTCAACTTTAGCCTTTCCATTCCCTCTTTTAGAATTCATGCCTGGGCACCAAGCAGACTCAAGAAAAGACTTCCAAAAAGTCCCTGCTGTTCCAAAGAGGAAAAATAAAGCAGAATGAGCCTGATTTCCTGAATTGGGGAGGAGAAGCAGCCACTGAGACTGCCAACTCATTCCAGCATTCAAGTGATCCCTGAATTTACTTGGCAAAAAGCAAACCAGCAATTACCAAGATAAGGAGCAAAGTGGTTTTTATTCTTGCCTGCTTTTTTTTTTTTTTTTGCCTACATATGAAAAGTGACTGAAAGATTTTCATCTTGCTCTCAAAATAACCAAACTTGGCCCAGCAGAAATAAAGAACTGCTATGTTATTTCCTGCATTACGAATATTTCCAGGATGTTTCAATGAATGGGTCAGGGGTGGCTTGGAGCCTTAGGAGACCGTAGTGAGAGCCATTGGCGTGGGTTGTTGAGGGACAAAGTTTGGGGAAAATGGGTGCTTCCGGAAGTGAAGCACGGCTTACTTTACTTCTGATTCTTCTAACCTTCGCTTTTCAAACTCACCTCTGTCCTCACACTCGAAACTTTAGACCCTTAGAATCAGAAGTGCAATGACCTCTGGCACCAACTACCTGGAGTTAGACCAAACTTCACAGGTTAAGTTCATAGTCATCCATAAGACTGCCCTCACCTCAGATATTAGCCATGAGTTTGGGGAGTCCCGGGCCACCCCTACTTTTGACCATCTGTCTATTACCACTACATCCTCAGGTTTGATAATTCACGAGAATGAACTCAGGAAAATGCTCTGCTTATAATTGCAATTGTTATGACATCAAAAAGATACAAAGGGAGGGAAGTATAAGGTTAGGTCTGGGAGGTGTCCAGGTGTGAAGTTTCCATCATCCCCAAGAAAGTACACCCTCCTGGTACACTGTGGGGTATACCAACCGGAGGAGCTCACTGGAGTTTTTTACTGGGGTTTCATTCTAGGGGCATAATTGATTGGATCATTGAACAAGCAGCTGAACTCAATTTCTAGTTGCTCTATCCTCCTGGAAGCTGAGCTGGTATCACAAGGCACAAAGCCCCAAGCCACTAATCATGCGGTTGGTCTCTGTGGCATGGCCAGCGCCCATCCTGAGTCATTTCATTAGCATATACTATGTAGGTGGCCACCCTGAATATCGAAAACCCTCCTGGTACTCAAGAAATTCCAAAGAATGGGGAGACAAAGGCCAGCCAAGTTTTTCACTACACAATGTGGAAGCCGAGATTCAGATTTTATGCATGACCTAACGGATTTCACCATTTTACCTTTTCGCAACATTTATCTATCTCCAGACTGAGCCATCTTCACAGAATTCTATGCTGTGTACCGAGCATAGGATTCTGAGAGCCCTGACACCCAGATCTCCTCTTAGATTCCCATCTCACTGTGTAAATCTGGAGAAGTGCTTTAACGTCCTGAGCCTCAGTTTCCTTAGTTTTAAGTGAAAGTATTAGAGCACAGTGTGTCTCTCATGCTGATGATTCTATGGCTAAGCCACTTAATGACTCATTTTCCTAATTTTTAAAATAAAAGGGCTGAATTAGATGATTTCTAAGGTCCCTTGCTGGGCTACAATTCACCATTTTAGTACCTTATAACCTTTTCAATGGGTTTGGAAAAGATGACTCATTGCAGTTCCACATGAGATACCATTTTCTAGCTTATTGTTTTTTCCTCTCCCAGAAGAAGGTAGTAGAGGCCTAACTCCTTATCAGCTCACCTCACACAGATGCAGGAGAAAATGCCAAAGATTTTCCAATTTAGTCCTGGGGTAATGGAAAAAAAAAAAAACACCAGGACATAGGAAACAATAAATTTTAAAGTCTATGCTGTAGAAGGCTGGGTAATGAACCAACCAAAAAGAAATGGCTGAAAGAGTTTGTCCCCTTGATAGATATTAATTTTGTTTTAAATACTATGTTGGAAAATGTAGGAAACTATTTACAGGAAAAAGGCATTGATTCCAAAATGTGTGAATTTTCAAACTGTTAGGCAAATGTGCTTTTCTGGAGGCCCATAATCATTTTGTACTTAAAATACAAAGTAATAAAAGCTATATGATAATGCTGCTGAGAGTCCCCAAAGAAAAAACAAGAAGTGTTCCTTTTTTGGGCTCTTTAAACCCCTTTTCCCATGTCTTTGCAATTGCTCTCATCAGTGACAGTATTTACTTACTAGTGTGTCTCACCCTCTGCACCAACAGCCTACAAACATTTTTGATTATATACCTCCAAAATGAGTAAAAAAATTTGATTAAACACCCCAAATGCATATCATTTATTTTTAAATTATACATATGTATTATTTTATGAAAATATATCTAATTCTATACAAAATAATATAAAGAACAGGGAGATGAGTTAAAGATAAACTTATTTATAATTTTATTCCACATCGTAACACAACAAATATCTTATTTCTTTCACTAAAACATCTTGATATTAATAATATTTTCATGAAGACAATATGATTAAGTATACTTTATTACTTTTGAAAGTTAGAGTTGATTACAATGTGAAATGACAATTTGAAGATCTGGCCCAAATCCAGTTTATTTTGATACTTGATTTTAATGGTCATTATAGCTTAAAATTATACAACCAAATGGTACAAGGTCTAAATAAAAAACTGGGTCATTGACTGAGCTGATTAAATGATGATAATTTTATAATTATGCAAAAATTTTAGTTTAAATTTGGTTAGTATAGTTTTATATTCCCTGAGATTCAATACTTTTTCCAGCAAATGAAATGGGAGGTGCTGCATTTATGTGTGTGTGTGTGTGTGTGTGTGTGTGTGTGTGTATAAACACAGGTATATACACCCATGTATCTACACACATATACACACATATATGTAAATTATATAACATGTAAGATACCTGTAACATGTATATGATATTACATATTTATGTTATATATTTATATTATATACTATATATATACTGTAATTGTGGGTATATGGCACTATGCATTTGTCAAATGTAGACAAAATTTTAAAAAATCATTTAGGAATTTAGGAGATCCCAAGATGGAATGCAGAATGTGATAGAAATAATCTAACTGTATTACAAGTATAAGAAGCAACCTCACCGCAGGAAGTCGGGGAAAGAAGTGTCGACCTCAGTAACTCTGGAAATGAATGGTGTCTGTAAGACAAAACAAACTGCACATGTCTTCTATTCTAGTTGATAAAGGTGTTTCCTTGGGAGATGGGGGTAACAATTCTGAAACCACTATACATATAAGCTGCGACTGAACAATTAAGTAAATGAGTGGTGGATTGTGGGAGCCAGGCTTCTCACCGTTGAGTGGGAGGTTACAAACAAGCAGGGCTAGAATGATCTATGTGGTAACGAATTAGCTGGAGACGTCAGTATCAGCTAATGTTTTGCTTATTATAGATACAGTTGTTTCTCTACAGAGAAGTATTTATAGATATGTATATGTTAAGTGATTGGTATACACACATATCATTCCTCATTCTGTCATCTGAGAGGATCTGGAAGTAAAGACACCTCCGTAGCAACAAGAATCACTGTATCTGAATCTTGCTTTCTAATTACATTTTCTAATAAAAGGAACCGTGGCTCCTCAGAGAAATGGCTGATTCTAGCACTGGGGTAGTGACTTTACTAGATGAGCCTAGAGCTCATCCTGTAGTTCCAGAAAATAAGAAGTGTATTTAAAAACAACACGATGATGGGGGTACATCGAAGAGACCCAGGAACCAATTATAAGAGCTCCCAAAGGAAAAGCTGGAACAATTTCAGCAACAAAATAAAGTAGTAGTGGATTGTAACTCAAAAATTGATGAAACCATACTGATGTAAACAAATTATTGAATAAACAAATGGAAAAGAAGAGGCAGATCTCCCTTGCAGACGAACTCAAAATGATTTATGTAGATAATCTACTGTTGAGATGGTGGAGTATGTCTCTTTAGTCCTCAAGTATAGCCTATACACAAGTTTCCTTCCAAGAAGCACAGTATAGAAAGGAAAAGAGAATATGGAGGTGAAATCTGACAAAACTCCCTTTACCAGGTGGTCAAAGTCAACATCGACTGAGAATTCATGGTGATAGTATGTACTCTTGATACGATGTGATGAGAACGGCCTTCCGCCTCCTCAGTTTTCCTCCTAAGCACATAAAATCCCAATAGAAATGTGAGAAAAATATCAGAAAATCTCAACTGAGGGACAATCTACCTGACCAGCATGCGTCAAAACTCTTAAGGTCATCGAAAAACAAGTAAAAATCTGAGAAACTTCACGGCCAGGAGAATCCCAGGGAGACACGATGACTGTTGATATAATACGGTGTCCTGAATGAATCCTGGATCAGAGGTGGCACATTAAGTAAAACATAAGGAAATCTGAGTGAAATAATGACTTTAGTTAATAATAATCGTTCACTATTAGTTCATGAATTGTGATAAATGTATCACAGTAATGTAGGATGTTAATAGTAGAAACTGGATGGGGGTATGTGGGAACCCTCTGTACTATCTTCTAAATCTTTCTGTACATTTAAAATAATTCTTAAATTAAAAATTTAATATTTTGATAGGCCTGACAAATTACTCCATTAAAATGCATCAATATATACTTCCACCAATTATGTCTGAGAGTTTCTGTTTCTCTGTACCCTTGACAAAAGTGGATATTATCAATCCTTTTGATATTCGTAAATTTGAAAGGTGACAAATGATATCTCATTGTTTAAATTTGCATTTTTAAATTACAAATGAGATCTAGCATTCCTCTCATTAATTGACCATTTATATTTTTTTCTATAGCTGTATGTTGCTACCCATTGCTCATTTTCTCAACCCGGTTGTTGATCTTTCTACCACGTTCAGCTTCGTTATGATAAAAGAAATCAACCCTTTCCTTTCATAGGTGTACAAATTTTTTATAGACTTTTCTTTTGGCATCCTCTGTGGGTTTTGTTGTTGTTGTTATTTTACTATGCAGAAAATCTAAACACTTTTTTTTTTGTAATCAAATATCTCTTTATAATTTCAGGGCTTCATCACATTTCTATCTTATTCCCAAATTAAGTCCCCAGTGGCTTGATTACTATAAATGAGTCCTTTCAAGCTAGTCCTTAATTATTTTAGGTGTTCTTGAAAGGATGTCTCACATGGGTTCATAGTCCACTGTCGACTCAAATTCCTTCTGGGCTTTGCTCTTGTTCTTCTCCTGCCATGTCATTTGCTTTCTGAAAGCCACATAGAGACAGAGGCCTATGCCAACCCTGAAGACACCAACGCTTATGTTAAGAGGGCTGTCCTTATATCATTTCAGGTCCCTGTCCTCAGGATGTCAGAATCGGTTGGCTCATTGCAACAGTAGAAAATTCTCCCTTTTTGGAGTACATTTGTCATTCGATTCCTATATATATCTCTGGCCACTCCTCAGTTATTCTGAATATCCTTTGTTAGCTTCTTTCAACTTCTTGATGATGAAAGGCTAGATTTATTCTCTGAGACCCAGTCCTTGACTTATCTAACAGCAATCGTTTCTTGGGTAATCTCAGTTCATATTGTGACTATAGCTAATACTTCCCAGCATTACATATTCCCAGCTATAATTCTGCCCTAGACTTCTTTCCTTTCCAGACTCACATATCCAAACCTACTCAGCCTTCCCACTTGTTTATTTAATAGACATCTCATGGTTAACATGACCTAAACTGAACTCTCGACCTTCACCTTCAGTCTTCAGAGCTTCAGTGACTGGCAATTCCATTATTCCAGATGCTCAGGCCAAAAATGTTAGAGTCATTTCTTACACTTTATCTCATGCCCTATATCCCATCTGTCTGGAAATTCAGTTAGCTCTAATTTCAAAATATATCCATGATCCAAACATTTTCCAACACTCCTACTGATAGGACTCTGGCCCAAGGTACCATCATCTCTCTTCTGGAATACTGAGTTGGCTTTCTAATTGGCCCTCCCACTTCAGGCTTTGTTCCTATCATGTATTCTCTAGACGACTACCAGAGAGATCCTTTTAAAACATGTCAGAATATTTAAGTTCTCTGTTCAATATGGCTTCCCATATTACTCATTAGACCTAAAACCTTTGCAGTTGGCCTTAGGCTGTAAATTATCTGGCTCCCCACTACGTCTCTGACTTCATCTCCAATATTCCCCAGCTCTGTCCCTGAGCTCTACCCAAATGAGGCTCTTTGCCATTCCTTGAATACATTAAGCACGCATCCACAAATAAGGCCTTGGCTGCTTCCTCCACCAGAACACTCTTCCTTCAGATAAATACATGGCTTACTGTCACTTCATTCAGCTCCCTGCTCATATGACATTTCTCCATATAGGTCTTCTCCAAACATCTTGAAATAAAAGCTCCATCTGTACTCTCTGTCATTCTGTCTGTCACTTGCTTTATTTTCCACCATTGCACTTGTTGCCAAATGACATACTATAGTTGTTTATTTGCCTGTTGTATAACTCCCCCCACTAGAATATAAACTCTATGTAGAATAGATATATATTTTTTATATTCTTGGCTATATTCCCAGTAAAAAGAACAACGCCTAGTACTTAGTAGAGATTCAACAAATATTTGTTGAATAGGTAAATATATTCATTATGTGTCTGGCAACCAAACCAGAAGTAGACACCAAACTCTAGATATGATCCCACCTCTTGACCCTTTTTTCCTTATAAATTATGGCCACAATTGTGTCCCTTGGTGTCTCAGTGGCGAGCACATTGTAGGCACTTAACGCTTACTTGAAGAATAGAATTGAATGACAAGGGCCTTGGTAAACTGGAGAGGGACCCAGAAAAGGAGCAGAACAGAGTCCCTGGGAGCAAGTTCAGATCAGAGTATGAGACTGGGGAGAACAAACAAAAGTACAAAGTAGCGATGGCTGAGTGGCATTGTGCCACATCTAGTGTCAAGGTAGATGCAGATAAATGAACACGATTAAACCATTTTCCTGTGCCCTCTTTCCTTCCATAAAAGCTCAGTTTCCTTTTATCCATTTCCAATTCCTGGCCACTCTTGGAAAAGGCAGCAGATTCACATGGTAGAAGGAGTCCTGGACTCAGAAATCAGAAACGTTTGGGTTGGAATCCTCACTCTGAAACTTAGAGCTGAACAGACTTAGACACATTATTCAATCTTTGGGCATGTCACTTTTCTCATCTGTAAAAAGCAGATAATGATGAGTAACTCTCTAGGTTTGCATGAAAATTAAATGAGAAAGGTAGAAGAAAAGCTTATTATACCACACCTAATGCAAAGCAGGTACTTACTTACTCAATGTAAGTTGTATCTGTCCTGTTGGCAGGAATTGATAGACTTTGTATGTAACTTTACATCTTTCTTCCTTTATTTATAGCATCAGCTGATGAAATTTGTCTTGTCTGTTTGTCTCTCTTTTAGATTTTTTTCCCCCCAAGCCTTCTTTCCATGAGTGTTCTCTTCTCTTACTCTCTAGACCCACAGAATTCTTATATCAATCTGATTCCTCTCTTTCTACACAGATGGTAAATCTGATTTTAGAACAAACAGTAGTCAAAGAGAAGATGGTCAAATATTTTTATTTAAAAGAAGTGGACGGACACACACACACACACACTCAGGGCCCAACGTGATGGAAAGGAGTGAAAATGAAAAAGAAGTGATTTCTACAGTCCTGCCCCAGCACTGCCTGCTAAAAAAGCAGAGATGCTTGCCAGAATCCCAGGATGCCTGCTAAATGCATCCCTCCCAGAGTAGCATGAGCAGGTCCCATGATTAGGAAGCAGTGAGGGTTTCTTAATCAGTCAGAATAGCATGGGCCCTTGGGGCATGTGGAGTGGCCTTGATAAGAACTGACTGAGTCACCCTCAAGAGCTGTGGCTTCTGATCCAGGGGAGCAGAAAGATGCTCAAGAATTAGAACTGAGCTTGAATTTTGGGAGGAGGAATTGTCTCTAGGGCCAGTGAGAGTTACCCCAGGTAACTTGAAAACATTAGAGAAAGTACAAGCCACCTCTTGGATGTCTCTATGTGGGCAGCTACTGCAATTTTCTTAGGCTCCCCTCAGCTCACTGAGCCATTGCAGAATAATTCTCACCTTGATTAAGTCAAACTTTTCTTCCCAGCATGGTGTCCTCAAAAAGTATACCTTTTAGGACCATAAAACTCTATGTCTGAATTCCATTTCTTCCCATTACCAGAGGTTGGCTTTAGAAAAGTCAGTTGACATCACGGCACCTCAGTTCCCCATCTGTAAATTGGGGGTAATAATACCCGTTTCTCTGAATTGTTTAAAGTATGAAATGAGAGAGCATTTATATAATGTGAATCCACAGTTGTCATATATTTACATCATATATTTCCAAGTGGCAAAGCCCTTTTCTCTTTCAGGGTTCCCTGGAGAATTTCCCAAGTAGGGGATATAAATGTTAACCAAAGAGAATGTGATTTATATTCTTATCACTGATAGTCCTCCATTCCCCTCGCCTGTGTCATCTCCCCCATTTCTATTCCTCACTGACATCTCCCCTCACTTCCTTTTCTCTTCAGAAAGACAGTATGGTCACCCACGCACAACACTACTCAGCTGGTCCTCCAAAATTGGTCTCTTTAATAGACTATGCTCTCCAGGGAGGCCCAAATATTCTATGCTTGTAAATAAAGGCAGCAGAACACCTGTAATTCTCTGCTTTAACCCTTGCCCTGCCCACAGTCCATTCTCCATAGGACTGCTCCTTTTAGAATCTGTAAAGATACCACTCCCAGACCCTCCCAAAACCTCCCATCTCACGAAGGATACAAGGTAAAGGCCTTTACGGTCACCTGCAAGATCCTCCTTTGTTCTTGACTTTCTTTTCCAAATTTCTTCTCTGGGTGAGAAGCCCTGAGAGTGGTAGCCCTCGTTCATCGTGCCAATAGAATAATCTTCCTAAGTAAGCAGTCTTATCGCTTCACTTTTGTTTTAAAAATATTTACTGACTTTGTTGATTGAGGAAAACTGCAGAAAGTGACTTAATTCATGAGCTCTGTAGTCAAGCTCCACCGCCCCCGCCCCCCTGAATCTATGTGACCTTAAGTAAATCTATCTTTGCCCGTTTTATTTATAAATGGAGATGGTAAACATACTCCATGCAAAACCTCCAGGCTAGTGCTTATCACTTAGTAAGTAATAAATAAATGGCAATTAGTTTTGCTGAATTATATGGCAGAACTCAGACTTATTTTATCAGGTAAGACCCTATTAAATATCATCTAAACCTATCTCACTTCTAGATTCACTTTGTTTCTCTGCCCTAATGGACATCGCTCTCCAGTTTTTTATCATTCTCTGAGGAAAGTATATGCTTTCATGACTGTCTCGCCTTAGCCTCAACTGACCTTGGTCTCTATTTCTACCTGACAGGTTTCTACTCAACCTTCAAGACCCAGTTCAAAAAGTGGGTTAAGATGGTAGACTGAATTCACCTGTTTTTCATACCTTTTGTATACAAATCCCTTTGAACACCGTAAAAAAAGATATTATTAAGTAAGTAAGCAAGCAAGTAAATAAATAGCCTCTGAACAGCGGTGGAAAAATAAGAATATGTCACTAGTGAACCATATCTTTGATGTATAGAAAGCAGTCCGAATATCTTTCTTTCTGGCTGAGAAACTTTAGGAAAATTTTCTGAATTAAAAAAATACTTGGATATGACAGATAAAATATAACAAACATTCTTTATAAATGCCTAGCCAAGCTTCTGAGAGAAGGCTAAGTCTCCACAGACCTCAAACAAAGGGAGACATGAAAATTCAAGCTGCAAGCGGCCACTCATGCAGTGACAATCCTGAAGGCATTTACTACGATTATGAACCAAGATGTCTGTGTTTTAGCGATGGCCACAGAGGTAAACAGGGCCTTTATCTTTTTAAGGGTAGAAGCTGGAATTGAAACCCTACATAAACCTGGGCCCCTTGACTGGTTACACAGTAGGTAAAATAGTGTATTAGATAAAACATGTCTAACAAAGGAGACTGCGAGGCAAAGTCTGTCGCTACGTGGGCTTCAGGAGAGAAAAGTCTTCCCTCCATATTTACAAGCATGGGCTGTCCACAATGAGGAATGGGGTTCTGAGAAACCCCACGCATCCAGGTCCCTCTCAAGAGCAAATGCAAACCCTCTCTGGAGAGAAACACCTCTGATTCAGGCAGGGTTTTGAAGATGAGGATGTGCTGAAGAGGATAGCTAACTTCAAAACTTTCCAGCATAAACACACGAGAGGTCAAGTCAGACATCAAGAGTTAGCAGAAAGAATAAACACGAGAATTAGACCCTCCATAACCTCAGATAATAGAATTATTGGAGGCAGATTACAAATAAGTAGAAAATTAAAAAGAGAATTGAAACAGAGATATAAACAATACACAATAAAAAAAAAATACAATATCGGGTTTATGAAGAACCAAACAGATCTTCTTAAAAATATAATTACTGAAATTGGCAATTTAATAAATGGTCTTTTAAAAAAGAATTGATAAATGTTTTAAGTGGAACAAAAATTAGGAAATTATCTAAAATGTCACACAGAGTAAGAGAGAGAGAACATATCAGGCATAGAGAATAGAATGAGAAATTCATAATACACACCTAATCAGATTTCTAGGGAAAAAATTGAGAGAATAGGGGTGTGTGGCAAATGTTGAAGATATAATGGGTAAAAATTTTCTACAGTTGAAGAAATCATATTATTAGATTTAGTGAGCACAATGAAAATCAATCAAGTTTTTTTTTTTTTTGAAAATCCACATTTGAACACATTTTTATAATACTGAAGAACACAGAAATAGAGAAAATTTGCTAAAGTTGGCAAAGAGGAAAGGCTGAGAAAAAAACAGCTTTCAACTTAAAATTAATAATTTATTATCCTTCAGGAAAACCATAGGAAGCACTTAGATCTAAGGAGAGGCAGTGAGCAAAGCAATAGGTAAATGAATAGATTTTTTAAGGTATTGTCTACATGAAACAATAATAATAACAATAGCTAATTTGGAATTGTGTTAAAAGCAAGTTGGAAATAAAAATATACTGGATAATAAACATAATAAAAGTATATGATAGCAAAAGTCTCTTGTATAGTTCTGAAGGAGTTTATGTACTTATTTAAATTTTAAAGATTAGCACCAAAAATTTAGTGTGTAACTTAAAAAAAAAAGAAATAAAACTATCTGATCAATCGGAAACAAGCTGAGAAAGAGAAAAAATAATTATAAAATAGACAAAATAAAAAGCAAAAAAGTAGTAAATTCAAATGTAGATGTATCTACAAATAAACTATATTTTTATACAATACATGTGTATAAAATATTTGCACTGTTGTATATAATGCAGTCGAATATAAATGCATACACACATGTATACGTATTTTTACATTGGATTTTTAAAACTAAGTGTTATGGATTGAATTCTGTCCCTGCCAAAATTCATGTTATATTCCTAATCTCCAATACCTCCGAATGTGGCCTTGTTTGTAAATGGAGTTATTGCAGATATAGTTAAGATGAGGTCATACTGGAGCAGGTGGGTCCACAACCGATACAACTGGCATCCTTAGAAAAAGGGTAAACATCAACAGAGAGACACAGACACAGGGAGGACACATGTGAAAACAAAGGCGGAGATTGGCATGATGCTTCTACAAGCCAAGGAATGCCAAAGACCGTCAGCCGGCCACCAAAAGCTGGGACAGAGGCCTGGAAAAGATGCTTCCCCACAGCTCCCGGAAGCAACATTGCCAACACCTTGATTTTTGACCTCTAGCTTCCAGAAATGTGAGACTAGGAATTTCTGGGTTTAAGCCACTCAGTTTATGGTACTTTGTTACGGCAGCCTTAACAAATGAATGCAGTCAGTTATATGTGCTTTACAGGAGACATACATACCTCAAAGATAAAGACAAACAAATATTGAAGGTAAGGTAATTAGGATAAAGATGTATCAGGTAAATTCCGGAAAAAAAGAAACCTATGCATTATAGTAGTATTGGAATAAAAAAATGTACCTTAAAACCCAAGTTTTGTGATGATTAAAAAGGATTATTAAATGATGGTACAAAATAAACTTTACCAGGAAAATATGGCCATTCTAAATTTGTATGCATAATACATAGCTTCCTGTACTTTACATACATGTATGTACATTCACACATACACATTTATAATTTATGACAGAAAATAAACAATTACAAAATTAAATTGAAAAAATTCAAAATCATGGTGGATAGCAGCAGGATATTTTAATACATCACACTCAGTATTCAGTGGGAAAAACAGACAAAACAACTGAGTATATAAAATAGGACAACACAATTGACCAATAATTTGAGCAACATAATTGACAAGCTTAATCTAAGAGTCCTAATAGAACTCTGTTCTCAACTCAAAAACTACACATTCTTCTTTAGGATAGAATAAAGATTTATGAAAATTAATGACTACCAGGTCATAAAGCTAGTCTCAACAAAGTTCCAAAAATTATTATTATCACATGCATCATATTTCTTAACACAATATAATTTAAGTTAGAAAATTTTAAATATTTAAGAATTTCAAGAAAGAACAAGGAATGGCATAATGTAAATACTACATATTACATGTTTTGGGATACAGCTAAAGGCACAATTAAGACAAAACGTGCTTTTTGTGCTTTTAAAAATTGTGCTAAAAATATGAAAATTGATGAGATAAAAATATTTACTTATAAAATCAGAGTAACATAAAATGGAGTAAAAACAAAGAAAATTTAACAACAAAGATAAGAACATAAAACAATAAAATAGAAAACAACTTAAAATAGTCAGAAAACCAAAGCTAACATCTTTTTTAAGTAATAAAATAGGTAAACTGGTATGATCGCAAGAGAAAAAGGGATAAGATCTAAGTAAATGATATGAGAATAGAGTGGAGAAGATGCATTTATAAACAAAATGAAGATTCAAAAGATAAGTGAAAGAATGCTATTCTTTAAAAGTTAGGTAAATAGATTTAAAAACATATTAAATAGACAATTGTAAAAATATAATCTAAACATAGTTTGCTGAAACTTTCACAAAGAAAAAAAATCAGAATAGGCCGATAACATAAGAGAAATTGAATATGTGTTAAAGATAGACCACTACAGATACACAGTTGAGTTCTACTAAAAAAAAAGAAAAAGAAAAAAGAAATGGAATTCCAATAGTACAGAAATTCTCATAGAGGAGTCAAAGAGTATTAAGGCAACATTATAGTCTCGCTGTATGAAGTCAGTATGACGTTTATACCAACAATACCAGACAATAATTCTGTGAGAAAATTACAGGTCTATTACACTAATGAACTGAGAGGCCAAAAAGTATCAAACATTGTACTCTCTCTCCCTCGCTTCCATATACACATAATTATGATGAAGTTGAGCTTCCCCCAGAAATATAAGAACTTAACATTAGATGATCAATTATTGTAATTCATCATATTAAGAGATACAGGGAAAAGGCATATGATTGTCTCAAAAAGGATGAAAAAACATTTGATAAAGATAATAACCCATGGGGACAAAAATTCTTAGCAATTAAATTAAAAGAGAACACAGTTAACTTCATAAAGTGTGTCTATAAAAATCCTGCAGAAAATATCATAATTAATGGGCGAAAGCATTAGAATCCTATTGCTCATCAAATAGGAAGTAAGGCAAAGCTGCCTGCTAGCACAGTTTCTACTGGCGAGCCTTGCCCATGCAGTCTTCCTGCATCGTACCACACATGCTGCTGTGTCCATGTTGTTTCCTCAAGTTGCAAAGAACGCTGCCTGTGTGGCATTACACAGAGATCTTATTGACAGAACTATCCAAGAAACAAAATGTTTTAGGGTTGAAGACTGTCCTGATTCCCAGAGGTTATGACTGCTTGTTTAGAAAATCCGAGAGACTCTCTCTATTAGTAAAATTAATAAGAGCATGTGCCAAGGAGTCTGGAAATAAGATAATCATACAAAAGACAGTTGCTTTCCTATACACCAGCAATGAACAATTAGTCACATAGAGGAAAAAAATCTAAAGAAAGATGCGAAATACCTTTATCCCCAAATATATCTAATTATTCAAAGATTTCAAGTTAAAATTCCAATGGGGTTACTTGTGGATGTTAACAAGCTGGTTCTAAAATTTATTGGGAAAATTAATGGGTCAAAATAGCCAATTCCTTTTTGAAAAAGGAAAAATATGGTGAGGGGGCCCTATCGGAGATCTAAAATAATTTCTATAAATACATAGTATTTAAAAATATGGCATTTTAAAAGGAATATACCAATCAAGCAATGAAACAGAATAAAAAGCCAAGAAACAAATCATATAATTAGAAATTTAACAAATGAAATAGGTATTCCAGACCCAGTGAGGAAATGATTATTTATTGAATAAAAGGTGGGGTATTAGATTTTGCATAGAGGGAAAAATGGAACCCTAACTCATACATAAATAAAAATATATTCTAAGTCAACTCAAGACACAAAAGCACAGAGCATAAAGAAAAGTTGCATTTAAAGACTACATTAAAATCAATAACTTTATAAATCAAAGCTAATGTAATTAAAATACAAAGACCTCAAATTGCCAGAAAATATCTGCAATTCAATGTGATCAATAAGAGTTACTAACTAGAATATAGAAGAAACTCCTTATCAATAAAAAGGTAAATTAACCAATAAAACGTTAAGTCACTGAGGAAATTACAAAAATACCGATAAAACAGAAAAGATACTCCATCTCACTTATGTTCAGGAAGATGAAAATTAAAATTACAAGATACCACTTTATATCTGCCCATTAAGCAAGATTTAGAAAGTATGATAATACTAAGCATTGTGAAAATGTGGATACATGGGAACGCTTATGAGCTGTGGTGGGAATGAAAATTGTTTCAAACACCTTGGTGAACAATGCAGCCACGTCTGTGAGAGCTGAAGATGAACGCACTTGATGACTCAGCAATTCCACTTTGGATTATAAATCAAAGAAAAACAAAACACCAAAGGGAAAGAAAAGTAAAGCACATCGGGTTGCTCTAAAAGAAGCAAGGACAGAAATACTCAACTTTGGGGAGAGGGAACTACTGATTCTATGGGTTTTCCCGTAGAATCTGCAGCCAACTGCCAAGCCAAGAGTCAAGAAATACAAAGACCTGGAGGGAACATAAGAACATAATCAGAAAAATTAATTAAAGACTAAAGTTGGAGCAGATGCTCACACTGAACTTCTCTCTCTCTCCTACATGTTGAACATGTGGTGGCAATGACTTTGCCCTTGGGGAAAAAGCCCTGAGAATCAATGTATAAACAAAATGAATGACTTCTTGGAAGGGCTCTTAGCATGAGTATTGGCACTGGAGAAATAAACATAGCAGAGTTTGAGGCAAATCTGTAAGAATATACATACATACATATAGAAAGTTTCATTTATGAAAGAGTTAGTTGTAGTTCAAGTCTCCAACAAAGTAGTCACAAGTACAGGTTTAACTTGGGAGACTTTATATGGTGTATGTCTAGAGAACAGAATACGATACCGAGATGATAAAGCACAAAAACTTTAGCTATGAACCCTTCTCCTCATTTGTAATCGCTAATGAAATGCTCTTGTTAATATTCAGAATTTAGATTCATCGGCAAGTAAACAGAGACATATATTTGATCTAGTAAAATCAGTTTCAGTTCCCACTAGTGTTCAGTCTAGCCTTTAACCACAAATAGGAATAACCAAACCTCACCAAATATCTGAGAAAATATGTTCCTGGAAAGAGGCATCAGACTGAATAATCAGAAAATTATTCCCCTCCCCTCTCTCGCAAACAAAAATCCAAATAAATTGAGGACATACAGAAAATACTTCGGAAAAATACTGTTAATATCCTTGGGGAGATTAAAAAAGCTATCTGCTAGGAAACAGAACCATAGTTCTGTAACTTAAAATTAGCATAATTAGAAAAATATATTAAGAGATAAATGGCAGAATGTGAATAGCTAAAGAGTCAATTAATGAGCTAAAAGACTGAACCAAGTAATCAGCCAAGGAAGAGAGTGCAATAAGACAAAGAGATAAAAAGTATGAAAGAGTTAAGAGGTATGAAAAATATATACAGAATTTCCAATATCTCTTTGTTAATATATTCAGAAGGAACAATCATAGGTAAAGAGTGTGTGGTAGAGAAAAAGTGGTCCTCTAAAGATGTTTATACCCTAATCCCCAACATCTGTGAATGTGTCATATGATACAATAGACTGAATAATGGCTCCCCAAGTCTTACCACATTCTAATTCTCAGAACCTGCAAATGTTAGCTTATATAGCAAAAGGGACTTTGCAGATGTGATTAATTTAAGGATCTTGACATGGGGAGATTATCCTGGATTATTCAAGTGGGCCAGCAATACATACAGTGATACTTATATGAGGGGTAATGGAGGGGCAGAGGCAAAGGGGAAAGTGATGTGACATCAGACGCAGACATTGAAATAATGTAGCCAGGAGCCAAGGAATGCTAGCAGTTCCAGAAGCTGAAAGCAGCATGGAACAAATTCTCCCCTGAAGCCTCCAGAAGGAACCAGCCCTACTGACATCTTGATTTTAGTCCTTTAAAATTCAATTGGGACTTTTGACATCCAGAATAATTTTTTTTGTTTTAAGCCACTAAGTGATTAATTTGTTACAGTAATAGGACACTAATACCTATGGCAAAGGGGAGTTCAAAGACAGAGGAAATCAAATTGCTAACAGTTGGCCTTAAACATCTGAAAATCAATGCAACTCACCATATAAATAGATTAAAAATAAAAAAGTCACATTATCATCTCAAAATTTAAAAAAAGCATTGCAAAATCCAACATTTATTCCTAATAAAAACTCTCAGCAAAAGAGGAATAAAAAGGAACTTTCTTAACCCAACAAAGGGTATTTTTGCGAAGCCTACAAAGAACATTTAATAGCGAGAGATTAAATGATTTCCCCCTAAGATCCAAAACAAGATAATGCTGTCCATGCTTAGCACTTCTATTCAATATTGTACTGAAAATTCTAGTCAGTGTAAGATGGTGAGAAAAGGAAATAAAACATCTGAATCTGCAGATGACATGATTACCTACATTAAAAATATTACATTGACTATACAAAAAAAAAAAAAAAAAGGAAAAGGAAAAAAAACACAGAACCTGCCAAAACAAGTATGTGAATTTAGCAATGTTGCAGGATATAACATCAACATACAAAGTCAACTGTAATCCTATATACCAGTAATGAATCATCAGAAAATGAATTTACAGAAACTACCATTTTCAATGGCATCAAAAATATAAAATACTTAGGGACAAATAAATCTAGCAAAAGATGTTAAAGACACATACATAGAAAACGATAAAACCTTACAAAAAAGTATAAAGAGTACCTAAATAACTGAAGGGATGTGTCAAAAAAATGTTAGTTTTCCTTCAAATTGATCGATAGATGCCACATAACCTCAATAAAAATTGTTCCCAATATTTTTGTAGCTGATTCTAACATTCATATAGAGATACAAAGAACTGAAAAAGATTCTTTTGTCTGTCAGCATCTGCGTGTTGTTTCATGGTCTCAAGATGGCTGCTGTACCTTAGGGCTTCGTGTGTGACATCCAGGGAGGAAGAAGAGAAAAAGACAAAGGGTCTAAGATGTATATGCAGGCCAAGTCTATCCCTTTTACCCACCTTCCGAGGGTTCTTCTCATGATTTGAGGGTGTATCTCTAGCCAGAGCTCTGTCACGTGGCCACACTCAGCTGCATGGTAACCAAGGAGATGCGAATCTGGAAAGTATCGTGTCTGTTAATTAGTAGTCTGCCAGTGCATTGAGTACTAGATCTAATTGGTGGCCTTGACCCCAGGTCTGGTCTTTCGAGACTGAAATACATCTTTGCTTAAAACTTTCTACGGTCCCAATGGCCTTAAAATAAACTTAATGCCTTAAATATGACATCTAAAGCTTTCATGATCTGGATCCTGTCCTCCCCCTTTGTCCTCACAACTGTTATACTCTGATTGGCACATAAAACTCCTCTCCTGATAATCTGCTATTTCCTCTGCATGCTAGGCTACTTCACTTCTTGTGTCTCCTCACATGCAGTTTCTTCTTTCTAAAATAACTTTTACTCCCCTCTCTAATTTGAGGTTATCTTTCCTGACATCTCTTTCAGGAAGCCCTCCTTGATACCAGCATAGAATGCATTAGGCACCCATCTTCCGGGTTCCTACATAACCTTGTGTACTTCTTTTCAAAGCAGCAATCACTCCTTACTGTAATAGTCTGTTAATTGCTCTATATCCCTTCTTAGTTGGAGGTTTTAGTTCAGAAACTATGATGCTTATCTTTGCAATCATAGTCCCTGAAGTATTAGTTGCTAAATTAATGTTTACTGGATGAATAAAGATAAAGAAATGGGAAAAGAATACACCAGCTTTATAATTTTACCAAGCTCAAATCTCAAAACACTTGGAGAAGTCATTCCTCTCGCACAAGATAAAGCAACATCTGGCAGGCATCTGCAAGTCTCCCTCTGTTGGGAAGCTTCTGGGAAATCAGAAATGCATGTAATAAAAGTTTTGGGCTTTTTCTCTTCCATAGGGTGTTCACTGAGCCCCATGGAGAGCTATGGGGAGGGGCTCAGGATAGCAGCCAAGCAGAACCTGATTATAGATCAGCTGTCAGACTGCAAAAGAAATCTTTCTCGTGTTGGACAGATTGCTTGCTGGGGATCATTAACCATATAGGACACGATATTTTTTTTTCCCTTTCAAATTGCTTTCAAATCTAGCATTATGAAAATAAAATCCCATTATGACAAAATCATTTTTCATTCATTGTCGGAACCTCATCAGTCCAGTTTGAGTAGGAAGAACTGGAAGTTGTCTGCCACCCCTTGAGGTAGACCTGGATGAATGACATGGCAACTCTGTCTGAGAGGGGGATGAGGATTCATTTCAAAGAGGTGACTTCTATTTCCTTATATATAGTGAGCTCCTACTATGTGCAAGAAACTTTACATATATTTATTTTTAACGTGACGAGGCAGTTACTATTATAATGAGATAAAACGAGTCTCAAAGGCCATTAGTAAATAGTACAAATGCAGGCGCAGTGTCCGGGCCAGGATCTGACATTAGTTAATTAAATTATTCACTTAATTAATAAATAGTTATTGATTGCTTAATGTAAGTTCTATCCCAGGGATATAGCAGTGAGAAAAATACAGTCACAAACCACAGTGCCACACAACCTCCAGCTCGATACAAAAAGACGGGCTACAAAGCATTAATTCAATTGGGGTACTAGGTATTGTGGCAACATAGACCAAGAAAGTTTGTGGGTTAAGGACCAGCTTCTTGGAAGTGACATTGAAGCCAAGATCTGTAGAATAAGCTAGGGTTAGACAGATGACAGCTGAGGAAGGAAATTTTTTGGCAGAAAAATAGCTACTTCAAAGTCCTAGAGTTCAGGAAGGTTATGACTTGTTGGAGAAATTGAAGTTTTTTTCTCTTTCTTTCTTTTTTTAAATTTGCTATGCTTAATTTCTTGTTTTTCTTACTTTTTAAAAAAAATTTTATGGTGACACTGGTTAACGAAATCCAGTAAGTTTCAGCTGTACACTTTAACATTAAGGCAGGTATATATGTTTACACAGTGTGTTCACCTCCCATAGTTAGATTTCTTTCTGTCCCCATGGATATTTACCCCCTTTACCCCGTCTACCTCTCCCCTCCCTACTCCTCCCTACCCTCTGGTAACCACTAGTCTATAGTCCATGTCCATGAGTCTCTGTTTGTCCTGCTCATTTGTTGTTTTTAGGTTTATATCTCACATGTAAGTGATATCATGTGATGTTCAACTTTTTCTGTCTGGCTTATTTCACTTAGAATGGGTATCCTGAGGTCCATCCATGCTGTTGCAAATGGCAGTTATTTCATCTCTTCTTATGGCTGAGTAATATTCCATTGCTTATATGTACCACGGCTTCTTTAGCCAATCATCTATCGTAGGACACTTTGATCGCTTCCATGTCCTGGCCACTGTGAATAACGCTGCTATGAACATCGGTGTGTAAGTATCCTTTCAGATATGGGTTTTCAAGTCTTAGGGGTCAATACCCAGTAGAGGGATTGCTGGATCATATGGTAGATCAATTCTTAGTTTTTTGAGGAAACTCCATACTGTTTTCCATAGTGGCTGTACCGATTTGCAGTCCCATCAGCAGTGTATGAGGGTTCCTTTTTCTCTGCATCCTCTCCAGCATTTATTACTTGTTCTGTTGATTAGCCATTCTAACAGGTGTGAGATGGTATCTCATTGTGGTTTTGATTTGCATTTTCCTAATAGCGATGCTGAGCATCTTCTCATATATTTATTGGCCATTTGTATGTCCTCTCACGAGAAGTGTCTGTTCAGGTGCTCTGCCCATTTTTTGATTGGATGGTTGGTGAAACTGAAGTTTTCAAAAGGGGCAGAGGCAGGATGGAGAGAGAGGGTTTTGAGAGGCAAGGCTGGAGGGTCAATCGTGAAGAAACTTGCTAACCAGTGGACACAGCTGGACATCATGCTAACCACATGGGAAGCCACTGAGAAGTTTCAATCAAGAATACAGCCTGGATAATAACTAAGGACTACGAAGTCCTACTTGCCAGAGCCAGGCGCACTTTAAGCAGTGTACAGCTACTGAAACTTTAGCTCTGCTTGCTGTCCTGTGAGCACTGACAGTTGGCATTTCTTTTTGTAATGCAAGTGCCTGATTTAAAGCTGTGATTGCGGAGGCAAGGGCCCGACTTAAGCGTTGATTCCCACTTCAGAGAGGCATCAACTTCAAAGGTGGCTCCCTCAAATAAACACATTGCCAGCCACAGGACTAGATAAGGAGCTAGCCCCCTCCTCCGCCCCCCCCCCTCGCGATTTTAAAGATCTTGGTTGATTTCCATAACTAACATTTTGGGCCACTTGTTTTTTCTCTTTCTATGCTTTCAATTCTTGTTTTTATATTTTAAATTCACCAATAGTGAGCGAGCGAGAGAAACTGTAGGGCCTCATCCTCAACCCTAATAAAAGCAAAATCCCTTGCTCTCTCTTGATCTCTCTACCTACGACCTTGCTGTGTGGCCCCAGGTGTACCATGTAATTTCCAGGACCTCTAAGTAATGCTCCCATTTTTTTTCCCCCAAAGTTTCCCAATGGTTATTGCTGAGGGCATCTTGCAATCATAATAAGAACCACAAGGGACAGTCCAGCCACAATGGATGTTGACAGGCTGAGACTGGCACAAAACATTTGCCTTATGACTTATCAGTCAAACTAGGACACTTTTGAATGAAAAAGGCATTATTCATATCATTCTTAATAAGAAAGATCCAAACTTGTAGGAAATTTTAATAAGAGTTTATTTGAGCCAAACTTACAACCTATGTAGGGGAGCAAGATCTCAAATGCTCCAGAGAATAACAGTTTCTTTTATGTATTTGGGATTAAGAAGGGAATTATGGAAGATTACATGAAGGTGGGAGAAAGCAAGGCAGGGGCTACATTACAGGACAGTTAAACTCATGCTTTTGAAGAAGGGGTCTGAAAGGGTAGTCAGGTAGGTATAGAAGGAGGGGTCTGAAAAGGGCACTTCAAAGGCGTTTAACTTAGATGCACAGAACCAGTGCACAGGGCTTGCTGAAGGCAAAGATAAGCCTTTTACTAAAGAAGTTATATGCCTGGGACGTGACTACCCACTGTGACCTGCCCAGTTAAGGATTTATGATCAGATCACCATAGAATTTATGAACAGATAGTTCTCCTTAGAACCCCTTTATTTGTCCACATTAATACCTATGCTGAGACAACAGGAAAAACTGTTCCAAGCAAATCAGAATATATGGTCATTTAATCCTCATAATAAACCTATCAGGTAGGTACTATTATTATCTCCATTCTACAACGAGGGAATTGAGAGGTAGGAGGTTAAGTCACTTAACCAAAGGCACAAAAAGATTCTCTGATAAGTGATATTTCAGATTTGGCTCTTTTGAAAGTTTTTTTTTTTTTCATTGATGCAACACTGATTGGTTTTTGGTTTTGTGCCGGGTAGTCGGGATACGGCAGTGGACAAGAAGGGCACAAAGTCTACTTTCTAGGAGCTTCATTCTGGTGGAACAGAGCTAATGGAATCACAGAATGTACAGCTTAGTGTCCAGAAGACAAACCACATAAATAAATACGTAACACAAAGTCAAGCACTGCTTGCTGCTAAACAGGGTCATGGGGCAGAGCGGTGGTTCTCAACCACGACCGACTGTGCTTCCCCGGAGGGACATTTGAAGACGTTTTTAGTTGTCACCACTGAGGAGGCTGGTATTGGCATCTAGCGAGCAGAGGCCAGGGATGCTGCTAATCATCGTCCAGTGCACAAGACCGTCCCCCTCCCCAGCGAAGAGTTATCCGGCCCCAACTGTCAATAGTGCTGATGCCGAGGAACCCTAGCGTTCACCCCACACACAGACACACACAGACGCTTCATCACCCCCAACCCTCTCACCCATCGCTGCTTTCTAAATAATTCAAAGCTGAAGAATGTTGATTCCAAATTCAGAAAATCCACTTTTATTGAAAACCTCTAGATTAGGGTGCCGCCTAGGTGCATGTTATGACTGAATAAACAAATTAAGAGGAGATAAAAGCTGGAATTTATACGATGAAATTGGTTTTGTTAATTTAACTCATTAAAGGTACTCGAAGCAATTTTCTATGTCTTGAATAATTACATTAAAAAGCTAAAGACTGCAATTATTTCGGGAAATGAATAAATAAATAGTAGGATCTTAGGATTCTCTGAGGTGTTTTGGTTTGAAATTTGGAATAAAATTTTCCCCACAGAAATCCAAGAAGATGTCAAGACGCTCTTATTTATGGGAGCAAAACTATTTTGCTTATTTTATAATAAATACAAGTACAACAATCCAATCTTACTCCCACAGCCCCAAAACTGAGGATATCTCTCAAGAGAAGGAAAATACAAAGACAGCCTAAGTAATATGCAAAAATAATAAAATATTGACACAATTAAAAACAGAATTGTTACAAAAATCTAAAGATATGCACTAATGACATTCATGCATAATGACTATATGTAAATGGCCTTTTTGAAAATCATTCCCAAACCCTACTCCTGTGCCCGACTCACTTTACAGGAGCTGGTGACAGCAAGAAATTAAAAACTCCTTATGGAATGAGGAATGAATAAACAGACAAAAGTCCCTGAGTTTACATTTCCACTACTTGGTGGAAATGTATAGTGGCAAAGAGTAAAGGCCTTGGAGTTATGTGTCCAGGATCAAATCTTGGCTCTACCACTTATTAATTACATGACCTTGGAAAAGTCATTAGCCTGTCTGTGCCTCATTGTTCACCTCTGTCAATGGGGTAAGAAAAGAACTCGCCTCATAATTAAAGAGTCCACTTAAGTAAAGTACTTAGAAAAGTGTTTAGCTTGTACTGGATGCTACGTCATTATGAGGTGCTATTGGATTATTGTTGTTATGAATATCATTATTATTTTCTAGAGTTGGAATCAGGAAAGAAAGAGGCAAAGCAAAGGATCAGGATTGTGTAAGACCAGACCCACAGTTGAATTGGTCACATCTGATTGGACCAGTTCACCTTCACAAATTAATAGTCACTCAACTTAATTTTTTTTTAGCTCTAAAACCCTAAAAAATGTTCTCAAGCTGTACCATCATCATCTTGTGTCTACCTTTTAAAAAGACTCAGCTTTCATTCCTGCAACTCACTGCCCCAATTTCAACATAGAAGCTGGAGGGACCCTTTTTAAAAAGAAATTCGACCATGCCACTCCTTGGCTCATGACCCTGCAATGAGTCCTCATGTCCCCGAGTGACAGGGACAACCTTATGATTACCCTCTGTACCCTCCATGGTCCAGTCCCTCTTACGTCTCTGTCCTCCTGTCACTCTTTCCTCTCTTGCTTCACTCCAGCCCCTCGAGCCTCTCTGCTGCTTGTCAAACACACCAGACATGCCCCTGACTCAGGACCTTTACCTTAGCCAGTCTCTCCGCCTAGGATGCTCTTCCCATACTTACCCACTTACCTAACTCTTTACCTGCTTCATGTCTTTGCTCAAATATTCCTTTTTCACACAACCTATACCAACCACCCTATTTAATAAAGCTACCTGTCTCCTCCACTACAACCCCTGAGCCCCCCAATCCTCCTCCTACATCACTGTTTCATCTTTATCTCTCTGCTGGATCACCCCAGAGTGTCCTAACAGAATCCCTAACACGCCATCCGATTCTAAAGAATCTCCTCTTTAACCACTGTAAAATAGAGAAGAACACTTTGTTTTTTATATGCCCTAAATCTTATCTTTGTCTAAATTAGGGGTCATGAATTAAATGCATTCAGGAACCAGGCAGGTGACAAAAATATGTGAAGGTGTCAGATGAAATGAAAGGGAGTAGTAGACCTGTACTAAATTAGGGGCTTACCCAGTTTTCTTACAAATGCTGGAGGCATCAACCCAAATGTGTGTCTGCTGGTTTCAGTCCACAGGTTGAAAATTAGCAACGTTGCTTTGGTTGCATCTCAGAGGTCAGCGTCAGTCACTCCCTCTTCGGTGTTCCCATAGCCTTTGTGTAGTTAGTGCTTCATCTGTGATAGCACCGAGTAGGTTGTTAACACAACTGACTGCGCATAGACCCATGTAATACAGTGGTGCCTAAGAGAAGATGCACTTGCCTTCCTGAAGCTTCAGCCTCGTAAGGACACATACCTACGTTAAGGGACTCAAGTGTGACAGCTGTAGTGATAGAAGCCTGTTGAGAATCAAGAAGAAAAACAAAGAAGAGGGGTGGAAATGGTTCATCAAAAGGCCTCAAGGAGGCAGAAACTGTTGAGTCTTTAAGATGAATAGATGACCACCTGTCAGGTGAAACCATGTGGGGATCATGGGGGACAAGGGCATTCCAGTCAACATGAACTAAGTCATGAAGGCCTGAACATCCTGGAATTATCAAAGAAATTCAGGAATATCCAAATGGCCAGAACTAAGGACTTACAGGTATAAGGGGGAGGGGACAGAAAGACAAGAGGCAAAGCAAGTGTTTTTATCTGGATACAAAATGTACCCTGTGGGCTAAAGAAACTCATGAAGGGTTTTTAGGATGACTAGCAGCATGACTGGGAGGGCTAGGTGTAATATGGTTTAAACAGGTGGGTGGGAGATAACGCGCTTCTGGATTTTTTGGATAGACAAGGAGGCAGTGAAAGACAGATGGGGGAGATGACAAGCATATGTAATCTCAAAGACTTGATAACTGACTGGGTCCAGAAGGAAGGAAGCAGTCTATGCGTTGCATTTATCAACAGAGTGGTCAATAGTGACTTGGCCAAGGGCAGCGCCAGCCAGCAGGTGAGAAGGACCCTGACTAGTGTGACTCAATGGTGACAAGTGAAGAAGCGAAAACAGCAAGTGCAAGCGATCCTTCTGAGGAACTTGGCCCTGAAAATGAAAGAGAGGAGCAACTGGTGGGAATCAATGGCCGAAGGAGGAATTTCTCACTATGAAAGGCATTGAGCAGGTTTCTCATCTGAGAAGCAGCCACTATGAGGGAGAGAAGGTCTGGACATAGAGACAGAGTGTGCCTGGGTTGAGATGGGAGGGCATGAGATCAACACCACAGGTGGAGAATGTTCATACCTGGAAGACAGGAGACCACTGCTTCCGAGACTGGGAGAGAGGAGCTGACAGTGTAGGTAAAGGTCTATTTTAGGTAGCCCACCAGGGAGAGTGGGGAGGTGCTATCTGACACCATCCATTTTCTCAGAGAGGTGAGAAAGCCAGCGCCTCCATTCAGAGCAACTTCATAGCCACAGGGAACACCTTCTTTCACAGAGATGCTTCTAGGCTTTTGTCTCTATGTGTCCTTGTCCCTTCCCAGGCAGTTGGAGGACTTCTGTTGCCAGAGCAACAGAACGCAGCATTTTAGATTAATTCTTAGAGTGTGTGTTATGTGTGTGCGCGCACACACACGAATGGACTTGAGTGTTCCAACAAGCATAGCGTGAATATGGGCTGGAGTATTAGAGTAGGCGTTTCTATAACTATGCGTGTGGGCTGGATAAGTTGGTGAGAGTATATGAGTCATTTTAGTGTGCCGGTGTGTAAAGATGGAGAGACAGAAAATGAGTGTGGGTGTCTTCTCAAGGTCTGAGTGTGTCTGATGGTGTGTAACCATGGGAAGGTTTGGTGTTGAGGCTGTGTATGTGCGGTGTGCAGGTTTCCATGGAGAAGAGCCCACATGTGCAAGGATTTGTAGTATGCATGAACAGGCATGTGATTAGGTGTGCGTCTGTGTGTGCATCTGTGTGATGACAAATGTGTGTGAATCTATACGTATGGGGGGGTGTGATACTGGGTATATGGGTCTGAATGTGCATGTATGGGTGTGTACCAGGGTGCAATGGGTGGTTTTCAAGTTCTTATGCAGACTAATTAAACTTTTTTGTATTCTCCCTTTCATTCTCCATCCACATAGATTTCAAACTTTATTCTGGCCATCTTCTTCTATGTTAACAGTCCCTGAGAGTTGATCTCATGTGTCACTTGGTGTGACAGGATGTCATGTGCATGGAGACTCTGTGGAAGACTGTAGGTGTGTAAATATGAGAGCGAGAAAGAATGAGTGTATACCAGAGGGCATGTGGGAACTGTGGTGTGTATATATGTTTGACTCTGCATATAAGTAATATGTGAGGGCTAACACTGCTTCTTTCAATAAGTATTTATAGAACCAATTCTATGTGTCAAGCTTTGTTCCAGATTCTAGAAAATAATATTAACAGAAAAGCCAGTTCCTGCTCTCTCTTAAAACTTATGTCCTACTGAGGCAGGACGAATCATAAATTGATAAATCAATAAATTGATATGTAACATGTCAATGGTGAGAAGTGCTAAGAAGAAAAATAAAGAAGATAGATACAGGGGATGAAGAGCAGAGAAAGACACTCTTTTATATAAGATGGACCAGGAAGGCCTCTCTGGGGAGGTCACACCTGAGCAGAGTCTGGTTTGGGATGATGGAGCAAACCATGAGGCTGCTGGGAAAAGTGTTCTTGATGAAGGAGGCCACGTGGTATGTTTGGAAAAGAGCAAGGGGGCCGTTGTGGCCAGAGCAGGGTGATGCAGGAAGACAGAGAGGAAAGGGGGAGAAGGAATGGGAACTGGGCCAGGAGCCACAGCGCCTAGCTTCGTGGGCCACGGTCAGGCCTCGGATCTTATTCTGAAGGCTACATGGTAAGTCAGAGGAGAGTTTTGTCAGAAAAGTGTCACAAATTGACAAACATTCGATAACAATTGTTCTGGTTGCCAGGTAGAGTTTAGACTCTCAGGAAGTAAGAGGGGAAGCAGGGAGTGTATTCAGGAGGAAACTAGAGCAAAAGTCCAGAGATGGAGGGGGATGGTGAGAAGTGGTCAGACGATGGACACAGTTCGGGAAGGCGGATGAGACAGGACTTGATGCACTGGAATGAAGAGAGAGAGAAAGAAAGAAGTCAATGGGACACGAGGGCTTCTGGTTTAAGTAAGTGGAAGGAAAAGGTACCATTTACAAAGACGGAGAAAATACAGAAAGTGTAGGACGGGGATGGAATCCAGATGAAGTCACTGGGCGTGCTGAGTTTGCGGTGTCTGCTGGATTTCTGAGCAGAGTGCCGAGTGAGCGCGGCAGTTTGATGAAGAGCTCTGACGTCGAACTAGAACTTTAAGCGTGAACAGCCTATGGACAGCATCTAAAGCTTTGAGACGGAACGGAACCATGTAGAGAGCACGCAGAACTCAGTCCAGGGCTGAGGAGCCGCCTCCACTCGTGGAGTTCAGGAGGCGACAAAAGATTCCACAAAGGAAACTGAGAAGCGTATGTGGGGAGGCAGCAGGACGACCGGGAGATTCTGCTGTCCTGGGACCCAGGCAAAGGGAATATTTCATCCCCTGTGCTGGATCTGCTGATCGACTAGTTAGAAGGAGGCTGAGAACTGGCTACGGGAGTTGGCAACGTGGAAGTATTTGGTAACTGACTTGAACAGCGTCTGCGCATTGGTGGAGGGGGCAGCCTGATTGGAGCAGGTGGAAGGGATGAAGCGTGCTGGCTGGTGGGCTCTGGAATGGACTCTTCTCAACCTATTATGGCAGGAGCCCCAAGGAAGCAACAGCAGAAGAGCTGTCCGTCAGTTGCTCTTACAAAGTGCAAGTCTGATCATGTTACTCCCTTAAATATCCATCAGTGATGGCCCCTGTCTTTGAGAAGTGGTTAACACGACAAAGAGTACAGTATTACTGTATGATCTGGCCTCAGCCCACCAATGGGATCTCATTCCTTTACCTGCCTGTTGACCCCTCACCCTCAACTGTAACCCTCCCAGGAGCAGAAACTGTGATTCAGTTTTCTCTTCTGTTTCTGTTCATCCACCGGTTCTCGCTTCTCAATGCCTTGCTTTGTAGGTGATGAATAAATGATTGAATTTTAAAATGCACGACCAGGATCAGGAAAGTGGGGGGAGGGTCCAAAGATGGCCTCAGTGCAGGGGCACCTCACCCCTTCTCACTGGAACCTCAGAGTCCTGCAGTGCATGTGTGATTTGAATTTGGCTTCTTGGCCCCCCAGTCTGCTTGGAATTAATTACTGATGTTCATTTTTCATTCCTGGCTCCTCAAAGCTGTCCCCTCCTGTCTCCCTCACTCCTAGGGGGGCCCAAACAGTTGGGCAGCAAAAAGGAGCATTTTGCGGACAGGCAGAGTGAATGAGTGTCTCTTCAGCTCAGGCTCCTCTGCCCTCTCCCCTGCTGTTTCCTGGCTGGAATGCAGAGCAGTGGTGAGCCACCCACCTGGGACCACATGGTCAAGGGTAACACCCCAGGGAAGCCATGGTCATGGCAGACGCCCTTTATCCATTGTGTGCTTTGGAAACTGCCCTATGAAACCTGAGTTTGAAGAAAGTAAACCTTATTCTCCTTCCAGCTCTCTATAATGTCAGGGGAGGGTTATTTCCATTTGCTATGAAATCTCTGTTTAGTTTGAAGTTTCAAAGAGGTCGTACATGGCATCACTGCCAGTTACGTGTGTGCATTGGAGAGAGCGTTACACTTCCGGAGGCTCAACTTCATCTGTAAAATGGGGACAAGTGTAGTATCTTCCTCCTAGTGCCAACAAAGTTTAAAATACGTTAAGTGCTTAGAAAAGTGCCTGGCATGGCAATAAGTGTTGTTGCTGTAGTTGTTATGATTATTATTATGTGTAAGGATAATTTTAGGTTTAAATTGCCTCCACATAAACCTATTGGACAAATTCTTCAATTAGCAGGTGCACTTCTGAATTTGTAAGAGAGCTACAGGCCACTGATAAGCATTAGGCTATCAGTTTGGCTGTATGTAACATCCCAAAAGTGAGATAGAAGTTTATTTGTTGTCATGTAAAGGCTGGAGCTGGAATAACTTCCCTACAGAGACAGCAGGAGGCCAGACTCCTTCTCTCTTGTGCCTTTGGCTTTCCTAGGGTGGAGCATGGTCCAAGGTGGCTCACCCCAC
>CM053503.1:7177678-7213747 GCA_028627145.1 Eidolon dupreanum
GGGGGGTGAGTGTTCTGGTAACCCTGCCCCCCTCTTCCTTCAAAGAACTGGATTATCTGCAACCAGGAACTCTCCTGTGTGGCCTGGGGTGTTTCGAGTGCATCCAGCAGGGGTCGGGCTACAGACAAGGACTTTCCCATGTGCCCTGCAAAGCCAGTGAGGCAACGTCAGTTCTGTGTTAGAGTTGAAATATATATTTGTCTCAGGTTGACAGCACAAGGGGTGGAGAGAGAGCCACTGGACCCTTCATATTCCTTTGCTCTCTCTTTGTCCTTCCAGGTCTGGATCTGCCCTTCTCTGCCCAGCAGGCAGACTGCATCCTTGGGCAACCTTCTCTTCCGGCTTCTCTGGGTTCAGCCAATGGGAGTCCAAGTGTGTAGGAGAGAGATCTGTAGGCGTTTGTTCCCCTCTCCCTCCCTGCCAGCCTTAGGTGGCTTCCCTACCTGACATTACAGGGCAATAGCTTCCCATGGCTGCTAGTCTCTGGCTGCCTCACTATCCCTTACTGGTCCTCTCAACTCTACCCAAACCTCTGTAAAACCATCTTTTCATTAAACTTGCTCAGCAAACCCATTGAATGTGCCATTAATTTTCCGCCAGAACCACGATGGATCCAGTATCCCAAAGCCACTTGCACAGAATCTCTACCAACAGGAGGTCAGAAAGAACCTCGATGTTGTCAGGGGTGAGAAGGAACCTGGACACCATTAGGTCTAACCTTGGCATTCTGCGGTCGAAAGAACAAAGTCCACATCACAGCTAAGATGTGGTTAGATGAGAAAAGACTCTTAACCCAGAGTATTTTCTATATTACGCCAATATTTTTTTTTGCCTTAAGTAAAAGTAATTTTTTTCCTGTATTTAATTACCTCTTGTAAAACCAAAAAGAAAAATTGTGTCATCATAGCAGAACTACCTTACATGACACAGAGATGCAGTAAGCTGCTACGAAGCATAACATGCGCTGAAGACAACAGAAATTTATGTTATGTCATATCACCTTGTTTATACTAAAGTTTTGTGTGTTTATAGAATCATAAATTCCCTTTCCATACCCCATGCCTGTACAGCCAGGCTTTATTGTCAGTGAAATTTAAAAGAGCAACTAGCATTATAAATTGTAACCATTTGCTGGGGACACAAAATGGCAGGATTTTGATCATATCCTGGTCAGCAACTGGCAGCCCTAGTTCTCGAGAAGGATTTGATAGATTTTTCTCCCATTTTGGTCAAAATAAACATCTCTGATGGTCTGCCCCATTTCTTTTTTTACATTTTATGCTAAGGATGGAGACCCAGAGAGGATAACTAACCACGTTTCAAGGACTTACTGTATGCCAGGTGCTCCCCACAGGTTGCATCATTCAATCCCCAGGAGACTTAGGTGGTTAATATCTTTACTTTCCCCTACTCTTTGCTGATGAGAAACTGAGAGTGAACGAGGTTAAGAAATATGAAGGAAGATAAAATAACAAGTGTGTCCTTAGAGGCAGGACACCACCCACAGGACACCGCTTCACAGACAGGCCTTCTGTCTTGAACCAACTGATCAGTCCCTCGGTTTTTAGCCTCGCTCACCTCTCTAGGGCTGGCATCAGCCTGACACTCACACCTGCTGAAATTTCTGCCTGATGCAGTCCTTAGCTCCCAGCTAGCCCAGCGGTTCCCTAGTCTTACTGTGCTCAGAGACTCCTGGAGGGCTTCTTAAAACTCAGATTATTGGACCCCACTATTGGGGTGTCAGATTCACTAGGTCTGGGGTGGGGGCTGGGATGTGAGTTTTTTGACTAGTTCCCAGGTGTTGCTGGCTGATGCTGCTGGCTCTGGGGACCGCAGTTTAAGAACGTGGTCCAAGCCTTTCATTTGGCAGGTGAAGACACTGAGGCTCAAAAAATGTAACCGATCTTCTCAAGGCCACATGGTGGGTAATGGAACTGTACAGCCCAGACCTGCAGTTCCTCGTACCCTCATTTCTATCCTGCTCATGTAACCTTCAGGGGTGACCATGAAGGTCAAGGCAGGCATAGCAGGTAATTTTTCAGTGCTACTGGGAAAGAACAATTCAGGATGTAATTTAGAGGTAGAGTGAAAGTTAGAAGTTTGGTGCCGAGCTCTTGGGACTATCTATCTCTGTTCCATGATGTTCCCTCGTGGGGCTGAGAACACTGAGTCATGTAAGGGACTCTCATATTTCTCAGTAGCAGGATCATCCCCTTCCCCTCATCTGAATTAGGAAGCTCTGCCACTTAGCATGAAGGATCTGGCCTATTTATGAATCTCTGTGACCTTTTCCACCTGTCTGTGAGAAAGGAGTTGTAACTCTCTCATGGAGTGGCAGTGAGCGTACATGACACCACAGAGAGCCTACAGGAGAGCCCCTGGAAGTGAGGAGGTTTTCAAGGACTGTTAGTTCTCCCCTTGCCTCTCCTTCAAGAGCAGAATAAAAATAGCTGTCGACAGCTATAGGAATAATAGATGGGAGTAAGAATAGAGTGTAAGACCTGAGAGATCATCGAGCTAAGCATTTTGTAAATGGAGAGATGGAAGCATTAATAATGAAAGTTGGATAGAACAGAGAACTTTTCAAGGATGAGGTTGCGCAATTCCCTCTGAGGTTTTTTTCTTCCTAGAATAGAATGTATTTACATATGCAATGGCCCTGCCTGAAGGCTGAACATTAGATCGAATGAATCCCAGGTATCATCAGACCATATATATATATATATATATATATATATATATATATATATATATATATATATATAATCTCCTTGTAAACTGAAAAATTAAAGGTGATAACTAACATTTTGAGCATCTTTTATGTGTCAAGCACTATATTTGACCCCTCACTTATTTTACCCTAACAATAACCCTGTGGGGAGGATATTACTTCTTTGGTTTGCAAATAGAGGAGGCAAATGAGGTCTAGAGAGGTGGAGTAGCTGACCCAAGAGCACAAAAGATAATAAGTGGTCGAGGCAGGATGTGAACCAGGTTGATCTAGTTCCACAACTCCTGCTCAGGTGTGTTTGCCATTCTCTCCCTCTTTGAAGAGTATAAAGCTTCTTACTCATAATATACGAACACCATCTTCGTGTGTATACAATGATGCCCTGGATATACCAAGGACCACTTACCCATCTGGCACCTAAACAAGGGTGTAATTTGCATGAAAACTCCACATTCAGCAACTGTTAAGATCATTGGGTATCAAAGCCAGGTCTCCTTTAGGGCTCTGAGAATGGGCTACTTGTTATAGGTGAAATGAAGATGTACCAGGAGCCATGACTTTCACCCATAACCATTACCTGTACCCTGCCCTTGCACTCCGTTTGGCTGTGGAGACAGAGGGGATCTCAGATCAGCAAATCCACAGTGGCACATGGGAGCTGAACACTAAGCAGAGAAGTCAATTATAGGGAAACAGCCAACACTTGGGAATGTCTCATTCCCCTGGGTTATCAGACCCTAACGTAACCAGAGGGAATTGTAGTCTCATTGAAGAGCTGTTACACTAAAAAGGAATAGTTTTGTTAAATTCTCTCCATTTAATCCCTGAGGGATAGAAATGGGGCCATGAGATGGAAGTTACTGGAGGTCAGACTTGTCGACACACAAGGAACTTTTTATTCATCAGAAGTGTGCGAAGATGGAAAGAGTAGCTTTGTAAGGTAAAGAGGTCCCTGTCACTGGAAATCTATAAATAGAGCTTGCATGAATGTTTCCAGATGTTGACGATAACACTCAAGACAGAGATACATTGTTGCAATAATGGAAATTCTTTCTTTTACGACTGGCACAAGGTTCTGATCGCATTATAGCCAGAAAGCTGAGAATACCCAAATTCTAGCCTCATACCAGTGACCTCCTCCTTGTAAAGTTCTTTAGGAAATTACTTGCAAGGAACAATGGCAACTGAGAGATAAATGAATATTTTATGATTGATCGGGCCAGCGTGTTTCAAAAGAAAAAAAAAATCTGGTATCACTAGATTACAAAAGCCTCACTTCTACACCCATTAAAATGTCCATCTTTCTTCAAGCCCCAGTGGATCTTAAAATCACAAGTTTTCTGGCTCGCTGCACTGGTCATGAAAACAAAATGATGACATGCTTGTCAGATAAGCGTGCAAGGAGAAAAGGAAAGGAGCCCACAATAGCTGGATATTATGGGGGCTCCAGTGTGGCTGCCAACCCAGCTGCATGGGAGAAACACACAGGGAAGATCCCCATGCATTTATGCCGTGTTCTGATGCATGGTGATACCATGCACTAGGAAATGTGGCATGATGTGTGGTCGGGACTATGACCCATCGGCTTGGTAACTTCCCCTCCTAACTGAACCTTCTCCCTCTGGCACTTAATGGATGCATTAGACTACAGAAGTGCCAATGAATAGAAGCTGCAGTCAGCTGAGCTTTTAAATCAGTTTTAGAAAGGAGTTTCTAATGAAGCTGCTCCAAAATGGAACAGGCTGCCTCTGATGGCATAAGTTTGCTTTGAGCAGGGACACTTTTTTTTTTATCCCTGTATCTTCTGGAATGTCTAGTACAGGGCTTGCTGTGGAGCAAGTGTCGAGGAATTGTTTGTTGAATCTGAGCTGAGTATATTACCACAAAGACCAGAAAATCATTCAGAAGACTCCAGAAGAGCTGCTTGCATTGGTCATTACACTACACAGGCTCTAAATTGCCCCTATCTCAAAGTCATTGGCTTGAAATTTGAGGCTTATTTATGTATTTCAAAAGGGATCAGGCATATTGTGAACTCTAGCTGTGATTAAACCATAAAACTAACCTTCCAAAGGCACGGATGTAATTTTTGTTGATGGAGAAAAATCGAGATTATCTGGAATGGTAGAAAAGAGTCTGGACTGGGAGTCAGAGAGACCTGAGTTGCAGTAATAATTGATAAGATAATGGAAAGTGGTAGACTGTAATAGAAACTTTCATAGGTTGGTGCCTTAGACCTGCTGGTTCTAAAGACCAGCTTGGCAACAAAAGTAGAAGCAAATGGTCCAGATAAGAGGCCGGATGTGAAGAGGGCTGAGGATGGGTAGAAACAAGTACATAGACATTGTTACATTAACACTATAAGTGAAGCCTATGATCATAGTTTGGGGATCCTTTACTGAATTCATTCATTAGTTCTATCAGTTTTTTTTTTTTTTTTTTGTGGAGTCTGTAGGGTTTGCATCTCATATGCAAACAGAGATACTTTTACTTTTTCCTTTTTGATTTGAATTCCTTTTACTTCTTTTCCTTACCTAACTGCCTTGGTTCATACTTACAGTACTATGTTAAATCTTTGCCTTTTTCCCAATCTTAGATGAAAAGCTTTTAATGTTTCACTATTGAGCATGATGTTAGCTGTGTCCTTGTTATATATGGTCTTTACCATGCTGAGGTACATTCCTTTTATAAGTAGTTTGTTGAGTGTTTTTATATGAAAGGGTGTTAAATTTTGTCAAATGCTTTTCTCTGGATTTATTGAGGTGATCATGTGATTTTTCCCCCTTTCATTTACCGATTTCTGTATATTGAACCATCCTTGCATTTTAGGGATAAATCCCACTTGATCATGATGCATAAAAAAGGGATCAGGCATATTGTGAACTATAGCTGTGGTTAAACCATAAAACTAACCTTCCAAAGGCATGGATGTAATTTTTGTTGATGGAGAAAAATCAAGATTATCTGGAATGGTAGAAAAGAGTTTGGACTGGGAGTCAGAGAGACCTGAGTGTGCTGTTGAATTTGGTGAACTAGTATTTTCTTGAGGATTTTTGCATCTATGTTCATCAAGGATATTGGCCTATAATTTTCTATTCTGTTGTATCTTTTTCTGGTTTCAGTATCAGGGCAATGCTGGCCTCATAATGAGTTCCAAAAGCATTATTTACAGATATAGAAAAAAAATCTAAAATTCATATAGAACCACAAAAGACCTGGAATAACCAAAGTGATACTGACAAAGAAGAACCATGCTGGATGCATCATACTTCCTGATTTCAAAAAGATATTACACAGCTACAGCTATTAAAAGAATATGGTACTGGCATAAACACAGACCTATAGATCAGTGGAACAGAATAGAGAGCCCAGAAATAAATCCACATGTATAAGGTCAACTGATCTTTGACAAAGGTGCCAAGAATACACAATGGGAAAAGGTTAATCTCTTCAACCATGGTGATGTGAAAATTAAACATGCACATGCAAAAAAAAGGAGGAAGGAAGGAAGGAAAGAAGGAAGGAAGGAAGGAAGAAAGGAAGGAAGGAAGGAAGGAAGGAAGGAAGGAAGGAAGGAAGGAAGGAAGGAAAGAAGGAAAGAAGAAATCAGACCCTACTTTAGGCACAAAAATCAATTCAAAGTGAATCAAAGACTTAAATGTGAGACCTGAAACTATAAAGCTCCTAGAAAAAAACATAGGGAAAATCCTTGACATTGCTCTTGGCAATGATTTCCAGGCTGTCACACCAAAAGTACATGCAACAGAAGCAAAAATAGACAAGTGGAACTACTTTAAACTAAAAAGCTTGTACGCAGAAAAGTAAATAATCAATAGACTGAAGAGGCAACATATGAAATAAGAGAAAATATTTGCAAACTATATATTTGATAATGAGCTAATATTCAAAATATATAAGAAACTCCTACAAATAGACAAAAAATAATATTTAAAAAATGGGCAAAAGACTTGACCAGACATACAAATAAAATGGTCAACAAGTATATGAAAGGTGTTCAACATCATTAATCATCTGGAAATGCAAATCAAAACTACAATGAGATATCATCTCACATCTGTTAATATGACCATTAAAAAAAAAGATATTATGTGTTGATAAAGATGTGGAGAAATTGGAACCTTTCTACACTATTGATGAGAGTATAAAACGGTGCAGCAACTATGGAAAATTGTATAGAAATTCCTCAAAAAAATTAAAAAACAGAACTACCATATGATCCAGCAATCCCACTTCTGAGCATAGAGCCAACATAACTGCAATTAGGACCTTGAAGAGACATCTGCACTCCAACACCCACTGCAGCAGTATCCAGTGCAGCCAAGATATGGAAATAACCCAAGTGTCCACTGAAAGATGAGGGGATAAAAAAAATGTGGTATATACATGCAACAGGGTATTGCTCAGCCTTAAGAAAGAAAGAAATCCTGCCATTTGTGATTACACGCAGGAAGTTGGAGGGCATTATGCTAAGTGAAATAATCCAGTCACAGAAGGACAAATACTGAATGATTCTACCTATATGATGCATCCAAGATACTCAAACTCATAGATCTAGAGAATACAATAATCGTGGCCACGGGTTAGGAGCTGGAAGAAATGGTGACTTATCAGTCAATGGGTGAAAAATTTTAGTTATGCTGGATGAGTAAGTTCTAGAGATCTGAGGCATGACACAGAGTTCACAGTTAACAATATGGTGTTATACATTTCAAAATTTGTTAAGAGGCAGATTTCATGTTAAGCGCAATTACCACAAAATGAAGCAAAACAAAACAAAAAGGGACAAAAACACTTTGGGAGGTGTCAGATTTCTTTAGTACCTTGATTGTGATAATGGCCTCTCTAGTGTTTGCATATGTCCAACTCATAAAACTGTACACATTTACTATATTTTGGTTCCTTATACATCAATTACACTTTGATAAAGCCATCTGTATGCTTCCTTTTTAAAAAACTTTTCCATATTTTCCATTCTTCCTACACTGAGTTAAGACTCTCGAATTTACATCACCAGTCTGAAATTTTTCTTTGAACTTCAGACTCACATATCCAACTGCATCCTTGACATTTGTACTTGGATATTTAACGAGTATCTCATTAAACGTATCATGCTGCAAACCTGCTCCTCCCACAATCATATTTCTCTCTGAAGATAACAAGTCTATCTTGCCATGTGGCCGGGCCAAATCCTTGAGGTCATTCTTCCCTCAGTTCTTTGTATCACCAGCTCAGGTCTAATCCACAGCAAATCTGTTGTCTCCACCTTCAGAGTCGAGCCTGAATTTGACCATGTGTCGATTATGGAACTATTCTACAAACTATCCTGAGTTCTTTCCTTGTGATGCTTCTCCGTGTGGGGTTTTTTCAACTTCGCTTTGCTGAACTCAGGAGCAGTGCTGTGATTTGCTTTGGGCAATGTCTCTTTTACAAGTGCCACTGTTCCAGATGGAAACTATTTTGCCAGCTTGGTGGGTCTTAAAGTATAGATGACATGGATCAGAGCCAGAGACATTCCATGAAGCACATGCACTTCGGCATGAAAAAAACCTTTATTGTCCTATGCCAATGACATATTGGGGATCTTTTGTTATGGCATTACACAACCTGTCCTGACCTCTACTGTGACCACCGTATTCCAAGCCTCCTTCATCTTTAGAAACCGGCATACAATAGCTCCCTTGTTTCTATTCCTTCCTCCTGCACTTTATTCTTGGCACTATAGTGGAAGTGAGTCTTTAAAAACATAAATTGATTCATGCCATTCCTTCACTCAAAACCTTCTAGTGGTTTCTCTTCTTACTCAAAATAGAGGACAACATCCTCACGCAATTCTTTATAAGGCCTTATGTGACCTTCAGGGCCATTTCTGCCACTTTCATGCCTCTTTCAGACCTCATAACCTACTCCTCTCCCCCACCCAATGAACTTCAGGTACACTAACCTCCCTGCTGTTCCCCAGACATGCTAAGGGTGAGTGTGCCCCTTAACCTTTGCACTTGCTGTTCCCACTTCCCAGTTTCTCTTCCCTCGCATTTCCCCATGGCTTCTCCATCTCTTCCTCTGGTTAGTGCAACGTTGCTAAGTCCCACTATTTACCTTTAAGCATTCCTTCCCTTGCTACCGTTATTAATTTTTCTCCAGAATACATATTATCATCTGACATACTATACCTTTCTTTTATATTTGCCATCTATCTCCTCCAACTAAAACGTACGCTTCATGAGGGCAAGTACTTTTGTTTTGTTCCTAGCTATATGCCCCAGTGCCTTGAGGTGTACCCAGCACACAGATAAATATTTGCTCAGTGAATGAACAAGTGAACTTTTTTATAGCCATAACGAGTAAATAAAAACAAAAAAGGGATAGAGAAGAAAGCATTCCTTTGGAAAAGCAACATAGCAGTGGTAAAGACAGATATTCACATGCTAACATGTCTCAAATATCAAGACCATATTAACGAATGCCATGATTTGAGTGGCATCTCTGATATATAAAGCTTCTCACTGTGAATTCAATTGGCACTCCTTATAGCTGGCACAAAGTTACTTGTTTCTCGCTTAAAAATAAAATTTCTTTAAAAAACTGTCCCCGTTTAGCTGATAACAATTTTTAAAAAATCAACTAAGAAAAGCCGAAGTGACAAAAAATCACCATCTTTCACGTTTTTGTGGAACTTTCAAAGATCTTTTACACTCTTTGTCTCTCAGCAACTTTAAAGAGGCACCTTGTTAATCCTCATTTTATAGATGGGAAACGAAGGCTCATAAAGGTAAAGTGACTTACTTGCCCAAAGTCCTAATAGAATAGAAATGGCAATGCCAGAATTCTAACTGGGGCTTTGATACTAGGGTCAATAATCTTCCTTCCTCTCCAGGTTCCCTCACTCTATTTAAGTTACTGTAGGAAATAAAATTGCATGAATGAGAATCATTTGCAAAAGGTAAAGCACCAGAAATGCTTTTATCATGGCTATTACCACACATACGGCTTATTCTGAAAACTGTGACCTCATTGGGAAATGAAGGGTTTGGACAAAAGTGTCTCCCCAAGTCTTTTTCAGCCTCAACAGTCAATAATTTATTTTCTTTTAAGATCCTCTACATGGGCTGGGGCAAGTACTTCCAGAAAGGCTCAAAGATAAGGCCATCATAGAGGAGAGACAAACATGAGAAAGTTAAGCACCTCAAAAGAAAAAAAAAAAGGAAAAAGAAAAAGAAAAATGATTTCAGAGCAGGAGAAGCCAGCCAACAAAAAACACCACACTGGAGGGTTTCAAATGAAAGCAACTTTTCAACCATAGCTTTAGTGGAAACCACTAATGACTCAAAGCACCTGGTGAGGAGTAAATAACAGCTTCAAAGTGGATTGGGGCCAGAGTGGAATGCAGAAGCTGATCTCAGAGTCAAACAGGACATGGAAGGTTGGTGTTATCATGCCGGAAGGCAGTAGCATCACGTATGTTCATGTTTTGCTCACTCATTTCGACAGATGCTTATTGAATACCTACTAAGTGCCAGGCATTGCTCTAGAGATAATTAACTTTCTAGTTGTAAAAGAAGGGAAGGAAGCTAACAGGAAACAAGTTAGTCAAGATTTGGGGATATCTCAGTGACTTAAATATTTAGCTTCTCTCTCAAATGTTTAAGATTTGGAAGGAGACTCACAGGTGGCTAGATGCCCAGGTACATGGAAAATGATGCATTTGTTGGTAGGGATAGACCCTGTATTCATTTGTTAGGGCTGCTGTAATGTAGTACCACCAAGTGGCTTAAACAACAAAATGTTATTGTCTCACTGTTCTGGAGGCTAGATGTCCAAGTTCAGTGTGTTGGCAGGGTTGATTCCTTCTGAGGCTGTGAGGGAAGAATCTGCTCCAGGCCTCTCTCCTTGGCCTATCAGATGGTCATCATCTCCCTGTGTTTTTTCACACTGTCTTTGCTCTATACATCTCTCTGTGTTCAAACTTCCCCTCTTTATAAGGACACTAATTACATTGAATTAGGGCCTACACTGACAGACTCATGTAAACTCTGTAGAGACCAAATTTCCAAATAAAGTTGCATTCTGAGGTACTGGGGGTTAGGTCTTCAACATATGAATTTGGAGGTGGTGGTAATTCAACCCCTTCTCAGGCAACCAGCTATGATAGGGGTAGACAATGAGGAAGTTTAGTTCCATTTGACTCAAATTTAGTGAAAACTTAGCAATCCATCAGGCACTAAATATATTCAGAGATAACTGGGACATGTCCCTGCCCAGAGCAATAATTGCGTTCATACCTTAATCTTGTTTAGTGAGCTCCACACTAGAGGCCTGGATGTCCGCTAGGCACTAGGTGTACATATGCAAATAAGAACTGACCTTAACTCTTCAAAAAAACATATAGAAGCAATTATGATATAATGAGAAAATGCATCTAAACCCAAGATTGAGACACCAGGGAAAACATGTGAGGTGACATCTAACTAAACCTTGAAGGAAGAATGGGAGTTATCCAAATGTGAGGTCTTCGTTTCCATCCATATTCGTCAGGGTTCTCTACAGAAAGAGAGCCAATGTGCGTGTATGTATGTGGATGGATGGATGGATGGATGGATAGATGGACGGATAGATAGACTAGACAGATCAAAGCCATCTGTCAAGAGACTGAGGCTCACATGATGGTGGAGGCTGGCACGCCCACAGTCTGCAGAGTAGGCCAGTAGGCTAGAAGCCCAGGAAAAGTCCAAATGCAAACTGTAGGGAGAATTCCCTCTTCTTGAGGGATTAGCAATCTTTTTACTCTTAAATTGATTGGATGAGACCCACCCATATTATGGAAGGTCACCTGATTTACTCAGAATCTACTGATTCAAATGTTAATCTCATTTAAAAGATACTTTCACAGCAGCATCTCCACTAATGGTTGACCAAACATCTGAGCACTGTGGCCTAGCCAAGTTGAGACATAAAACTGACCATCATATCTTCTATTATACCCTGTGAACAAAGAAACCCAGAGTAGAGTAGCATGCCCTGGTCTTATTCTCAGACAAAACCATGATAAACAAAAGTGATGCATTTGTTGGTGGGAACATACCCTGTATTAGCTTGTTAGGGCTGCTGTAACAAAGCACCATTCCCCCTGGCATCTGGTGGTCCTACAGACTAGCTCACCAATGACCTGGGTGTTGCCGGGAGGTATACTCACATGGCAGTTGGTCATCTGGTATGCGAAGATTTTTAGCACATGTAGGAAATTGATTACACTTACTCAGTGAGAAATAGTTGGCAGACAAGATCTCAATACCCAGTGTGATGTTCCCCTCCTGAGATCCCCAGATGCTCCAAGATCTGAGAGTCTCTGGATAATGAGACTACCCCAGGGAGACACTGCTTGGGCTACAGTGCAGGGTTGGTTTTCCAATCCAGGACAGCTCCTGGACGCCCCTATGTGGCCCCGCACATTAGACTCATTTCCCTACTGACCCAGCACTTTCTCTATCCCTGCCAATATTAAGACCATTACCAGGGAACAAATCTCATATCTAATTCATTCAATTTCTTCAGCAGCCACCACTACCTGGCATTAAATTGGTGTTGTTGTTTTTTTTCCTCCTTCACTAGAATATAAGGACCTACAACTGTTTTGTTCCCTGTAATTTCCACAGTATCTAGAAGAGTTTCTGGCACATGGTAGGCACTCAATCAATAATTGTGGAAAAAAAGAAGGAAGGAGGAGAGGAAGGGAGGGAGGGAAGATCCTCAGACCCAGCCCCCCTTCTCCTGACTTCGCTCCCAGTGTTTTTCTCGGGGTCACATTTCCCTAACCCTCTTCCTTTCTGATTTCCTGGCTCATCAGCAAATGATCATGGACCTTAGTAACAGTTATCAGCAATACTAATCAGTTGTTTCCTATGTGCGTTTCACTACTCTAAGAGCTTCATGGTAAATCCTCATAACAGTCCTATGAGGTCGATACTATCATCATCTCTACAAAGAAATGGAGACACAGAGAGATGATTAAACTTGCAAAGGTTGCATAACTAGTATGTGAGGCAAAGATTTGATCTGCGGTTCTGCAGTCTGGATGCAATATCTATTGTTTCAGCCATTACACACACACACACACACACACACACACACACACACACACACACACCACTGATTTTCTCTTCCTTTAAAGGTAGCTTTGTAGAAACATGCCTTTGTGCTGAGTTACCCGACTCCACAAAGGTTGACAGAAGGACTTGCTACAGCTCTGAAAACCCACAAAGCGGATTCTAAGTAGGTCACTGGGTCACACCTTCTTTTATGTTCGCTGGGCAATCTGTATTGCCTCGTTTGCCACTACTGGAAACAGTGGTCCACACACACAATTACATTATAAGCTTCACTGAGTCACATATTTTGGTCTTATCTCCCAATAACATTTATTTTTAAAGTATCATCATTCCTACCCTGTGGCCTATATTTGGCAAGCTGAAAATGTACTTAATAGAAATAAATGAATTTAAAAATATTTACATATTATTCATAGTGACTAAAACAGGGCTGAGCACATAGCATATACGCTAAATAAAGTAATAATTGTACTGTGACTCATTAGGGTATTTCTATCAATTTAGTCATCAAGCTATTAGAATCTAAGTATTTTTATGCTGAATTGCTGAGTCATCTAACCCCATTCATGGGCTATATCCTGCTACTGGAATTATGCAACATTTCTATTCCCTTCAAAAACCAAACTAAAAATTCCTTAACAACATTCAAATGCTCTCCCAGTCTGGCCCTTTTTACTTTTCCAGCCATGTGTTTTATAAGTTTTACATATTTTCCAAACACAGCATGTATTTTCACAACTTTGTACTTTTGCTTACAATATTGCCCCTTTTTAGAAAGGCCATCTCCCATTTTTATCAATTGAGATAACTCCTATTTTCCTTCAAAATGCAGTTCAAAAATCAATTTCTCCATGTAGTATTTATTGACAACCCTAGTATGTTTATTCCACTCTATACTCCCATAGTTCTTGGAACATAAAGTAACGACAGCACATCATGTAATGTACTGTGGTCTGAATCTTTGTATGCTCGCTATCTAAGGCAGTAGCTGGCATGAGCTATGCATGAAGTCTTCTTTGGATGACTTCACTGTTCTCAATCCTTTAAAAAATATATCAAGCTGATAAAAAATGGCACACAGAAAATCCTAATATTCAGTAATCAGAATCATCTGGATGCTTTGGATAGGTAGCTATCCAATGCCATGAACTACTTACTGACTGACAACCAGGAACAAAACATACCAGACATCTTGACCAGATTAAGAACTCAAGAAAACCTGGAGGAGAAATGCTCTTAACTCCTCAAACTCTTCTGAGTTAGAGTAGAAGACCTCAACTGTGTTTTACTGCCAACCTAAAGAAAGCAACTTAAAAAATAGATTTTTATAGTATCTTTTTAAATAGTTGTTTTTCTTGATAATGATAATTCTCACTATTTGCACAAAACATAAAAAATACAATAATAACGTATAAGAAGAAAATGAAAAGAAAACATACAAACCCACATTTCCCAAAATAACCACTATGATGTATTTTTGCTAGTCCTTTTTCCTATTTTCATATTCTATGAAAAATTGGTGACAAAATTCAATGAAAGTGACAATGAAAGCATTCTTTCCACTTAATAACATATTTTGAGATTTTTCATGCCATTAAATATTATTTGAAAGCATAATTTTTATGACAATACTATCTGCTCACATTTATTCAGCTGTATTCCTCCTCTTGTTTATTCAGATGGTTTCTTTGTTCTTTTGCTTCTATAAGCAATGCTGTGATTCACATCCTAGAACATCATTTTCTCCATTATAAGCTTGCATGAAGTAGATAATGTTTTAAGGTTACAACTCTCACACCCAGAGATTGGGTGGCTATAAATTTATGAACTATGTTTATTGTCCAGATTAGTTAGGAAGAGCCTGGACCTAGGAATAAGGATGAGCCTGGTCACTGACCATTCCCTGACCTACCTGACAAACTCCTCAGGTGATAGGGTTGGATGAGTGTCTATGTGGGGTGGGAGGAGTCCCTGGTATGAGAGGAAGGGCTCTGGTCCCAGAAGAACATCACACAGTATCCTTAAAGAGAAAACGCCATCTGGTTGCATAGGAACTTTAACCTTCTTCAGGATGGGTCAGGCCTTAGCAGCAAGGACCACTGACTGTTCAGACTCAGAAGAAAGAAGAAGGCTGGGGCCAAACCAGAATGGTGTTGGATAAGAAACAGGAAACGCCCTCAAAGGCAGCAGAAGTAGCTCTGGACTCCATATCCAAAAGGAATGCCAACTCGAGCCTAAGCACGCATGGAGTTCATATCCCAAAGGGCAGATCCAAGGGCAATCTGAGCAATTCAATGCAATTAACAGGGTGCCTCTGGCTTTGAATTCTCCTATGTGCCTTGGTTCTCTTGCTAGCTCTTTGATCTTGGGCAAATATGTAATGTCTCAACCTCCTTATCTTAAGATAGTAAGTAACAATATCTGCCTTGAGTTATAGCTATTAAGGCCCACATATAAGACATAGTGCTTAGTCTGCAAATAGCAAGAAGAAGAGGAAGAGCAGGGAAAAGTAGAAAGGAGAGTGTAACAGTACATCGGGTTCACTGGGAAACAAACTCTGAGACAGAGATGTGTTCGCAGGAGGTTTCTTGGGGAGTGATCTCAGGATCAATACCTCTGAGATGGTGAGGGAAGCAGAAGGAGGACAAGGGAGAAGATGAACTGCCGTGAAGTGGTAACAGAGCCCTTGGCCAATCCCTAGGGGACTCTGAAGCTGAGATGGTCCTTCCAAGTTGTCTTAAATCACTGTAAAGAAGCCAAGCCCTGCTTCCAAGCAATGACCTGTCACTGGATGCAGGCTGGCCCCACGGAGATGTGACCTTGACTGAAGCAGCTCCCTTTAGCCAACACTCCTAAAGTCTGGGGAATGAGTGTGTCGGTCCAAAGAAGGGATCTCGATGGCAATCACAGCACCCTCTACAAGGAGAACATCTGTCATTCATCGAATGCTTCCGCTGTGTTACAGACACATCATCACAGTAAAATCAAATACTTTCAGTATTTGCTCTGTTCCAGGCACAGTTCCAAGTTAGATACGAACTCATTTACTCCTTAAAACAGCCCTATAGGAAGTTTTATTCATGAGAACACGAAGAATCATTAAAAGACTGACCTAATATCACCCAGCAGCTCGTGTCAGAGGCAGGATTTGAACCCAGAGCCTGTGCTCTTAACCTCAGGGATAATAAAAGATTCTCCCTACTCTGGAGGAAAGCACTGTTTCCTTGAATGTGAGATGATTCTTGTCAAAGGCAGTGACTGGTTTTCTATTGCTGCCCTAACAAATGTCCACAGATTTATTAGCAGGTTACAAAACACCCACCTATCGGCTCATAATTTTGTTGGTCAAAAGTCTGGTGCAGACCAGCTCTGTTAGGTCTTCTGCTCAGAGTCTCAAGCTGAAATCAAAGTGAGAGAAAGATTGCCATTCTGGAGGCTCTGGGGTCCACCTACTTTCAAGCTCATTCAGGTTGTTGGTCAAACTCAGTTCCTCATGGCTTTAAGACTGAGGTCCTATTTCCTAGCTGGCTGTCATCTAGACAAGTCTTTGCCCCTAGAGGCTACCCTGTTCCTCCTCATGCTTTTCAATTGTCCCTCTTCTAGTAACAATAGGTCAGAGTTCCTCTCTTGCTCCAATTGTTCCTTGACTTCTCCTTCCGTCACACCTTTCTTACTGAAGCCCTTTCTCTGCTTTCAAGGGCTCCTGGTGATTAGATTAGACTCACTCAATGATCTGAGATAATCTCCCTATTTTAAAGTCCATAAACTTAATTACAACTGCAAAGTCCTTTTTGTCATGTAGAATAGCATATTTATTTGCAGGATCTAAGGATGAGGGCATAGTCTTTGGGGGCCCATTCTGTCTTCCACAGACAAGTTAGGGCAACAGGTACTCCAGGTCTGTCATCAAAATGACCGTTCATCATGTCTGGCACCTTCGTATCACGCAGACCTACCCCTTACATGTGAAACTGACACCCAATAATGATGAGGATGGGGTGCCGCAATTCAACTATTGCTATTATTTCGAATTTTTCTTCCTTAATATTTGCTTCTCGCTTCATTCTTAAAGTAGCCTGGACATTGGCCTTCTTGTTCTTATCTCCCCCCTTCTAATTCTGTCCTTATCTTTTAGGCTTAATAAAAGAATCAGTCTTCCCTGGTTTTCGCCCATGTCGCCTGCTGTTAACAAGGCTCCTTCTGTTGTTGGCCAGTCCAGGAAACCTTGACCAGGTGTCTTATCCCTCCTTGTTCTTCTCTCCTAGACCTTCACTGCCCAGCCTGTCTCTCTGGCTCCATCTTATCTGCTCTTAACTCCCTTGGAGGTCAGGGATAGTGTCTTACTCATATCTGCAACCACAGCTTCTAGAAAGGCTGCTGGCATAGAGTAAGCAATCAATACAAGCCTGCAGAACTTCGAATGGAAGGCAAATGGACAGATGGATGAATTAAATGAACAAAAGAATTCAATTAGTTATGGGATAAAAAGCATTGCCTCTTCTTAAGTGTGATGATTCATGAGTTAGGCCAGTAGGGTGAAATCCAAATGTATTTTCTTTCATAGTTTATTTATTAGACAAATATTTACTGAGTGCCTACTATAAATTATATTCTGTAATAGGTTCTGTTGGTGATGAATAAGACATATTCCTTGATCCCTGAGAAGTTTACTTTCCATCAGGGAGTGTAGCAATGTACACATTTGTTTCCATTTCTCTCCCTCATGTCTTCTGACCCAAATCTCCTTCATCTCTGTTTCCTCCATTCTGCCTTTTCTTCTTCCTAAATCACTCCCAACCCTGTGACCTGCACCATCAATTCTGTAAGGAAAGGAATTTCTCATCCTAGGTTAATCTTTGACACTAAGTATTAGGAAGGGTTTGGGAGCTGGTTAAGTGTCTTTAATGTGTGTGTGTGTGTGTGTGTGTGTGTGTGTGTGGTTGTGTGTGTGTGTGTGTGTGTGTGTGTGTGTGTAGGAAAAAAGAATAAAATACATAGAAAAAGAAAAAGAATAAAACATTTAAAAATAATTTTGTTATTTTAATTTTTTCATGGTCACTGTTGGGGTCATTTGCATCTAACTTCCATTCTTTCTGGCATAGGTAGCCCAATGTTGGTGCTGGTTCCATCATCAGAACCAAACGAGAGAAGTGCCAGGGCCACGGCCAAACCAGGTGACTGCGAGCTTTGGGGTCAAAGCGCCTGGGATTTGTGTGCTCTCTATTCTTTTTATTGACTTAAAACTCACATGACATGAAATTCTGTTTTCATGTGAACAATTCAGTGACATTTAGTATATTCATAATGTTATGCAACCACCACCTCTGTCTAGTTTCAAAACATTTCATCACTCTGAAAGGAAACCCCCATTAACCAATTACATCTCACTGGCCCTCCCCAAAGCCCCTGGAAACCACCAATCTGCTTTCCATCTCTGTGGATCTTCTGGTTCAGGATATTTCATATAAGTGGAATCATATAATATTTGACCTTTTGTTTCTGGCTCCTTCCACTTAGTACAATGTGTCTGAGGGTCATTCATACACATTGAATGTATGAATGAATCAGTACTTCATTCCTTCTTATAGCTGAATAATACTCACTTGTGTGTGTGTGTGTGTGTGTGTGTGTGTGTGTGTATATATACTATAATTTGTTCATCCATTCATCCACTGATAAATGTTTGGGCTTATTCTTCAGAATTGTCTTTTTTTCATGCCAAAATGGGACTTGCCATCCCTAGAAATCCCATAGTTCTCATACACTCTAGACTAAGTCCTTTTATTTTGCAGAAACACTTTCTGGTTTCTTACGAGGTGTCAGAAGTTCTGAGTTCCAGCCTCTGCCCACACAGCATATTAACTGGATCATTTGGAAGAGGCTATTTTACCTGGCAGAGCCTCAGTTTCCTCATTTTTTAATACATGGGTACTAATCATACTTCACAGGGTAAATGTGGGACTCACACAGGCTGTGAATTGTAAATACTTGGTTGTGCTATTGTTCTTGTTGACCAGAATGACTGGGTCTCTTTTGATTATGTTTCCCTAATATAGTACATGGCTAACAACAGACCTGTGATGAACACATGAATGACTATGATTATTACTGTTTCACTGTGGGATGACATCGAGATAGAGGAGATATTCCAGTTCTTCTTTAAACAGTGGAATTTAATAGAGTTAAGAATGTAAAGCTAGAAATGACATAAATCTGGTTCCGCAAGAGGACTCCTCCTTCTCTGGTATTGTACAACCCTTACAAAATGAAGTAGCACGCTCAAAGGGAGACCCACTGTCCACCAGTCACATCTTGCTGGCATAGTCCTGGCCACGGTACTAGTTATCAAGGTGGGAAGGTAGAGTTTTTAAGGTCTCAGTCCAGGGGCCATGCAAGCCCTGGCTCACGTGAGAAACAGAGGTATGGTTCTTTCCATGAAGGGGGTGCACCCTGTCCCCATCCCCACCTCAGAAGGAGGTCTTGACCCCAACTACCTACATCTGATCCAAACCCTCAATGTCCATGATAATTTAGCTTGAGGCTTACCACTCTGGGGGTTCTATTCTATTCTATTCTATTCTATTCTATTCTATTCTATTCTAGTCTAATCTATTCTATTTTATTTATTTTATTTTAATTTTATTTTTTTTATTTTTATTTTATTTATTTATTCATTCATTTATTTATTTATTTTTCTAATGCTTTGGAACATAGCCATGTTCTTCTTATTATTGAACACATTTTACCTATAATTTCTAGGCAACTGGATCAGAGAGGAGTTTCAGAACATGCTCACATCTTCAAATTGTCCTAGAAGGATCTTCATGTCTCTTTCTACCATTCCATTAACTAGGCTCATCCGGTTCACACCACACTTCCTCCATTTATAAGCAAATAAATAACCAACCAGAGAGGGCTTGCTATGTTTGGTCTCTATAACAACCTATTTGGTAGATGGTATCATTATCCCCATCTTACAGAAGAGGCACTAATTCGATATGCTCAGGATGCCCATGTGAAATTGAATTCTTGTTTTGCTCTGACTCTCGCTACCATTAAATCTGACACTATATACATTACATGGGTGTGAGGAAGACAGCACACGCATGCGCACGGGCACACACAGACACATGTATACAAATACACACAACGTCGATACATTATTTGGTCCATACCGCTAATCAAGTGTTGAAAGGATCTCTGCTTAGAGCTTGTCAACAACATCATTTCCTTTTCAGCTATTTATACAGCAGCAGAATTGTTCACTGGTCTTTCCCACTACGGTCGATGTGCAAAATCAAGGTCTTTTTCAGTGGGCCCAGTGTATTAACAGACTGCAATAATGAGTGCCCTTTGCCCCTTCCCACCCACTTTTCCAGAAGCCAAGGGATGTAGAGACATGGAGCACTGGCTCTGACAGTAATGGGCTGTCTGTCATTGAGTTCTCAGTTTGTTTTAAGTACCCGGGTTAGATTGCCTGTGAAAATGGTTTGATTTTATGTTCTTTGCAAAGCTGCGTCAAGCCCCATTTGAAATAACAAGGGCCTTCCTTTCTCTTGCTTCTGCTCAAAGTGGGGACGAGTGCAGTGGGGAGGAGAAGGGAGAGTGAGCTTCCAAGGGAACTTGCAGGGGAAGGATTGTAAGCCATGGCGTGCAGAAGGGAATGAGCAGATGGGGGAGGCAGTGTTGGGAAACTGCCTTCAGGCAACCTGCAACCTTGGCAGATGACAGGTGGAGTATTCATCTGGCACCTCCCAAACTTCTCCTCCAATCAGCAGCTGTTGTTTGAAGCCCCGTCAGGCGGGCATTTGATGAGAACGGGTCCACTTCCATGTACAATGATATTGCCCTCATAAGGAAACAGTAGGAGAGGTCAGAGGTCAGACATATTAACCAGGGCATATGGAGAAGTTCGTACTGCCGTGTCTTGGCTGTTTCTTACAGGCAGAGCTCAGAGCCGTGATGTCCAGTTGAGTAGACACTATCCACATGTAGGTACTGAGCACGTGAAATGTAGCTGAATTGAGGTGCGCTTGATGTAAATATAAAAAATACACCATATTTCAAGGGCTTAATGTGATAAGAACGTAAAATATCTCGTGAATGATATTTTATGTTGATTCCAAGTTGAAAGAATAATATTTTGGCTATACTGGGTTACATAACATATATTATTAAAATTAATTTCACCTGTTTGTGTTTTACTTGGGTAGCTGCTAGAAAATGTGAAATTAGGTGTATGGTTCACATTATATTTCTATTGGACAGTGATGGTCTAACGACTTTCCAAAATCCAGTATCTCTTCTTAGGCTGCAGCACAGATGCAACTGGCTGAAGATTATGCATTTCACTGACTAAAACTTCCATGCTTGTCTCACTCCCTGGAGGAAGCATATCAGTATGTAAGAGAGTGAGAGGTATATTATCATAGGAATTACAGTGAAACAATCTAATGCTTCAGAAAAGTGAATCATTTGACACTATGTATTTTTGTTGTTCAATTAAGAGCCAATTCTTAAAGTGATGCAGGTATTAGTGAGGCCTCTCCTTAGCCACTGAGATTTAAGTTAATGTTGCCTTGATGACTTCCTGTCCCGTGGTCCATGGAAGTCCCTGATCATTGCTGTGTAGGTGGTACAGGTAGGAGCTTTGTGCTTCAGGCCCCTTGTGTCTCTGGGGTCCTGGTTTCCTCATCATCTCACCATGCACCGGCATAGGGACTGGCCCCATCTGGCGTTTCCTCCACAGTGAACCCATACACCAGGCATCATGACATTAGAAGACAGTGAAGATGGGAACAGAAAGGCTTCCTCGGGAGAAGTCTCATCGAGCTGTGCAGAGCCTTCTAGCACTTGGCTGGTGTACTGGTCATTATTCACTGGGCTACTCTGTAATCACCCAAAGCCTCAGAAGCCTATAAGAACAAGGGCTTATTTCTCAATAGTGCTGCAAGGCTCTGATACAGGCTGCAAGTAGGCTGGGGCTCTGCTCCACAGGCTTCTTTCATTCTCGGACCCTAAGTGGGGCAGGCCATTTCTATTATCCTTAGGTAGGCTGGACGACATCAAGGCTTTCTGCTTGTGTATGGCATGTTAATCTCTTCTGCTCACAATCGACTGGACAAAGCTGACGTCACTGGGGTAGAGAAATGGCCTTCTCTCCAGGGAGGGACTGGGAGCCACAAAGCAGCAGACTAGAGTCACTTTTGCTTACAGTCCGGTAGCCAGAAGTCACTGATGGCTCCAGAGCAACCGCAGTGGAGGGTATGAGACACAGGGAAGTGCGTGGCGAGTGATGAGAACTGTCTCCGCCGTGGTCTCCACTCTGTTCTCTCCGTGGTGGCTTCCCGTAGCTGCGCCCTTTTGACAAAGACTGATTCCGGTGGTCTTTCCAGGACATGAGCAGAGCGCTCCAATGGTATACAGGTGGCTGACATTTTTGGCCTGTGGCTCAAAAATGACACCAACAAACCTTAAGCATTGCTTAGGAAGCAGGTTGGATTCCTGGGATTTCTACCACATGTTCTTCACTCTCAGGGGTGTTTGCCACGCCTCATAAATGTATCCCAGAAGCAGCTGGCACTGTTGCTTTAGAGATTATCCAGTTTCATCTCTCACCCAATGAAGAAGCCACAATGGATGGTCGATGGGGCCAGGTTGTACACATACGGAGGTGGCCACGGGAAGACTAGCTAGTGAGAGGGCCTGGAGTGTAATACCTGCTCTGGTACTTAACCCCTGAAAAATCCAGGGGAAGCCCCTCCCCACCACTAGGCCTCAGTTTCCTCCCCTGTAATATGGAGACAGTACTCTTTGCCAGGCCTACCTCATCAGGGGGTTGCGAGGAATATATGAGCTATTAAACCCCTATAAGTATAAGGTCATAGCACAGGATAGGCTGGAATGAGAAGGACTATACTTCTGTGCTATGACAAGAGGTCTCAAGTACCTAGAAAATACCCAGCCATATATTAGAAACTGTGATGAGATACTGATTTGCAAGGTACCCACCCCGCACTTGTAAAGTCTGAGAAATAATAGGGAGACAGCAGACCATTGTAACTGAATGACCACTAGGTATGACCAAGCTACAGAGGGAAAGCATTTTGCGAACATCAGTTTTAGGGATATTAAGTTAGAAGAATCATAGTTGACAGAGTCTAGATTCTTAGAGATGAGGAAATGAGGAGGGGGAGGGGAAGAGAAGGGAGAATATCCTACAGCTCATTACTGGTAGTGTATAAACCACCTCTTAAACTCTGTGATTCTCTAAAATATGTTGGGCATAAACTGGCATATTCTGAATGCTTTAATCAGTCAGGATATTTAACACTAGCTGCTGAAACGACAAACCCCCAAATAAATCTCAGTGGTTCAATGCAACAGAAGCCTAGTTCCCATTTTTCACAGTCCCATAAATGTCAAATGGATTAAGTGGGGAGCATGTGACCCTGTTTACTGGAGAATCCAGCTTCCTTGCTCCACCATCTCAGAATTCTTTCCTTTCAGTCACGTGGACATGGTAGAAAGAGTGTTTATGATACCTAAAGAAAAGGACCATCTCTCCCTTCCTTCCTCCCTCCTTCCTTTCCCACTTCCATCCTCCCTCACACCACCCCTTGTTTCTAGCAAATAGTTACTAAGTGTCCCGGCAGAAATAACGGCATGCTGGTGCATGATGAGAAGGAAGGAGAATAACGTCAGTGAGAGCCGACAGTGAGCCCAGTCCAGCACAGCTGTCTTCTTGGGGTGCTGGTACTGAAGTGAGAGATGGCAAAAAACCAGCTTGTTTCCAACCCACCTCCACAGATGGCCAGTAAGAAGAGTAGTGGAAGAAACCCCAGGTTTCAGCTGATTTTATAGATCGGGCCACGCAACGATAGAACAAAAATGAACACTTTTTATGAGATGTTGTGAGTCAAAGAAATAAAGCACTCACTGATGGAGCTGATGAGGCCAGAACCAGGCCTCCTGGCACACTGTGGAGGTCCTCAGCAGCCTCCCCCTGCCAACATCCTTCCTGTGACCTCTCCCCCCAGTTGGAGAGAGTAGCCACAGCATTTTTCACATCTGCTGCCTTCAGTGTCACCTTCCCAGGGCTGACACTGAGTTCCCCACATGGCAATCTCACTTGGGCAACCCCGAATGTGGCTGTTGATTATACGCTCATAAGAATGGCTTTATGAGCCCGTAATGGCTGCAATGAAGGCTTGAAATGTATGACATTCCAACTCCAAGCGCGGTCAGAGCTAAAGGAAACTGTGTGGGCAGAACTGGGGAAAACACGAGAGAGCACAGAGGTCACAATCCCCGGGAGGCACTTGCCGCCTCTGCCGTCGACATTGGTGCCCTCGTTCTTCTTCCCTCCCTTTCTATCCCTGACTCTCTTTCTTTGCTTTTTCTCATTTCCCCCATTGGAGGATGAATGCTAATATTGACTGAATAGCTACCATGTGCTAGGTACACGTTTATGGTCATCACAACATTCCTATGAGGTAGGTACTGTTGTCCCCATTTGAATGATGAGGACACTAAGGCTCAGAAAGCTGGAGGCATTTGCCTGAGGTCACGCAGCCAGTAAGCCACAAAACTGGGACTCAAAGTCCAGGCGGTCTGGATCCAGTACCAGTGATAACTCTAACACTTAATTCTATCTTTCTATTTCCCATTTTGCTAAAGCCATCTCTGACTGCTAATTTTAATACCCTCACCCCAACTTAGTCCAAGAAGTTTTGAGCTTCATGCTTCACAGGAAGGAAAAGTACAGGATCAGGAAGGAGGCAACTTTGTTTTACCTTCAGTAATAGATATATTGTCTTGCCTCTGCCCATTTTTTAAATTAGTTGACTGCCAACCTCCACAGTCAGGATTTTATCCACTGTGCAGAGCAATCTGTGAGATGCAAGAGCAGAAGCAGGGGGCTCCCGTATCTTGGATGTCCACCCCCACCTAACTGGCTTGCTCATCCTTTGTCCTGTAAGTTGCATTCTTGCTGGTTCGACCTTTTATCTTTTGTCCCAAAGCCTGGATTCTCAGTGACACTTCCTCTAATATATCCTCATCTACTTCATCTCTAAGACTCAATTTAAGTGCCATCTTCTGCCTGAAGTCTTCCCTGATCCTGCTTTGCCAGACATGACATCTCTCCCTATACCTGTTTTTTTTGCCCAATTTGCCCTTTGCAACCCTTGTATTATAATGATGATGCATGCTTCCCATCTCTCCTAGAAGATGTTGAAGGAGAAAGCAGCATTGTGGTATTTACACAGACTTTGGAGGCAGAGAGACCTGGGTTCATATGCTGGCTCGGCAACTTACTAGCTCTATGACCTTAGGTAAGCTATGTCAACACTTCAACTCTCAGCCTCTCTATCTCTAAGATGGAGGTATTAACACCTACATCATAGGTATTGTGGATGCTAAAAAAAGATAAAGGATAGAAAAATTTTAGCACAGTGTCTGGCACGCAAGAGGCAGCTAAAGAACAGGTACTATTATCTTTGTTATTAAAAAAACATGAATTTGAATTGCAGTTCTACATCTCACTATTTGACTTTAGATATCTCCTTAAGCTTCAGCTGCTTTATCTTCAGAATGGACATAATAATACTTCCCTGATAGGGTTTGAAAATAAAAGATATTATATGTAAAATACACAGCACTGTAAAATAGGATATAAAGTAGGTATTCATTAAATGTTTATTGAATCAATTAATAAATTAATAAATGGGAGTAATAGTGGTCAGGGCCAGGGATACACAACAGATGGAATCAGAGTTAATATTGGCTTATTCAAAGGCTACATGACCACTTAATATTACAGAATAATGATAAGAGCCATTTACTGAGTACCTCCTATATGCAAGTACTTTAAATTGTATCTGATAACCTTATGAGACTATAATTATTACTCTCAACAAAGCTCTGTCTGATTCAGAATTCAAGCTCCTAACCACTACATGATATTGTCACTCATCAGATAGGGGAATTTAGGTTTTTTTTTTTTGAGAGTCAAAACACTCTTAGTCCAAGTAATAGAAAGGCAGTTCAAAATAGCCTATGGCAAAGGAGAACTTATGGTTCCCATAGCTGGGAAGAGTATAGGATCTCTCTGAGAACTGAAAGAACTCCTAGAACCCTATGTTTTTCAAGAGCCCCAACTCTAGCCACCCAATTTCCACCTGTTAAAATGTGCATATTAAGTGCCATACTGGTGCCATTTCTCTTTATAATTCTCCTTTTCTTCTCATGAAACACTAATTGCTCCATTCTCAGATTCCTGTGAATATTTTGTTCATATGAAAGTATTTGCCACATGTTGCCTTATAGTGAGCTGGTACTTATGTTGGTATTCACATATAGACCCATTCAGCATCTTCGACATATTTGGTGCTTAAAAATATTTTAAAATAGATTGATGTGTGGATTAAGAGATAGATTGATAGGTACATGGATAAAAGGGTAGAGGTAAGGAAAAAGTATAGATGAATGAATAGGTTGACAAATGGGAGAATAAACAGGTGGATGGGGAAAATGGATTTTTGGAAAATATATTGATAGAATTGTGGTTAGATGAATGGATGAAGGTTGGATAGATGTAAATAAAGGGTGGAGGGGACTAATTGTATGGGTGATAGATTGATGGTTGGCTGGTTTACTAATCTGATGGATACACATGTGAATGGACAGATGGACGATAAGGTGGGTAGGTAAAGGACTCAACCTATGCTTTTAAAGGATACATTTCCCTTCAGGTATGTACAGAATTTTAGTTCCCTCTCGTATAAATAAATAGACAACTAGAACAATTTTCCTTAGTTTTATTTCTTCCATGGTAATTCTCTTAGAAGATATTGGGACAAAGTTGATACCTTCTTTAGATGGAATCTGAGGAAATGCAAGTAAAATGTTTACCTGTTGTGGTTTTTACATTACACATCATAATGGGTCTGAGTATCATACTGAAAAGGAAAAGGAAAAGCAGATGGTATATAAATAGGTACTGGTCCATTAATCTTGACTCGCCTGCCTCTTGTATTCTGAGAGTAATGACACCCACACTGACTGGGGAGGGGAGAAAGAGGTTGGAGGTGAATGCAGCAGGAAGACAGACTAGTTAATTACTTATTATCACCCGTTGGACAAAAGGACACTCCCAAGAAACAAATTCTGCCTGCTCCCTTTAACCCGCTTCCTGCTGCACTCCTGCCACCAGGCTCAGTGGCTTTCTCTGCTTTGGAATGGACAGGAACAAAGCTGTATTCTAGAGCTGTCATGAAGAAAAGTCGTATACACTCTTAGAACTAAATGTAGCATGCATTTTAGTTTGGCTGAATTGAAACAGAGTAAAACCTCCGTTACTGTGGTAGTAGATGTAATATGGCTCAGAAGCCATACAATAGAATGGTTAAGGGTCTTTAGAGGCAGGCAGATTTGGGTTTGTGTCTAAATTCTTTCTCTTACTGAGTAAGCAACTTTTGTTTCTGGCAACATGGTAAATCAGATGCCTCCTCCTAGCACCTGCCAATCCTCCTGCTGAAAACAAGTGTCAATGCTAAATAAAACAAAAAATAAATCTTTTTGAATGCTTCTATGAGCCTGCAAGAAGTTAAGTGATATCATGGCAGAGACCTAGAGATGGTAAGCATACCACTGAAGTAGCCTTATGTCCTGAGGGCATTTTCTGACCTTTGCGAAACTTAAGTTTTTGCAGCCTTCCAGGACTTAGAGGCAGAAGACAAAATCAAGTCACCCAAGTAGATGTCTAGCATAGCATCTCCTCAAATAAAGCTAGAATCTAGTGTACAGGGAGAATTAGAAATATACATTCTGGAGCACTGCAAATAAATTTGCAATAATAAAAGTTTGCCTAAGGAAACTTGGCAATTAATGAAGAGGAAAAATGTTCCACGAGAAGTTACAAATACAAACCAGCCATCATACAGGTTGCAGTCAAAATTCACTTTATCTGTTAAATGTCTAGCTAAAGAATTTAATTTAAAATGGTCCTAGTCTGGTAGATACTGTCCCCAGGCAGTTGGGATAAATTATTGGTAAATCTTCTCTCTGGAATAACCCATCTCAAATTATTTCAAGGCTAAAGGTTTCAAGGAAAATATGCATATCTCAGTAAAGTATAACATTAACTTTATATAGCTTTTTGTAGGCTAGCTCCCTCAGCCCTATAGTTGTCGTCTTTCAAAATGGCAAACTCTCATTTAAGTCCTGAATAACATAGCTTACTTTGAAAGAAGAAAATAGAATGGAAGATAACAATAAAAATGAGAATGAAATTAAAGAGAAGAAGATGCCAACGTCAGAACGAAATATAATTTACATGACCGTTACTGTATTTCTGGGCATACAGACTGTGATCAATTTCAACTAATATAAATAATGCTGAAAAGAATACCCTTACACTCAAATATTGACTATATTCTCTTTATTTACTTGGAATAATTTCCAATAAGTACAATTACCGAATTGAAGTGAATGAACATTTTTAAGTCTCTTAATTTCCAAAGGGATAATTTACACAAAAGACCCTTATGAACCTCAGTGAGGTGATATATAAGGAACTTAATAACATTTTTAATGAGAAGGTATGGAGAGATGATGAGTAAGAAAGGCACTGAATTTTAGTTGATTAATTCACCAAATATCTCTTAAGCTCATGCTGTTTATCAATCAAATCCTAGGTGCTAGGGATGCGACCATAAGAAGTCACAGTCTTTGCCCCCCAGAAACTATAGGGATGGATAAATGATTAGATATCCATGCTTGGAACTGTGCCAGTACATAGGAGATGCTCAATAAATATTTGTTGAATTAAATAAATAGGTAGTTACAGTGCAATGACACTATGATAAGGCTGTAGGAGGGGTTCTTCAGGTGAGCCTTAGCAGAGACAGGATGTGGTTTGCTAGAGAACTCAGTTAACCAGCTTCAGGGGGAAAAGGTAGCGCCCTGGAACAAGATGTGAAAGGTGAAATTCTGCCTCCTCCTGGGAGCCCTCTCATAGAGACTTGAGAAGGGAATGCCAGCAGGCTTGGGGAGGCGGTGGAGAATGGACGCACACGGCACCTTGGGTTTGAGGCTCACTGGAAAACCCCAGGATGCAAGCCGACGTTCTGAGTTGCTAAACACCTCTCGTCGCGGGAACTTGGAACTTGCTGTTTTCCACATCTGGACCACTTTTCTCCATGACAGCCTTATGGCTCACTCCCTCAGTGCACGGGGATCAAATCTCACTTCCTCAGAGAATTTTCACGACCTTCTTGGTACTCTGGCTATATTCCTCTTAGCTAGCCTTACTCATCTCCATGTTATCAGCAGTTGACTGCTATTCTTATCTGTTAGTTGTCAACCCCCCCCTGCACTAAAAGGTGAAAGAGAAGGGTCTTTGTCTCTTTTGGTCACGATTGGAACCCCAGTGTTCAGAACAGGTATGCGGTATGTGGCAGAAGCTCTGCATCACACCTGCAGTTAACAATTTTCCTGTTAAGTGTCACTGCCACGAAGAAAGGGGAAGGTGCTCAAGGAGTTTTGGAGATAGCGAGTGTCCTCATTTCCTTGGCTGTGGTGACGGGTTTCACGGTGTATGCACATGTCCAAACTTATCAAGCTGCCGAATGGTAAGTGTGTGTGGTGTTTTGTATATCAGTTATACCTCCATAAAGCTGTTAAAAATTCGATAATACTTGTTGAGTGAATAAATGGATAAGTAAATAAAGGTTATTTTGCCTGAGACACCATTTTCTTTAGCTAGTTCTTGTAATAATTGCCATTCGCTGAATGCTTATGATTTTCAGGCTCTTTGTTGACTTTTCTTTGTACGTTATTTCACTTAATCACCCAAGAAACTTATGCAATGAGCCCTACTTATCTCTCATTTTATAGACACAGGCATTTTACAAGACAGAGAGGTTATGAAATGTTCTTGGCATAGTGGCTTTTACTTGTTGTTGTTACTTTATTTAACATTAGGAGGTTCAGTGTGTCAATCTTAATTATATCATGTAACAGCTAACACAGCAGGGTGAGGTCGTGGAGGAAACGTGAGATTTGGAGTCAGGTCACCTGAATTCTAGCTTAAGCTCTGCCTCTGTCAAATGACGGGACTTTGATGGGGCCTCACTTTCTCCATCCGTAAAATGGAAGCTCCTCCCTCTCTCCCCTGCTTCACAGGGTCACTGTGAGCATAATGCAAATTAACAAATGTCAAGGTTCTTAGCAAGCTATAATTGCTATACAAATACGGCTTGACTTTTACAGTTAAACCCTCAGGGGAACAAAGCCGGAAAGACCTGAAGTTTCTAAGCTTCCAAGTTTATCTTCCTTTGCATATTTCATTTGCCTGGCTTCGGTGGACAGGATCATTAATATTAATGTTCAGGCTTCATAAATTATGCACCTGAAACAAGAAATTTTTCTTCCACCTTTCCAATCTTATACTTTGTCTCCGAAGTCCACTGAGCTTCGCTCACTGACAAAGACCTCACAGAAAATAAAGACGAGACGTGTCCTTGGGATGCTAGAACATGGGACCATTCTGACACCAGGCATCACTCACTGCCAGGCTTATGCTTGTGCCAGCATGCACTTAAATTTCCAAATGTTGATCTCAGAATTCATAAAACTCTCACTGTGACATCTACTGACTATTGACTCAGTACCTAACACTGGAAACACCTGTAGTAAAAGCCCAGCTATATACTCAGTCAATGGCTTATCCACAAGGTATTGGACCCTGAAGAGGCAGGTTGAAGATGTAACTCAAAAGAATAGAGGGAAGAGCATATATATATATATATATATATATATATATATATATATATATATATATATATATATATATATATTTCTGTTACTATAACATTTCCACAACAATCAACAGGGTGCCAAGAAAGGTAGAGGAAAGATGTCTGTGGTAGGTAGAATAACGCCCCCATCCCAAGGATATCCACACCCTAATACCTGTGAACGTTACTATATACAGCGAAGAATTAAGGTTACAAATACAATTAAGATTGCTGATCAGCTCACTCTAAGATGGGTCACTTATCCTGGATTTTTCAGGTGGACCTCATGTAACACAGAGTTCTTTAATGGAGAAGAGAAAGGCAGAAGAAAGGACACTGAGCAATGCAATGTGAGAAAAACAACTTGCCATTGTTGGCTTTGAAGGTGGAAGTAGGGCAAGAAGAGCTAAAGGATGCGGGCAGCCTTTAGAAGCTGGAAAAGGCAAGTAGGTAATCTTTCTCCTAGAGCCTCCAGAAACAAATTCAGCCCTGCCCACACCTTGATTTTTAGTCCAGTGAGACTCATCAGAACTGTAATGCAATAAATCTGTGCTGTTTTAAACCACTAAGTTTGCGGTTATTTGTTACAAAAACAGTAGAAAAATGACACATTGCCAACACTAATATCACCTAGAAGTTTCTGATCAGAGATTCTGGCTCATTGCCCTGAAAGCTAGAATACTGAGATGCTGAGTTAATCCGGAAGTTACAAAGGTCAAAGGCAGTTATCCTCCCACAAAAACCCGTGGGACTGGAAGATCTGCTTCTGCTCTGAGTCTCCACTTACTCACCTCTGAGAGAGCTGGGAACTGGTCTCTAGGATTCTCCTAGATCAATAACCAAAGTCTCTAGGATGTTTTGCTCTGTGGCTGGTGACAACTTTCCTGATAGAAACAGACTCACTTGTGTAGCTGTAGAAGACAGGTACAAATGCCAACATCCTTTTTAGGCACAATTCCCAAGCACATGAGAAATTTCATTATGTTGTAGTATTAGGTATTCACTTGCTGCATAAAAATTGTTCCCATTTTGCAGTTTAGGACAAGAAACATTGATTATCCCGCAGTTCCTGTGCCTGAGCACTCTGGGCACATCGTAGCTGGGAGCCACTGCCCCAGGGCCTCTCACAAGGCCATGGCCAAGGTGTCAGCCAGGACCACAGTCAAAACCTGACCGGGGCAAGTTCTGTTTTCACGCTCACTCATGTGGCTGCTGGTGGACTTTGGGTCCTCACTGGCTACTGGCTGGAGACATGAGTTCTGTGCATGTGGCCTTTTCATAGCATGGCTCACAAAAGGGCTGCTGGCTTCCCTCAGAACGAGCAAGCCACAGTCTGTGTGGGCTCTAATATCTGAATGACTCTGACCTTATTTCTGGATTCTGTTCATTAGAAGAGAATGAATAAATCCAGCTCATACTCGGGGGTGGGGGGCGGCTGACACAGGACATGAATACCTAGAGGTGTGGCTCATTGTGGGCCATCTTAGAGGCCACAAACCTCAGATGCCCTCTGTGATGTGTAGATTAAGGAACTGGTGACGTGTTCACCAGTTATTACCAAGGATAATGAGTTTGAGTCTCAAGTGAGGGGGAAGGGAGAAATTGTATCTTACCATGGATGGTTTGGCCAAAAGCTGGGAGGTTGATTTAATGAGGCTAAAGTCATGTCTTCAAACCTCTTGTGGGCCTGCGGCCTTCAGCGTGGCCTGGGACTGCTGAGGGTGACGGATGGAAGCATTCTGGATGGACTCTTAGTACAAGCTGCCATCATTTCACACTCAGATGACTCCAATGGCTCCTTAATGGCCTGTTGCCTTTTAATCTTTCTCCTTTTCAACTCATTTTCTACAAACTAGCAAGAATATCTTTAAAATAAATTATGCTACTCCTCTGCTTAAGATGTTTCATTGGTTCTCATGTACTTTGGAGAAAGCCAGAAATTCTTATCAGCCTGCAAGACCAGCATGACCTGGCAGGTGCCTATCTTTCCAGCCTTATTTCACTTCCATTCCCTCTTCCTCACTGCTCTCTAACTTTCATACCCTTGAACCTATTGTTTCTCACCCCAGGACCTTTACACATGCTGTTGCTTCTGCCTCATACACGCTCCTTTGGACTCTACTTGCCTAATTTCTACTGAGTTTAAATGCCATAGCTTCAAGTGATATCATTTGTCATTAAACATGTTATTTTCTAATTTAAGGTCTCTCTCTCTCATCTAATTCTAAGTTTTAGAGGAGAAGAACCATGTCTCATATGCTCACCACTATACATCAGCATCGTTAAAAAAGTGCCTAGCATGTAAGAGTTCAATAAATAGTTATGGAGCGAATGAAGAAAACTCAAGAACAGACAGACCCTAACTTGGACCAGCCACGTCTCCTTCCTATAGTTTTAGGAGAACTGATACATAAACCAAGAAGAACAAGGCTGGGAACTTAAGAGTTGAACACTGATAAGCAATACTCAGTCACCTGTGGGTTCTAAATATAGCCCTGAATCGATCAGGCTCAAGGCCCACTATTTCCTCCCGCTGTTCAAATATGATCCCAATTATTTCAAGCAACCTAGCACACCACAGAAGAAAGACCCAGAGGTGGAAATAAACGTTTGCCCCATAATGGAAAAGCAGGCTTGCTTAGGTCGCCCACAGACCTCAAACTCTAGAACGACACCTATGGGCCACACTGTCTCTTTGAAGAAAAGAGAGCAGCCAAAAGGGAGAGGAAGAGAGGTGAGTCTGTACCATCACTGAACTGCAGAAGGAAGAAAGAGAAGGACATATGTACCAACCTCCTATTCCCCTAAAAGTGCTCCCATCCGAAACATGGTTCAATAAAGTAGCCTGGAATAAGGTAATCCTTCCAATACTTCTTCCTCAATGCAGAGGGAGGGGCATGCTGTGACGTTGATTCTGCTTCATCTTTGGGGAGCATCGAAGACAGGAAAGGACGGAGGACAGATTGGGGCCCTGGACTCTTTTCATGGAGAACAATTACAGTTAAGGGAATAACGCGGTTCCTATGCATATGGAAAACAGAGGAACTATCTTGGGCATTTTATTCTTTCCCCTTAGATAGCACTTTACAGTTTGACGAGTGACTTCACACTTATTATCTTATTTGATCCTCAGCAACACCGGCTGGGATAGGACCTTCATCCTATTTGAAAGATGGAACAATAGACTTAGGTCGATTTTAAGTATTTGAAAAATGTATATGAAACTACTTTGAAGTAACTTGTTTTAAAGCCTATGATTTTGGTTTAAATGATACTTCTCAAAAGCATTAGATAATCTAGCCTTTTTATTAATCTGTACAGGTATTTGTGAAAACACAGAGTTTGGTTGTTAAAGATCAGTTTTTTTCCTCAACTATTTCTCCTTTTCTACTTCCCCTTTTCCTTCCTCCCCTCCTCTTGCCTTTTCTTTCCTTGCTGAACAATTCAGTCACACATCTATTAGGTGGGACAGAAGAGGGTAAGCATCTGTACCTACAGAGTGAGGGGCCAAGCCCGGGGAGTGGGGGTGGGCCACATGTGAGGGCTCCTCTGAGCAGAGTAACCTGAGCCCAGCTAGGTGAGGATGGCACCCATGCCAAGGGGCAGCTCCGTGTGAAATGTCAGGGCCTGGGGCATGCGGGCAGGTTGTCCATGTCAGGGGAGAGTCATCCCAAGTATGGTAGGGTGGGCGTCCACAAAGAGGAGCAGCCTTCAGAGCCCCAGTGGGGTAAGAGGGTGTCACCTAGTCAGGTGGGAAGGGGCAGATGCCCATCTTGGGAAGTCAGAACCTGAGCAGGATGAAGAGGATGACTCCCAGGCAGGGCAATCTGTAGGAAGTGTCATGTGGGATGGGGCGGGATATTAGCTTATAGTGGAGAGTCAGAATTTGAACAAAGTGTGGGGGTGTGCCTGTCAGGGGGTGCCAAACTCCAGTAGGATACTCAAGTGTGTACCCATACGTAGGGGGACAGTCCAGTGCAGGGGTATTCAAGACCCAGCAAGGCGAGGAGGGTGTCCATGCCATGTGGTGGCCTGGCGTGGTGTGTTGGAATTCAAATGGAGTAGGGGGGCCACCTGCTCTGGGGGAGGCAGTGGAGATGGGAGATTAGTCACAAACAAGGTACTGATGGAATAAGTAAATAAAATAGAGATGGTGGGAACCATTTGGAGAAGGAAGATAAATATGGAAAGGCGGAAAATAAGAATGAAAAGTGTTAGATTACAGTTGGAATGAATTCATGGTTTTTAATTTAGAGAGACAGAAATCAATGTACATGTGGGACCATATATGATATATACCTTCCCTAGCCCTGTCCGCTGAGAATATCTGGGAGTAGTGACATGCCGATCGCAATAGACACAGCTAGAGCTTTGTGTCGTGGTTTCTTGATACTTTTCTCCACGAAGAGAAACCGGAACTCCTCAGGGAATAGCTAATTTCAGGGGTGGGGCAGGGAAAGTATGAGGCGAGACTGGAATATCTTGTACCAGAGAGAAGGAATGGGAACATATTAAAAGGGACACAAAACCCAGTTTTGAATGGAACCCTAACTCAAGTTGAGGACTTGAGTAACCAAATAAATAATGATAGTAACAGATCTTAACACACCAGATAAAATAGGAAACTATGAACCCATACTGATAAAATAACTTAGAAGTTTGTCGACAATGGCATATTTACAGAGTACCTAAAATAATAGTTACAAAATAAAGAGAAACAAGCTTACAGTTAGGAATCCTGGCAGACACTACCTTCATCAAGAGATCAAAGTAAACAAACAGAATCATCCAACCCCTGATAGGATGCAATGGGAAGGCACAGTGTCACTTTTGCAATATTTCTGGCGAGGATGTACAACTTAAATCTAATCTTAAGGAAATATAAAACCAAATTGAGAGACATTCTACACAATAAATGACCTGTATTCTTTAAGAGTGTCAAGGTCACGAAAGTCAAAGAAAGATTGAGAAATGATTGCAAGAAGCAAAAATCACATAAAACTAGGTGCAATGCATGATTTATGACTGAATCCTTTACCCGTAGGGGAAATTATGGGACAACTGGAGAAACGTGTATGGGCCTGTGGAGCGGATGGTGGTGACATATTGGTGCCAACCTCCTGATCTGAGGTTATGTAGGAGACTGTCACTGCTTGTGGGAAATACACAGCAAAGTATTCTGGGGCAATTGGACATCAGGTTACTTCCTCTCAAATGGCGTAGGAAAAAGTGTCTTTACTGTGTTCATAATTTTTTTTCTAAGTTTAGGGTTGTTTCAAAAAATTTTCAGAAAACAATTGAAGGGAGAATGCTTCCTTGGTTAACCAAAATGCGGAAAGTTTTTGCTTTGACTGCACTTAGTCTGACAACACTGCTGGGTCGCCCTTCCCCCTCTCCCCCCGTGCCCCCCCCC
>CM053503.1:7224200-7281643 GCA_028627145.1 Eidolon dupreanum
AAGAAGAGGTTCCTGGATAGTTATACTATCAAAAATGTAAGGACACTGGGCCGTATGTAGACGGATGATGTAGAAGTATCGTGAACAAAAAATTATAACTAATCCAATTCTGGTAATTATGGTCAATCGGGGAAAATCAATCATAATTTTTCTGACAATCACAAAATGGTCTGCTCGGAATCACTGGACTTACACTTTAGAATGAGAATGAATGCATTTTTTTCTATAACTTTGTATGTTAGAAACCGTGAAGATCATGTGGGGATGCTTCTAAAGTGATTTTCCTAAGAGTCCTTAAATTTTATTACTAACATGTATGTGTAGTAGATAATAAGTTAAGTAGCACAGCAAACAAATGATTGTATAAAATACAGAAAAAATAGCAAAATGACCCTTAATTCTGCTCCATCCAGTTATAACCTGTCAAAATTTTGGTGTATGTATATCTATGTATGTATAGATTATATAAATGTGTGCGTAGATATTTTATAGATTGTATTTTCTCACTGAACACTCTATTGTGAGTTGTTTCCCCTGTCATCAGATATTTCTGAAACCCCTGCATTAATAAGTAAATTTGAATGTCGGTTTTGTGGCAGACACTAGGTTTGGCTCTGAGGATCTGAAGGTGACAAAACACGAATGGCTCTTGTCCTCATGAAACTTACCATAGTAGGAGATAACCACATCATCACGTGGATGAATGTAAACTGACAGCTCATAAAAGCTACAAAGCCAAAACGCACAGTGCCAGTAGAGTGCATCTCGAGACAGTGAGACTGCGGTGTTTTTTGGGAGGCGTGGTGGGCAGAGGCGAGGGGAAGAATGTCATGGGCAGTGGAGAGGTCGGAAGACATGTCATGTCCTAACCTCAGTCCCTGTAAATACGCCTTTATTTGGAAACTGAGCCTTTGCAGATGCAATTAAGTTAAAGACCTCAAGATCAAATCATCCTGGATCTAGGGTGGGCCCTATATCCAAGGACTGGTGTCCTTATAAGAGAGGAAGAGAGGAGAGTTAAAACACAGACATAAAAAATAGGGCTATGTAAATACAGAAGCAGAGACTGGAGTTAGGAAACCCCAAGCCAAGGAACCAAGGGTTGCCAGCAGCCACCAAACGCTAGAAGAGAGGCATGAACAAATTCCCCTCTAGAGCCAACCTTACTGGTACCTTGATTTCGGACTTCTGGCCTCCAGAACTGACAGAGAGGAGAATTCTGTTGCTTTAAGCAACCCAGCCCGTAGTGGTTAGCCACGGTGTTCCAAGAAGATGGACGCGGGGGCTTTCTGGAGAAAGTTACTTGTGGGCAGGTGTCTGAAGGAGGGGAAGGAGCTCTGGTGGCGGCATTCCAGGCAGAGGAACTGGCTTGCTCCAGGACCGTGAGGTGGGAGGGAGATGCTGGATCTGAAGAACTTGAAGGAAGCCAATGTGGATGCAGAGCAGAGCGTGACGAGGCAAGAGCATGGGCCACCACAAATATAGCTCCTATCCTTGTAAGGATTGTGGTGCTTATCCAAAGAACCACAAGAAGCCATTAGAAAGTGTTATCAGGGTAGGGATGGATATACAAAGCCAGTCAGGAGGCAAATCCTAGGGAAGAGGTGAGGGCCAACGCTGACTGAGCAGGTGACTCCATTCCGAACAGGTTACATCTATTATCTCGTTTAATCCTCACAACCACCTTAAGTGGCAGGTACCCTTACTGCCCCATTTTATAGTTGAGGAAACTAAGACACAAAGAGATGAACTAACTTTCAGAGTTTCATGTTAACCATCAGTGGTAGAGCTGAGGTTTGAACGCATGGAGACTGGCCCCAGAGCTCACCTGGTTAAGCGTAAGCACAAGGGAGACGACTGGAAAGATGGAGGTGAATGGACAGAATCCGGAAAGACTGCTTTGAAGGGTGGATGGATATTCAGGTGGGAGGAATGCATATGAGAGGGCATTCCATGAAGGAGAAGAAACACATATATACAAAAGGAGAGGTATGGCATCTTCCTGCCATGGTGAGGTTACTTTGCCTAGAGGAGAAATGGTGGTATCTGTTCACATCACCAAGGACGTTAGTTGCAAATTTTGTGCCCAGGAACCCTCACCAGGTTTTACACTTTGGCTGCTTGCATAAAACAGCTGAGGATGCTAAGGAGAATGACAGTGAATTAAGATCCAGGAGAAGAAGACAGGGGCAACAGTTACACCATCCTTCTTCGGATGAAATTTCTCTCTTCTCCATTTCTTCCTTTCCCCATTCTGCAGCATTAAAGAAAAGAGGTAGGAGATTTATTGGGCTGCAGAGGGAAGTCAAGTCAGGAAGCTGAGCAGCAGCCCTTACACTCCAAGAAATCATAAAGCTTGAGCTATTCGGGCTGCCAAAGAATTTCTACCCGGGGTCCACTACAGGGTATGTTTATGCTCACACGTCAGCCACTTTCTGAGACTTATTCACAGCCCTGTTCCCCTGAAAGTCTTGATTCTGTGATCCTGCAACTGAGAGCTCAGTGAGTGCTCTAAGTAGGGAGAGAAGGATTGGGAGGAGGCCCCACTGGTCAGGCTCTGAGATGTGTGATTGAAGGTTTTCCTGTAGGACAATTCTTAGAGTCAAATGGCTGGGAGGGACCTTCAAGGTCAACTACTCCCATCCCTCCATTGTTTACAGATGTGGAAGCTAAGGTTCAGAGGAGAGATTTTCCTATGACCTTTTGACATATGGAGGGAGTGATTTGTTTGAGGTTACCTAGCAGGACAGTATAAGAGCCAACACCAAAGTCTTGAGTAGAACTCCATCGAGCTCTACCCAAGGGTATCTATACATGAAGCCTGTGATATTTATCTATATTGTAAATTATAAATTATATTTAAATCATGTAAGTGTCTTCCTATGAGGATGAGAATTTCTAGAGGTCAGAGAAATCCCTTTAATCCCCGTATTTTAATACTTGGCATGTAAAGGGAACTGAGTGAGCAATAAATAAGTGGGTCGATGGACGGACAGATGGATCTATGGATGGACCTATGAAATCATGGATAAATTCAGGCAGAAGATTTCTCCATCATCTCTCTTTCTCAAAATGTGATTTGCCTTTGAGATTACTCTAGTGTTTTCTTTTATTTCAATTTTATTTTATTATTAGTTTCAAGTATACAGCACATTGGTTAGACATTTAGATGTTTATGAAACAGTCCCACTGATTACTCTTCTCTCCTCTGGCTCTCCACCTAGCCATTATATTACTACTGAGTGCATTCCCTCTGCCATGCTCCCCATCCCTGTGACCCTCTGTCAACTACTAATTTGTACTTCTTTAACCCTTCACCCCTTTCTTCTAGCACCCCAATCTCCTACCTCTTTGGCCATCACCAGATTGTGCTCTATATTTGTGAGTCTGTTTTCAGTTGTTATTTTTGTTCCTTACATTCCACATATAAGTGAAATCATATGGTATTTATCTTTTTTCTGTCTGACTTATTTCACTCAGCATAATAACCTCTAGGTCTATCCATGGTTGTTGTGAATGGTAGGATTTTATTCTTTTTTTTTTTTTAGTAATATTCCATTGTATATGTAAAGCATAACTTCTTTATCCAATCATCTGTTGATGGGCATTTAGGTTGCTTCCATATATTGCTATTGCAAATAGTGCTGCCATGAATACCGGAATGCACAGATCTTTAGGAATTATTGTTTTGGTTTTCTTTGGATAAATACCCAGAAGTGCAATTGTTAGACCAAAAGGTAGATCCATTTTTAATTTTTTGAGGAACCTCCAGACTGTTTTCCATAGTGGCAATTTGCAACCCCACCAATAGTGTATGAGGGTTCCCTTTTCACCACATCTTCACCAACACTTGCTGTTCTTTGAATTATTGATAGCCATTCTGACAGGTGTGAGGTGATATCTCATTGTGGTTTTAATTTGCATGTATCTGATGATTAGTGACTTTGAGCATCTTTTCATATGTCTATTGGCCATCTGTATTTCTTCTTTGGAGAAATACTTATTCAGATTTTCTGCTCATTTTTTAATTGGATTTTTTTTGACATTGAATTGTATGAGTTCTTTGTATATTTTGGGTATGAACCCCTTAACAGATATAGCATGAGTGAATATCTTCTCTCATTCATTTGGTTGTCTCTAATGTTTTCAAAAGTGCTATGTAATGCCTAAGATTGAACTTGAGAAAACTGTAAAATTTAATGAATTTCTTGTGACACCCTTCTTCCTGGTCAGTAGATCTCTCTCACAGAACATATATCTTCCTACCCCTTTAGATGTTACAAAAATTTCTTCTATGCTCTATCACCTGTTCTGTTCTCTTCACCTGTTGCCTGCATCTTTGATGAGCACCTGTTTCTCATCAAAACATCTCCATCCTGGCCCTCACTCCCTCGTCTCTTCATCAGCTCAGCCTCTACGAAGAGAAACCTGGTCATCATCACCACCTTCCTCCTTTCTGTTGTCTGGACATGGAGTCGTAGGGTCGCCTTTGACTCATCTTAAATTCGACAGAGTTGCCGTTCGATCCGCCTGCCACACCCTGCACAGCATCGCTCTGTGCATTTGCCTTTTCCTCTCTCTGGCACCACTGATCTCTTTCAGGCCCCGACTCTTTCTCCCCTGGTCCATGACAATGACAACCTGACAGCATTTCCTTGCCTCTTTCTCTACCTTGATTTGTTCATTCTAGCACTAAAGTGGTTATTTCTCTGGTCATATCACTCCCTTCACACTCACACGCATCCTCTCACACACTCATCCATACATGCTCTTACACATGTTCCCACACACACTCACGCATATGCTCACATACGCTCACATTTTCTTCTAGCTTCAGTTTCACCATTTGCGAAATAGGGTTAGTGATAACCATGTCTCAGGGTTATGGCGCTGTGTAAACGGGAGAATATTAACAAACGCTCTCCTTTATTAGGTATTTAATATGAGCCATGCCCTGCACCGTGGACTGACAGTGTTAAGCCATCCATCTCTCACTGCAGTCCCCCGCACACCCAGACTGACACCAGGGACTCTCAACTCACCTGCAGAGTCATCCTTTTGTGATTGGACTTGTCTTCCAGGTTTATTCTCCTAGATCGGCTTTGTCATTTGACAAGAGAGTTAGGCAAGCTTTAGGCTACCATCTTTCTAGTTTGCTTTCTAGTTTGGAAAGAGACTTTCCTACTCTACCACAGTTCTCTAGTTGAGAAGTTTCAGGAAGGACTCTGATGGCCCTGGTTTGATTCATGTGTCCTCCCAACATTGGACTAGTCACTGTTTTCTGAGAGTAAAGTACTGTGCTTTTGTCCAAATTAGGCCACATATCATTGCCGGCCTGGGAAGGGGGTGGGATAAGTGGGATAAGCAGCTCTTTCTTTGAACCATGTGGCTATAGAAAGACTAGGAGGATGAGCAGTTCCCTTGGCTTCCAAGGCTGTGGTTCCTGGTGGTAAGATTGAAATAAAAAATGGCTCTAGCAGAGGATTTCAAAAAATATGAAAGGGAGGTATATCAAGTCAGCTATTGCTGCATAAAAACAACTCTCAAACTTAGTAGCTAAAGATAACACCATTTAGTTAGCTCAAAATTCTACAGGTTGACAATTGGTCTTGGCTCATTTGGATGGTTTTGTGGTCCTGGTTGGGTCCATTCCTGAATCTATAGTCAACTGCCTGTCAATGACTGGCTTTGCTTTGTGGGGGGTGGGGGGGCATAGTTGATTGGCTCAGCTAGAGGACCAGTGAGAAGGTGCTATGCATCCCTCATCATCCAGCTGAACAGCCTGCAGTGGTTGACGCAGCGGCTCATCATAGTTCCAAGAAAATGAACAGAAACGTGTAAGATTTATTCAATCCTGGGCTTGGAATTGGCACAAAGTCACTTTTGCCATATTCTACTCATCAAAGAAAGGCACAGGACAGCCCAGATTCAAGGGGAAGGGAATTAGAGTCTACATTTTAATGGGAAAGGCTGGAAAGCACAGGGGAGAGTGAGGAATTGTGGCCATTTTTGCAAACCACCTATCATAGGAGGAGTGGGAGAGTTAAGAGGAAACAGAAGAAAGTGAGGGATTGACAGCAGGGAGAGGATGGAGGAATCAGAAGGACTAAAATCATAAATGGTATCCTGGGATGACAGGGACATATGGTCTGGTAAGAGCTGAAGGCCACAAAGTCAAGTTCAGATGTCCTCGTCTTTTGGGAAACTTGATGGTAAAGGCCAGAGGACCAACGTGCTGTGGCCTCAGCTTCATGGCACTCAGCTCCAACACTGCATCTTTGATTTTCATCGACTTTTAATTTTAGTTGGCTCTCTTTAGTAAGACTTCGAGACCCTGCCTTGGCCCAGAATCGCCAGAGAAAAGAACAAGCCAGAGAAGACTGGGAGGTATTTCTAAAGCAGATCTAAGTTTGGTCCTCTCCTTTTGTTTCTGCATTTTTCTTTATAAAAACTGAAAAGATAAAAGGAAGGCAGTCCCTGTGTTCCACTAAACTGGCTGTTAGGGGACTCTGGAGGTGAATTAGCAATTGTATGTGATGATGGTAGCAACCAGTTAAGCTAAATGGAATGGCTCCTTGGACTCCAGCAGTGGAACTGGTGGGTGGGAGCTCTCACAGCCTCTGAGAAAGCCAAGCGTTTGTTCCTAACTGGAAAGTTAGACATTGTAGCACAAAGAAACTCCTTACTCAGGAGTTTTTGCCTGGGGCGAATGTACCAGGAACTGCCAAAGGAAGTGGATGGATAGGGGGAGGATTGAGGAGGGAGCCCTGGAAAGAGCTCATGGTTTGGCAAAGGAAACCTGTATTTGTGAAAAGTCCTTTCTGCCACTTTCAAGCTGAGTGACCTTGGGCAATTCAGTCTCTGAACTATGGTCCCCACATCTGCACAAGAAAGATAATAATAATATCTGCCCCCGTGAGAAATATTAATGATTCAATGAGATAAGCTGGCAGTAATGTGAAAAGTTTAAACACGAGGCAGAGTGCTTGCCATTTTGAGGAAGTTGGGTTCCACAAGTCAGAGGCAAGATGCAGAACGAATGAGAAAATTTCTTCCCTGAGCTATAAACACCTCTACTTCCATCCCACAGTTCCAAATAAATTAACTCTCTAATCAGAAATTTAAAGGAAAAGAGCTCAGTTATCAATGTTACACTGCATCGATAATTCCAGAGTCATCTTCCCCCCACATAATTATTCAACACGTGTGGCAATGTGGGTCGAGCTTGGGCTGCACTGGGACACTGGACCGACTCCCAGGCCTGGCTCTCCAGTGCTCCCGCACCCCCCCCCCCCCCCACTGAAATCCCCGAAAAGAAGCCTTGGGTAGAGGGATCATGAACTCAGAGTGAACAAATATATCTGCAGAGGAGAAAAACGGAAGTAAATGCCTCTTTTTAAAATCTGAAATCGGGAAATACAACAAGTACAACTATATTTCAGAACTGTTTACTATTCCTTTGTCATCAAAGTCACGGTGTCTGCGTGTCAGTAATTATGCCATTATCGTGCACGGCAGCGTCTGACTGTAGCACACATGCATTCTTGAGCAAATTGTGTGGGCAGTGAAGCTTGCAGGTGCTAGATAGAGAGATTTGAGGACTTGGAGGAAAAGGCAGTAAAATGGTACCAAATAGTCTGGGCACAGAAAAGAGTGAAAGAGAAAAGGAGGAGGCTAAGAGAGAACGTTAGGTGGGGTGAAGAGAAGTGTGTCACGGCAGATTGGGTATTTTTTCTTTTTTCCTTCTTTCTTCTCATCATCATTTCCTGAGTGCCTTGAAAAATGCTGGCACATAATGTGTTCTCTATACATATTTTCTAAATGAATGAATAAAAATGTAAATGAAAGAGGGATCACAAATCAGGTGACATCTCAACTATAGCGGAATACAAATTAAAACAATACACTTTGAATGACTATAGTGTTTTCCCCAGACCTAATCTTAAAAAAAAAAAATAACTGGCAACAGCATTTCCTCAACAGAAGAGGAAACGGGGCCTCCTACTCTTCTTCCTGGGGCCGTGCATCTCTCCCTCTCACTCATCTGGGACTGTGTCACATGCCATCTGTTTACAGTTCCTACTGCCACTTCCCCACCAGTGTCCAGAGCCTGCGTCTGCAGCTGTGGTTTGAGGGCCGAGTGTGCTGTGCGGTGCTGTGAGCGTGTTCAGTGCAGGACGGCCACCAAGTGAGCGAGCAAGATGGCGAAGCTTCGCGTTTATAAGATTCATTTTGTTGCTGTTTGCTTTTTCACCTGAATTGAGACCAATTACAAATGAGGAGAGATACATTTATTCAACACATATTTATGAAGCTCCTACTATTTTTGAAGGTCTATCCTAGGCTCTGAAGTTATAGAACAACGTTACCACACACACACACACACATCGCATACTGATGTGGAGGCCCACTAAAGAATTTTTCAAAAGTAACAATCATATAAAATCTTATGGAATAAGCGCTCTGAAGAAAAATAAAACATGATAAGAGAAATAGGGACACACTCTTTTAAATAGGGTGTCCGGGGAAAGGGTGAAGACCTCAGCTTGAGAGAGCAGAGAACACACATGCACCTAGTGGGCATTTCCTTTCGGCAACAAGAGGAAGAGAAAGGGCTGACTTACTCACGAGTAGTTCCTCCTTCCCAAGTCACCAAAGGAAAAATATCAACTTCTGCAGAGACAAACATAGGGGTAGAAGGTGAGAGGCAAGGAGTGTTATACTAATTTATGTTCCTCCACATAAAAGGGAACAGTAGGAGCAGAAAGGAGATGTTTCATCCTCACAAAGTAGATACATGAGGGAACTCATGTACTTACTGGGAAGACACAGTAGAGTGTTTGGCTCATAGCAGGCACTCAATAACAACAGCTAAAATAATAGTGCTGATAATCGTGAACATTACCGAGCGTGCAACATGTGCCAGATGTGATGCTAAGGACTTCCTGTGAGCGTTCTCAGTCTTCACAACACCCTAGTTGGTAGTCAAGATTATTAGATGGAGCTAAAAAGAAAGGTGCCAATATTTTACTGTTGAATCTATTAAGATCCCTACTTTATAGAATGAAAAATAATTTTGGTTATTGTTGTTGTTGTTGCTGCTGTCAATGTACACTGCTAATTTTTAACTCACAGAAGCCCATCAAAAACAAAATGCAATGGGCGACAGGTACAGTGTTTTTATCTCTCATTAACAGGGCTGAATTTGCATTGGGTCACCCTCTCCATCCTATGGCAAACCTCCTTGTTTCCTGGAGCATATTCTAAAATATTGGGGGGGGGGCGTCTTTAGTAGCTTACTGTGTGCTCATACTGGGACTTGCCCGCATCAATATTTTAATCAATAATTTTCATGAAGATTTAGTACACTAAGCCAATGTGCAGATGACACAGTGCCGAGAGAGCTAGATGAGCAAGTGTGACTCAAAAAATCAAATTTAGAGATTGCATCAATATGAGCAAAACTATCAGATTACATGCAACAAGAATAAACGTTCATGCATGTATGCATTCTTTCACTCAAAAATTACTTGTTGGTCTTCTACCATAGGTCAGCCACTGTGCTAGACGTTGGATATTCAGAGATGAATAAGGGAGACAAGGCATCTGTTGCTCTATTGAGCATATTGTCTAGTTCAAGAGACCAACCATAAACAATTATGCCAATAAGATAGATAATCACCAACTGTGACAAGTATTATGAAGCAGGATACAATGGAGTGGAGATAGGTGGGGAGGGGCTCTTTAGAAGTTCGGGGTTTGGAATTTAGGAAGAACCTGCATCATGAGGAGACAGTCACGAGAAATTGTGGGAGTGGGGAGAGCTTTCCTGGCCAAGGCAGTACCTTGTACGAGGCTCCTGAGTTGGCGATGGCCTTGGCGAGTTGCAGGAATTTGAGACCCGAGGGACTGGAGTGAAAGAGGTGAGGAGGACAGTGGCAGGAAATGAGACAGCAGTGGCAGGAAATGAGACAGCAGGGGCCAGATGGCACAGAGTTTTGGCAAAGAAAATGAGTTCTGTCTCGTGACTATTTGTGTCCTAATCCCCCCAGGCTCAAATATTACCTGCTCCAATACTGGATGAGGGAGACTGAGAGAGACCAGGAACTTCTTTAAAGACTTAAGGGTTGGATTGCGCCATGAGTCAGCATAGCAACAGCAGGACATGTCTATGGAGAGCTAAGGTAGACTGACACTGTATTAATAGAGCTATGTTGTTCCTTACGAAGGAGGAGAGCATCCTGGTCCCTCTGGGATGCTCAGAGCACAGCTGCAGCCCTGTGTTCAGACCTGAGAACCGCACTTTCAAAACAGTATCAACCAACTGAAGCACATCTGGAAGATGGAAAACAGAATCCTGAGGGGTCTGTAAATAACGTGACATGCAGAACCACTGAGGAAAATGGCTGCTTAGACTAGGAAAAGGAGCTTGGGGATGATCCAAGAAATGTATTATCTCGTTGAATCTGTCCAACAACCCTTGTGAGGCATGGAGCATTGTCCTTACTTTTATTTTTCACAAAAGGAAACTGCACTCAGTAAGATCCCTTACCTAGGATTTTATAACTGGTCAGTGAAAAGGTAGACTTTAAACTCAGAGCCAAGCTGGCGTTCTTTCTATTACACCACACTACCCTCGAGTGGAAGAGGGTCATTTACTCATTATGAACCCAAAGGACAGAGAGAGGTAGAAGTTATACAGAGGCAAAACTGGTCTCCTGAAAAGAAGGAACTTCCTAGGGATTTGTGTGCTGTATCACAACGGAGTTACACAGCTTTATCACGAGGTATTTGACCAGAGGTTTGGGGAACTTTTGTAGAGGAAGCTGTGGTGGGATCCCATCTATTGGGGGAGGATGGACTTGGGCTCTGAAGGCCCTTTCAGCATTTACATAATTCTCTGCTTGTATCCCTAGAACAGTTTCTATCTATGCAGAATTAGGATGTTCATAATACTATGGGAGATATATAGACCAATGGAACAGAATTGAGAATCCAGAAATAAACCTATATATTTATGATCTATTGATTTTGACAATGGTGCCAAAAAAAGAGAATGCATGATAGAACTCACTCCCTTCTCTCTGGCAAGCCCTGGGAACAAACTTCCACTGTCTCAACCCTCATAGCTCTGCCCAAGGTCATCTAAGGCAAAATGGAGCAAGTCCATGAGCTGTGATTTGACTCCTGGCTCTGTTCCCCTCTTGGACTAAGACCTATCTCAAGATGCTGGCTCAGGGATACTGTACAAATTCTTCTTCACACTAGACTCAAATTCATTTCACAGATCCATTTGGCCCAAATATGAAACTGATCTAGCTCTAGACCTAAGTTCCACAGGAAAGACCTCAAAAGAGTAAAATTTTCTTCTCTTTTTGAAGAACCAATCACCTAAAATTAGAAGAAAACCCCCCACATATAGATTGACATAATCATGACTATACACCTCATGAAGGTGTATGATCTTACTCACATGCACAGTATATCTTAGATTAGAAAGTACATCTGTACAACTTGTATTCTACACAGGAACAAACATACACAAAATCATAGCACATGAACACACACGCACACACATCTTTCTGCAGACCTAAAATCTCCCACCGCCTGCACAATCACAAATATTCAATGCATGTGCCCTTTCAAATTCACACACACACACACAAATGCACACAAGTGCACACACACACATGGGATAGGCATATTCATAGTGTGCACGCACATACTTCTATCATTAGAAATCAATCCTCAGCCTGCCCGATTTCTCCCTCCTCCCCAGCCCCATTACACAAGGAAGCAGATGGGGAAACTGCCTTAGCTCATCAGAGACAACGCGCTCCCTGCCTTCGTGCAGCTCCGTCTATAAATACATGTAACACCACAGTCCCTGGTCCCTTAGGACTGGGGATTAGTGAGGAGCATGGGTTGGTCATCTCTAGATAAACAATTACTCATATCTCTCAAATTGGAAACCAGGTGATCTGGGCCAACTGGAAGAGTATGAAAAGGCCTCCCCCTCTGCCTTGAATGAAAGGAACTCTCTTCAAATACCCTGTAGCCGAAAAGCAGGAGATAAGAAGCAGATGGAAGGCTACTAAGCTCCCTTTTCTTTCTTAAGAACAATGTCTTTTTTCCCCCTTTTTACTTTTTTCATTCCACGGCAATTGCTAATAGAATTTTAACCCAGTTTAAAAGCTCATGCAACAGGAGAGAAATAAAATTGTAGCCACAGAGATTCCAGCCTTAAGACATGGTTCTCCCCACTCCCCGTAAGACTCAGTTTCCCCACCAATGGATAAGATAGACTCAGACTAGAAGTCTCTTGGCTCCATTTCATGTCTAACGTCCAATGCAAGCCAGTTTCACTTCACAATAAATACCAGACTGACCTGAATTCAAATTCTAGCTATACTGCTTATTTCATTAAACTTTAGATTTCTCTTCTGGAAAAGGGGGAACTGACACCTGCCTTACAGGATTATTGGAGAATTCAATGACACAATGATTGTGAAAATGCTCTGTAAAGCATAATGAATCTAAATTTACTAGCTGCTGGTTGACTTGGGGAAGTATCTAGGTGAATCATTTTTTACATTTGTGAAAATTGAAAATTGTAGAGAAAAAACACATGTAAAATGCAGTATGAGGCACCAAAAAAAGTGCTAATTATGTCAATTCCTTCCCTTCTACTACAGAAAGACTAGCCTCTTACCATAGAGCACACATAGTATTTTTATGACACCTTTTGTAGGGGTCTTATCCTATAGCTGTGTACAAGCTCTCTAATAAGACTACTGGACAGTAAGGACTATGTTTTGTCTTGTAAGTCAGTGCAACGTTCTGCACCAGAGGCCATGAGGTCAGAGACAGAGCCCCAGCTTGGCATCCACATGCTGGATAATTCCAGGGAGTCATCATTAGGAGTGATGACTGATTTTTCTAATTTATACACTATGAGTGCTATTAATCTGTTAATGGTCTACTTCACAGGGCTATTGTGAGGATCGGTGGGATAACGAATGAGAAAGCACTTTGGAAAGTATTCGGTTTTGAATCAGGTCCTTGTCTGGATCAGCAGATGTTGCCTAAGTAGATACTCAGCCAAGGCACTTGGCTAGTTGTTTGAAATCTCTCGACCATGACCTCTTGGTCAATGGATCATCTAGACCAGCGGTTGGCAAACTTTTTCTCTAAAAGGCCTGATAATAAATATCTTATGCCCAGTCACCTCAATATTTCTCAGTGGAAAAGGGGAAAGTAATCTCTGTCATGATTACTCAACCCTGCTGTGGTAGCACAAAAGAAGCCACAGACAATATAGAAAATGAATGGGAGTAGCTGTGTTCCAATGTAATGTTATTGACAAAAATAGGAGCTAGACCTTCTGGTCCAGGTGAGATGACCTAGACCTGATTTTCCCTGCTCCTCCCCATTAAACACAACTATAAACCCTGAAAAGGACACAAACAACAAGCCAGGGATAATCCTGACAAGTAGTGAGAAGAAGCCCAGCAGGTTTGGGACCCCAGGAGTAAAGGAACAGACCAGTCGCTGGGCAGATTGAACCCTAGCCCCGACGCAAGAAGGCCATCCAGCCCTAATGTGCTTTGACCCTTGGCCTCCTAACAAAAGGCATCTCACAGAGATTCATTCCTCCACCAGATCAACCAGGAGACCCTCTGTCAACATCAGAGAAGACTAACACTACTGTGGGCGAAGTGCTCTCCTTTCTCACTGGGCCAGACTCCCCTTTTCTACTGAGAGATAATGAGGTGAGCAGGTAGAACAACAGGGGATACTCAGCTATGGGAAGCACCGGTCCAGAAAGCCTCTTTGGACCCATGGGCTTGAGACTCTACTCACCTGTCCAGAGACAGCAGGGCAATCAATCCAGGCTCACCAGTGGGAAAACCTCACCACACCCTCCCCCACAAAGGGACACCCAGAAGCCCCTCCCCAGTGCTGAGGAAACCCCTTCCACTCTAGTAGGTAGCATCAGTTAGGAACCAATGAGAACTCTAGCAGGACCAGATAAAGTGGGCAGACCAAAAATCACACCACAAAGTCTCTGAAAACTAAACTTTCTTTAGAATCACAGTCCAGAAAAGTAGGCTGAGACTCACATGCAAAATCAAAATGAGGTGATTGTCTGCTAAAATGAAAGATTTAAATAAAACCCAGTGTCTCCCAACACAATAGATAAAATGAATACAATTTGAAAAATCACCCATCATACCAAGAACCAAGAAAATCACAACTCGAATGAGATAAAACATTCAATTGACACCATTACTGATTTGAGTCCTATATTGGATTTATCTGACGAAGATTTTTAAAAGCAACTGTCACAAAAAAATACTTCAAAAATCAATCATAAATAATCTTGAAACAATTTTTTTAATTCAGCAAATAAAACAGAAATTATTTTAAAAAAAAACCAAAATTATAGAACTGAAAAATGCAATAACAGAAATTAAAAAAAAAAAAAAAAAAAAAACCTTCACAGGATAGGCTCAATAATAGAAGAGTGGAGATGAAAGAGAACAGAATCGATTATGAACAGAACAACAGAGGTCACCCAATTTGGACACCAGGGAGCTAATGGAATGGGAAAAAAAGGAACACCTCTGTGGGACTATAACAAAGATCTGACATTCATCTGTCAGAGTTGTAGTAGGAAGGAAAAGAGAGAATGGGGCCAAAACAATATCTGAAGAAATAACAGCTGCAAACTTCATAGATTTGGAGAAAGACATAAACTCATTAATACAGGAGGCTGAGGTAATTTTAAGTGGGATAACCCCAAGGGAATCAAAAATAAAATACATCACAATTAAAAATGTAAAAACTAAAGTCAAAGAAAAATAATCTTGAAAGCAGCCAGAGAGAAATCGCACATGACCTATAATGGAATTCAAATAAAAGAAGATTTTTCATGTGAAACCATGCAAGATGAAGAAAGTAGTTAATTCTATATCCAGTGAAACTGTCCTGCAAGAATTAAAGGGAAATTAAAACATTCTAAAATGAAAGGAAACTCAAAGAATTTTCTCTAGCAGACCTACCCTTAAAGGCAGTTCTTCAAACAGAAGTCAAAGAAAAAAGAAGAAATATTGGTGGAAAAAAAAAAAAAGAATAAATATTGGAGCGACGGAAAGAGAAAAATAAAAGATGAGAAGTAAGGATACATAAAATAGACTGTTGTTTCCTTCAGGAGTTTTATAAATCATATTTCATTATTAAGATAAATATTATAACACCATCCGATACTTAAGACAAAGATATTTCAAAGTGAGTGAAAAAGAATCTTAAATCCAAGTGGACTTTCCATATTTTACTTGAAACAGTAAAATGATGATAGTAGTTGGCAATTTTAAGTCACATATGTACATTTTAATACTCAGAGGAATCCTTATAAAAGCTATACAAATAGATTCACTTGGAAACACTATAAATAAACCAAGATAGAATCCTAAAATATGTCAAGGAACCCTCAAGAAGACAGGAAAAGAGACACAGAGGAAATAAATAAAAAACAAAAACTAAAAATGGCAGACTTTAGCACTAAGATATCAATGATTATTTTAAATATAAATAATCTAAATACACCAATCAAAAAATAGATTGGTAAAGTAGATTAAAAAACAACACCCAACTAAATGTTGTTCACAAGAAACTCCCTTTGAATCCAATAACATAGGTAGGTTGAAAGTAAAAGAACAGAAAAAAATGTACCATGCAAACATTAAAAAAAAAAAAAAGCAGGAGTGGTTATATTAATATTTGATAAAGCAGATTTCAGAGAAAAGAAAATTACTAGAGACCAAGAGGGATATTATATCAAATGAAAAAAGTATCGATCTACTGGAAAGACATAATGTGACACTAAATATGTACACACCAAACAACAGAGTCCCAAAATATATGAAGCAAAAATTGATATAAAGCTGAAAGGAGAAATATTCAAATCTTTAGTTACAGTTGTAGATTTCAGCCCTGCTTTCTCAGCAACTAATGACACCACTAGACAGAAAATCATCAAGGATATAGAAGATTTGAACAACACAATCAACCAGCAAGATCTAAATGACATATATGGATCATTGTGCCCAATCATAGCAGGATACACATCTTTTCAGGTGGCCATGGAACATTCGCTAAGATGCCACACCTAGACCATACAGCAAATCTTAACAAATTCAAAAGAATTTAAGTCATATAAAGTGTGTTTTCTTACCTATGGTACCTAACTAGAAATCACTAATAGAAGGCAACAGAAAAATCTCTTAATGTAAAAATTAAACAAAATACATCTAAATAATACAAGGTCCAATGAGGGTGTCTCAAAATCAACTAAAAATTACACAGAACTAAATAAAGATGAAAACACAACATATCAGATGGGTAGGATGTAGCTAAAGTGTACTGAGAGGGAAATTAATATCACTGAATGCTTACCTTAGAAATAAAGATCTCAAATCAATAACCTAAATTTCTATCTCAAAAAAATAAAACTAGAAAAAGAAGAGTAAGATAAGCTCAAAGCAAGCAAAAATAAAGGAATAGTGAAGATAAAAGCATGATTTAATAAAATTAAAAATAGGAAAATAATAGAAAATCAATGAAATACAAATATAAATAAAATTGCAAAAATATCAATAAAACTCATAAACCTTTATGGAGACTGACACAACAAAAGAGAAGGTACAAATTACCAATATTAGGAATGAAATGGGCTGCATTGCAGTCCTGAAGCCATTAAAAGGATAATAAAGGAATACTGCAAACAACTTTATGCTCATAAATTTGACAACTTAGAAGAAAGGGACCAATTCCTTAAAAATCACAAACTACCAAAACACATCCAAGATAAAACTGACAATCTGAATAGCCCTATAACCATTAAAGAAATGGAATTTGTAATCAAAAACAACTATGCAGGACCAGATGGTTTCATTAGAGAATTCTACAAAACTTTAAATATGAATTAACATAATTTTACACAATGCCTTCCCCAAAAAAAGAAGAGAAGGGAATACTTCCCAACTCATCTTATTGAGCCAGTATTATCCTGACACTGAAACCATACAAAAACAGTACCAGAAAAGAAAACTACGAGCCAATAACTCCAATGAACATAAACACAAAAATCCTCAACATAGGCAAGTGAACCTAGATCTAAGCCTCACACACACATATATAAAAATAACTCAAAATGGATTATGGATTTATATATAAAGTATAATAAACCTATAAAACTTTTAGGAGAAATCTTTGGTATTTAGGGTGAGACAAAGGGTTCTTAATTTGACACCAAAACACAGCCCATAAATAGAAAAATTGATAAAGTAGATTTAATTAAGATTTTAAAAACTTATGCTGTGTGATATCCCATGTAGGATAAGAGGGGAAAAGACAAAATAAAAAGCCAATCTGAGGAGCAGGAGAAAATATTTGTAAGCCATTTATCTGACAAAGTACAAATATGTAGAATATACAGAAAACTCTCAAAATGGGACAGTAACAAAACAATACAATTGGAAAAAGGGCAAATACACGAACAGACACTTCACTGAAGAGAATATGAAAATAGTAAATAAGCACATGAAAAGATCTTCATCATTAGTCATCAGGAAATGAATGCCTATCAGAGCAGCTGAAATAAAAAATAGTGACAACACCAAAAGCTGGTGTTGTAGAAAAACTGGATTACTCTTACACTGTTGGTGGAAATGTACAATGGTACAGCCACTCTAGAAAACAATTCTTATAAAATTAAACGTTCAACTACTATACCACTCAGTAATTTTACTCCTGCACAAACGTACCAGAAAAAAGAAAACTATCCACACAAAAATCTGTATGTGACTGCTTATAGCAACTCTACCTGCAGTAGCAAAAAAACTGGAATCATTTCAGATGTCCTTCAACAGCTGAATGGTTGAACAACTGTGGTACATATAAACACAGAATACTACTCAGCAAAAAAAAATAAAAATAAAAATAAAGAACAAACTATTGATAAACAAAATAATTCCAAGGAATTCATCCTGGAGCAAAAAAAAAATAAAAATAAAAATAAAAATTTAAAGCCAATCTCAAAAGGTTACATTCAAGGTGATTCTATTTCTATAACATTTTTGACATGACAATATTTTAGAAATGGAGCCGAGGTGAGTGGTTCTCAGTGGTCAGGGACATGAGATTGAGGGCGAGAGGCAGGTGAGTGTGATCAGAAAGGGCAGCAGGAGGGGTCCTTGTGATGCTGGACCTTTTCATTATCTTGACAGCTGTGGTGATGGATACACATGCTTACACAGGAGAAAAAATGGTGTTGTACCTAATAAACACACATAAGTGAGCACAAGTAGAGCTGGAAAAAATCTGAATAAGATCCTTGGGTCGTACTTATGTGAATTTCCTGGTTATTAAATTATACTACAGTTTTATAAAATTTTGCTGTATTATTTTTTACAACTGCATGTGAATCTACCAACTATCACAATAAACATTTCAGTTTTTTAAAAAAAGAATAAAAAGAAATACAGCTGGTGGGCCGTATTTGGCCTGTGAGCCATCGTTTGCAGACACCTGATCTAGACCCCTGTTTCTCAATTCTAGAAGCACATTACAAACAACCTCGGGAGTTTTTAAACCTAAATATGGCTAGACTGTACCCCAGAGATTTTTATTTGTTTTGGTCTGGGGCACTGGAATGCATATTTTTTGAAAGCTTCCCAGGTGATTCTAGTATACAGTTAGATTAGTGAACCACTGATCTCTTGTATATAAAATGTCAATCATTTTTGTCTTCTCCTCTCTTATCCCACATTTAATCAGACACCAAAACCTAGAAATGTACCCACAGAAAACTTTTAAACATTTCTTTTTTCTTTTTTTAATCTATCAAGAGTACCAGTGCCCTAAATCAGATCTTCATCACCTGACACTTGAACCGAAATATAGACCCCAGAATGCTTTGCTTGTCTCTTGTACTTCCTTCCCTTAGAAAACTAGCTGTAAATGGCACTTCCAAACTGCCAACTTGACTGTGGCACCTTTTTGCATAAATCATTTGCAAATTCCACTTTGCCTGAAAGAGCACATCTCTGGCCTTGCATTTGGCTTATGTCATCTAGCCCCCACCCACCTGTCCATTCTCATTCCATCGTACACACACATGTAGCACTTCTCACGATTCTCCGGACATTCCTGGACTTCTCACAGCTTCCTACTTCTGCACATGCTAGACCGGAAGTCAACTTTTCAAATCTCCTTCACCGGAAGAATTCCTCTGTTCCTTTCAACCCTCTCAATGAAACCTTTTCCAAAGGAGGTTCTTCACGTCTCTGTGCCCCTCTCTGGAGCACTTTGCTCATGCCGCCTCTCTGTGCATCTGTCCCCATGCTCCATTATGTGTCTCTAGAGTCATTAACCAGGTCCCTTTCAGCTCTATATACTGGATGTCAGGTACAGAACTTGGAACACAGTCACATTTTTAAATGCCGAAATAAGTGAAGTAAAGAGATGGGGACAAGTGCCTGTTAGAATCTGAATATTGGCACTCATCCTTGAGTCTTGGTGTAAATAGTACCTTCAGGAAGCCTTTTCTGAGTCCCATGAATAGGTATGATGCCCTCAGGTATTTCCCCAATAGCACTACGCTTTTTCTACTGTAGCACTTATCACATTTTCTCCTATACTCACTGGTTTAGTTGTCTGTGTGTCCTACAGGCTTACAAACTCTTGAAGATAGGGGCCAGATCTTTTTTGATTGTCACTTTAGGTCTAGGGCCTGGTACAGAGTAGACGTTCAAAAAAGAGTAGCTCCATGAATGAATAAATGATCTGTCTAGGGATCTCTTAGTACATAAATAATCTCTCTTCTTTGCTTTTTACCCTAGAACTACAGCTTCACTGCTCCAACATCATTTCTTAACAGCAGGATACACTATTTCCAAGCCAAACTGTTGAAGAATCTGTACCCCTCCCGCCCGACTTGGGAATGTCTTCGCTGTCCAAGTGGTGGAGAGATGACAATCCACAACCAATCTGCTCTGTCGGGAGTTAGATGTGACATCACTGCCTGCTGAGCCTACCACAGTCTACAATTCCAATGGGCTTTAGCACCTGTTTACCGTAATTACAGAATATCTTTTTGTATAGGGAACGGGAGGCTCTGAACTGAATGTGAGGAATCCCGAGAGGGCAGGCAGCTTTGAAAGATGAGATGTTATCATCTGTGCTATGCAAATTGAGTTCGGGTTGAAATAAGGAGTTCTGTTTGCCTGACTCAAAAGCGCCCGGCGAAAACATTGGCACTACAGCAAAACCTGGGACGTGCCGGAGCTCACACATCGTGCCGAGAGGCCTCTGGTATGGCGATACAGCGCAGGCAGTCCTCCTTATCCTTTGATTCGGTGTTTAAAGCAGTCGCCAATCTAATAATAAATCCTTCTTCTTAGGAAAGAGGGCATCAGATAAGTACAGGACGGCATGTTTTGATTAAAAAAAAAAAAGTATGCACGCTGGGGGAGGAATCATTTTGCATTATTTTCAGCTCCTTTCATAAAAGGAGAAGGTGGTGCTGGAAACACACACACACACACACACACACACACACACACACACACACTCATTTATTGTCTCAGCCACAGAACAGTGGGGGCTCCACACTGTCTGTGTTTCTAAGGAAGGAAAATGGAACCCCAGGGGAGTTTCTCTGGGACCAGTAAAGTTCTGGGGGACAGCACCATCCAAAAGGATAAAGAATGTCCGGTCTGACTCCAAAACACATGCTGGGCTTATATAAAATGGAATGAACTTGATTGTGATACGCAAACTAAACAAATGATTTCTAAACTTTTAAAAATCAATTACCCCATAAATTTTAAAAAATTGCACATGCGTCATTAATATATCTGTCCTCGTCTCTCCCTCATCTTCCATGAGGAAAATATAAAGCTCCATGAGAACAAAGATTGCTGTATCTGAAGGGTCCCACACAGTCCCTGGGGCACGATGCACTCAAGATCTATTTGTTGAATGAAATAATAAACACATGAATAAATACATGTATATTTGTTTATGAGTTATGTTCATGTATTCAAACTAATGTATATTCATGTAATAAGACAGTATGCAAATTTTAATGCATATTGTAAAATGGAAAACTTTAAAGAGCTACAAAGAAATATAAAAAGTATTTCTAGTGATTTCCACCCTCTAAAAAATATTACTATCTGTGTACTGGATATAAAATTATTTTTTAACTTCAGGGTGATTATGAATCACCAGGAAAGCTTTTTAAAAATGAATATTTTCACCCAGCCTTCCCCCTCTTTCTTTCCTCTAATCTTCACTTTAGATTCTGATTTAATAGGTTGGATTAGGCAAGGTTTGGAAATTGCAATTTTAATAAGCCCTGGGAAATTATGTTGTATATATAGTTGGAGCTACACTTTGTTAAACTTGTTGTAGAAGAAAGTGTTGATTTCATGGAGCCTAAGTCACTCCAGGTCCAAATCTTTGGAGTGAGCCAGCCCTGCCTTTCACAATGATGCAGTTCTTTGGAGCCTGGTTTTTAAGCATGCACGTGTGTGCACGCACACACACACGCACACACACACGCGCACACACACACACACACACACGCACACACACACACACACACAGTGCTTAGTACTCTAAGGGTCATATTCAATGACCAACAACACACAGCAGAATCTAAGATCACCTACAGCAATGCCTTGGCCAGGCTGGGTACCGAAGACATCTCAGAACCATGGACAGCTCCTGGGAGCCTACCAGCCACTCAACTAAGCGTCTCCTATGCACCATCTCGGTTGCCTGCTGCCTCCTACCACTGGAGTGCAGAGAAGTACTTAACGTTTCTAAGATGCTGGAGCTGGGCCCCTGCTCCCCAAGGCCCCAGCAATCTCTGCACTGTGCCTGAAGGACCTCGTCATGGACTTTCACCCGGGGGCAAAACAATTCTACAGACATGTGTTAGATTTCTACTGTATGCCAGGCGCTGTGAAAGAAGCAACGAGTTTAAGTATCTTTTCCCCCCTTCTAAAAAACTTTTTACTTTTAAAATAGTTTTAGACTTACAGAAAAAAAGTTACAAAAATAGCACAGAACCTTTACACTGCTAATATTAACAACTTACTTAAGCCCCGGGGGTGGAGATGAAAGGTCCGCAGGCAAAGTCAGGGGGCTGTGGTGGGGGGCGGGCTGCTGCGGGGGAAGAGACCCCTCAGTGTCTGCAGCTGCCCGCTCTGCCACCAGTGGAACTAAGGCACAGGGACCATGGATGCGCTCTGCTGAGGCTGAGGTCGCGAGAGGGATGGCAGAAGGCCCAAGAGGGTTGGGAGGCTACTGGAGGGTGACCAGGCACGAGGAGGCCGACAGTGGCAGCCGCACCGCCTTGGCTGCCACCACCATCTCGTGCTCTGTGCTTCGCCCCAGGCAGCAGAAGCTGGTGGCCTATCTTCCCGTGCTCAGCGACAGGGTGTTGGCTGGCTCACCCGCCTCTCCAATATCCAGAAGGCAGGTGGAGACCCCGGGGCAGAGCCATCCTGCCTTATTGACAAAAACCTGGAATCTGCTGTGACATTCAGTCAAGAAAATTCTGAAGAATTTGGCATTGCACGACTTCACATTTGTAGATACTATGGAATTTAAGGACCATGTTTGTGAATTGCTGAACACTAGTGATGTTTGCCAAGTCTTCTCTGATACTACTGTAAACTTTGATTTAACAAAGAACTACTAAGATTTGATCTTAACGACAGGAATGATACTGTTGTCTTGAATAGAAGAAAGGAAGGCAATCATTGAATTTTACAAATAAACTCAGGAAATGACGCATACAGCAAGTGACTGAGAATACACACGGCTTGGTCAGATAACTGTGGATCTTATAAAACCCCTTTAAAGAAGATGAAGGAAGAAATTCTACCCCCACAGCCAGTCTTTCAGATGCACTAATTTCTCTTCAAATGGTGTATCCTTGAAAGAACCTTCCACTTGACCAGTGGAGAAACAACCGATTATTGAGTCTTATCAGTGCACACAGCATAATGCTCATTCCTGCACAGTCTGACACCACGCCTTGTGAATATCTCTTTTTGGATGCGATGAGCAATGGATTATCTTTGGCTTTATTTTGGGCTGTGGGATCCTAAATAATGATGCAACGGCACTGAACCTTTGGAAGCTAGCTCTCTGAAGTAGCTCTTACCTTTCTTTCTCTTTCAGGATGAAGTTTTCTGCATTCACAAAGCTGCAGAAGACTTGTTTGTAAACATACAAGGCTATAATAAGCATAAGCATATTAAGGACATAAGAGAATGCAAAAGACAGCTGTGTCACATGCTGGTTCAATGCACAGAGAAAGACACAAGTTTTTAACGTCCTTACTGAAAGAATTGCCTATGATCCTATCTGATTAACCTGGCTTCTAGGTCCCAAGGCACTTCCTGATTTTATAGTAATATCCTTTGCATGTGATGACATTATCTGGCTACTCCATCATGCAGACAACATGCCAAAGAATAAGGCAGATGACTTTATAGATAAGCATACCGATGAATTAATGTTTTACATGAAAGAGCTTAGAGCACGTGAAGGAAATACGGACCTGCAACGCAGAGGTACTGTGTGTGGTACCTTCCTGGCTTTGATGCTCTTGTCCTCAACGAGCTTGTGCATAATCTTCTATTTGCCCTGAAGATGAGTCCATCATCATGTCCTCTTCTGTTAACACTGTGACCCCCCCTAAATGTAGAGCAAGTTGAAAGCGGAGGTGTGTTTAATTTCAGAGGAATGCGATTAGATAGGTTTAGGTTACAGTATATCCTAGTGTTGCTTAGTCTTGCAGATCACAGCTACCTTGGAAAGATGATGAATATGATAATTTTTTTCATACAAAAATTATGGGTTCCTCGGTGGAAACGTGGGTGGAAATATCAGATCTCTCCATATTTTGTTTCTGTAGTCATGCTTTTGAGAAGATATTTCAACAGTGTTTGGAGTTTTCCTCTCAGTCGAGATACTCAATTGCCATTCCCACTACTTTTCACTCATTTTATGAGCTGCATACATGAACTGTGTCCAGAAGAGTCACATCATATTAGAGATTGCAGTCTTTTCTTATGTAATATGCTCCTGGATGACATGGCCAAACAAGCTTGAAATCTTATCAATGATTACTGCACAGAACAGTGCACTCAGAGTGACCAGTTGTTGCCCAAGTATTGTGCCAAAACCATTAGTCAAGCAGTGAATAAGAAGTCAAAAAAAATATAAGAAAGGAAAACCTGAAAAGGGAAAACTAGACTGGTAGTGACTGACCTTGATAAACTGCACACTGCACTTTCTGAATTGTTTCTCTATAAATTATATACTAAGCATCATGCTTGGGAACGTGCCTTTACCCCATGAGAATATTAGATTTCTCATCCAGAAATCCACTTCACTAAGTCGATTGTTGGAAGGACTATGTATAATCAAGTCACACAGGAAACTGCAAAACTCTCGAGAGCTTCTAACGAGTGTAAGAACAGATATGACTGCACTCCAGTAGATAGAAAACTATGTGCAAATTGATATCATGAGAGTGTTCAATAATGTTCTTCTTCAAAAAACACAACATTTAGACAGTCACAGAGAGTCCACCATTACAGGTCTATATGCACATTGGTATTTGGAAACTTTGTTAAGACAAGTCAGTGATGGACATATAGCTCATTTACCTGTAATGAAAGCATTTGTGAACCTACCTACAGAAAATGAATTAACACCCAATGCAGAAGACTATTCTGACACATCAGAAATGAGGTCATTATCAGAACTGCTAGGCCCATATGGTAGGATGTTGCTAAGTGGAAGCCTTATGTGGCATATTTCTTTGCCAGTTGCTGAACTTAAGAAACTTGTGGTGGAGAATGTTGATGTGCTAACACAAATGAGGACCGGCTTTGACAAACCAGACCAGATGGCTGCACTCTTTAAAAGATTATCATCTGTTGACAGTGTCTTGAAGAAGATGAGAATAATTGGTGTAATTTTATCCTTCCGCTCATTGGCATAAGAAGCACTTAGAGATGTCTTGTCCTGCCGCGTTCCTCTTTCTATAAGTTCACTTGAAGATTTTAAGGATCATGTTGCAAGGGAAACTAATGTGAAGGCTGTAATGAATGTGTATGAGTTCTCATCAGCTGCTGTGTTACCTTGCAAGATGGATCCTGCCTTACTCATAGCTCTCTCCTCACAAAAATCAGAAAACGTTAAGTCCAGAAGAGGAATGTAAAATTGCCTGCCTCCTCACGGTCTTTGCGGCTGATTCTTGGCCAGTGCTGGCCAGTAATGTGATGTCTCAGCATAGCCTTGCTACAGAAGGGCACTGCAGCGACATACACTGCTTTGCTGAAGCCATCAACCAGATCGCTACAGCTTTGTTTATAATTCACAAAGGAAGCACCGAGGACCATCTTAAAGAATTTTTGGTACCTGCGCCCTGCAGTCTACTGCAAATTGGCCAGGAGACAGATAAAACAACAAAAAGAAATAGAAAATCTGTTTATTTACTGATAGATGTGATTGTGTAGGAATCCCTGTTCCTGACAATGGATCTTTAGAAATCATGTTTTCCTTATGTTTTGCTGAGAAATGCATACCACGCTGTCTACACGTCAAGAGTTATATCTTCCACATCAAATATCTACTTATTGAAGACAAGCACGCATTTCTGTTGCCTCAGTTTTACCTATGAACTGGAGCTATTTTTACCTCCAGTTTTGTGGGTTATAAATTTCTTTCATATGGTTGTATTTTCTGGTCATTGGTTTCTTAATATGGTTGCACTTATATCATACCTGGTTTATTTAGATCGCACATTCACTAAATTCACAGAAATTATTCCTATAATATTAGACTATCATTTGTTTTAAAAAACACATTATCTCTATGTTTTTGATATTTGATAATGAAAAAAACTCTTTGCTTGTTTATCTCTGAAAAGGAACTATATTTAGTGATTATTTTAGTTAGTGATATTATAGCATTCATCTGTGTGTAAATTATTTCATATAGGGAAGAGTTTTCATATCTTATTGAAAATGAAATTGGATGTGCATTTCTGTGATGTTATGAATACAGTTCTACTTTTTTAAGAAACATTTGCCAAACTGAGTACTATAACACTGTATGACATTAAAAATGTTAAAGGACCATTTAGCATTAGAAATAGACTATGTCCCCAAATTCTAAAATGGCAGCACATATTGTTGCTTGTATAAAGCCTAGTGATGACTTTTAGATTAACTTCCATGGTACCCGACCGGTATTAGCACCACCGTTGTACCCTGCTGTATAAAAAACAATCTTAGACATTTATCAACTGTTGATACAAATGTTAGTCCCTTACTACTTGTTATATGTTTTAAATTTCTGAAATTCAAGTGTACCTGCCATAACATAAAATAAGCACTAGACTGTAAAAAAAAAAAAAAAAAAAAACCCCAAAAAAACCTTCCTTAACTACAGTTTAATTACCAAAATCAAGAATTAATATTATAGACTCTTCAAGCCTAACCAGATGTTCTCTAACGTCCTATTCCTGTTTTAGAGTCTAATCTAGAATCCCCACATTCCATATATAGTTATTAGTCATATTTCATTAGTATCCATGAATCTGTAAGAGTCTCTCATTTTTTCCTTGTTATTTTTTATTCATTCTAGCTTTTTTTCTTTCCTTATTTGTAACTTCTTACTCTGACAAGATACCTGGCTCTCATTAGCTACAATTTATTCACTTGTTTGTGCAACAAGTATACACATCAAGTAACAGAACTGTAACACACACCCTCTGAGAATACAGTATTTGTGTACAGTTCTTTTGGGCTTTAACCTTATAGCATCTGTTTAGAAGAAAAAACAAAACACCTGCTTCCAAATGTAGAGTATCTCTGATGTCAATTTACAATGTATGTATGTTCATGAGTGTATGTGCTTTATTTAGTACCTTGCATGATTTAGATGCTTCTACCAGCCCCATTTCCCAAGTGTAAATTGAAATTAAGCCAGTAGAAACAGCTGTTAATATACTAGATGATTATAGATGATTATAGTAGGTGAAGGAACACTATGAGTCTCACAGACAGTGTTCTGTCTCATGTGTTTCCTCCTCCCTACTTGAACCCTCTTGGTGTGTGTAACCAGACCTGCTTCATGAAGTTCAGGATTAATCACGTGTCAGACTTTTACACAAGCAACAACCAGACCCTCTTGTTTTCTGACATCCGTGCTTCCACAGACACCTGTTCTTGCCTCTATCATAGCATTTATTGTCCTCTATTATAAATGATCTTTTGTCTCTTCTGTCCTCATCCCACCCCACCCTGAACTCCAAGTTTTTGAGAACACAGATATTGCCTTACTTACATCTCTATCTTCATTGCCTTTCTTAGTGCCCAGGATGGAGTAAACATTCAACCATATGGAGCAGAGATCCCCCAGATAACTTGCAAAATTGAAGCATGGAATATATTTCCCTCAGCTACTACAGCTCAAAGTGGTGCTACCCCAGTTGATCCACTGATGTGGGAAAATGAAATAAATGCTTACCATAGTACACCACTGAGTTTTGCTATTACAAAGCAATACTTGATGGATGCACCTAACTTCTCCCTCCCTCCTGCCCTCCAGGCTTCCTTCCACCCATGCCTCCTATTGGCTACACCCAGCTGAAAGCCAGTTGAGCAGGATCTTGGAAAATATAGCCTCTTTGGGATATAAAGATGAGCAAAGGAAGAACAAAGAATAGATCAGGATTTAGGAGTAGGGACGTGGAAATAGGCACAGACAGGTCACAGCTTATTACAGTGTTACAGTGCTTGGCATAAAATGGGTTGTTCAATAAGTAGAAATTGTTATTTTGTAAAAAAAAAAAAATCCCTGGGAAGTATAAGGCCCACCATTAGGCTCAAGGTCACCTTCCAGGACAGTGTCCCTGGCTTCTAGTTAAAAAAAACAAACAAACAAACAAAAAAAAAAAACGAAAAAAAAAAAAACAAAAAACATTCCTGAGTAGTAGACCTATTGAGAAGCAATGCATAATAATGTGATGATGAGGAGGAGGGGGTGAGGATGTGATGATAAAATAATATTTATTGAGTATTTACTGTGCTATAGGCACAGTTTTAAGTTCTTCACTTTGGTAATTTGATCAACCCTATGAGATTAGTACTAAGATATATCTATTTTACCAGTTAAAAAAAATTGAGGCACAGAGGGATGACCCAAGTCACATACCTAGATAGTGGCAGGGGCAGCATTTGACCCCAGGTAGTCTGACTGAAGAGTCCATAGCTTTGACCACTTGAATATGGTGAACAAAACCCTGTGCTTGAGATAGCCATAATTAAGAGATATGAGGGGTGTGTGTGTGTGTGTGTGTGTGTGTGTGTGTGTGTGTGTGTGTGTGTGTTTCTGGCAGAGATGAGGGGAAAGGACCCCTTCTTAAAACTTAATCATAAGTGTTGTGAATTTACAAGCTTTGCTCACCCCGTGGAAGATGAATGGGGAAGAGACGGCTGGGTTTGGCCACTGCATCTTGGAGCCAGGTTGATGGAGCTGAAGCCATAAATCCTCCTTCTGGGAGCAAACCCTCCTCCTGGGAGAGTGAGGCTGACAAGCAGAGGACACTGTTCTCAGACTGCAGACACGACTGACAGCCACCTTCTCTGGGAGCCCCCACAGCACAGGGACAGAATAATTCATGAGTGACAAGAGTAGTCCTGTGTTCTCTCCTCATGTGGAAGAGGAGGGGACAACTCAGGGACTGGTGGCAGAAGCTCCAAGGGGTAATGGGTTTTGGAGTTAGAGACACCTTGGCTGGTCTCAGTCTGGACTCTTCTTCTTATGGGATGTGGCCCCAGGGAAATCATCTACTATCTCTCAACGAACCCAATGACATGGGCAATTCCCCATCTGAAAACTGTATGATAATCATATCTACTTCAGAAGCCTATCAGGAAGATTCAGTAAAATAATGTTTATTAAAACATCAGCTTGCTGCCTGGCATTTGGGGGTGTTCAACACTTGTTGGAGAGAAGCCCTTTCTCTCCTTAACTGATTGTATTGAGACTAATAATGGTAGTAAGTGGATTACCTACGATCAGACCCCAAGCATCATTGCTGCACATTCCGCAAGAAGCTCGATTACAAGGAAAGTCTTTCCACGGGTGTTACAGGTGGTATAGCCAATGGGCTATGCGCATGGGCTTTGGCATAAGTTACCTGAGTTCTAAGTCCAAACCAAGTACTCACCTGCTAAGTAGTTTGCAGTAAGCTAGTTAATGTCTTGAAGACTTAGTTTTGTCATCTGTGAATGGGTGATAATAACAGTGTCTCTACCACTAGGGAGTTATGAGACCTCGCTGAGCTAAGGCACTTCATGCACTTGACACAATACAGCCCCTGGCACACGGTCCACTCCTCATGTGTATTGCTTGTGATTATCAATGGTGCATTATGTAGGATGCATTGATCGAGGGGGTGAGCTCTGGAACCAAACTTAATTAGCTCAAAACTTGGCTCTGCCAGTTACCATTGTGTAGTGAGCAACCGCAGACAATAGCTCAGTCTCCCCGTGCTTCAGCTTGCCCACCTGTGATGTGGTGATAACAATTCAATCTTCGTCAGGGAGGTTGCTGTGAAGATTAACTAAGTCGGCCATACATGCAAAACACTCAGGATCATATAAATAAGAATTAAATAGGAGTCAGTAGCCATTATGTTGTCTTAATTTCTGAAAAATATCTACTTTTGCGGGGCAAAAAACACTTTATCGGGTCACAAGATCACTGCATACATACACGAAACTCATTCCATTAGGGACATGGAGCAGAAATGATCAAATCAGACACCAATAAAATACCTCGTAGAAACAGGCAGGGGTTATTAACTGAAAAGGAAATGAAGTTAGAGGGTGGTTCCTAAGCCCTAGTGAAATGAAAAAAACAAACAAACAATTGTGTCTATAATAAAGAAGAGGTCTTTGAAAATTTGTGTGTAAATTTGAAAATTTACATATATTTTATATTTACATATTTATCATATGTATATATAGATATTGAATATGTAAAATATGAAAATGTGGCAAAAAGATAAATGACTTTCTATATGTAATATCTAGGAAAGTTAACCTGGTATATAGATATGGGAAGCAATGAGGTATTTAGATGTTCAGTAATGTTTCACTGAATGAATGAGTATTGGGGATATTACTCAAAATTATTCACTAATAATATGCACTATCAAAAAAAAAGAAACGTGGAGACCACTGATCTACAGAATTCTTTTCCAGTTCCTAGCTGAGGAATCCTAACTCTTCCCCTCTAAACCCCACTTCACTTTCCTTTCTCCTGTTCCTTCACCCATCCACCATCTTCTTGTGATTGCTCTCACTCCCCAAACAATAGCTGCCTTGTTCCTCTCTTCTTTCTGAGATGTTCTTCCTTTTGCTTCTGTTCACCTCTGACTCATCCTTTCAAACCTGATTTAAATGCCTTATCGCCTATGCTTCCCTAATTCTCCCAACTGCCTCTTTCCTCCTTGCTTCCATAGCATCGTGTACAAATTTTCATTATAGCTCTGATCACAACATGTTGTATAACCCACTTGTGAGTCTGTCTCCCCCTCTCCCTGCTTAAGACACTGCTAAGCTTCATTTCTATTTGTGAAAAAATGAACAAGACAATGGATGGGTGAGTGGGTGAATGGATGGATGAATAAATGAGTAATTATTTTCAATTCCTGGATGGACTCCTGACCTCTCCTTCTCTTCCTGCAGAGACTTCTCCCTTCTCTGACTGTCCCTGTCCCTGGAGGACTCCTTGTGTCACTGTATTACTCTTCTCAATCTTTCATCCTTAAATAACTTATCTTTACTTACTTTCTTATGTCTTTCTCCCCATTCCTGACTCCTCCCCCACTATACTTTTTACTTGATCTTCCAACCTACCTGTTGTTTCTCAAATGTTTTTTTTTTTTTTTTTTTTTTTTTTGCATCTGAATCTCTGATCCCTATGATTCTAAGAGCCTTGTAAGCTGTCTCTTTGGCCTTCTCCTTACTCCACCTTCAGAAGTCGTGTCTGGCATCACTCCCTCCAGCAAGTCTTCGTGTACGACCAACCCAGACTATTAAAAGAGCCATTCAGGATCTAAGCCAAGCTAAACTGGGACTCCCAAGCCAGGACGGACCACCCTCCTCCTCCACACCCTTGCTGTATTTTCATTTCCACTTGACGCACTTGCAATGTTCCTGGGAAGCTTCCCACTGTTCTGGCTGGGCTTACAGGCTGCATACTGTGACACAGGGAGTTCTGTGTCCAACTCACAATTAACTAACTACTGTACTTAAGCTTATCCTCAGCCTAATTAATGGCTGCTGGAGCCATCAGTGCTGATAAAGCGGGACTGTTCTCGCTGAGGGAGCTCTGTTTCCTCCAGACTTAACCATGTCAGAACAAGGAGGTGGCACCTGTCCAGCCTCCATCAGAGCCGGAAGATTTCTTAGTTGAATCACATGGGACTAAGTAAGAAGATGAACTTGGGTTTCCCAGCCTTCTAGGGCTCTTGGGAAGTGCTGAGGTCCCAGCTCCCGTCACCTTCCCCACCTCACACAGAGGTGCTTTCAGGAATCTGCAGTATTCAGTGAACTCTTTGCCAGGCAAATTTGCTGATACTTGGTAAAACTGACATTGTACTGGCAAAATGTTTCCAAACTTTTCTATTCATTTCCTTTAAGGAGTAAGGTAACATAAGCATAAGGTTTAAAAGCGTATATAAAATTAAGTTTTCCCATAAACAAAATATTAAATGCTGATCACAGAAGATTTAGAAAATACCAAAGAGTGAAAAGAAGCAGCCCTCTAAAGATCACCTTTAAAACAATTTGATACATTTCTCTCTACTCTTTTTCCAGGTGGTTATTTTCATTCTCAATGTTTGCATAGTTTTGATCATTCTGTATATGCGATTTTCAATCTTGCTTTTTTTAAAATTAATATTTCCTAAGACACTTCTTTGCCCTTTACTTTATCTTGAATACAATATAACTAGCTCATACTGAACGTCTACTATGGTCCATAGTACATATCACTGTCATATATATTTTTCAATTGCGAATCCATACACCAATCCGGTGAGGTAGAGACCCATTTAGCCACTCAGGACACTGAGCCTCAGAGAAATGATATAACCCACCCAAGGTCACAGGGCCAGGAAACAGCAGAGGTATAGTCAAAATTCAGATCACCTAGATCCTAACGCCTGTCCTCTTCACCACTAATGATACTGCAGCCTAAAAACATTTCGACGGGTCTTGTACACACTAATGGTTTTTGCACATATTCGTGCACATGTGAGAGAAAAAAGCTATAATATCTATTTACAGTTCAAGCATTGTTGGGATTTGCTTTCCGTTTGTGGTAGATGGTTTCTAGTCATCTCTCTGCATGATAGACAAGGCAGGAGCAAAACAGAATGGGAGTTGTATGGATTTCTCTTTGTCATCCATTTAAATCTCGCTCTCTAGATCGCATTATCCTTTCCCTAATTTTATTATTTGGAGAGTATAATCCTTATGGCTATTGATATAAAAGGGCTGGGGAGTCCACGGACTTAATTTGAATGCTAACTCTGCCACCTGCTATTTCTGTGGCCTTGAACGAATTACACACACCTTCTGTTTTCTCGTGTACAAAATAGGAATAACAATGCCCACCCTACAAAGATAATGGCTTTCAGTGTTAAATGAGGATAAATGAGTCAACAGATAGAAAGCATTTCATACTGTTCTTAAGAGCAGAGTACTGTAAATGGTAGATACTTCTTTAGGTAAGACTCAACACATTTAGGATTTTAGCCTTCCTAACAGTATATATTACCATTCACTCAGACATATTTTTGAGCTAAGTTAGAGAGATGTGAAGGCTAAAATTTTTGGCTCATCTCTGATGTTCTCTCTATCTCTTCTGAGAGGTCCAGCTATTCCTGCCTATAAGCAGGAGCCTGGGAGAGAAAATAAGCCACAGGCCACTTTGACGGCTCCTGGCCCAAGCAACTGAATGGACCACGAGAAGAAGGTGCTCCACTAGCCCAAAGTCCCTCCCCACAGTGGTGGTGCTGGGTGATGCATTTGTGGCATGAGGCTTTCCAGAACACTGCGTTATTTATATTAATCACAACTAAAGTCAGTGGTTTACCCAAGAAAGTTCTGCAAACATTGGTCCCTTTACACATGGTTCAAACTCTTCTCCTCCTGAGCTCCTTCTTTGCTGCACAAATCCTTGCCAAATATTTCCCTGTACCTGCTTCCAAAATGGATCTGGGCAGAACATTGGTTGCTTGTCTCTAGCTAGGATTCATTTCATTAACATATGGATGGATTCCTTATTTAAATATCATTATCATAAGGTGGCTCTATTACCAGGATTCAGCTTTATTATATATGTACCTCTTGCTTTATTTGGACAAATTCAGTATACATGTACAGCTGATCTCACTTTTGTGATCACAAGGGTATAAATACACAGCAGTTCTTCTTCCTTATTTTCTGATGCTCCATCTGTCTATATACTTTTTTCTACATTCAGTCATGTATCTTATTCTACTTCCATTAATATTGATAAATTTTCCTCATCTGATATCAAACATTTCCCTCGTGATCGATACTGCCTATTATGCAGAAGTTCACCAAATAAGAGGGTAGACAGACATTAAATCAAATATGAAAAACATCCTTAGGTAAAACAATCTTATCTGAACAGTAGGCACAAGGCAGAGTGGTGGCGACAGAGGAGAGTAGTTAATTTTGCTTAAAACAATCATCAAAGGCTTCTTAGGGAGGTAAATTTTGAATTGTGTCTTTGAGATTCAGTACAAGACTTCTAGACATCCCCAAATCATCACCAAAAAAAAAAAAAAAAGACCATAACATGTGTAAAGACATGGAGGCCTGAACCGTCACCATGGACCAAGTGACTATTAAGTTCTCCAACTTGGTCAGAACATAGGGAATGTGCAGTTGACAGGTAAAAGATGAGAACTGAAAAACTTGTTTGGAGCCAGATCAAGAAAGGCTGTAGGACTCTACAGGGCTTCAAACTATAGGTGAGCGGATATTATTAAATAATGAACAAGTAAAATGAAAATCTGTAATGAAAATAGCCATCATTTAGTGAGTCTGAAATAATGTGGCAGGCACTGTGCTAGGCACTCTACGTACATTTCGTGTTAAAAATTAAAGGGGGGTTTTTCATAACATCACGTGGTATTAGTTAGGAATGCCTGGATCCTCCTTGGAAATCATCCTGACCCTACCAGAATATTCTGAGAGATATTCTGAGAACAGAGAACAGTGTGTGTGTGTGTGTGTGTGTGTGCATGCGTGCGTGTGTGTGTGTGTGTATGTGACATAATACATAATAGTAAAATACACAAAATTTAAACCCAGGCCTGTCACACGCCAAAGTCTATATTCAAACCACATTTTAGAATGATTGCTGGTGACTGGGTGGAGAAGAGATTGGAAGAGGTAGAAAGAAAAGCAGAATATTATTGCATTAGTCAAAGTTAAGAAGGATTGGAATTAAAGGAGTGGCCATGGGGAGGCAGAGAAGGGAACAGATGGAAGAGATATTTAGGAGATAGAATGAGCAGGATTTATTAATTGAAAAGTGAAAAGTTAGCAAAAGAGAGAAAAAGTCTAATCTGCTGACTCTGAGCTCTCAGGGCAGAAATGACAGTTTCGACAGTTCTCCAGTTCATGTTCAGCTAACTTCCCATCCAGAATCTCAGCTTAGCTCATCTCGAAACTTTCTGAAAACCTCCCCCGAATGCCAGGACACCCACTCACTCTTTCCTGAGCCGTCCTCCATCACTCCTGCAAACTCTGAGATGACTTAACTGCTCCTTCTCAAGTTTCTCAGCACTTTTGATTTGTCAACTAATGCTACCTGATTCTTCGCTAATCATTCTTCAAGACACAGCCTTGCTCTGCCGTTTCTAGTCCAGCCAGCTCAAGCCCAGCATAGAGTTTATTTCTCCTGAACTCCTGTGGCACCGTTTATATAGTAACGATGAATTGATTTTTATTTTTCAATCTTCAATGCCTGTCGCAGTATCTGATATATAGATGGTGAATGAATAAATGAACCTTGTACTTGAGTTTTGTCAGCTTAAGTTACCTCATATATGAAAAGGGGTAGAAAATCCTATGTCGGTGCCTGGTTTTGAGGATAAAATATGATACACAAAGGTAAAAGTGTCTTGTAGGTTGCATTGTGCAATGTATGTGGAAGGAGATATTACTGTCCTCATTACCATGTATGATGGTTAATTTTATATGTCAACTTGCTGGGTCATGGGGTATCAAGACATTTGGTCAAACATTGTTCTGGGTGTGCCTGTGAGAGTATTTCTGGATGAGACTAGCATCTGAATCGGCAGACTCAGTAAAGCAGATCACCCTCCACCACATTGAGTGGACCCCATCCAGTCAAATGAAGGTCTAAATAGATCCAAAGGCTGACCCTCTCACAAGTGGAGAAAATCTCCTCCTGCCTGACTTCCTTTAAGCTGGGATGTTGGTTCTTTTCTTGACTTTAGACTTGAACTGAAAAATCAGCTCTTCTTGGATTTTGAGCCTGCAGCTTTCAAACTGGAACTTCAGCCTCAGACTGGAACTACACCATCGGCTGTCCTGGGCCTCCAGCTTGCCAAATGCAGATTGTGGGACTTCTCAGCCTCCATAATCACATGAGCCAATGCCTTATAATCAATCACTCAATCTCATTCTCATTCTCATTCTCAATCTCTCTCTCTCTCCCTCTCTCTCTCCCTTTCTCTCTCCCTCTTCCTCCCTCTCCCTCCCTTCCCCCCCCCCCCCTCTCTCCAGATAGATCTAGACAGATCTAGACAGGTGTGTGTGTGTGTGTGTGTGTGTGTGTGTGTGTGTGTGTGTTTTCTATTTCTCTGAAGAACCCTAATACAACATGTAATACAACATGGTTAATCCTAAGGCCCACATTTAGAAATTCTTCCCTCTAGGAAGTTCCCACTGAGAAAAAGAAGCTCTATTCAGGGGAACTGAGGCAAGAGTGAGGTACAGGGGCTGGGAGAGATCAGGCAAATGGGGGCTGGGCAGAGGAGAACAAGGCCAGAGGCACGATCCAAATTTCTACTGAGCAAGAAAACTCAGAACTGTCCTCAAAACTAGGGCTGTGGTAACTACTGGAACATCAGCTATTGGAAAGAGACATGACCAACCATGCAAAAAAACCCCACAGGGCCGCAGTCTAAGGGTTCGAGTTTGTCACTTTTTGTTGCAATGTATCAGGATGTGCTCAGATTATTCCAGGAAACATCAGAGAATGTGAAGAGAACAATAAAACAGCTAGCAAGTAACACAGTGATAAAGCATCCCAAGAATACCAGGAAAATCATGAAAAAGTCCAAAGATGCAGGGTGAGTTTTGGCAAGTGGTTCAACACTGAAGAGCTAAAAAGGCCAGGGTGTCAGGGGTCTGTGTTTAAGTGGTAGCTCCTGCCTGCTATGATAGCAAGAGGGAAATGCTGTCTTCAAAAAGTCAGGTGTAATGTCCTGAAGACTCTAAAGAAAAGTTTTTTCATTTCTTTTCTTTTTTTTTTTTTGTAAATATTTAAAGCTATGCATCCACTTTCCAAAAGAATTTCTCTCTAGAAACTTATGCAGGAAAAGTCCTGGGTTTGAGTCAGAAATGAGTACTTTCCATAAAGTTTCTAACTATTTGTCAGGCCTCGCCTGAAACAAATCGTCCCTAAGCTGTGACACCGCCCCTCCCAGGTTCCAAAAGGTTCCTGGGCAGCGTGTCCACAGGCGGCAGAGATGTAGAGGAAACGTGAGTGTACTGTCCGACCTGAGGGGAGACGCTGACCCATGGGCTCTTGAATGTCCAGGAAGAACCAGATATAAACAAAGTTGGCCTTCCTGTGAATGGGTAAGTGAAGCGCTTGACAGAGGAGCTGCCCGATCATGAATCAATCCTAAAAGGCACCGACATGATAAGGGACAAACTAGAGGATCAATGCTGTGTCTGAGCCAAGTCAGCTGGTGGAGCCAGATGAGTTACTCAATTTCAAGGTCAGTTGTCTGAGTCAAGAAAGGTCATACATAATACATTAGGCAAAGTGAGTGGCTCAGTGGCCTGAGCTGATCTCTATGAACATACATATTCTTACAGAAGCATCTATGCATTACTAGAAGGAAAATATCTCCTAAAAGAATTGTTTGTTCAAAATCATTTATACCGCTGTGAGCTGTGAGACCTTTATAGATTTACATAACCTCTTGGTTAAATAGAAATTAAAGTGCTTTGGATACAAGTGACAGGAACCCAACTTAATCATGCCTCAGGAAAAAGAATTTGTTGACTCATTGACTCACATCATTAAAAAAGTCTAGAAAAATACAAAAGTTCAGCAAGGCCAGATCCTGGGGTTCAGTCAAAATAGTTAAGGTTCTGTTATTCTCTCCAGTTCTCAGATACACAGGGTCTTTCCATGTGATGAAAAGATGGTGACCGGCAACCCCAGACCCGTTGGAAATAAGTCTTTCCAAAAATTTCAGCAGAGGTCTCCATGGATGATCTAATTGGTCCAGCTTGGGCCATATTTCTATATCCCTACATAAATCACTTGGGTAAGGAGAAGAGGACATTCTTATAAAAAGAGAGACACAAGAAAAGGGGGCGCAGTGGTAAAACGGGTACCATGCAGATCAAAGGAGCAGATGCTTCTACTTGATTCCTTTTCTGCCCACTTAGGGCCCAAAGAGATAACTACTGGGGAATTGTGCTGTAAAGTCAAAATTCTTATAAAAATTCAGAGGTGTCTAGCACTTAACTTAGGGGTAGTACGTGTTAATGTTTTATTTGCCGGTGTCCACAAACAGCTGAGAGAGGAATCTAAGATCTTTTCTAGAATTTTCTTTCTGCATTGAGTCATAGAAAAATACAGTTCCTGGAATAATAAGACTGGAGAGGAGCATTTGAAGGGTTAGGTTAGAGTACAAAGACGCCTTCTATGCCAGGATCTGGGATTTGATCGTATCTGGTGGACCCTGCCAGCTACAGAGAAAGAGCAGCCCTGCTTTTGGCCATGCCCCACTTAATACGTGGATCCAATTAAAATACTTTATTCTTATTCTCTGAAAAACATCCAACGGGGTTGCTCAGTGTTGTTCTATTAAAATTCACCAAGTCCCTGCTCTCTGCTGCATCCTGCACTAGGGTCTGGGGTGTGAGGGTGAGTGACAGATGGTTCCTGTCAGTCCCAGGGGCCAAGCAGGTGAGTACAATACAGCATGACAAATGCTCCGGGGAAGCACAGGCACAGGTGAGTTGGAGGAAAAGAAGTGTGATATCAAACCCAGCCCAATGGGGCATTTCAAGAACGCTTCCTAAGGGAGGTGGTCACTAAGCAGAACTGGCATCATCCAGGTAAAGGAACGTGGGAAGGCCACTTTGTGGTAGGGAAATAGGAGCAGCAGCATGTGTCAAGATTATAAAAAGATCTGTTATAGTAGCGGGGGTAAAGTGTGAAATGAAAAAGAGGTTGTTGAGAATGCAGTATCTCGAGGGCATGTGGTGTGTGCTAAGGGGCAGGGGGGACCTTATCCTGCAGTTGTTAGGGAGCCATGGAGGGACCTTAAGTGGAGTGTCATGGTCTTATTTTTATTTCAGAAATATTTTTATGACCCCTGCTTGGATGATCTATTAGAGGTGAACCTGGGTATAGGAAATAGAAAGCTAGTGCAATAATTCAGGTGAAAAATAATGAGGTTTGGAATGAAGACAGAACTCTGGTAGGGATGAGAGAAGAGAATTAATTAAAATGTATATGTAGGTAAAATTGGCCAGATAGGCACTAACTGAATGTAGAGCTGGGAGGAGAGGACAGAATCAAGAGTAACTCCTAGGCTTCTGACACCAGGGACTAATGGCACTATTAAATGAGTTAGTTGAAATGAGAGGAGCAGGGTTAATGTGCACCACGGTAAGTTTGATTTAGGACACGTTCGCAACTGTGATGTTCACGGAACAACAAAACAAAGAGGTCTATTAAGTAGCTGCATCCACAAGGCTCTATGTTGGGCGAGAGATAAAGATGGGTGTCATCAGACAAGAGGTAGTCGTTAAAACCATGGAAGCATGTGATTGCTCAAGGATAATTTAAAGACCGATAAAAGGAGTTAAGTATATATGCCAAGAGTCTAACATTTAAGGGAAGGGAGGAGGAGGTAAACAGATAAAAGATTCCAAGAAAAGAATGGCCAGGAAAGGAAAGAGAAAGGAAAAAAAGTTTGAAGATGGAAGGAAGTGGTCATTCATATCAGATGTTACTGAGACACCAGGTGAGGTAAGGACTAAGAAGAATTCTTTGGATGGGGCAAATTAGAAAGTCACAGATGAGAAGAATGATTGCAATTGAGCATGGTCAATTTAGGGGAACCTATTAATGGCGTCTCTAGCTTCCTAGCCTACGGGCAGAACCAGCTGAGAAATTAAGAAACAAAAATCAGATGGAAAGCAAAACGTGGCTCTGAAGTGTGGTTGGATGAGCTTGCTACTTCTTTCTCTCCCTAGAACTGACCTGCCCTTTCCCAATTTAGTTCTCTTGGTCGCACAGTAGACTGTACTGAAGGAAACTTACTGTAAGGATGAACAGATAAGCCTGAAAGAAGGGGAAGAAAGGGTGGAGGAAACAGGCTTCAGCCTTCTTCCAGCATCAGCAGTCAGATGAGTTTATCCATCCACAGAGATGTGGAGGGAACAGGGAAGTTGCTTTTTAGTGAAACTCCACTCTGAGGAGGAAAGAACAAATAAGAGGCAGAAAGAAGAGGCTGCTAATGTAGATGACTCATTCTGGGGACCAGCTGGGGTGAGCAGAAGAGAGATTGGAGAGAGGACATTCAAATGACTGGAACAGAGCAAGTGGACTCTTGCATTTTGTCTTATCTGGTGGGTCCTGCCTCCAGGCTGACTCTTTCAGTAAACAATACATCTTGATTCAAGAAGGGCATCACCTTGTCCCAATCAAGCTGCATGAGCAAGGTTGATCCTTTTGCCTCAAATACTCGGTTCTGTGAAGGTGGGAAGATCACTGGGCTTGGAGTCAGGATATCTGAACTCAAATGCCAGTTCCTGCACTCATGTCCTATATCCCCTTGAGTAAGTCTTTACTATTCTGAGCCTCAGATGTCCCATCTCTGAAATGGAAATAACTGGCCATCTCTCATACAGTTGTTGTTAAGATCAAGTCAAATGAAATCAAATCATATTAGGTTCCTATTAACAGGGGAATGGATTTGAGAAGACCTCAGTGCAGAGCTTGGGTGCTCGATAAAGGCTTATTGATTCTAAATCTATTTACTGGCAACGATGCTCTTCTATAGAAAGGTCTAAGAACTGCAATTTAGGACTATTACACAGGACAGCTGGTAGACTGCTGTCCCTCTGGGGAGATTCCCTTTCTGTTTATAGAGAAGAAATATCAGTCTAAGAGTCTGGCTGACTACTCTGAGCACAGCAGTGCCTTGTCAGAATCGCTTTTCTATTTCGTCACCGGTTTTGCAGCACTGGATCCTCAATTTCGTCCCAATACCTAGAGGTGATTTAACTCAATGGGACAGATTAACACTGCCCAAATTTACAAGAGACCTGATGTGCAATGCAGCTGCCAATATATTTTTAACAAATCTCCTGGTTAACTGGTGATTAATGTGTTATATTTACTCAATCATTCGTTCAATGTTTAGTTTCATTATGTGCTATATATTGTAAATACAAAGATAAAGAAATAATTATCTCTACCCTGGAGGACCTAACAGTCTGTTAGCAGAGACAGGCATGCAAACAAATGCATACAAAGCAAGAGATGAGTGCAAAAATCCAAGTCTAGGGACCTTAGTGCCACTAAAGACATTTTCTTCCTGCTTGGAGGAAATCGGGGGGGGGGGGGGTTTGAGAGTAGCAACTGCTTTAAATTGGGTCTTAAAGAGTAAGTGGGAATTTGTCAGACAGAGATGGTGAGAAAGAGCGCTCCAGACATAGGAAATAGCACTCACAAAGCTGTGGAGGCATGAAAGAGTCTGCTCATTCTAGGAACTGCCCATTCAAGCAACGAGGTTAGTGGGAATAAAGGAGAGAACGCAAGTGATGGAAGCTGCAGTGGAAAGTGGAAAGGTAGATGCCCCGTCAGGGAAGATCACGAATGCCTGGAGTTTGAACACAGCTTACAGGCAAGAGGGTAGTGATGCGGAGGGGCCAGGATGAGCTAGTCTCTGCCTTTAGGGAGGCCACATGTGAAAACAAATTCTCCCAGAAAACTGCTTGCTGATCCTGATGTCAGAGCAAGCGCATTTTGATGGCATCTGTCAAAATCATCCAATTCACCTCATTGGTTTATTACTCAGTTGGTCTGCCATCATTACTTGGCAGAGTACCGCCTCCACTTCCTTCCAGGAATGAAGTACTCTAGGCTCCACATGGATAACCTGCTTCCCTTAACAAAATCTTTTTTTTTTTTCCTAATCCAGTTCAAATATAACAGTTAAGAGCATGGAGCCAGACTACTTGGGTGTGAATCCTGGCTTCTTCACTGACTAGCTATGGGACCTAAAATGTGGGCTTAAGCCTTTTATGCCTCAGTTTCCTCATCTGTAAAATAGGGGATAATATAACTGCCTTCCTTAAAGTGTTATTGGATTAAACAAGTTATAATATAATATATAGTACTTGCTTAGAACAGGCCCTGGCGCATAGAAAAAATTATATGATGTTAGTTGTTGTTATATCTTAGCTATTAGATTACAGCTTAAAATTTTCTAGACCCAAAGGGTTTCTCTAGACTCTGGGGGATTTTGTCCAGTGTTAATCAATGAAATTCAATTGCCAAGATTCAAGTTCTAGTTCTTGCCTTCAGTGTCCATTTAATTCGGGAGAAGTAACAAAACTCTGTTAGCCTCAATGTTCTCATCTATAATATAAAAGCAATAATATGCACTTCAAAAGGTTATTGTAAGGGTTTAACACAATAATGTTTGCAAATGTCTCTATCACACACAAGAGATGCAGTGACTTCCATTCCCCTCCATTGGGAATCGGCCAATGTGATTCTTCTCTGTGTCCTGAATAAGAATGTAACGCCAACAAGAAAAAACCCGTAGGGGATTTTTGTCAAATAGGTTTCAGAGATTAAAAAAAAAAAAAAAAAACTGAATAAGAATTGACTTTGAATTTGTCTTTAAAGCCCAGTGAATAGATTAGTCATGATTTGTTCAGACACTAATTTGCCTAAGCTGATTTGAAAATGGTGGAAAATGTCTCCTACCTTGACCCTAAACTCGAGTCATCCCAGAAACCTTTCATATAGATAAATGGTGCTGAAGTTGCACTAACTGTGATAACTCACCTTGGCGATAGCCTTTCAATTCCTGTACAAGTTGTTTTTGAAGTCCCAAAGTGTATATCTATCTGACCCGAAGAGGTGCCAGTTTGAAGCTGACTTTGAATTAATCTAGTTGCCCTTTGAGACACTTGAACTTCCCCCACTGTAGACTCACTTGAAGCGAACATCCATTTACAAACATTTCTTTTGAAATTTATCCATGTGGGCAGCCCATTTCTCATTGGTAAAATACAGTTTAAATTATCAGAGATTCTTAATGAAAATATATATGGGATGCAGAAAGGATTTGGAGTTGTCAATATTTTCAGGGTAGATAGACTTTCTTCAACCTGTAAGGCCTCCTGGGGATTGTGATAGTTGTTGTCTTTTCCTACAGGAGGAAAAGAATTGGAAAACGGTGTAACCCTCTCAACAGCCCCCACTACCGAGAAGCACAGCAACAAGTAAGGAGAGCTGTTGTATAGGAATAGGAATAGCATACGTAAGGGGAAAATGGTGAGAACTATAAGATTGCAGTATTTGAGAGCTCTGACAAGCTCTCAGAAGTAAGGCGATTAAAAGAGTACAAGTTTACATGCCTGACATGTAATATTCACATCTCAATTATACTTTTTATTAGGGAGAGTGAAAGGTTGTTCAACTTGGCTTAGCCTTGATTTCCCCATCTGTAAAATGGGGATGATGATAACTATCTCACAGAAGAGTGAGTGGGAGATTGAACGGAAATCATAATCATTATAACAACTAATAAGTGCTCAAAAATATTAGATCTCTTTTCTCTAACATCCTGAATCTATGATTCAATGAGCTGAGATTATAGGCATGTATAATTTGGCTCATGTATATTAGGAAAATTTTTCCAATATCTGGAGTTTCTCAGCAGTGGAATAGACTGCTTCATAGGATGCTGAGCTCCTCAACTCCTGTTGTCTCCTGCCATTGCTGGGAAATACTCAAACCTGGATTGAATAATCTGTTTTAATGGCCATTTAAAAAGATGATGAGATAGGAAGTTGGATTAAATGTCATTTAAACTCAGAGACATTAAGATCCTTTAAAAGTCTCACTTCTAAGTTTTCAAATTCCTTAACAAAGAAGCTACATACTTCTAAAGGCATCCAGATTCTTTGCAGGAGTCCACAGTGAGATACTCTCATGACCCAGAGAAAGAAGATTCTGGAATATGAGCTTGATCACGGGAAGGAAGTTCTGTGGATGTTCTTGAACCTCAAGGGCATCTGCCTCCTTGAGACACCATGGAATGAATCCCTTTATGTGAAAAATGGAGATTAGATAGCATCACAACCGTCAACTGAAAAAATGAACAGAAAAAAAGTATTTAACAAAATGGCTGCTCATTTACATGACCCCAAAACAACCAGTTTGACTTTTTGCTCTCGGTGAATTGACTTGAACTAACTTTAGTGTTTATTAGAGGGAGGAAAAATAATCCAGAGTCTCAGGGTTGCTGTTACCTCTTTTTTTTTTTTAAGAGAGAAAGCAAGCTCCATGATGAAATCCTAAGCTTTAGCTCCATCCTCGTTCCTTACAGCTATATGTCCTTGGGCTAATCATGAAATACCCTGGAATTTCAATGTCCTCATCTCCAAAATAGGGGTAAATTTTTAAATGCCTTGTAGAGTTGTTGTTGTAAATATAATTGAGATCTGATTTAAAGTGAGTTTTCTTGCAAAATGGTACAGCCACTTTGCAAAATAGTTTTGTGGTTTCTTTCAAAACTAAACATACTTTAACTGTATGATCCAGTAATTATACTCCTTGGTATTTATCTAAGGGAGTAGAAAACTTGGGTCCATACACAAACCTGCAAAGGGATGTTTACGGCAGCTTTATTTATAATTGCTAAAACTTGGCAGCAACCAAAATGTCCTTCAATAGGTGAACAGACAAACTGTGGTACATCCAGACAATGCAATATTACTCAGCACTAAAAAGAAATGAGCTATCAAGCCATGAAAAGACAGAGGAGCTTTAAATACATATTACGAAGTGAAATAATTCAACCTGAAAAGGCTACCTACTGTATGATTCCCACTATATTGAGATTTGGAAAAAGGCAAGATTATAGGGACAATAAGTAGACGGGTGGTTGCCACGGGTTGGGACAAAGAGAAGAAGGATTTTCAGGATGATGAAAATATTCTGTATGATATATAATGGACCATCATTATACATTTGTCCAAATCTATAGAATGTACAACACCAAGAGTGAACCTTAATGTAACCTATGGATTTTGAGTAATTACAATGTGTCTATGTAGGTTCATCAGTTGTCACGATGTCCTACTCTGGTGAGGCACACTGATACCTGGGGAGGATGTGCATGTGTTGGACAAGGAATATGTGGAAATCTCTATTCCTTCCTTTTAATTTTCCTGTGAACCTAAAACTCTCCGCCCACCACTGCCAAAAAATAAAAACAAGTCTTTAAAAAATGTGTTCCTTGAATCTCTCCTGTTCTGCCAATGAAGAGGGTATAAAGAAACCAAAGAGATAAAGTCTGAGGCCTCTTACTCCAAAATGTCCAAAGAAGCTTTATATTGGTTTAGGATTTCTTTTCAAGAAAGAACTCAAAGATTATAAAAGTTTGCAAGCCCTTGATTAATTTCATTTATTCATCCATGTACTCATATTTACTGTTCTGTTATATGCCAGGCACTGTTATATAGAGGACATAATGGTGACCAAGACAGACAAAGTGCTGGCTTTCATGGGGCTGCATGCTGATGGATAATGCTCACAGGACTGAAGGAAATACAAGGGAAAGTGAGTATTATTTTACTAGAGAATTGGCTCTAAGAAAAACAGTCAGTCTGGCTGCTACGCAGAGAACATGTGAAATCAGAGTGTGGAAGCTGAATCCCTATGTCAGGTTTCTTGAGAAGATGTGCCCATCTGGCCCCAAACACATTTGCTTTTGGGGAAGAGAGGTGCCAAATGGCAAGGTGGGCTCCAACGGGCTGGTCCAAGCATCCTTCCTGAGCTGGGGCAGGAAGTCTGCCGTTCAAAGTCACGTGACAAACGTCCTCTCTGTAACATGCACACTCCACCACTGCCCACTCTTTAATGGCATCCATGCTCAATCTGCACTCAATGCCTTTCTGTGGATTTGCTCTGGGACAGTTTTTCCTAAGCATGGATTATTTCATACCACTTTTGAGATTTTTTTTCTCTTTTTTGCTTTATCTATATACCTCCACTATTATTATTTACTCACTATATAGGTTTGAATCTATTCCGATGTTGCTCAAATAAATTTACTTGAACAGGAATCACTAGTAAGTAAAAGAATTGGAACCACTTTCTGAAAATGGGAAGGTATGCGGAAAGCATAAGTTCTACACAGATGAAATGATGTTATTAAACCCTACAGGGCTTCCTGGTAACGATTCTAAGCCTGAGGCCTGCTCTCTCCCTTTGTTAAAATGTAACATAGCAAGGGCAAGGATGCTGCTGAAGATACGCTGATACTAAACTAGGGCTTTCTGGTCACCTTAATCAGAAATATAGATGCAAAGAAATTTAACTTTGGGTGGTGAACACACAATCCAATATGCATATGATGTATTATTGACATATACACTTGAAACCTATATAATTTTATTAACAAATATCACCCCAAGAAGTTTAATTAAAAAAAAAAAAAAAGAAATATAGAAATTGGACGACTATCTCAGTACATTGCTCTACGTTATTTAATTCCATAGCTGCACACACCTAAATGCATCTCATGTACTACCCAAACTCATCGCAAATTCTAACAACACCAAGCAGCCCACTTCAGGAAAGCCATTTTTAGGAAGCTTGCCTTTTGTAGACCTTTATGTGAAGCTCTGTGAAGCCTCAGATCTAGGAGACAAGCCCCGTGAGCCAGGAGGTCCCTGTGTCTCAGCGGCAAGCCCCACCCCCTTCTTTACTCATCTTCTGATGCTGAGCCTGGGACTCGGAGAGCCACACATCTCCCTCCCCAGAGGGGTTCTTCCTAGATTCTGCCAGTGGAAGGCACTGAGGAGTCCTGCAGAGCAGGAGGGAGAAAGCACTTGCTCCTCCCCGTTTGTCTGCAGTTTCTGTCAGTTTGCCCCCAGCAAGGGCCTTTCATCTGCCATGGCATTGGTTCTACTCTCTGGCTTTTTTATGCATTTCTGGGATCAGCCTTGAGGATGCCCTTGGCGGCTGGCCAGTGCCCTCCCCTTGGACAATACACCTGCACTCCAGTGCCGTGGGGTCCTCTGAACATTTGAAGCAGCAACATCAGCTGGGCAGTGTTCTCTCCTTGGAGGTCCACGTCCAGCTCCTCACGGCCCGTCTTCCAAGTTCTTGGTTTCTGGGGCCAACCTCTCTTTTCGTTCCCACAGCCCTAGAGGTGGCGGCTGCTTCCTATGGCTACTCTCTGCAGTACGGCAGCGCTGCCTTTTGGCCTTTCCACTTCTCCAACATGTACGTGTCCACCAAGTCCTTTGATGGAATTCTCTAGGTTGATATATCGAGTGTCCCTTCTGTTCCCTGACTGGACCCTGACTAACAGGTACTTGTTTACATCTTTCTCACTAGAGGGAGCCCGTTCAGAACAGAATCATCATCGAGCGTGCAAACACCGTCCCTTGAATGCTTTCTTGGTGGAAGGAAACAGTGCCCCCCTCTGTCTATCACGCAGATCTCCCTTTCCCGACTCTGACTCAGTCTCCCTGGAAGGAAAGCTGATGGGCCAGCACCCAAGATGCTGGCTTCTCATCACTGCCGAGGCGGGAGGGTCCCCGGGAGCCATGCCCTCTTCTACATCTCCCCTTCCACTCTGTATCGATTCAGACCCTTTTCAGGATATAGCCATATTTTTCTTTCTCTCACAGACAACTGAAAACATGTCTCTGCTAAGATTTTGATTCAGAGGAAAATAGGAGTCTCACTTGGACCTCCAGGGCTAAACCCCATAATAGCTCAATACGACTTTCATCAGAGGTCTATCCACTGGGGTCACTGGGTGCTGGGTCTACTAAGGAGCAAGTGGAACTGTGACATATGCTCCTCTTGGTTCTTGCGTGTTTTGCTTCCTTAGGAATTTGGTGGAGATGAGAGTTAGATCATTTTCTATGGCTGCATATCAAACCGCCCCCAAACCTAGTGGCTTGAAACAACAAGCATTTACTTGCTTATAGTTCTGTGGACTGGCAGTGGGGACGGCTTATTTCTGTTCCACGTGCTGTCACCTGGGCTCATTCGTGGGTTTGTGTTCAGTTACTGAGTCCACCAAGGGCTGGCCGGCCCTGGATGCCTGCTGACTGGCCGGGGCGATAGGAACAACTGGGCCCATGTCTCTCTCCATCCAGCTAGTTAGTTTGAATGTTTTAATATAGCAGCCAAGTCCAAAGAGCAGCAAGAAAAACAGAGCGAGTCCTAATGTGAAAGTGATTTTAATGCCTTTGCTATTATTCCATTGGCCCAAACGAACCCAGTGACATGACCAAGCCCAGAGTAAATGTGGGAAGGACATGAGATCTCATGGCTTGCATGATCTGGGGCCATGTTTGCCTCTCTGGTTTTATCTTCAGCTAGCTTCAGCCTCCCAACCAAATCTCCTTCCAGCCTCCTTTGTGCCTCACTCCACACTATTTTATGAGCTAGACTTCCAGAGCTGACTGCATTTCTTTTCATCTCCGTGTTTATTTGCACCCCCAGGCCTTTGCACATGAAATCTCCCCAGCATTGGACTTCTTTTTTTTTCACTATCGCCACCCCTCTTTGCCACCCCATGACCAACTGCTGATCATCCTTCAGCTTTAGATAAAAATTCCAACTAGACGCTTTCTGTCAATCCTCCGAGATTGTGTAAACTGTTCCTAAGATGTGTTTCCATGGCACCTGGCTCTTGTCCTATTATATGACATATGGAACTCATCAGACTGTGTGAGCTTTATAAGGATTGAAACCAAGCACATTGGACAAGGAGAGAGCTCCATTTCTGTGAATATAGCCCATCAAATTTGTTTTCTTTAAACTTCCCAAGAAAAAGAGTTCTCTAGAAGAAAGTAGTCTGTTTGCCTTGTGCATTAAGATGGTATGAGAGCCGGGCAAGCCCAAGATATTGACATGTGGAATTTTTCCATCCTTTCTGACTATATGTTTGTTTAATATGCTCTGTAACTGGTCTTCCTGAATTTGAACAGTCCTCCTTAGAAAGCAGTTTGTCTACCAAACACAGCAATTCTATCATGCTCCCTGGGGGTGTTACTGGTGTGGAGAAGAGAAGATTTAACTGCTAACATATAAAGACTTTTTTCCACCTTACAAAGATCTTTTATCTGTAGATATAAATGGGGAAAATGGCTAACTGGAAAATTTGATGATTTTTTTTTGTGCAATGTGCAACTCAAACACCTTAGGTAAAATCTCTACCTTTGAATGTCTTTGTAGTTTGATTTGAGAGTTACAATCGGCACCTCTTAAGAGCAGAGACTGCTTAGGGGGTTGGCTCAAAAAATGCACGGGCTGTGGATCTTCCTGGTCATACTATTCTCCTGCATAAAATCCACGTCCCTCTTTCCTACTCAACGGTGCGCCTCCCAGAAGCAAGAACCATTCTTTTTTCTTTGCATCTGCAGTTAGCTTTCCATCACTTTCACATTAAATCCAAGTTCTTCAGATAAGGACATAGGGCCTCCAAGATTTGATTTACTTCTCAATTCTTTTTTTTTTTTTCCTCCAAAGCATTGTTAACTTCATCATTACCGGAATGTTTACAGTCCTCCAAATGTGCCTTACTCTTCCACACCCTCATGCCTTCACACCTGATGTTCCTGCTCTCTGCAATATCTAATGCCACCAAGCAAATTTAAGCCTCAGCTTAAGTATCTCTTTGTCTTTGAATTAATTCCAGATTCTCATTTTTCCCCAGGCGCACTGAGTCATTCATTCTCTTTGTAATACCTGCATTACAACATATCCATCACTGTGTGGTATATAGTTACCTCTTTTAAAGAATTATCATTTTAAAGGTATTCAGAACAAAAGATGATAGTACGTGTATTATTCCAAAGCTTAGCTGCCACCTGTTAATGTTCTACAGATGGAACTCTAACCCCATCTATGTGCCTCTCTCTGCCCATTAGCCAGTGTGCTTCCTGCTGAATCTGTGTACGTGAATGGATGAATGGATAAAGTAAGGTATAAAAAATTTATTCCTACAGTCTCCCAAGGAAGACTGTTCCCCTTTATGCCCACATTCTCTTGGCTCCCACACACTGAGGCTGAATCCCTACATGCTCAAATTATCTGTACACTTGACATCCCTATCATTGCCTGATGAGTCCTACGCTTTTGTCCTCCCAGCCCGGAAGCAGGGCTGCTGAAGATGGTTGGCCTCCACGGTGCCAAGGGCCCCCTCTCTGAGTCACAAACTCTCCCTGCAAGAGGCCGAATTAAGCCTCTGGCATAATTCTTCAATGTACGCTTCTTTATTGAATCAGCAGATGTTCTTCAGCCCTCTGCTTGTCTTCTTTCTCACTGTGCAGCGAAAGCCTTCCCAAAGGGTGAAACTCCATCGCTGGGACAGTTCTCATTCATCAGACACCTGCATCATTCTCTGAGGTTTTTTCCCTAGTTCCACGAAACAGATTCGATGCTCTCCCTAGGGGAAGGCGCCATGCTGGAGAGCTCGCCCCGCTTCTGGGCACATCCCTTAGCTTTCTGCTTTCTCCTCCCTTTCCAGCCATTTCTCATTCAGCTTGCTTGGCTTAGTTCTTGCATTTCTCTTGAATGCTTTTGCCACACACAGAGGTCTACCTCTCTCACTGGACAGGGGACTTTGTAGGAATAGGAACCATCTTTTGTCATCTTTATGGAACTTGGCATCACACTGGCCAAAAGAAGGTGCTTAATAATTATTTGCTTAATTAATAACTGTCTTAATACCTGGCATTCAGTTGTAATAATAACTATAATATTAACGCCACCTATAATGTAGTGAGCACTGACACACATACATTATGTCACTTAATTCTCCCCCAAATCCTAAGTGGTTATATTATTTTCTCCATTTTTCAAATTGAGGATATGCGACTTGCCCGAAGTCACACAATTTAGAAATAGCATCCAGCTGATATTTGATCAAAAACCTGACTTCGAATCACATCTACAGAATAACTACGTGAATGGTTGCATTTTGAAGTAAATAAACAATAAGTGGAGGCTAAGTGTGCAGTGTAGACACGCTCATACCATATGCATGAATGTCATAATGTTGCACAGACCTTATGAGCTGCAGGTGCCTGGGGTCTGAGAGGCAAGAAGCTCAGGTACCCTTCAGCCTCCAAGCGGTTGCTCAGCTGATGAAGAAAACTTGAGGACTAGGGCGAGGAGAGAGGCCAAGGGAGGAAGCTGACAGTCTCGCTCGGTTCTGTTCATCTCTTTTGGGCTTGACATATATTTTTCTCCGATCCCAAAAGAAATAAAACAGAGGCCTCTTTTGCCTCCCTCTGCTCTTCCAAAACTCTCAATCTCTTTCCCACAGGTCCACAAAACCATCAAATATCCACTGAGGTAGAAAAAACAAGAGGTTCTTTATAGCTCAAGTCACAAAGCTGGGAGCCTCTCTGGGGACTGCTCTTTCAAATAGAAGACTTGATCTGTCACCTCAGTAATTACGCTGCCTTCTACAAACTCCCCGGTGCCTGCAGCAGCCTTCACTGTCACTGGAAGAGGTGACCCAAGACTGGGGGAGCCTCCGCTTATCGACGCAGGCCAGCAGGGCTCAGAGTCCTCTTCTGCCAGTGGATTTTGCGTGTGCTGTCAACACTAGGGCTGGAAGGGGTGTTGAGCTTCTTATGCCCCCCATGCTGCAGGAGTTCGGGGGACTTCCCGCAGAGGCTGGAACGTGCCACGCCCTCTTCAGTCTGTGTGTGTGTTGGGGGGCGGGGGGGGGGGCCTTTCGCACTTCCTGCTCTCTTACCCTGTATGCCTCCCTGATCCCCTCCCTCGCCTAAGCCATTCCAACTGGACTTGTGGTCTCAGCCGAAATATCACCTCCTCCAGGTTGTCTCCCTGGATCTTGAGATATCGTCAGCATTCTGGTGTGGTTAAGAGAGTGGGCGCTGGACTCCCTAGGCCTGGGGTTGTAGCTGCAGCTGCCACGGACTCTGTGCATCAGTGTCCCCTGGGAGAGTGATGTCATAGGCAGTAACCACGTTGTGGCCTATAACTCACACACAACAGTCTGCCATATCATAAGAATCCCATAACTGTCAGTTATTCTCATGATGACTATGATTTTCCTTTATTGCATTCTTGACACTTGGAGTTATTTGTTCAATATCTGCATTTGCCCCTAGACTTCAAGATCCGAGAGCTTCAGCAAGTGTGTCTGTCTTGGTTACTGCTAAATTATGGCTGCTTAACACGGCACATCAAAGACTGAACAGATTTTGAATAATGAGTGAATCGATCAATGAATTTAACATCTTCAAAGAACACTAAAGTGACACCAGACCCCTCCAAGAATATCTATCACGTTTTCTTTTAAAAGTCCAGGGCCAACCACGATTTGGGGCTTCTAACAGACAAGGAATAAATATCTTTTGGATGAGCAAATGAAGCTTTTTTGGGGGAGGTGGAAGGATATTATAAGTACAAACCACAATTTCCAAGCACGTGCAAAAAATGCCAGAAAATGTTCTTGCAAACACTTCACATCCAGTGAGAGTCACCTGTGATAAAGGGGCTTGCCATGTAGCAACCCACGAAAACACAGAAAAGAAGCTCAGTCGTAGCAGCCAAGTTAATCCGCTGCAGACAAGTTAAGCCAGTTTGCATTGTGGGGGAAAAAGCAAAATACTCACTGCTTAAATCAATGAAGTTTTATTTCTGCTCTTGTTATCTATGCAGTGCTGATCCACAGGGAAGCTCTGCTCTCTGGAATCCCCTAGGCACCAGGCTACAGAGGCTCAACCATCTTATAATGTTGCCATGTCAACACAAGACTTCAGGCTTTACAGCAGCAAAGGAAAGAGCTCAGAGAATCACACACCCAGCAGTTCAGGGAAAGAAATCAAATCTTGGGCTCTGACCTGAGTCGTTGCCACTGGATCTGAATCTTTTGTACAATTCCTAGAAGGTAAAAGTTTTTGGAAATAGAGTGGAACTGAAAATGCATTATCTTAACAGCTGGTGCCAGAATTAAAAAAAAAAAAAAAAAATGAAAAAAAAAAAAACCTGTCTTTTTTAAAGAGAAATACCTTAGTAAGTTTCTTGGGGTAGAAGGTGGGCCTCTGAAAACACGGATGAAGGCAGAAGCTACGACAACAAAGAGAAAAACAAGCCGTTCTGCATGAGATGAAAGAGGAGACTCAAAAGGAGAGGACACCCCTTTTGTTCCTAGGAAGAGAAAGATGGTCAAGGGAGTGATATGCCTGAGATATAAACCATGCCCCGACTTTCCTCTCGTGTATACGTCTTCAGCAAAGTCAACCAACGCATGGAGGGTTTAAAAAGAGCCTACTGTGTCCGAGTGTATGTGTGTGTAGGAAGCTGAGTTCTTACGCGGGCTGAGCGTGTATGCAGCTGAGCTGCCGTGTGAGATATACCCTGCAAAGCGAGGAAGCCAAAGCCCGGGTGCCGGAGACGGGGAAGGGAAACGTAAAGGCCCTGGGAACGATTACAAACACAGGACAATGCTTTGAACCTCCGGGGACGAGGACGGAAGCCAAAGTATATCTCATTTAGATCACAAGAGGTGGGATGACTTTGGCTGGAGTCTGAGAGACCTGCAAATTAAACACTCATAAAAGCATCACTCACTGCCCTAATGCCTTGCAGCGGTAAAAACTGCGTGCTAAAAATAAAAGCATTCACAGGAAGAACGGGTTGGGGAAGACCGTTCAACACTGCTTGTAATGAGAGCACCCAGAAAACAACAACCCCAGTATAAATGCCGACAGGGTTGACTTTGCACCAGCAAGCACGCCTAGACCACAGTCAACCCACAGCAAGCAGCTTTTACACCTTGGAACTTAAGTCTCGTTTGACTAACAATTTCATTAGAATTAATAATACTACCCAGGGTGTAGCCTTCTTCCCCAATCCACTGCTTTAATATGGGAGGAAAGCCTTCCCAGAGTCTCTAGAAGCTTAATATGTGGAGAGCACAGTAGTTTTCAAAGCCATCAAACTAGCCATTGCATGTTGTCTTCTGTTGCAGGGTCTTCAATTACTGGAACACTTGCTCCTGGGCACATCAAAGCATTAGCGTGTTGGGAAAATTTGTGAATGAACTTCTGTATTACACAGACATCGAGTCCCTCTTAACTGATCACATGACATGAAATGTGTTGAGATCTCAGGCAGAAAGCCAGAGGAGCCAAGAAAAATCATGGAAAAAACTCGTCAGAGCCCCTGGCACTTAAATATTCTGTTATTCTTTCAAGATTGAGTTTTGTCTTAGAAATGTAATTATATTTTCAGAAATTCTTCATTGTCACATATTCGTTTTTATTCATTTATTCTTTCATTAAATATATATTAAGTGGCTGCTGTGTTTAAGTGGAGAATACGAGACATGAATGTTTATAAGTATATATTTGTTTTCTGGGCTATCTCTCTCTGTCAATTTTGAAGTCATTTATGTCAAATGCTTTCCTCTCTATCCTTATGGTTTAAGTCATGGCCTGGCATAGAACGGGTCTCTGTAAATAAAGCCCATTGAATGAATGCACAAAACTACAACTTACTTATTCAGCAGTTAAAAGCACATGCTCCAGATCCAGAAAGAGCCAAATCTGCATCCCTGTTCTACCACTCGGCTCTAACCATACACATGTTACTTAATGCCACTAGCCCCAGTTTCCTTATATATGAAATAGGAATAACAATAGTTGTTGTGACAATGAAATGAGATAACGTGGGTTAAACATTTAGCACAGTGCATGGTACAATTCATGTGTTTGAGAAATGTTAATTGTCATTATTATAAATACACGCTAATACTATAAATAATAAATATGTGAATAAATCGTAAATATTATCTATATGCAGCTTGTCTCCAATGTATATATTGATAGATCTAAATGACTCTAGATAGCATGTAAGTGCTCTTTTTACAGATGGGGAGACCTACTCTCAGAGGCATAGAGTGATTTGCTTAAGATGGAGTTAATAAAATCAGCTAAATAAGTGACAACACCAAGACTAGATACGTGTTCTAAAGCCTGGTCTTTCTGTGGCTTCCAGTCCTTTTCTGAGTCTATCTTTACCTCTCACTCCTGCCCAATATTTGTTGAAAAATAGAGGCTACACTCATTCAAAGACATACAATTTCTTCTATGCGCATTACTGGTATTACCTTGGAGCTTTTCAGTAACCCATGAAAAAGATATGTCAAATATTATCTCCATGAAGCAGTAAGAGTTCTTTAGATTGCAAGGAATGGAAGACTCAATACAAACCAGACTAAACAAAAGAGGAGATTGTTGGCTCACATAATAGGAAAGAGTGAAATACGGCATGCTTCACTGTGGGTTAGATCCAGTGGTTCGATGATGGAACATTCAAGGCCTTGTTTGTTTACGTCTCAGCTCTGCTCCTCAGTGTTGACTGCATCCTAGGGCTGACCCACATCGTGGTCACAGAATGATGACACGCAGCAATCTTATGTCCAACGGAAAGAAGAGAGCCCTATCTCACAATCATCGAACAATGTCTTAAACTGTGATGACTGGGCCACCTCTGCACCAATCCAGGTGACCAGGGAGATTCCATGTGCCAATTGGCTTAGACCTATGATATGCTCAACCAATCATGGTGGGAAGTAAGGTGGGATTAACCTGATTGTCTTGGACCAATCAGGGCCTATCCCTCTAGCTGCCTGTGGGGAAAATGCCACCCCAAACAGATGGCTGTTACACAGTGGGAAAGAAGCAGAATGAAGAGCTAAACTACATCCTAATTACCAAGACTAAAAGGGTAGCTGGGAATGACAGAACTCTGTTTAGGTTAGGCTTTTCTTGATTTGATTCTCACGCCAGTATTTTTCCTACTACCTGCTCACTTCTGTGATCAGTGGGTCAATTTAATTGCTTTTCTTATTGATTTTATAAGAACTGCCTGTGTTCTTAAACTACACATTAGTTTTATCTGTTCTTGAAAGTTAAATAAATGACATCGAACTGAATATAGTCTTCTGCCACTTATTTTTTTCCCCCTCCTCAGCACTATGGTTTTTGAGATTTATCCATGTTGATGCTTGTAGCTGTAATTATTTTCACTACTTATTTATTTGTTGTATGAGTGAGGCATAGTTTATTTATTCATTTCATAGACATTTTAACCATTGTTTTGCAATTTTAAAAAACAATGCTGCAATGAACATTCTTTACATGCCTCTTAGTACTCATAAATATGTATTTATGTAGAGTATAATCCTAGTTATAGAATGTTGGCTAATAGGGTATGCACATGTTCAACTTAGTGCCAAGCTGTTCATTAGAACAGTTGTTCTAATTTCCACTCCCTCTGTGAACGAATGAGGATTCCTATTGTTTCATACCTTTTAAAATTTTTTTCAATTTAATAGTTATTTTGCCTTTCTTTGATTAATAATGAGGTTAAGATCTTTCTGTCATATATTTGTTGGCCAGTCCTATTCCTGGTTTTGTCTTTTGCTCATTTTCTATTTTATGATTTGTCTTTTCATATTGTTTCATAAGCATTCACTATACATTCTGGATACTAATCCTTTTTTGGTTATATACATATTGAAAATACCTACTCCAACACTCTGGCATGTATTTGTGGTGTCTTGTGATGAGTAGATATTCTGAAAATCAATGAAGTCAAAATTAATGCGAACTTTTCCATATGGGTTGCACACTTTGGTATCTTGTTAAAAAATCCTACCCTTTCTGAGATTGAAGACATTGTCTTATACTGTCTTCCAACAATTTAAAAAATTTTTCTTTTACATTTAAATCTTAGATCCATCTGGAAGCAATTTTTATGTGCGAAGTGTGGAAAAGATCCATTACTATTTTTTTTCATATGAATTTACACTTATCAACTATTGAAAAACAGGCCAATGCTTCCATTGCTATGAAACATTGGCTCCATCATGTGTCATGGCTCATTTTAGGTGAAGGTATGTTTTTATGTTCTCTTAGTATAGTTGCCTCTTTTTGCACCAGTGGGACAATTATTAATGATAATGGCATGTAACTGAAGAGTCTCGCGATCTGTCAGGGTGAGTCTCTTTGACTGGTTCTCCTTCTTTGGCAGTGTCTTGACTATTAATTGGCTCTTCGTTCTCCTTTATGACTATTTAAATCGAGTTCCATAAAAATTCTTGGAATACTGATTGGAATTCTGGTGAATTTAGACATGAATTGGAAGAAATTGACATATTTATGATATTGAGCTTTACTGTTATTAGCACAGTATCTCTTTCTTAGTATTTGAATCTTCTTTTATGCCTTTTCTATAATAGTTTATACCTTTTACCATAAAAATTTTTAAGGGATTTCTTTTAGAAGTATTTTTGGTGATTTTCATTTTTTGTAAATGTTATTTGTTATCGCATTTTCAACTCGACTGCTGCTAATGTATTAAAATGTAATTGATTTTTGCATATTAACCCTTTATCTGGAAAACTCCCTTTGCTAAAATTATTTGCTAAAATCTCTAATGCATTATAATAATTTTCTATAGATTCTTAAATTTTTGATATAGAAAATCTCATCTTCAAGCAACACTTTGATTCTTTGTTTTCAATGCATTTATCTTTTCTTGTCTTGTCTTGTCTTATTTTGCTGACTAGAAATTTCCAATAAACTACTGAAAGTAACCGATGATTTCTGTCTTTTTCCTGATTGTAATGGAAATGTATTACATATTTTATGACTGAGTATGATGTTTGCTGCAGGGTTTTG
>CM053503.1:7282143-7343233 GCA_028627145.1 Eidolon dupreanum
CCCCTGGAATTGTTTAAAATTTCAAACATCAAACGCAGCCTTCGAAGAATCCTGGTTGAGGGCACAGGATCTGAGCTGAACGAAAGGAAAAAGGAATGATTTTGAATTAAGGAACTTACTTACTTTGAAGAGATGCTACACTAAGACCTGTAGAATGGATGAGGAGTCAGAAAACCTGGAGATTTATTTAAGGAATAAGAAAAGGAAGGGAACCCTCTCTCTTCCGCATGTGCTGTGTCAGGTGCTATTCTAAGAAATTCACACTTACTTATAAGTTCATTTGAACATCACAACAACCTGTTTTGCCAAACACCATGATTGTCATCCACCTTTACAGATGAGAAAACGGAATCACTGCAAGGTTTAATAAATCACTCAAAGTTAAAGACATTGGTAGGGCTGTTTGAACCTGAGCAGTTTGGACCCAAAGGCTGTGCTCTTAATCACAATGCCACTTGGCCTCTTGGTGCTGGCTGGGTGTCAAGGGACATTTGTGGAGATAATTCTCACACAGCTGAATGAAGGGAGAGTTTAATGACAGTACGACAATGTGTTTTAAGTGCACGTGGCGAGAAGCTGGAGGGGTTGGAAAACTAGGGACCACTTCGCAGAATGGGTAGATTTGAGGAGGGTCTTGAAAATTAGGTAGGATTTTGAAAGTCTTCCTATAAGAGGAAAGGCTTTTAGATGGTTCTTCTCTCTTGAGCTCAGGCATGGCATTTCCTGTCGGACCTTCCAAATCAGTCATCCACTGTGATTCCAACTCAACGTATCTAGAACTGAACCCCCTTTTTGTTATCTCCTTCCAAACCTGCTTCTCTTGTACTCTGCCTCAAATGGTGGCCAATCCTTTCTCTTGACCACCCAACTTAAGAATCGACTTTGATTTCGCCCCGTCAATATCTCATCAATTATTACCCTGTCCCTCACAATCTTACTTTGAGAAGAAACCTGGTTTCACAGGGTGGCCTGGCCTAAGGGACACAGAGGAGAGTCTAAAAGTCTCAATGGGAAAGATCCTGCCATTGGTCTGTGGAGAGCAGATGTAGAAATGATTCCAGAAACTCAGTGTCTTAGACTTGCCAAACACTAACTGTTGCAAAATGAATTCATCTTCCTAGGCCTCAAATTCCCCTTCTGCAAAGTGGCAGGAGAAATAAGAAAGGACAGAAGGTGATGCGCTAAGTTATTTCTAAGTTCCCTTTTAGCTCAAGCGTTCTCTCATTCTTTGCTTTCTCTTCAGTCACTTCCAGACTTCAAAGTCCACAACAGACCCCGTTTGAGCTGCACAGAGTTTGAATGAATCGTCTTCCCATCCTTCATGCGTTCTGAAGCCAGACAGAACTTGATGGGAACTCCGCCCCCTACAAAGTCGGAAGCCCAGGTAATCACTTCACTGAGGTCTTCGGGTCTCCACCTTAGTTATCAAGGTCAGTCCACTGACTCCTCTATCCTAGACCAGAGGGTAGGTAGGTCTTGATGGCCTGAACCAAGCTTCCTTTTCTATGAACCACACTCTGGTTCCTGCCTGGAACCCTTAGGATGAGGCTTCTCTCAAGAAGAGGCAGCCCCTGACCCGTCTTATCACGCCAGCCACATAGGAAGGGAAAAAGAGAAAAATACAGATGAGAGAGAGACAAGTCCAAGACAGAACAAGGAAAGGAGCATCAAAAATCTCTCAAATATAAAACAAGAAATCCCCCCCAAAAAATGGCAGCCACACACAATATGAAGTTGATTTTTACATCCCAAATTTCTACTCCCCTCATTCCCCCAAGATCACAGCTCGAGACTGTCTTTGACAAACAGGAAACTCTCCTTGGGAATAAAATGAAGCCGAGGAAACCTTAAGCTCCTTTTAGAAGTCAAATTGTGTCACTATCATACAGTCTGCCAAGTAAATAGTAGGTGCACAATCAATGTCTGGAAGGGAAGAATGACTACATTACCATTGCAATGTTCTACTCAACAAAATTTTAATTGCAAAATCCAATTAAAGCCATGTTAAGTATTTGACCAAATAAAGCAAAGCTACTTTCCTTCCTTTTTTTTTTTTTTTTTTTTTCCCAACCACTTAATCTTTAGATCCTGGTTAAGTTTTTGTTTTATTTTAGAACTCTGTCTATTTAAAACATACTATTATCATTATATTCACTTTATTGAGGAGGAAGCTGAGGTTCAGAGGGTCCAGAAACTAGGTGCCAAGGAACAAAGCTGTGAGGAGAGCCAGGATTTAAATCCGGCTCCACCTCACTTCCAAGCATTGATAGGGAGAACAAAATGGAAGACAAATAGGTTTAAGTTTAATCATCTCCTTCCTCTAGCTTGCTGAAAAAGAACTTTGCTTTTTCTATTTGCCTGGTCAATACATGCCTCTTAGAAGCTGTGTCAAGAGGGATATAGTGTTTCCTGAAGGAGTATCTCTGTCCCATTTCTAGGAATGATGACTTCACGGCAAGGCTAACATTGCATTACTATGGATTTGTTTAAACTTAATTGAAATTAATGAGTTTTGCAGCCGAACTCCCTCCTCCTAAGAATCCATCTTACGATGCTGAAGTGCTGTCAGGTGTATTGTGCTATTCTCTTTCTTTCCGTGGGTGCAGGACGAGAGGGGAGAGGACTAGGGTCTTGTCCTTTCCCATCTGTCACGATAAGCCAACCTGTTCCATTGTGGCTGAACTAATTTTTTACACCCCTGTTGATTCTTAGGGAATCCACTGGTCTTTCCAAAAGACCTCTGCCCAAAATATAAAGGCCTCAGTTGAACTCAGCATGAGCTGGCTCATCTGGACATTAACTCAACCAAATGTGGCTGATGCTAAATCTTGGGAGGAAAAACAGACAATGTTTATATCCTGCAAAGGCTTTTTGGTCTTTCAGATGAGCGATCCGTACACTTGTAGTTTTAAGAGTTTCTGTTCTTTAAAGATAACTTTTGTAATCATATTTAGATTTTTGTATCTTGGTAAGGTAAAATATTAGTAAAATTACTGCTTGGATAGTGTCAGTATTTATCAATTAATATTGATGTAGGTACACATTCACATGTGCCCTTGTGCAAGACACACACACGCACACACACAGAGCAGCTCTCCTCCACCCCTTTAGAATTCTAAGAGAGGAAGTCTTATTCCTATAACCTGATACATCCTTGAACATGAATTACTACTCACTAATGTGACTCCCCTGCCTCTTGCTGACGCCTCCTTTCCTCCTCCCCGGGTGCTGGGGACGGTGCCTGCTCTGACAGTGAGTTTGGGAAGAAGAACCGAGTGTGTGTAGATCGGCCGCTTCCGGTCCGGCTCTCTCTTTAGAACTGGCCGGCGCTCAGCCACGTGGTAGTGTATCTGTGAAGTCTCCACTTTCGCTGGTAAAACATTTCCAGCCCTGCCTGTCTCTCTGGTGGATGATAAGTCTACTTCGTTCTGAAGCTGAGGATCAGGAAGCCCACGGTGACGACTCATTCAAGCCACATTACCAAATCTAGTTTTAACAATGGCAATACCTCACTCACTGTTCACTGGATTCCTTTTTCTCTCTCAATTGGTCCAGAACACAGGCAGGGAAAGAAGGGAATGAAGTTATGTATTTATACCAACAACCTCAACAATTATAGCTACTTCCACTTTCTAACCTGTGAGCAGACACTGGCTAAGGGAAGGGAGCAAACGTGGGCTGTCATGATGGAACGTAAAGACCCCTCCTAGAGACCAGCTGTCAAATACCCCTTCTTTTAAATGTCAGAGACAGAAGGGAATGCTGGCTTCCTTTCTGGAGTCAGCCAGGAGGGAATAAGCCCCTTCCACACGTCCCTCATGGTATAACTGTCCTCCTACTGACCCATCCTACACACCACGCACCTGGGCAACTGGAATAATAGGTAATAGTACCCTCCACCCTGTGGGGTCACTGGAGGGTAAAATGAGATTATAGATGGAAAGTATTTAGTTGCTGGCACCAGAAAGGTCTCCGTGAAGTTTACCTAGATTTCTTCTCTCTTTGTCTTATTATTTTTATTTCATGTTGCTGTTTCTGTTGTAATAATGAGTACGAGGCCCAGTGAATTTGTGCCTCTTATGCAAACACTCATTCACAGCTTGGCATCTGTCCGCTTTGAATCTCGCCTGTCTTTCATCTGGTTGTTAGCGTAATGCCGAATTAGCCTAAGTGGACAGGTCTCCCTTTTATGTGAATGTCATTAGAGTCCTAATCATTATTTCAAAGTGATCATCTTTAATCAAGAGAGACAGGACCCCTGTGTGTCAGGAGTCCTCGCTCAGTCTGGCTCAGTCCTGCATTGACTGGTAAAGGTATTAAGAGCACCGGCTTGTAATTAATTACACCGTCCTCAAAGGTCAGCTCCATTATCTCCGGCTCTATCTCTGACGTGCCTAAGGGGAGGCGAGGAGTAAGGGCAGGGTGGGGGCCACAGTGTGCGGTGTGAGCAGATCAGGTCAGGAGGAAGCGGTGATTTTAAGAGCGTGATGGTTCAGAGAGCTTGGAACTACAATGGGAAGGGTACTGGTCTCTAAGTCAGGAGTTCTGCGTTCAAGTCACCTATCCGCCTGCCACTAACTAGCTGGTCAAATCGTGACAACAGATGGAAACTAGCATTATTGAATGCTTACTTGGCCAGACCCTTCGGTGCGTGATCTTATTTTGCCTCTTAAAAATCACCAGGAGGAATATATCGTTATTCCCTTCCAATCTACCAGGCATAGAAGTTAAGCTCAGACGAGTGAATGTTTACTCCAGGGCACACAGCCGGGAGATGATGAGTATGGGATTCAACCCTGGAGGCTGGCTTGCTGTACTGCATCCTTCTGTCTCCAGGATGCCATGTTTCTAAACTGCAAGGTGAGGGGCTGCATTTGATTGCAGTCTGTTCCTATCCTGCTCATCAACCAAGGAGGAGCCCTGTGCTACGTCCTCCATGATGCTGACTTTGACCCCAGTTAGACGTGGCATTGCCTCACCCTTTACATGCAGGGTTATAGTGAGTTCGAGGAATCATACGTCCCCTCTGCCTCAAATATAATACTTTTAATTATATTTTATTATAATATTGTTATATTGTTATATTTCATTGTAATAAAAAACAAAATATTGTTATGTTTTATTATAATAAAATATATTGTGAAAATATATTGTTATATTTTATTATTATAATAAAATAAAAACAGCTCTTTTAAAAACATTTTGATTGTGCCTATAATGGACAGAAATTATTGGGCCTTCCTAGAATCTCGCTCTTCTACAGGGAACAGCACTTTCCTTTCCTGGAGCCTCTTCTGCAATTCCGGCCATGGTCTTCGAACGGGTACTCTATCTTCTTACAAACCCTATCGCCCTGATCACATCGAATTCCAGCCAGTCGGTCATGACACCACATCTTCTCTCCTCTCTCCACCCTCAGCTGATTGGTCCAGGGGTAACACGAGCAAAAGAGAGAGACTCTGAAAGTGGAAGCAAAGGGTTCAAACTGTAGAACCCACGAGTGGCCGTGTCCTGTGCCAAGTGGAGCAAGCAGTGTGCATGGGACACACTGAAGCGGAGACCGAGGCAAAGGGCATCCGGTGGTGCTCGAACCCTCCCCACCCGGCTCAGCCGCATCTCTACACTGCCTGCCGTTTGTAGTTCAGCTGACATCAGGGCACCCTGAGAACAATGCTTTTTGCCTTCCTAAGTTCAGTTACCAGTAACTAAAAAATCCTAATATCTATCCATCCATCTTGTGGCATGCATATATATACTCACACACACATGCACATACACACATCATATGTGTATAGATCATGTTACATACTGTATATATACATATGTATATATGTGTGTGTGTATATAACATTACTGTCAATGAAAATCTATTATGTGCACACATGTACACATGTCAATTCTCATTCACACACACATGTGTGTATGTGTATATAGAGAACATAATTACCACTAATATGTATACATATACATATACAAATACATATACATATACATGTGTGTGTGTTTGTATGTGTGTATGCAAGAGAGAGAGAGAGAGAGAGAGAGAGAGAGAGAGAGAGAGAGAGAGAGAGAGAGAGAGAGAGACTGATTTACCATAAGCATTTTCCAATAATTCTTAGTAGGGCAGGGGCAGTTTCTCATACATTCTTGATTTCTTTCCTTACCAGTGCCCTGCTTTACTCTTAATATTGAGGAAACAAATGTCCACTGAATAAAAAGATGTTGATTATCTCACCCATCTAATTAGATGCTGATTATCAAGCACCTACTGTATCACCACAGACCATATGTGATGGCTCATCGGTACAGCAACCCTGCAAAGGCAGCATGACCCTCCCACAGGTGGGACGGTGGCTTATTCATGATTTGACCACTGTTGGAGGACATATGGACCTTAATCTCTACACCTAATTGTAGGCCTGGACAGTAATTTCAAGAGGAAGATGGGAAGTGGAAATCCTGGACTTTCATGGCCAAAATACCTGAGTTCAATTCTTGACTGTGGACCTCGGGCTAGTCACTTAATATTCATTCCATGAAATGTTCCTCTCGCCATAAAAAGGCGCCTGAGACTCATCCTTGTCTAGATGCAGTCTGAGCTTTGTGCCAGTGGGGATGTCCCTGCAGTCACACAGAGGCTGGGGTGGTTCTAGAGAACAACAGGGTCTCAGTGCCTTCCCTGACACCTACGCATATGACAGGTAAGGCTGCAGAGTTTCCCTAAGACACCACAGCGCTGCCATACAAAACCACCAGCAGAAATAGCCAGCCAGAGACCAAGCTAAAGGTGCCAGTGGGAATAAAAGGAGGCTGAGTAATTAAAAGCCCCAGTGAGGATTCTATAATAAGGGGAAAAGTGAATTGTGGCCTGGTGGGCAGAAGCGATCCTGAGGCTACTCTCAAACTAGGAGAGCACACAGACAGCCCCCTGGGGGACCTTTAGTGATCTGGGAGCCAGGCCTCAGTGGCTGAGCCTCCTGTGCATGCAAGCACAGAAGCTGCTGACTCGTCAAATTCATTGCATCAACGAGTATAACTGCTTACGCGTGGCCTGAACACTTTTAGTGGGCAAAGCACTTTCCTTATGTTGTCTCACGTTTCATTCTTCAAGTACCCTAGAAAGTAGGTGGTTGAACTTTTACTGAAGGGGAAATCAAAGCACGGAAGTTGGGTGAATTGCATGAGGTCATATTGGCAATGAGGGTGAGCCGGGGCTAGAACTCAGGGTGTCTGATTCTAAACCCAAAGCCCTTTCGTTCATCATCACTGTCCCCACTAGACTTGAGGACACTAGGGACTCTTGGGAGCATGTTCTGGGCTCCTTCACAGGAGACAAGCAGTGATAAGCCTAACTGCCTAAATGAAGAGCAAAGAAGCTAGATACTGACAATGAACAAATATCAGGCCAGACCCAAATGTCTTCTCATAGAATAGGAGCAATTGCTCTTAAGTATTTCTCAGATGACTCCAATGGGCAGCCAGGGTTGAGAACCATGGACTAGGACAGTGCTTGTCAAACTCTATCATGCAGCAGAATCACCTGAAGGATTTGTTAAAACACAGACTGCTGGGCTCCCACCCCCGAGTTTCTGATTCAGTAGGTCTAAGTGAGGCCCATTAATTTTCACCTTTAATAAATTGCCAGGTGGTTCTTATTGATATTGCTAGTCCAGGGACCACACTTTGAGAACCACTGGGTCTTGCCTCTGTCCCCTCTTCAGTCTTCCATGGACAGGGACATTTCTTGCTGGTCAGCACCACTCTCAGTGGTAAACCCTTTGGGACAGACTCTGACTCCTCCATCGTGAGGTGTGCAGTTTTTTAAAGAGAACCCCCAAAATATTAGATTAAATCTCTATTTCCATCTAGCTGTGCTTGAAATGAAGCTAATATCTATGATTCCTTGTACAATCTTTTAATTGATGCTGTACTTGGAAGAAGAAGACAGAGATACTATTCACAGGTACTCTTCAAGTTCCAATAATAGAGAACACAATTTTCTGAACTCTGAGCCTGATATTGTATGGGATGAAACTTCTGGGAGTCTTGGGGTGTGAGTGAGTGTATTCTGCATGTGTGACCAAGGAAGCTGGCTGTGATAGAGAGCACCACTAGTCTCCCCACAGTAGTGTCCTGCACCCACATCCTTGCCACGGCCCTGAGGTGGGTGGACAGTGCTTCCCTTCGCCTTGACTTTGCTCATTGGAATATCAACCAACGTGATATGATGAAGATTTAAAATACGCCTGCCTGCTGGGGTTTTCCCTCTTGTGCTTCTGAACCACCTCACATAGAAAAATCATGTCTTGAGAAGCCCTGACCCCTGGACTTTAGCCCCAAAGGGGCTCTGTGGAACAGAGCTGATCTGAAGCCACAAGCAGAGCCATCTCAGCTGATCTGTCAACACCTGAATGAGAAATACATGCTTATTATTAAATGCCACTGCATTTTGGGGTGGACTGCTATGCAGCATTAACATAATAATCATTGACTAATATAAGAGGAACAGTAGGACTGCCAGAATGAGATTAGAAAATAAACTGAGGATTAAAAAATATTTGGAGAAATTATGATTGTAGTAGTCAGGGTTTCCCAAAGAAAGAGAAACAATATATACGAAATAAGGAATTGGCTCATGTGATTAAGGGAGGCTGACTAGTCCCAAGATTTGCAGATGATAAACTGCAGACCAGAAGAGCTGAGTTCCAGTGTGAAGGCCAGCAGACTCAAGACCCATGAAGAGCCAATGTTTCAGCTCAAGTCTGAAAGCAGGGAAGTGGGGTGTGGAAAGGTGTCCTAGCTCCAAGGCAGTCAATCAGGAGGAGTTCCCTCTTGTTCAGGGGAGGCTCAGCCTTTTTGTTCTATTCAGGCCTTCAACTGATTGGCTGGGGCTCACCCACATTGAAAGGGCAATCTGCTTTACCCACTCTACTGATTCAAATGTTAATCTCATCCAGAAATACTCTCACAGACAAACCCAGAATAATACTGGACCGCATATCTGGGAAATCCATGGCCCAGTCAAGTTGACACATAAATTTAATATCACAATGAGCAAAAATGTTTCAAAAGTAAAGAAAGAATAAGACTGAATATTGAATAACCTCATAGAATATTAAACAAGATAGAAAAGCGAAACCCTTTCTAGATACATATAGTGAAACTGAAGTACTTTAAAGATAGGAAGAAAACATAAATGCTTATAGAGAGAAACTACAGGTCAAGTACAAATGGATAACAAATGGTTTTTAAAGCAATATAATGTGGTGTTCGACCTCTAGCCGCTGACTGAGTCAAATTCACCTGTACCAGTACTAGCGACACATCATTGTGTAAGTTATTTAACTGCTCTGTGTCTTAGTTTCCTGTTTTAGAAAAAGAGCTAATAATAATGATACCCACCTGTATGAGGGTCTGTATGAGCAGTGAATAGATTAACACGCAGTGAGTACTTGGAATAATACCTGGCACACAGGAAGTGATATGTTATGTTTACTGGTATTATTTATATTGGAATTTTAAAATGAGCACCAGATCCTGGAAGACAATGGGTAATATTTTAAAATGTTGTATGATGAAAATTTTGAACTTGTATTTTACATTCCACTCAACTATAAGTTAAAATTAATATATGATGCATTCTTACATGTTGAAGGTCTCACAATCTTCCCCTTTAAAAGGTCCTTTATGATAATAATCAGGGAAGAAGAAATATAGCAGGAAAAGAACCAGAGAAACATGAAATTAATGGTAATAACTCGATAAAAGTTGATGTTGCTTAAATAAACAGTAACTAAAAATATAAGGAAAGGAAAATTATAACTATGACAGCACAGAAAGAGAATCTTCTTGCTTAAATCAATATGGTAGGGGTGCGTGACTGGGTAGGTATATAACATGAGAAATGAAATCGTATGTCCATGCAAAAATTTGTGCACAGATGTTCATAGCGGCATTATTCCTAATAGACAAAAAGTAGAAACAGCACTGTCCAACGACCAATGAATGGATAAGTAATATGTGGTATCCATATAATGGGACATTATTTAGTAATAAAATGTAATGATGCATTCTACAATATGGATGAACCTTGAAAACACTGTGCTAGGTGAAAGGAGTCAGTCCATACATATCGTCAGTCACATACATATTCGATTTATATGAAATGTTTAGAACAGGCGAACCTATAGAGACCAAGAGTAGATAAGTGGCTGTCTAGGGCTCAAGGGTGGAGGGTGGGGAGGAATGTGAGGAGTGACTGCTAATGAGTGTAAGGCTTCATTTTTGAGGTTCAGGAATATATTCTAGTATAGACTGTGGCAATGGTTGCACAATGCTGTGAATGTATCGAAACTACTGAATCACATACTTTAAACAGGTAAATTGTATAATATGTAAACTATATCTCAAGAAAAAAAAGAAAGTTTTAGGAAATTTAAACAAAAATGCTTCAGGAATAATTAATAATAATACAGAAAAGTAATTTGAGGCAAAAATCATTTCAAAAAATCATTTTAAACTGATAAAATAGTAATTCCAGAGTTAAAAGAATCATACATTTTAAAGGTCAAAAATAAGATAAAATACAAAAAAAATTTAATAGATGAAAAATTTATAAAAGCACAATTCTTATGAAAGACTTCAATACACATTTCTTAGCCTTTGAAGAATAGAAAAAGAAGAGAATGACAGAAGATGTAGTAATTTAAACAGTATGATAAAATTAAGAAAATATAAATGTAATTATATTAACATCAAACAGAATACACCTTTGTAAACATTCATGTGATGTTTACAGAATTTAATTATACAGTAGAAATTACAGAGGCCACATTCTCTGGCAGCATTGCATTAAATCTTGAAATTAATCACAAAGTATAATCAAAACAATGTGAGAAAACCACTTGAAAATTAAACAACATTCTATTAAATAAAGATTGGTTCAAAAGAGAAATAAAAATTATAATTACGTGCTATTTAGAGAATAGCAAAAATGAGAACAATATTTATCAAAATCGATGGGAAAAGGTTACCATTTACCTAAAGTCAAATCCCTTAAAAGCTTCCACTATTAAATAGAAAATATTGTAATTAGAGTAACTAAGCATTTAATTTTTTAAAACTAACTAAAATAACACCAAAATCAACATCAAGAAAGGAAGCTTTGATAATGTTAAAAATAGATATTTGTGAAATATAAATAAATAAACTGGAATTCTTGAAATTCTGGAATTCTGGATTCTGAGACTATCACAATATGAGAGAGACTTCTCAGAACAACATATGAAATGCCAAATAAAATATGGGGCGGGGGGAGAGGGTTGAAATTTTAAATGCATGGTTTAGCTGGCGAGAAGGTAATATAAATCTTAAAAGGCCAAAAACAAAATAAAAAGAACAAATGGAGAAAGGTAAGTGAGCCTTTGTGTCTTCAGGACTTGTCATTGCCTGGTGACCTAGAATGTGCATTTTAAAGGATTCTATGCATGATGGGGACAAGACCCATAATCAGAAGACAAAACTTTAGACACACAGATGGAGACTCTTGCATAAAGTCAAAATTGTCTAAGATAAATGCCATCCTTGGTGATCTAAAATCTCTCTCTCTCTCTCTTTCAGAGATAGACAAAATGGATTCTGGTCCTTTTTGTACTTGACTCAGGCTCATGTGAAAAAAAAAAAGCAAAAGATAAAAGATTTCACCCAGGGAATCCTTAACGCCAATTTTATACTCACGTAAGTTTTAACCACCTTGATCCCTGCCCTCAAAAATAATATTAAAAATATAGTTTAAAGTGTCCTGGAATGACAATCCTCACTAAGCTACTGGCATTAGCAAATATATTCCTTTCTGGAGAAATGCACCTTAAATTTATACCTTGAAAATTCTCACAGATAATGTTTCACAAAACATCATCCCATAATCATAAATCACAAGACCTATGTGAGGAATTAAGCCACCATAATGCACAGCAGCAGAAACAACTAATCATACTGACAAGGATTGTAGATATAGAAATGGTCAGATAAACAATATATAATTGGATATATAATTTATTTAAAACTAAAGCAATTAAAGTGATTTACATTTCAATGTAATCCCTATCAAAATCCCAATAACTTTATTTTTTTTTTTTGCAAAAATAGAAAAATCCTTCCTAAAATTCATATGCAATCTTAAGGGACCCCAAATAGCCAAAATAATCTTGAAAAGGAAGAACTAAGTTGAATAACTAGCTACCAAATCAGCAGGAGAATTAAAAATAATGATTCCCAATGACCAAATAGGACTTATCCAAGAAATGCAAAGATCATTTTATTATATCTATTAATGAAACATTTCATGTTTAAGAAGAAATAGGAATAACAATTTTAATAGAGGAAGAAAAAGCTGTCAGTAATATTCCAAGTACATTCTATAAACCCCAAATTAGTTTTCTAGGGGTAAATTAGGAATCAATTTTTTTAGCACAGTAAGACTTTCCATCTTAAAGTAACTACCAACATTATCCCTAAAGTGAAAAAAAATGAAGAGAATTTCCATTAAAACCAAAGGCAAAAGCAAGCAAACAAGATGCTCATTGTCATCATTATCATTTAGCATTGTTCTGAAAATTCTCAGCAATGAGCATGAAACATGAAGAAGAGATATGACTCTTGAAAAGATGACAAAATCATCACTTTGCATAATAATGCAATTATGTTCTCATAAAACTCAAGAGAATTAATTTTTGAAACATATCTTTTAAGTTAGTTTTGTAAAGTAACTTCATAGAAGGTATTTTTTTAAAATCTGTATATTTCATAAGTCTCAATAATAATCCACGAGAGAATGACAAAAAAGACATTTTACAATGGTAACCAAAACAAAATTCTGAGGAAAAAAAACTTTTTGAAGAATAAATAGGATCTATGGGATACACTCCCAAATTTGCTGAAAAATAACAATGAACATTTTTAACATACAGGCAAAAATATTCATGTATGAGAAAGTTGTACATTCAGTCCTCTGAAATTAATTATGGCCTTAACGAAATCGCAGTTACATTCCTAATGGAATTTGTTTGGACTTTATTAAATTTTAAGTCCACCTGGGGGAAAAAACGATAACACAAAGAAATCAGATTATTAAAAAGCTACTAAGAATTTTTTAAAGAGTGATTAAGAGGAAATTTTCCTACAAAAAATAAATGAGTCAAAACATACAACCATCAAAATTGTGTGGTAAAAGGAAAAGGAAAAGGAAGATCATTAGAGGTGTGTGGTTGAGAAATAGGCCTGGTTCCTGACTGAGAAGAGAAACATCAGACATCAATGAGAAAGTGAGAGATTATTAAGAATATTTTTAGAGAGCGATTCACTATTGGGTGAGGAGAATAAAACTGCAGCCTCAAGTGAACCACTAAAAACAAATTCTGTGTGATAAAGAGTTAAACATAAAAATAAACAAATATACAAAACCTAGAAATCAGAAAACTAAGGGGAAACACGGATGAGTACTCAACTGTCTTCAGTGGGCCAGGACCCACCAAGCCCACTTCCCTCTTCACCTCCATATCCATCCCATGAAGTCCCAGGGAACCAAGGGCTAAAGCATGTCATGATGCTTCCCCATCTCTCCATCTCTGTGCCACGTCACCAGGCCCAGGCCACTCACCCCTGGGCCACTACAGTTGTCTCCATGGGTCTTCTGGTTTTGCACCTGGCCCGGCCATTCCTCGCCTAGTTGCCGAAGTGACTTTCATCACATACAGATTAATTGCATCACTTCTGCTTGCTTCTCTTTCTGACTATCAGTTATACTTAGAATTTATTCCGAAGCCTAAAAACTCATGTTATCTGATCCCTTGCCGCCTCTCTCCAATCCCAATTTTGCTCCCCTCCCCTGCCTCAATCTGCTGCTCCAGCTACATTGCCTTCCATCAGTTTCTCAAAAGTAAAAAATGATAATAATGGGAAAAACCAAAAACAGGCAATGAAAGAAATAACTAAAAGATTGATAGATTTGATTACCTAAAACTTTAAGCCCTCTTAACATAAAAATCATTATTAAAAAAAAAAATCATGAATTCCTTTCATCATGAATAAAGATGACGAGCAAGAGAAAGATATGCAACAAACAACTAGACGAGGATTCAAATATACTGCTATTTAACAAGACTTCAAATTAGTGAGATGAGAACAAAAATTCAGATTGGACCTGGGTCTGGAATAGCCCAGGCAATTCACCAAATAAATGCTTAAGACGGATAGGTAAACACGTGAAAGAGATTCTTCTTTAATCAAAGAAATGAAAGTTTGAACTACCACATAGCATTTTTCACCTACTTCTTTGATAAATCCATTTTTTCCTTTTAAAAATGTTTTATTGAGTAAATGCAGTAAAGTATGTACATGTTCAGCGTACACCTGGCTTCCTTTTTACATATTTTTTAACCCATAAAACTACACCCAGATCAGGTTATAGAGCATTTACAGACCCCCAGAAGCTTCCGTCGTGCCTTTCTTAGTTAATAACCCCCTCACAAAAATAACCAACATTCTGACTTCTATCTCCACAGTTTAGTTTGGCCTGTTTTTGAACTTGATTTAAAAAAAATGGAATTTTATAGAATGTACCTTTGTGTATGTCTTGTTTTGCTCAACAAAATACCACGTAGTTGCAATTATCACTAGTCTCTTGCTGTTTTCTTTTAAAACTTGCTGTGTGGTACCCCACTGTATGGCCTCTATTCTCCTGTGGAAGGACATGAGGACTGTCCCACTATGGCCCTAATACAAATATGTCCGCCATGAACATTCTCGTGCGTGTCTTTAAAGAGCATGTATGTTTATATCTCTTCGATGCAAACCTTGGAGTGGATGGCCTAGGTCACAGATTTGGCATAGATAATGTAGACACTGTCAAACAGTTTTTCAAAGTTATTATACCAACGACTGGTGCTCAGCCCTTTTGAAATGAAGACGGTTGCTCTTTCTAGTCGCGGAGAGTGAAGGTGAAATGCTCCTTTCTCTTTTTATTCCTTCCTCCCCGCTTCCATTCTTCTTTCCTTCCTTTTATCTTCATTTCTCTCTCCTCATCCCCTCTCTGTCCTTTGATCTCCCACTCCACTTCTCCCCAGCCCCTGCCTCTCCCCTCCTCTTCCCACACCATTTCAGACCATGTACAGCTAGAAGATGCTTCTGGCCTGAGCAAGCCTGCAAACCAGCTTCCAAGCTCCTTGCATCAGCAGCTGCCTAATTAGAGGCACGATCTGCGGTCCAGTGAAGTCTCCACCAGCCTTATGTGTCTCATGGAGCTGTGCTTCTGCTAGTAATTACCTCCGGCCTCCAGTTAACAGAAGGGGGAGAACATCTGTATCAAGAGTGATGAGCAAGCCCTTGCCCGGATTCCTCTGGACCTGGCGTGTGCAGCAGGAGCCAGCGGGGACACTCAGTAAGCGGGCCATCCATTACTTACTCCCTGACAGCTCCTCGGCTCCTCCTGTTGTCTGTCTCTCTTGCCTAGGGGAGATAACTTAGTTTCTGCTTCCTGAACCAGGTCTCTGGCCAGTATTTATTATTTAAATGGGAGAACAGGGAGAAAATGCAGCGTGGAATACAGATTCTGAAACAGAAGGATGCTGAGTCATGCTGCAAAGGTAGTTGGGGCCTGATGATAAGAGGGCTCAAGTCTCCAAGAGACTCCCTTTTCCAGTGGAGAGATGAAGGGTTCTCTTACAATTACATTCCTCGCACTCACAATTCAATATTCACGTATTTAACGCTCTCCTCAGCACCTGCCATGGGCCAGGTAGCGGGAATTCAACGGTGAGGAAAATAAAAGTGATCCTTATTGTGATGGTTCTAGACCAGTCATACATTAATCAAGTAGTTACTCATCTGTTTCATGTTGGGAAAGGATGCAGAGAGTATGAAGGAGAAGGTGAGATCGAATTCCAAGGTTAGAGGGTCAGGCCAAGCATCATTTAGGAAGTGACAGTAATGACCTATAGGATGAGTGCGTGTTGGGAGCTGAAGGGCTGTTTACCAAATAGCCTAGTGAGGCTGCCAATATGGTGTGGGAGAAAGGGCCAGAATTAAAATAGGGCACCAGAATTTCTCATCTCCCTGGTCACCCCCATTAGAATTGCGTAGGTGTGTGAAGGTTTACTAGTTTCATCTCTTGGTACCAAAAAAAGAAAAAGAAAAAAGGGAGCGAAACATGGTCTAGCAGCTACTATTTCTTGAGCGCTTACTCTATTCCACGCTCTCGACGGCATTTTCTCCTTTAATCCTCACTCATCTTCTGAAGCCGGCCCTTTTATTGTGTCTATTGCGCAGAAGCAGAAGCCAAGCCACGGAGCAGCTGAATAAGCTCCCAAGGGCCACTGAGCTAGGGCGTGTGAAGCCAAGGGTACAAAGGGCCCCTTTGTTTCGAGGGAGCATCAGTCCTGGGCCTTCCCTCTGGTGGCTCATCTGCCCAGGCAGTTCCCACTCGAACTCGGGAAAGCCAGGAGGTTCCCACCAGGGGTATCAGTTTCCCAAGGCTGTGGTTGTTGATCTTGACCTTGCCCAGCCAACCTTCTGAGACATGTCCAGCCAAGCAACCTGGAGAAGCCCAGGAATGGATGAGAAAGCGTGCCCTGTACCACGTCAGGAGAACAATCAAGACACAGCCCTGACATTCAGCATATATATATCATCCAGAGAGGATATCTGTGTAAAGAGCATGAATTTACTACACAATTTCATGTTAAAAAGTACTTCAGAATACGTTCTTTTGCTGAACCAAATGGAATCTGGCTTCTAGGGCCATCTCCCAAAGGTCATTGGAGAGCTCAGAGAGACAGAACCAGTAAAGGAAAGGTTGTGGATAGTTTTGCTCTTTCTTCCCTCCAGGCTCAATCTTCCCAGCTCCCTCTACAAAGGTGGGGGCCTCCCCCCTTCACAGAAATCCCAGCGCTAAAGCCCACGCTTGGGGGGAAAAATGTTCATTCATTCCCTGTTGGGGCAAGTGAAATTCAGCCCTCCATTTGCTAAGTGGCAGGAGCAAAATGATATGCAACTTGGTACTTCCTAATGAGCTTAGGGGAGAATGAAGTTACCGTGTGTGTGTGTGTGTGTGTGTGTGTGTGTGTGTGTGTGTGTGTGAGAGAGAGAGAGAGAGAGAGAGAGAGAGAGAGAGAGAGAGAGAGAGAGAGAGAGAGAGAGAGAAAATGAGAACATCTAACAGGAAGAAAACACTCCAAATATGAAGACAAACTGCCTCGCATATTAGGATTTGCGATGATTTTTATTCCTTTCTTCATACTTTTCTCTATTTTCTAAACTTTCTAAAACTGACATGTGTTATTGCCATAATCAGAGAGGAAACAGTAGAAGTCTTTTCCTCGCTCCCTCCTCCTCTCTCTCTCTCCTTCTTCTTTTGTCTCTTGTTTTCATTCCGGTTTGTAAACTGCAGGATGCCTTCACTGAATACAGGCTCCCGAAATCCTATCTACTGCACGTCAAGCTGCGTTTTCGTTTGCTTCTAACTGCCATGAGCGGCCACTGCTGTCATCACCGGCTTCCTCCCCCATCACCTGGAGACCGCAAGTGAGAGGGGGTTTCTCGGGGCCACTCGGATCTCAATTAAGCCAGGAGGAGGGAGAGAGACAACTGGGACAGAAAGATTGAAGATGCCACAGAGCTGGTACTGTAATTTTCTGTGTTTTGACAAAAGAGTAATTTAGTTCTAATTACTGACAATAATTATGTCCCAGCCCACAGTGGGGAGCTGTCACGTTGCAGCCACTGTGGATTCCAAGGGTCTCTGCTTGGACTGTGCCTCTTCGGAAGCGGCTTGGACCTAGGGGCTCTCTCTGGTAAGAAAGGCTGAGCCTAAGGATGAAGGGCACAGGGGGAGGAGGAACTCCAGGTGGGAGGAAAAGACCGCAGGAGACCGGGCCAGTGGCCAGGAGAGGAAGGCGGCAGAGCACCATCCCGTGGGAGGAACGCCAGCCCCAGGGCCAGGAGACCCAGCTCTGCTGCTCACGTGCTCTGCAAATGCAGACTGACCTCGTCAAGCCTCGATCTTCTTGTCTATTAAAATGGCAGTAACGCAGGGCCAGCCTCACACGCTTGCTCTGAACATTAACTGGAAAGTTCTAGAAGAGGGGGCCTTCATTGAGTTTTGGCCTCCCAGCACTCTTCCTACCTTCCCTGGGTGACTGCACGTCAACTTGTCTGAGGAACTCCCCCTGCCCCCACCCTCTGTTCAGTGGGCACCCCTCACCTGGCTCAAGTGTCCCCAAGCCCATCAATGCACCCAGCTCCAAGGCCCTCAGGTTCTCACAGGAAGAATGCATATGTGCACATTCAGTTACAAAGCCAAATGGAAACTGCACATGTCCCCAGAGTGAGGCCACTCAAGCAAACTGAAACATCGTTTTTCTTTTTTATTTTTTTAACTTAAGACGCAAACAATATTCATTCAATATAGAAAAACTAATTAATTCATGCATATCAGATGGTCTCTTTGTGGAATGCTTTTGGTTTTTAAAAAGCAGAAGTACAAATTAATTATTGTGTAGCAGATGCACTCTTAGACATAGCCTTCAAAAACATTAGATCCCGGAGGGAAACTGCTCCAGGGGACCTTGGGTGTTAAAAATGATGAGACCCTAATTCCCTCTGGCTCTAACAACCTATGAGTACCATGACAACTGTAATCCTCCTGACAGGCAGAAGGAAGTGTCTGAGATTTGAGAGCAGGAAGTGTCTGAGATTTGAGAGCATAGCTCAACAAACCCAAACCACAAAGCATCGTCAGGCCAGGAAGGGGTGGCTAAGAAGTATCCCCCCTGCTGACCCCTTCCGTGGGTTTTCTCATTGAAGTCTCACACCAACCTGACAGCTGAGATTACTGTCAACATTTTACAGATGGGAAAACTGAGGCTTGGAGAGCTGAACTCTCACAAGGTCTCCCACAAGAGAGAGAATGGGACAGTCAAGACCTCAGAGGCACGGGTGCCCAGCACCGGGCACAGCTCCTCCGTGCAGGCCAGAGGCAGCAGCTGCCGCGTTTCCAGACCCCTGGAGAGCAGTGCAGTCATTTTCTTGCTGGATCCAATAGTTCCAGTGTTGGACCTTATTGATTCCCCAGATTCTTGATAGTGGCAGAGGAAGCAGCCCCACAGGTGGGTCGGTTCTGTAGTGTTGCTCCACGGTGCTCCCGGAGCCCCAGACTCACGGCTGCTGTTCCCACCTCAAAGATTTTTTTTTATATCCTACTGCTCAAGTTTAAAATACTTCCTGCTAAAATCATCTACCATGATCTGCAATGGATTCCTGATGGAGTTAACTCCCGACCTCACTCGCCATAAACATTCTCCTCTTTTTTGGGAACGGGGGGAAGGAAACAGCCGAAGTATTTGGCCACAAAGTAGAAGTATTCCACGGGGCTGATGTTCCCTCCTTTTCCCACTGGGTTCCGTTTTCTTTTCCTGGGATGGCTATGACTGGAATGTGGTTGGGGCCGCCGATTCCATTTCTCCCTTTTCCCACTTTGCTGCATAATTGCTCACAGAACACACTTTTTTTTTTTTTTTTTTAAGGCATCATGATGAATCTTCTTTCTTAGATGCACTCTAATTATAAATTAGCAGTTAGGAAGCCTCTGCACACTTACAAAGGACTTAGCAAAAAATGTTTGGTTAGTTATTCCTTCTGCTAATATAGCACACCAGGATCGGGAGTAGGGTCTCAGAACTCATGTGGGGAGGAGGCTAAACATTTGTGTGACCAGAATCAGAATGAGCACATACATTCTGGGAGTCCAGAGGAACTCCCAGCCCCACCCCTATCGCTCTCTGCTGGGAGGCAGCATGGTTGCCCAGAGCCCCAGGCCTAGGACAAACATTCCATATGTAACCCAGTTCTCCATAACACTCTGCAACCACAGCCATTTCCTCAACCATGTGGTGTCATTGTTGCCTTGCCTGTAAAATTACAATTAAAATAGTACCAACTGCATTAATTGTTTTAAGAACCAAATAATGTATAGACTTCGCTTAGAACCCGGCTCAAGCAAGAGTAAGTTCTGTATAGGCATTCGCTGTTACTGTTGCTCATTTAATTTATAATGTGGACATTATTCTCCCATTTTACACTTGGGGAATGAGAGGCTCAGAGAAGTGAAATAATGTACGTGAAATAACTTACACTTCCTGTCTGTCTGACAAAACATCATCCTACTTCCTGGTCCATCACCCTTCTTCATGAGGTTCTCTCATACATGCACACTCACGCGCACACACACACACTCCAGGTTAGATGTCATATTTTCTTTCACTCATTGCATTCCGTACTTCTCATGAGACTCAACACATTTTGCCATGCACAGTTTAGAAGGGTGCTAACATTATCCCCTTTTATAAATTGCAAGAAGCTAGACTGCGGGACCCTACATTGTAGCGTTTGAATTTGTCCCAGTGGCAAGCGTAGTGTCTTCCACACGATAATTACAAGACTCATGACACGTACATATGTATTTGCAGTTTATAACAACCTTTTACTCACATCCCAGCGTTCTGTTCTCACCACTTCCCTGTGGATTCGATACTGCTCTCCACATCTAACAATAAAGAAATGGAGCCAAGAGATAGGACGTCACATCGTTCACAAGAGGTAGAACCAAGGTATGAACCTAAGTCTGACTCCAAACTCATGTTTTTTCCAATGCACAACTGTTACTTCACTAATAAGCTTTGGCATTTATTGGGGCAGAGCAGAGTGGAATGGGGTACAGTGGCATGAGACGGATCGGAGAGACGAAGCACAGTGAGAGGTGAGGACAGAACAGCACATGCCGGTAGAGTAGTACACATTATCAGACTTGGGGACGAGGGAGGAACAGCGTGACCTGAGCAGTGGACCACATTTCCACAATAACACCACTTGTCCCCTCCTTTTATTCTAGACTGTGTGAGAACGAAATGAGGAGAGGAAAAAAAAAAAAAAACACCTATAAAATGTTGAGGAAAAAACAGAGCTCCCTAGAAACATAAAGGATGGTTAATATATACACAGGAACAAGGTAGATGACAAGGCTTCGGGGTGCCCTCCCAGTCAGAATGTTCTGACCCAGCGATGCCGACATCAAAACCAGGGCAAGCAATTGTCTCTCTCCTCTTAGCAGATGCAGTGCTGGTTTCTCCTTCTGTCCAGGGAACTGAGATGAGTCAGACCCGAAGACGAGGACTAGACCTACAAGGCTCACATCAGCCTGAAAGTGCCCTGGGCTCCCGAGACGAGCCTGGGTCAGGGTTCTGGCAGGTCAACGAGAGGCAGGAGTCCCACTGGGGGTGCGGATCTGGGGGCAGGGGGATGCAGAAACCCAGGCCCATAGCTTATGGTCAGCGTCTGGGCACCCTGAGCAAAGACAGCGAGGACCCACTTCACAAAAATCAGTTTTATGATCAGAGCTCCATTTTTCTTCAATATATACTATGCAGAAAAAAAAAAGATGAGGCACCCTTTCCACAGGCAAAGAGCCACACCATGGGCAGGAAGTAGGCTTCAAGGAAGTTCCTGGTCACCTCAACTCCAGTGGAGATGCAGGGCCAAAGCAAGTCAAGGGACACCCCACGGGCAGTCGTACAAGCCTCAGGACTGCCCAGGTGCTCGTCCAGGTGGAGGTCAAGAGGCTCCATCTTCAGGAGTGCTGGGTCCTGTGCCTGCCTCAATCCCCACAAAAAATAAAGAGACCCGGCACCATCTGAATTCAAAGCGAACTACGTCCCTCCTTTAATAACTGATGAGGTGTGTGCATGTTGGGACGGAGTCTTGGAATCACAGCCTGAGCTATGGGTCCACTGCATATTCAGATGTTTCCCGACTCTGATGATCTATTCATATGAGAGTCCAAGGAGCACATGAGAACGCCAATGATTAAACATGTGGTGTGATCAGGGACCAAGGCCACACATTAATTCATTCTTTTTATTTTTCCATTTATCAAACATGGCAAATAAAAGGCTGTCCCTGACTTTAAGAAGCTCGTATGAAACAGACATGTAAATAAATTCTTGTGTTCTTTGAGCAAAGTGTCATGCCACGGGCAAGCACCTCTCTGTGAGGGCTCGGAGCAGAAGCATCTTAATTAGACTGGGGGAGTGAAGAAAAGCTCCCAGGAAGAGATGAGACTTAGCTTAATATTGTAGCATAAGAATGAATCCACTGGATGAGTAAGAGGGAGAGGGACATCCGGGGGAGTACTGAGTTTACTCAGTATGCATCTGCTGAGGCTGTATCATGTGCCAGGTACTCTGCTAGGGACTGGAGACGTACAAGTGAATGAAATAAACATGGTCCCTGGCTTCATGGAAATGGTACCTCACTACTTCACCACAGACAAGAACATAAGTGCCCTGTTGTCATTCTGGATAGGAAAATAAATTGGAGAGAGATTTATTTCATAAACGCTGAGAGTGAGGAAATGGAGGTGGGTCAAAGAGAAACCAGAATCAAGCCGGGTGTGGAAACAATCAATAGCTTTTCGTCTGAGGCCTTGAACCAAAGTCCTAGGGAATGGAGTGATGAGACAGGGCAGCAAGTTGATACTATAGTAAGGCCGAGTCCAATGAAATAGCTGAATCTCTGAGCCTTTTGGTAGAAACCAAAGCTTTATCAGGGAGAGATGCGGTGTGGGTGAAGTGGAAGGTGAATCCCCAGCTGTTCGCTTGACAATTGCTGGAGCAGAAGAAATCTGTGAGGAGGTGGCATGCTCTCTCCCCTCAATAGCCACAAGGCGAAGACAGGACGACCCTTCAGCTCAAGGGCCACTTGGTGATCTGCAACAAGGAGTGACTAGCATGCGCCAGGAAGTGGAAGGGAATGGGGGTGTGCAGCATTGGTGACCCCTGTGAGAGGAGTCCCCCTTCAGGGACTCCTGGAGAGAGGGTTTGGCTAGGACTGGGCCTCTATAGACTCTGTGACAGAAAATGAGGCCGGGTGAGAATTTTGGTGTGGTCCCTGAGAAGTCAGGGTGCCCTAGCTCAAGGGCCACCACCTCACGCTTAGCGAGATTCCCTCTCTGAGATCAGAACACCAGCTCTCGGGCTAAGATCCCTTCAGAGAGATGGGATGGCCGAGAAAGCCTAGTGAGCCTGACTGAGCAGGACGCCTGTGCCGTCTCAGGCCAGAGCCCTCTCCCCTCATAACAAAGGAAGACCAGCCGACGTCGCCCGCTGTGCTCAGCTTTCCTTCGATGCCTCTTTGTGACACGACTCCTGATATCTCGACAGAAGACGCATGGTCGTGGCTGATCTCCTTGGGAAGAAAGGGTTCCACCTGTTTCTGCACTGGTGGCAGTGTCTCCCTTGCAAAACAGAGTAAAAGAAGTAGAAGCAAAACCATTGGCCAGTGTTGGGGACAGCAAGGAACTTTGTCACGGTTGAGCGATATGAAGATAAAAGGCAATAAAAGGCAAATCACCCCCCCTTGGATCAGACAAGCCTCTTCCCTCTTAGCCTCCACACTCTCTCCTGCTCCTGTCTCGAAACATCTCACCTCTCCTTATTACCTGTGAGCCTTCTCTGTCCCACCCAACCTCACCACCAACTGGCCACGTGGTGTCAGGTGGGGGTGACCTCAGAATAAACCAGAACTTCTCACTGCTCTCCGCAAGGCCTTTTCCCGGGGGCACAGGCCTTGAGGCCCAAGGCAGGAGCCAGGCAGTAGAAGGAGAGGTCTGGGAGAGGTGTCATGGGGCCTCACACCCGGGTGTCAGCTGATGGCACAGTATTTACTGCAGGCAAAGTTTACGGGAGAGGAAAGAACATGAAGAAAGAATCCAAGGGCAGGATGGGTGGGAGAACGTGCAGCAAGGGTGCAGCACTCAGCCTCATTTTCCAAGTAAGGAGACACCAAAGCTCAGAGAGGGTGAGTGACTCAGCAAGGATCACACAGCTCCAGAGTGGCAGAACTGACCTGTGAATCAGGTCTAACTTCAGTTCCAAGGCCAAGTTGGAAATTATATCACACCCATAATAATAATCCCAGTTAACACTGGCTGACTGTTTCCTATGTGTCAAGCCCTGCTCTAAGCACATTTTACATGAATAACTCGCCTAATTCTCACAACAAACCATGAGGAAGGTTATCAGAACTCTGTCATACGACACCCATTGTACAGATGAAAAAACTGAGGTCACCCAGTTAGTGGTGATAAGATGTAAATCTAGACAGTCTAGTTCCAGAACTGATGTTCTTAACCTCTGTGTCATAGTGACTTCCTAGTTTTTGCTCACGATTAGTAATCACTTCATGAAGCCCTCGCTGGAGAAATCTACACAGGACAATGCAGGACAATTCATCAAAGGCGAAGCAGCCCTTGATTTTATTAGCTGGGACCCGGGCTGACAATCCAATGTGGAGATCCCGTTGAAATGAACACGGCGACGCACAGCAGCCTTTCCCCTGAGATAAGCTTAAATAACGCTTCTCACTCCGACGAGACTCAAGACCAGCTCTAGTTTCACTCCAAAGCCGCACCTCAGATCCCATGAGCGTGAAGTAAGGTCAGCTCCCATGGAAGGGACAGAGTCTCCGACCCGCATTCCAGATCGTGGGGAGGGAGAAGGGACACTTACAGGGGGCTCTGAATTTGTGCAGGGAGGAATTTGGACCCAGGTGAAGACTGTCACCATTAGTTATGGATGATCCCGTCCCAGAATCGTTCGAGTCCCTTCCCAGGCAGCTGTTCTAAGAACCTCATTCTCCTGACTAGATGAGGAACTAGCATCCTGGGGCTGGGACTGGTATGAGGGAAGGGGTAAGATGGGGCTGATTCTCCTGAATTTTCAACGTTGGATCCTCCTCGGAGTCAGGTGTGGAGTGGAAGTGGCGAACAGAGAGTGAGGAGAGGATACTAAGGACATCCTCAGCATATGGTGGCCCAGGACATGTGCTTAACTGCACACGGAACAACCCTGTGGTCGGTAAGAAAGGAGAGAGGTGAAGTTACTGACCAGTTCCCCTTTGCTGATTTACTTCCTTACCCCGCTGCCGTCAGGACACTCCGAGGGAGGGGTCCTTTATCCTCCCGCTTTTCCCATTTCGTGGGGTGTGAAACCACTGGAATCGGGGTCTCTCGGGCAACGGGCCCTGCTCCTGGCACAGAGAGACCCCTTTCTTCTCTCAGCGCCTACGGTGTAAACACTTAGGTTCAAGACTCTGCCTCTGCCTTTCTGAGCTGTGCGACACTGGGCATGTCACTTCACCTCTCTGAGCCCAGATTCCCACCTGTAAAACCAGGACAGATGACAGTGACGGCACCTAATTCAGTGAATAATTAAATGAAGGAGGCGATGTAAAATACTTGGCACCACAGTTGGCATATTATGTCAGTACATGTTTGCTAATATGTTCCCCCCGCCCCTAACTTTACGGAAGTATAATTGACAAATAACAATTGTATGTATTTAAGGTGTACAACATGTTGTTTCTATATGTGCACACACTATGAAAGGACTGGCACAGTCAAGTTAATTAACACCCCTTATTTCCAAGGTGGGAGGACGCTGTTGAAACAAATCTCAATTGGCACCAATTCAGGGATTTTCGCTACCCCCACATCTGCCCGGTGAGCCAGTGAGGAAGCCTCGCCACGAGCTGCCACGCAGTCAGCTCTCTCTCATGCTGCCATTACGTTCCCCAGCAGCCAGTGGGGAATACTGGATGGGCGGGAGCACGTGGCCCAGAGGGCGGGACAGACGTGGGGGGCTGACTCCTGGAGACAGGAAGTCAGAAGCCGAGATTCTGGAAACAGTGCAAGCTGCAATGCTCACTCTGTCCCAGTGAGTTCTGGGACTCTTCTTCCCAGAAAGTTTAAAATAAACAAACCAATAAATTAAATAAAAAGAAAGCAAGCATTATTTTACCAAACCGAAAATCACTAACCTTTTTCCAAAGAGAAAATGGGTTGTCTTTCACAATATTTTTGGAGTTGATGATCCAGAATACAGTCCTTGAAAGAGACTCTCATAAATCTACATATGTGCAAGTTAAAGAGATAATGAAGCACTTCAGTTCTGAGAACCAGCAGTTCTCAACAACTGAAAGGCCCAAAATACCTTCACCTCAAACTCTTCTCTCATTGGACCCAAAGACTTTTCCTCCCATACTCATTCATTTTCATAATAATTCTATCAAAACAGTACTCCCTGAGCATATTTTCTTGTCTAAGTCTAAGAAAGCCCCGTGGGGATACGAAAGAAATAAGAGAATGGGGTGTCTGTTCTCAAAGAACTTAGACCAGGCGCAAGGCAAATTCAGGCTTAGCTAAATACATCACCAATATTCTCAGGTGCTAGAGATATAACAGTGACTCAGAGTTATATCTCTAGCACTCCTCACTAACCCTTAGATTTAGGTTAAAATCTAAAAAGCTATTGGAAACAGGTAATGAGCAAACCCAACGTTAATCTCGGGGGACAGAAAGATGCTGAAAGTTTCCGCTAACTGGAGTGCTCGCAATGTGCCAACACCACAAAGGACGCTTTGCACTGACTATGCCCTGAAATTCTACACGAAAGGGGTAGAGATTGTGACACTATGGGGGAAACTAAAGCGCTGGCCCAAGATCGCATCAAGAGTATGATGACAACTGAGATTCGAACCCAGTTCTAACTTCAAGGGTGTCTTCTTTCAGCCACAGCAGAAGGGCTTATGAACACATACTTAAGATGCTGAATCTAGAGCCCAAAGAGTTGACTGTCTTCCAAATTTATGGTGCCGACTGAAGCAAATTCTTCATTTGAGGTTCACTGAAATGGACATGATTTATCGCAGACTGAACATACATGCTGCTCTTTCCTTTTGTCAACTAAAAGTCCCAAAATGCATTCACCTCAAACTTTTCTCTCTTTGGACCCTCAGGCCGAAGCCTCTTGCTTTGGAGAATCCCTATTCCCAGCTCCCTCTGAGGAAACTGGGAGATTCCCCACGTCCGTTTCTGGGAAAGGCCAGTTATAGTTTCCTACAGTTGCCATGACAAATTACCACAGACTTAATGACTTAAAACAACAGAAATGCATTGTCTCCCACTTCCAGAGGCCAAAGGTCCAAAATCAAGATGTTTGCAGAGCTGTGCTCCCTCTGAAATTTCTAGGGCAGAATCTTTTGTCTCTTCTTGCCTCTCATGGGGGCCCTTGGCTTTGTGGTAGAATAACTCACATCTCGCTTCCATCTTCACTGTGTCTGTGTCCTCACTTCTTTTTATAAGGACACCAGTCAGTGGATGTAGGATCCACCCTAAATCTAGGATGACCTCGGATTGATATTCTTAGCTAAACCCATCTGCAGAGACCTTGTTTTCAGATAAAGTCATATTCTGGGGTTCTGGACAGAAGTGAACATTTGGGTGATACTGTTCAATCCACCACTGGACGCTATCATCTATTTCTTTGTTTTATAAAGACAGCTAGATGTTGGTCAACTCAAACAGTCTTCCTCAAGCTTCACTATTAGGGTGTGAGGAAAAAGGGGAGAGGACCTGGTCTACACTGACCTGGAGTGATTTTACGAGACTCTGAGTAGTGCTAGTAATAACACTACGAGCAGCCAGCTCCTGCTTTTAGTGTTAACCTCATCATTCACCAACGCTGTGACCTTGGATGACTCATGTAACTTCTCTAGGAGCTCCATTTCTCAGATACGGAAACGGAGGCAGAGAGAGGTTTAGAAATAGCTGAGCACCCACCAGAGTTTTTGTTATTTCTTCCATAGTATAGGTTATGACTTGAAAGTAGCTCACCAGCCAAAGATTATATATTTCAAGTTCACCTTTCATTTAGCTGGGGCCCCATGACAAGAACTTGCTGATGGAATGCGTGTCACCTCCAGACTGAGTTGGTTAAGAAGTGGTTATAACTGTGCCATCTGTATTTCCCCGTACGCAGACTGAACGAAGGGGACTCTGAGGGCCTAGGAGAGGGTGGAGGCCCCAAACTTGAACCTACTACATGGAAGGCTGCCCAGTAAACAAGGAGCACAAACGTCAAACTAGGTGAACATTGTCACTGTTAAACAGTCACTTAGATTTGGGACTTTATTTGTTATAGCACATACTATCACCCTAAATAATGCCCTACTCAAAGTCATGGAATGTGATACAACTAAAATCTCCCTTCAAGCCCCATAGTCTAAGATATAAAAGGGAGTGGGACCTGGACTCAGGCCAGAATCTCCATCCCAGAATCAAGATAAGCTTTTGGCCGGAAGAGAACTTATGCTAAATCTCTCAGGAAACAGTCTGATGGATGCGGTGCAGAAAAGCAAGTGACAAGGGGGTGGGGAATCACAGTAATCCTGGAAAGGCAGACCTGATGGACCAGCACACCCCTGAGGGTGAGCTTGGGGCCAAATCTGGAGGGAAATCAAGGCTCGAATGGGCATGTCCTTGGTTTCTGCAAAGGGAGATGTTTTTGAGATGTGGAGTAACCTCATCCAGACTCATCACTTGCTCGTTTTTCATACAACCAACCAGACACAGAGCAATTCTCAAAGATGTTTTATTGTTCTTTTAATAAACCCAAGCTCTCTCCTGCCACAGAAATGTATTGGCCTAACGTAAAGAAATCCCTAACTACAAATTCAAACATCAGATATTAAAAGTCAACCGTTGGCATTAAAAAAATAAAATAAAAAGAATGCTTCTTCGTGTAGTACATTCCTTTGAAAAGCTTTTGTGTTTTCCCATTATTGAAGTGATGGTACTTTATTCAGCCAAACATAAGAAATGCGAAGCCGTTGTAGAACATCCAGAGGAAGTTTGCGGATGGAATTTTCTGTCTGAGATTAAAGGCATGTTTGAGCAAATGCTTAGCATTTTATTACACATAGGAGATCACATCAGAGCGGAGCTGTTAGGTGGTGGGAAGGCCTTTATTGCTGTATTTAATGCCCTACGTGACACTTAGTTTTGTGCAGAGCACTGCATCTGAAGCCTGACAGAAGCAATGTTCAGGAATTTATCAGAAGGTTCTGATCCTTGGAACCCCAAAGAAACTCAGATCCAGCCCTCCTGGCTTCATCCCAAGGGAGAGACATTCACAAGGCATGATGACAAATGGGGGAACTCGGTAAAGTTTTCTCGTCGGTTGGGCTTGTGCCCAAAGCCGCATGCGGAGCTCTCTGGTAAATGTGATGGAGCATGATGAGGTGTCTGCCTGAAGCCTGCGAGGGAGGGACCTGCTTCGGCCCCGCAGGGCAAAGCCCCACCTTTACCGGATGACAATGTTCAAGTCTGAGAGAGAAAGAGAGAAGAGGACAGAGAGAGAAAAAAGAGAGGCAGAGAAAAAGAGAGAATCTATTATCACCCCAGTGCTGCCTTTGCGTGTAGTCTCCTTGCCCACTAGTATATCACACCTAATCAGATCTCCAGAATCTACCTCCCAGAGAGGACGATGAAAGGAAAGCAAAGCTGGGGGCAGGGGGAGGCAAATGTTTTGGATGCATCTCGTCTCACACCCTAAAACTGTATCCTCCCACAAAACACAACCCGCCCATCTCTCTTACCATCTGTGTGCCCTCGGGAAAGTCACTGGTCCTTCTGACTTGACCTCCCTCTGATGATTGACATGGGCAATCAAAGGAACAGAATACATAAAGTTTCTAGAGCAATGTCCGGACTCAGTAGAGGTGGTGCCTTTCCTAGCTCACATCGAAATAAGCCCTAGAGCTGAGGGGGAGGTCTGAGCTGAACGTGGATGTCGGATGGAATCTGCAGGAAAAAGGAAGATGGCAAAGTGAGAGGGGTGACGGTCGGAGAGGGAGTCAGGAGTAGGATGACAAGACAAGAACTGGAACGAGAACTGGAATTTCTGGGTCAGAAGAAACACCAGCCAGGCTCACTCTGCGGCCAGAAGACAGGTCACGGTGACATCCCCAGCCAGGCGACAGTATCCGAGGATTTTTTTCCCTCTGCTTTAGAAGCTGGTTAGTTCCAGAGCCCGAGGCAAGCCAGGCCTGCTTTGGGGACTAAATGTCCTGTGCTACAGGGGATCTGGGATACTGGGGGCAGGGAGCCAGGCAGGTTATTACGATTCCAGGTGCCAACCTACAAAAGAAGTAAAGTTTCTGGCAATCACAGGCCAAAGAACTGCCAACACTTCCGACAACTGTCATTTGATTTAATTGTTCTGGGGCAGCATTGCTCAGCAGTAAATACACTCAGGAGGTTCGAAGAGAACCTGGATATCCCGTTGGCCACTGTGGCGTGATGTGGAGGGATGGAGACAGCTGTGAAGAGAACTGTGCTGCCCTATTGTTCTGGCAGAAAAAGGTCCAGGACTCTGAGCTCAGCCATTCCTCTTCTGGGCCCTGAGCTCTGATCTGGAATATTATTTTGTTCAGAGTTCTCTGCCCTCCGAGGGAGGCCAGGGACAGCTAGGCTTTTGCAGGTCTTCCAGAAACAGGGCATGAGCTAGGGATTTTCCTTAACCAGAGCCGTTAAATGAAGGTTCTATAAAGTCATAATAATCACTTAGATTTATTGGATATTTACAATTTTCAAGTCACTGTGGAAGTGTTTTCTAAGGATCATCTCATTTAATCCTCTAAATAATCCTATGGATTCAGAACAATTATAAACCCATTGTTTTGATGAAGAAACCGAGGCTCATGTGTGTTGAATAACTTGCCCCCAAACACGCAGCTGGTCAACAGCCCATCAGAAACTCACTCCAATGCCCGTACCCCAAACTGCATGATGCCAGGAACCCAAGAACCTGATGAAGGTATAACAGGCTGCTTGACTGAGTAGCTTAAAGCATAGGAATAGCTACCATCTGCTTAATAAACTCAGCATCTTATCAATGTAGAGTCTCTGGTCGAAGTCTCTGAAGCTGTCTTAGCCTTTCCCTCGTGGTTGAAAGACATTGCCACGGCTGTAATGATGACATCCTACCTAACACTTACGACTCCATTCCTCTGATCCCCTTTACAGTGAGACTCTTCAAAATAATCTTCCGCACCCTCTGTTTCTCCTTCATCTCCTGCTGTTCTCTCTGGAACCCAATCCGATCGGGCTACTTTTCACACCAGCCCCACCGAAACTGCTTCTTTGAAGGTCACCGACGACCTGCACATGCTCAATGCAACATCGTCCATCAGGCGTGACTCTCACCAAACTCACCGGTGGAATCTGATGCCCATGACAACTCTCTTTTGCGAAGCTCTTTCTTACTTTGCTTCCAGGGCACACTCACTCTTGGTCCCCCTTTCGCCTTTCTGGTCACTCCATCTCAGTCCCCTCTGCTGGCTTCTCCTCCTCTTTCCAACTTCTAAATATTGGTGTGCCTCAGGACTCAGCAACCAGACTTCATTTTTCTGTATCTCCTACCTAACCTGTAAGTAATATTATCTAGTGGGGTTTAAACACCATTTATAAACCTCTCACTCGAAATTCATGTCTCCAGAACTAAATTCCAGACCTAAATATGAACCCAACCTTTTGACATCTCCACTTAGACGTCGTCAAAGTTTACAAGCTCCAAACTGAGGTTCTGATCTCACGCCCTTCCCCAAACCTTATTCTTCCTCACTGACCTTCTCGGTAAATGACAACTCTCCTCTTCCAGTTGCTCAGGTCCACATCATTTGAATCGTCTTTGGCTTCTACCTTCCTTCAGCACCCTACATTCAATTCTTAAGAGAATCCTGTCTGGTCTGTGTCTGAAATAAACCTACAGTCAGCCCAATTCTCACCATCTCTTCTAGGATCTCTTTGGTACAAGCCACCATCATCTCTTACATGGGTTAAAACCAGTAGCCTCTTACTGTTCTCTGTACTTTGACATTTGGCCTATTATGTTACATTCTCCAAAGAGCAGTCAGAGTCATATTTTAAAACATAAGTCACTCCTTAACTCTTAATGTCTTAATAGCCCTCCTTCTCACTCAGCCCCCTTCCAGAGCCTGAAAAGCTCGTCCTCTGCCCCTCCTACCTCCTCTGCGATCTTGACTCCTATCACCCTCACCCTGTATTAGTTTAATTATAGGTTCTGACCTACTAATAGCTTATGTAATCAATTCAGATAATCATGACTAGAATTTTGTAATGAAATAAAACAAAATAGACAATATCAGAATACACTGCACATAGTAAAACTAAGTATTTTTTGTGAAATTTGGAATTCAGTGTGTGCATGAGTATGAGTGTGAGTGTATGAGTATGTATGAGTGTGTGTGTGTGTGTGTGTGTGCACGTGTGCATGCGTGCACACAGGTACTGTGTCCCAATATAAAATTTGTCCCACTGTGGATCATGGTCCAAAAGTTTGAACCCCAGCTCACTCTGCTCCAATCCTTCAGATATCTTTTTAATTTCTCCAACACATCAATCATACCGCCACCACCTGAAAAACTTTGCCATCTGCCTAGAATTCTCTTACACTAGATATCTGCTCCCTCATTTCTTTTCAATCTTTCCTAAGGTCCACTTGATTGGAGAGGTCTCCTCTCATCATATTACATAAGGTAGTACCCCATCTCTATCCTCCCTGTCCTTAATTTTTTTCCATATTGCTTCTCATCACTTGACATAGTACAAATTTTTAGCTAGTTCATTGTCTGCTTTCCTCTATAAGTTCCATCAGTGTAGGGGGTCTTTCTGTCCTGTTCACTGCTGTTTCTAGAGATCTTAGTTTAGTCCCTGGAACACAGTGAAGACTCAGTAAATATTTTTCAGATGAATGAAGCAGGGACAAAGGAGGGCAGCTACAGAAAGATCCCCCACCCATCACATAATACTAGCAAAGTAGCCAGCAAATTTTCTCTTTCCTCTCATTGTTCAGAAATGGATCCTATGACTACTTCTGGAGAAATCTTGATCAAAGAGGAATTTAATTGTCATAGTTGTCTTAGACCAGTCCTGAACCATCTGGGCAGGGCTCGGGGGAGAAGCGTCTACCTGGTGCCTGAACAAATTCGGGTTCTATTAGCCAGGAAGGACTGAGGGTACAAAGGGGAAGGCCGTTAGTAATTAGCAGTACCTCCAAGAAGACCTCTTAATTATGAGACATGCTTCAAGTGAGAGATGAGGCTTCTACTCTTAAGGATTATGAGGTGTGGAGGCAGAGGCAGCTCAGAGAGGCTATGCGACTTGTCCGAAACCACACAGCCAACAAGTAGTGAAGCCGTAACTCCAATTCAGGTTGTTCTCGTCTAATATCTACCCTTCTGAACTTAATGACCTTGACTGCTCTGTGCCTATGAATTTCAGCTTCCTCAACTTGTGAAAAGGGTATGTCACTGGGTAATGAGGATGATGTAAGGACTTCATAGCAGAAAGGACTAAGATACAGTTTGCAAATTTTAGACTTACTCTAAGATTCTGATTCACTGGAGAAAGAATTTTTGTCAGGCAGGGCTTTCTCATGCTTCAAATGGAGGAACTACCTTCTCCATCTGTGCCATTTGTCTTTCTTGAAAAACCTATGAAGTATATAAAACTATAAAGTGCCCGGACTTGAAGTCTGACATTTTAGTGTAAATCCCAGCTCTAGCTGGGTGGCTTTGGGTAAATCACTTAAACTCTCTGAGCCTACAAGTTTTGTCTATAAAATGGAGATATTGACACCTATCTCATGAGATTGCTGTGATTACTAAATAAGAAACATATATGTATATAATATAGTATAAAATGATAATAATAATAATAATAATAATAATAATAATTCAATTAATCTTTGATGCCCACAATACTCCACCATATTACAACCTTCTAAAGGAGAGAAAGAGCTAGTTAACTTCTAGTTTCTCTTTACTGCGTCCATATTATATATTCTCTGCCCTAAGGAGTCAAATCTCACCAAATGTTTTCCTTTCTAGAGATGGGAATAAGGCGTTTCTCCAGGGTATTTGGTCTTTCTCATTAAGAAGAGGTGTAGGCGAAGCATCTTTCCACATGCTGGGTGTGCTCTCCATGTTGGGAAGGAAGAAGCTACACAGCAGGATGGAATCATGAACTGAAAGCTTACGGCCTCTCTAAACAGGCAGAGTTCCTCATCCAGCAGACCTGAATCCATAGTGGGCTCTCTGGGCATCAGAATAGAAGCCTTCTTATCTGCCTTCTCCAGCTCCTGGCTCAGATTCAGGGCAGGCCCAATTCCACTGTAAATTGCAGCTACCTTTTAGCAGCAGTTTAGTTGGTCCATCTCAGGTAGCAACAAACTCATGTCTCAAAATGTTCAATGAAGATTTTCACGTGAGGCAGCGCTCTAAATTCTGGAGATAAAGCTGTGAATAATGACAGACAAAGTCCCTGTTTTGATGAAGCTTATGTGGTAGTACATTTTAAAACAATGAAACTAATAAAGTAGTTTCAGCTTGATATAAGCACTGAGAAGAAAATGAAGTGGGTATTGTGATGGGGTGACAGAGGTTGGGGGAAAGGACAGTATTAAATAAGGCTGTTTAGGGGGCATTTTTCTAAGGAGGCACCTTGAGCAGAGATAGGAAAAAACACGTGGTAGGCTGTATAACCGTTCCTCCAAAAGCAGGGAGACCTCGCTGAGCACCGTGGTGGGGGATTGTAATAACGACTCTGAAAGCTGAACAACACAGTCTTAATGAGAAAAATAATGATGGTTTCATGACCTTGAAAAAACGTCTGTCAAAACATCATTCTTACTGCCATTTGTAAAGCTATAGAGAAATGAAAAAATAAAACTAATACAATAGTTCTCTTTCCCCTTCTGTGTACCCCCTCTCTGTGACAGGATGACATTTCTGCCCTATTCCCCTTAGAACTGCTGAGGATAATGGCGTGTGAGTGGAAGTGATACAGTTTTCAGAGCAGTTTCAAGAACTAGCTGTTGGTTCACCATCTCTCTTTTTGGTCCCCGTTGGGGCTACTCCATATTCTGGCAAAGAGATAGGATGTAGAACAGAGCTACGGACAACTCCCAGGATTCCTGCAAGGTGAAAGAGAAAGAACCATTTATTGTTCTAAGCCAAGGGTTCTTAAACTTTGGCGTGCACCACAAACACCCAGTGGGCTTGGTGAAGCAAAGATCGATGGGCTCCATCCTAGGATCTCATTAAGCAGGTCTGTGGAAAAGACCAAGAATCCGAATTTCTAACAGGTTACCAGGTGATGCTGATGCTGCCAACCTAGGAACCGCGCTTGGAGAATCACCGTTCTAAGCCAGTAAGATTTGGGAGTTCCACTGTTATTGTGGCATAACTTAGCCTATACTGACTGGTACAGAGAAGAATAAACTAGTACTGTACAGATACAGGGAAAGAGTGATTGAGGCAGAAGGTACTTCAGGGTTTGGAATCGGGGAGACTGGAGTTAAAAATCTCCCAACTACCTATCGTGTGTCAGGCATTTGCCGAGATTCACAAAGATGAGTGAGAGTCCCTTCTCTTAAGAAGTTTATACCCTCTGGAATGTTTATCTAGATTTTTAAAAATGGCTCCCTAGTTATTTCCATTACCCTTCAGAGTGACACTTATGTTGCCTCTTAAGTCACTTTACACTGAATCGAGATGGGCCGATTTGCATATTTCTCCCAGAAACTTAAAATTTGGTGAAAGGTATTCTAATTATGTATTTATTTAGGTCATTTAATAGTTGTTGTTAAAGTAACAAAAGAACCCAAAGACAAGAGAGAGATTAGAAGTTGAGAGAACTTTGGTCCCATAAAAAACAGAACAAGGTTCTCAATTTCATTTGCCTACAACATCCATGGAGATGGAAGCTGAAAGCAGAGACCAGCATCCCCTGTGGCCACACTGCAGTCTACTCTGATCCTCTCATCTCAGTTTTCCTTCATCCTGTCGCTTCACCCTGTTTTTTTGGTCCCAGTTGGGGCTCCTCTATGTGCTGGCAAAGTGATAGGATGTAGAATGGAGCTACAGACAACCCCCAGGGCTCTTGTAAGGTGAATCTGTCACCTTCTCAGCCCTCTACCATGCCTTATCCATCACTCCAGCCCTGATCTTAGTCCCCATCCTCACAGGGCTGGCTCTGGGGGTATTTTAAGTAATATAGGTTAGGCCTTCTCTCAGTTACTGTGACTGTCATAGTGCTTGGCGTGTGTTAAACTCTCATTAACTGTTAATGGATGGACGGATGGATGGATGGACGGAAGGACAGATGGACAGACACACAGATGAATGGTAGATAGTATAGTTATTAAATGTGGATCCGGCAGAATAGTTTGGCAGCCCAGGTCCATCACTTACAATCGCTGTGATCATGGGCAGATGATAAAATTTTTCCATACCAGTTTTCTCATCTGAAAAATACTACCTACATCATGGAGTAGAAAATTCAGTAAATTTAGCTTTTCAAAAATCATTATAGAAGCTAGTTTATTGGATATTAAGGGACCCTCCTTCAAGACGGTTTTGACAATGATGTTAGAAGAGAAGGGTGATGCTGAAGTGAGGAGGAGGGAGGAAAAGTATAAAAAAATCATACGGAATTCGAGAATGGGTGAAATGATCCCTGGCATTCTGAAGATCCATACTGACAGAAGTGGATGAAATGATCATCTTCAGGGATCTCCATGTACAACCAGAAGCGATTTGGAGTGGGAGAAAGAGAGATGCATACACTTCACATCCTCCTTCTGTAACTCTGAGAAAGTGAGTTTGGAAGTGGCTTCAGTTGCCATCTGGTGATGCCTTAACATGAGAAGCCATCGGAAAGCAGTTAACCCTAAAGGCTCTGGTTCTAAATGACTTGTAATCCCTCTTCCCATGGGGCGAACAGATAGAAGTCACTGCCTTTAAAGGTTAGTACTCATGTAAGGAGGCAGAAACCATCCTAAGTATTTCAAAAAGAAGATGCAGTACAAGGAACTAGTTATGAAAGGGTTGCCCAGGCTGAGAAAGCAAGAAGGTGAGGAGTAACTGCAGGAAGCAGCAACCGTTCCCAGGGCTGGAGGAACAGAGGGGAAGGAGCTGGTGTTAGCAGAGCCCAGGAACGAACTACCACGATGCCACCTTGTCAATGCTGGAACCACCCAGGAGAGGGGGCCCAGTAAGCGCTCAGTCCATGGGGAGAGCTGCTGTTGGAAGCACTGGAGAGGCCACCAGCTGACGCTGTGATCACCAAGAACCGGGCTGCTGTGGCTAAAGCTGGGATCGTCCCAAAGGGACGTAGCCCTTTCTGGAGACACTGCCAAAAAGCAGATAAAGGGGAAGCAAATACAAGGCTTTCCCTTCTCTAACAGTATCTAATTGGCAAAATTGAACAAGGAGCCAGATGGCAGGGGAGTTCAGGAAATGTAATTTACACAAGCTCCCAGCCTCAGCATTACAGAAAAAGGTACAGGTACATTACCTTCACAGGAGAAAGACAGGTGGGAGGGAGGAAATGATGATGATGATGACGATGATGAAGATGACTATGACTATGGTGACAACTGCAAAAAAATACAAACAATAACAGCAACAACTACCATTTACAGCCAGGCCCTACTCCAAGTACTTTGCATACGTTTGCTAGGGAGAGAAGAGAAAGGAAAATAAGAGGAATCAGAGGGAAAGAGAGTGAAGAGAAACAAGCCCCACTGCTCGGGGACTTAGCATTTCATTCTGAGGAACTTCATTTTGAACTTGCTCTCCCTCACGTGCTTCCTCTACCACACAGAGACAAAGGAGAAAAAGTTAACATTTATTGGATGACAGCTAAGAGCTAGGCATCGCGCTGAGAAATTGTCCCCACATTACCTTACTCAGTTTGCACAATGATCGTATGTGAAAAGGGAATAATAGGCCAGGAGAGGTTAAATAACTCACAGCCAGTAAACAGCTCTCCGACAGTGAAATTTAGTTTTACCTGATTGTAAAGCCATGTGCTTACAAATTAAGTGAAGAGAGTAAAGCCGTTCTCACCCAGATGTTGGAAACCAATGCTCAGACCTGCTCCCTCTCCGGATGCTGCCCCCACCCACAGGAGGCTCTGTGCCCCTCCCCCCCTCCTTTTAACTAGAAATCTACTCAGGGAGTTGGGAGCCTCTGGCCTGGGGCAAGCCACTCTGGCCCAAAGGGGGTTTGTTTTGAGAAAGAAGTTTCGAAGTTGATAATAAAAATAATTTCTACCCTAATGGAACTCAAATAGCAGAACACAAAAGCCTGTCAAGCAGTTTAAAGGAAAAAGAAAAATTTTAAAGTGTTGTCATAACCCACCACACCAAAAAAGGGGAAATAATTCAAGACATAGTGAACTATCTAAATTGTAGTCAGAAAAGACCAATAAACCTTTTTCCGTAGTTTTATTGAGATATTATTGATACAATAATGTCAATTAAAGGTATGCAACGTGATAATTTGATACATGTATTTATTGTGAAATTATTATCATAATAAGGTTAGTTAAGACCTCCACCTCCTCAATTAGCATTTTTTTTGTAGTAATAACATTTAAAATCTATTCTCTTAGCAACTTCCAAGTACATAATACAGTATCATTAACTATGGTCTCCATGCTATACATTAGATCCCCAGAACTTACTCATCTTACAGCTGGAAGTTTGTGTCTTTTGACTGACAACTCCCCATTTCCCCACCGTTAGCCCCTGAAAACCATTGTTCTACTCTCTATTGCTGAGTTGAGTTTTTTTAGATTCCACATAAAAGTGAGAACATAATTTGCCTTTTTCTGTCTGATATATTTTACTTAGCATAACGTTGTCAAGATTCATTCATGTTGTCACAAAAGGTAGGATCCCTTCTTTACAACTGAATAATATTCCATTGTGTATATATGAGTGTGTACATATGATATGAGACATTTTATTTATTCATTCATCTGTCAATGGACACTTAGGTTGCTTCCATGTCTTGGCTAGTGTAAATAAGGCTGTAGTGAATATGGATATGCAGATATCTCTTCAGGATACTGATTTCATTTCATTCAGTTACACGTCCAGGAGTGGAATTGCTGGATCATATGGTAGTTTTATTTTTAATTTTTTTAGGACCTGCCATCCTATTTTCCATAGTGGCTGCACCAATTTGCATTCCAATCAACCACGCACATGCGTTCCCCTTTCTCCACACACTTGCCAATAGTTGTTACCTCTTGTGTTTTTTTGTAACAGTCCTTCCAAGGGGTATGGGGTGATTTCTCACTGTGGTTTTGACTTGCATTTCCCTGATGATTAGTGATGTTGAGCATCTTGTTGTGTACCCGTTGGCCTGCATGTCTTCTTTGGGAAAATGTCTATTCGAGTCCTTTGCTCCTTTTTAAAATCAGATTTTTATTTTACTTAATTAATTTATTTTTTTGCTATAGAGTTGTAAGAGTTTCTTATATATTTGATAAGGGGGTTAATATCCAACAGACTTTTTCACTAGGAGCCTCAGCGGTTAACGTTCATCAGTGTTTGGGTTCCTCTAGGGAGAGAAGCGACCTGAGCTGTGGTCTGTCAAGTTCATGTTGGTGTGAGTGGGTTTATTCTACTTTCCTCAGAGACCACATGGATGATGGAAAGAGATGAAAGGCATCCAGGCCCTGGTACCCAAGGCAGGAGGAAAAGGGGCCACTCTGTTTTCTATACTGTCGGTTTCCATCATTTTAAAACAAATTATAACAGACTTAGACCACACACGTTATAGTTTCTGCACATCAGGAATCCTGGCATGGCTTAGGGTCCTCTGTTGGGGGTGGGGTGGGGCATAAGGCTGAGGTCAAGGTGTCAGCCAGAGCTGGGCTCTCACCTGAGGCTAGAGGTCCTTTTTCAAGCCCATTCAGGTTGCTGGCAGCATTTAGTTCCACGCAGTCGCAGGATTCGTAGAGGCTTGCTTTTTCAAAGCCAGCCTCAGAGAGAAAGAGAGCCCAGAGCAAATCGACGAGCAACATGAGCCTTATATAACGTGCTCACAGCAGTGTTGTCCCATCACCTCTGACATAGCTTTTGGTAAAAAGCGAGTGGCAAGTCCCGTCCGCACTGAAAGCGAGGGAATCATCTAGGGGTGTAAACACCCAGAGGCAAGATCACAGGGACCACCCTAGAGTCTGTCACGGCCCCTGAGACTGCAGAACAGAGTAGTGACGAGATGCTAACGAGAACCTCGCCTGCTTGTCTTGCTTTCTCTCTACCTGTTTGTACCTATCACCACCCACTCTTTCCTCACCTTGCCCTCCCACCAGCCCTGCAGACCACGTGGGAGCTTCTGATCCTATCTCTCACGGCCCCCGTTTGCCTGGAAACAACGCCCGAAGCCGTCGCTGCTCAGGGCTCTCTTGAAAGGCCCAGGGGCAGGAAAGAAGGCCTTCGGGGGTTCTGTGTGTGTCAGCAGATACAGCAGATACACGCCTGAGGCCCTTAAACTGGGATCTATTGTGGGAATGGAGAGGAAGGGATTAGCAGGCCATGAGAAGAGGCATGACTGTGTTTAAACCTTCTTCCCTATCTAATCTCTTATCGACTGAGAAACAACACGAGGAGGTGTCTGGGAGGAATTAACACTAATCCCTTTCCAACTCGTCAGCGGCTTCCCTTACCATGTTCTCCTCTGCCTGGCCACTCCACTGGGAATATCTCAGTCACAGAGGATCCTGGGTAATCAATTAAGATGCTAACACGCCACCTTCAAAAATGCATTAGCCCTGGTCCCACCAACACATTCTTAAATAAATCACAATAAAAGTGAGATCTGGAGCATCACGAATCAATTAAAAGAGGAAGATGTAAGTAGGGAAGATTAGGCATGGCACTGGGTTTCATGTAAATAAGAAAGGAGAGGAGAGGAGAGGAGAGAAGAGGTGTGAAACAAAGGGAAAGGAGAGAGGGAAAGGAAAGGGACCCATTTTTCTTTTAAAAGTTAATGCTGTTGCTGTAAATGGGGCGAGACAAGGCCCCCAGGATCCTGTCCAGAGTGCACAGCTGAGCCTGCTCAAAGGTGAGAGTCACAGCAGTGAAAATGTAACAGAGCCAAAGTGGTCCAAGGTCAGAGCCCTGCAGATAAGAAAGAAGTCTAATCCTTGTGTCTTGGCTCCATAATTCCCAGCACACAGCCTGACCCTGAGGAAACATTCTGGAAATGTTTGTTAAACGATTTGGTCTTTTGTTTTCTGCACCCATGCTTGATCCCGGCAACCTCCTGCATGGCTGTGGTCAACCCGTTTCCATTCACATATTCATCGTCATCCATTCATCAGATATTCAGTGAGTGCTGCCCAATCTGTGCCAAGCACTGTGATAATAAATGGTGATAAAACAGCGAATCAGACCACTCCGTCACTTTCCCCACACACTCCTGCTACTGCGCAGAAATTCACAAAAGCCAGAAGATGTGATAAGTATTAAGTTAGGATCCATAGGAGAGGCACTTAAGCCCAGTTTTATAGGATATAAAAAACATTCTAGAGCTAGTTACATCTAATTCAAGACCTCATAGAGGAAAGCAAGCAAGGGGGCTTGAGATAGGATTCTTCCATTTAGAGAGAAGAGCACGTTCAAAGGCCCAGTGCCAGAGTAGCACATTAGAGAAAATCAGCATGGTTCAGGATGACAGGAGCAGGGACCAGGTACAAGTACGAAGTACGAGAGGCTCAGTGGGGATCTGAGAGACAAACCTGGAGAGACGAGCAGGGTGAGATCATGTTCAGTATTTCGTCCCGAGGCAATGGAGACATGGTGGACGGTTTTAGGCAGGAAAACGGCATGATCTGATTTGTGTTTAAAAAGTTTTAGCCCAAGCATGAAGGATGAAAGAGATAAAACTGAAGGCAGTAACACTAGTTAGGAGGGAGGCTGAGACATGGGTCCAAGTGAGAGATAAAGGTGACTTGAATGTGGATAGTCGTGGAGGTAATGGGAAGAAGTAGAGATTTTATTGGGAAAGAATCAAACCTTAATGGCCAACTGGACAAGGGGGAAGAGTCGGGATCGACTCTCCTCCTCGCATCTATCTACCTTGCCCAACTGGCTGGAGGGTGGTGCACTTTGCTGGGGCTACAGTAGGAAGAAGCTTGGAGGGAAAACAGATGATGGGCTTAAGTAGAGAGGATTTCAGTTAGCCATGGGACATCCGCGTGGAGATGCCCACCAGGCTGCAAGAGAGCGGTCTGGACGAGAAGCATCGGCATGTGGGTGGTATGAAAACTATGGGGCTAGCGGGGATGATGCAGGTACACATGGGTCCTGCAGCCACGTCCTGTCCTACTCATTCCTCCTTCCCCTGGTCAGACCCTTGACTCCCAGCCCACCTAGTGGGACAGGAATGGGCATGGCTGAGTTCCACTAAATTAGACTTTGTAGCAGCTTTTTTTTTTTTTTTTTTGTGGGGGAAAAGGTGGAATGGGGGAGGCAGCTTCCTTATCATTGGGTTTGAGCAGCAGAAAAGCTTTTTGCTGTTTCCACTGTGATTCTTGAGCCAGAAATGTGTATTTGGGAAGTTAGCTATTTTTACACTGCCTGTATTTGCTGCAATTATTTCCTTTCACTTTCCCTTAGTGTTTAGTAAAAATCTTTCTGAAAATACCAGCCGGTCTCTCTTGTGTCAAAGGGATAAAGGAAAAGGGAGTTTTGTTAACCTTGGGCCCAACTTTTAAAAGGGTAGCTGTTGCCCCTGGGGATTGGCATGCTGTCACAGCAGGAACCAGCGGAAACGTATCCAAACGAAAGGCAAAACCTTGGGGAATGGTGTTGGGGGCCATTTGTACATCTATCTCCTACCTGAAGATGGTCCTCCAACCTGGTTCTCTGCTCTGCCCGTGAGATAGAGTGTTGCAGAAAGAGAAAGGACAATGGAGCCAGACAGAAATGCCTTTGACCCCAAACAGTACCACTTAGCAAACTGAGAGACATTGGGCAAGTTACTAATCACTCTGAGCCTCTCTTTTCTTATAGGTAAAACAGAAATAGCAGTATTCCTTGCAATGTTGTTAGAATTATGTCTATAAAACTCAAGGCATAAAGTAGCAACTTGGTAACAGTGCCTGTTGTCATATTATACCTGTGGTGAAAACCATCAGTAGTGAAACAGATGAAGACTAGCATCCAAAAACCAATGAAAGGCCTAAATGAGCTGAATCAAGTGAACTTATAGGCAAATTGGTCAACCCTGGAGCCAAAGCCACGCAGTGGAGTGTAACCCAACAACTGCAGGAAGCAGAAGCAAAGAACGAAGAGGAGATAAGTTCTGAAAGATGCCAGTCTGAGACCGTGTCCAGCCTTCACCGTCTTGTATTTTTCCTGCTGGGGCAGAGGCCGACCACTGGGATCAGTTCCCCTGGAATCTGAGGCTGGCCCAGTGACCAGAGGGAGCAGGTGGCTGGAACCCAAGTGGGGATTCTGATATCCTTCCTGGGATGCTGGAGTGCTCTATCGACCCACTCACATTGAGTCCTACTGATTGCTTGTGACCCTGGGTACAGCCCACAAGCTCCATCTACCTTCTCCATCTATTCTTTCCCTCGGTCGCTAAGAAACCAAGCAGGATACGATCTCAGCTGTGGCCCCATGTGAGTACCTTTCAAAGATGGGGTGAGTGACCACAGAGAGAGCAACTCGTGGCCTCCGGCCCATTCCCTCCCCCTTGCCGGTTGTCTCCATCCCTCTTCCCACCTCCCACGGGAGCAGATGGGTGGATTACAGTCACTTCCTCAGAATTATAGCTGCAGAGATGACAAGATGACTAGGAAGTGTGTATATCTGTCAGGGATTCACTCTTTCTTTGTAGATATCCATAAGGCCAAAGTTGAAAGGGTTCGTCGAAATCACAAAATCTAAGGGCTGCCAACTCAAATGCAGTCACCTCCATCCCATGCTCTTTGTCCCTGAACCAGAGTAGTACACGCACTGAGGGTACGCCGATCAGCACATGGCATTCTCCCGTGGGCACATGACCAAGGCTGTCAAAAGAGATTGAGGTGCAAGGCTTGGACTCGGTGGTTGGAGGATGAAAAGTCATCTCCCTGCTCCTGGATGTGCGTGAGGAACCAAGGAGCCCCAGGAGCTGTCAGCAACTTTATCGTTAATATGACAAGTCAGCCTGAGATCAAAGGCAAATTATGAAGGAGGAAAAATCAAGAGGGTTGGGGGGAAATGCAGCTGCTGCCCCATATCCATGGTGAGCCCCTAAATGACACCAACCTTGAAACCTGCCTTACTTCTGGCTTTCTGGATCAGTGTCAGGAAGCCAGTTTGAGTCAGATTTTCCATTACTTGGAACGTCTGATCTCCTTCCTGATTTGCTACTTAGAAATTCTTATTGTTCTCCTCTCACTTTGGATCAACGTGGGCCCCGAGCAAGGAAGTCCCCGTTCCACACTGCTCTCTGCAATCTACTTGGAGTGCTGGCTACCCTTTGCCTTTGGGAAAATGACTTAACCTCTCCATCTCAGGTTCTTTACCAGTAAAATTAGATAGTAATAGACCCACCACATGTAACGTGCGTAAGCCAACACAGGAATGCTCAGTATATACTGGTGGCTGTTGTTATTTTAAGTAGTAGTAATAATAGTGGCAGCAGCAGTATCAGTATTGGAATTGTCGCCCGCAACTCTCATTCTGGACGATTTCTTCATTCTCTTCCTTGTTCTGTAACCTGGGGTAAATCACTGGGGTAAGATCATTTAACTTTGTATCTAATATCCTCTAAGTCTGAGGAAGAGCTTGGGGTCTAAGAGGGACTCGGGAGGGGAAACCTAGCTGAGTATCAGTCGAGTACTCGAGTATGCTGTGATCTGGGTGTCATAGGGTAACAGCCAGACTGAGATGTCCTATCAGAGGAACTGGGAGAGAAAACAGCTCAACAGCCAAGTTCTAAGCGAAGCCCTTATTGGTCATGGTTAGCCAACCTGGGCAAATCGAAGTCAACCAACGAGCCTAAAGATGAAGATCTGGGTCAAAATTCAAGTACAAATTAGAGCAGAAGGGAATGGAACAGGAGGAAAGAAAGGTTCTAGGGAGCTTGGTTTTTGGTCATGTGACCTTTGGTGAGCTGGACTGCATCCTCTAGACGCTATTATTACCAACAGAGATGGCATGTTCTCAGCTCCAACTTACTTGTCATTGGTTGTATATGTCACAGGGATGCGAGAGTGGCTGGATTGAAGAATCAGGGTCGGGGGCGGGGTTGGAGGGACAAGAGCTACTGAGGATTCATTGTTGGTTACTGCAAAACCCCCAGGGGTGATGTGATTCTGTGAGCCCTAAAAAAAGTAAGGGCAACCATTTCTGATATTTATTTTGTGCAACCGTCAACCTCAAATATCATCCTGAAGTCTTCACTTGACAAAATAGTCACCAGCCTGCCTGGTACCTCCCTGGTCAGCCTCTCCTCCTGCTACCAAGCAATGCCAGGTGGACACAACCATCCTCCCAGCATTCCCTCTCTTCCCCTCCTTCATAATACAATTTGTCTCTAAAAATCTGTTCGTCATAGCTGACTTTCCTCCTTCCCGCTTTTGACAATGAGGGTGCCTTTCCTTACATGGCTGCCAGGCTTGCTGCAGCCCTGCCTGATACAGAATGAACTTGTCATGCTCGCCCACCCCGGGGACCCGCAGGGTGGCAGGGCCTCAAGCGGCTGAACCACCACCGGGGTGGGGGGGGAATGAGGATGGGCTGCCGCCATCATTTTCCATTCACAGCCCACGGCCAGCCCATTAAGGAACGCGGTGGAAGGTGCTGTGGACACACACACGTGCGAGGAGGACGGAGAGCTGTTTTGAACTTACAGCCACGAGGACACATGTTTGTAGGACATTTTACGCTTTCCAAAAACACCTTCTCACATTTTCACAGGTGAAGCAGGCCATGGGAAGGTGATTATTTCTCTTTTCACAGAGTTAGCTGCCATGCTGGAGCAAAATCCCTGAGCTCTGAATCAGGAGCACCAGTTTGAGTGAGATCTCTGCTGCTCACCAGTCTGTGAATCTGGGCAAAGCCACTTAACTTTTTCAATCCTCAGTTTTTTCAGCAACGAATTCAAGGCAGTAAAACCAATGTTAAGAGGACTTGATCAGATGGACGTAATTTTTTTAAATGCTTCATAAATTCTAAAGTACTATACAGACTGGTCCATTACAATGATTTTATTATGAAACTGTGGCTCAAGCTGAAATAATGAAGTGTCATCAGAGGCAGGGAGGGCAGTAGGGACCCTGAAGCAACACTCCCCAGGATCTGGTCTCTGCTAGTTCTCTTCCTTACTCTATGGCCTTGGGTAAATTACTTAATTTCCCCATGGATCCATTATTACATCTGTAAAAGTAGAAATAATAAAAGCTACTTTGAGGTTTATTTTGACAATGAAGTTTGATAGTGTAGACAAAATACATAGCACAGAGGCTAGTACAACATAAACGTTCAATGAATGCAACTATCATCTTCATCATCATCATTCACTTCTAGCTGCTAACCTTCAGGATCAGACTCCAGAAGCCAGGATTCCTAGCCCAGGGGTGCAGAAGTCCCCTGCTAGTTTGATGCCTCTAATGATTCTGTCCTTAGGACACTGAAGGTTAAAGCTAGGATCACTGGTGACCTTTCTGTTACTACAGACAAGAGAACTGGGGATCAGAGAGGGAGCTGAATTGCCTAAGGGCAGAGGTGGAGTTAAGTAAAGAGCTCAGACTTCAATTCAAGTTTCTGGGCTTTCACCATCCTCCTAAGCCAGAGACTCATAGATCTTTTGCAAGTGCATACGTAACATTTATGAAAACAGACAATATTCTGGGCTACATATCAAGTCTCAAAGAATGTTCGAGGAAGAAAGTAATTTTAATGTGCATTCTCTGATGACTGTGTAATTAAATTAAAACTCAACAACAGAAAGATAATTAGAAAATATCCAAATACTAGAAAATTAAGATAACACACCTCTAAACAGCCAATGTGAAAAATGGAAATCCAAATGAAATTTAGAAAATATTTTTTATCTGAATGCTAACTATCTCAAATACTAAATATCTAAATTTGTGAAATGAAGTTAAAGCAGAAGCTGGAGGGAAAGTATATAGTATGTGCATATATTAGAAAAAGAAGTCAAAAATCTAAGCTTCTTATTCAATTATCTAAGTGTCTAATTTAATAAACTAAACTAAAAAAAAAAAACACCAAATTAAGCCCAAAGAATGTTAAATGAAATAAAAAAAAATAGAAACTGAAAAAAATTAAAGCGCTTTAGACACAAAATAGAGAAATTCACAACCAAAAGTTGCTGATTCCTTAAAAGATTAATAAAATTGGAAAAGATAAATAAAGAGCAAATATATATTTTATAAACATTAGGAAAATACAAATCACAAACACAATGAGGTACCACCTCTCACCTGTCAGAACAGCTATTATCAAAAAGTCAACAAATAATAAGTGTTGGCGAACAGGTGGAGAAAAGGGAAACTTTGCACTGTTGGTGGGATTGCAAATTAGTGCAGCCACTATGGAGAACTGTATGGAGGATCAAAAATTAAAAATAGAACTGCAGTATGACCCAGACATTCCACTTATAAGTATTTCTCTGAAGAAATCCAAAACACTAATTCAAAAAGATATCAGCATTCCCATGTTCACTGCGGCATCATTCACAACAGCCAAGATGTGGAGGTAAATTAGGTGTCCATGGATAGATGAATGGACAAAGGAGATGTGCAAACATACAATGGAATATTACTCAACAATAAAAAGGAATGAAATCTTGTTATTTGCAACAACTATAATGGACCTACAGGGTATTACGCTATGTCAAGTCAGTCAAACAGAGAAAGACAAAGACCATATGATTTCACTTACACATGAGATCTAAAAAAAGACTCAACCGAACAAACAACAAACAAAACAAAACAAAAGGAGACTCACAGAAAGAGAGAACAAACTGATGATTGCCAGAGGGGAGAGGGGGTGGGGTGATGGGTGAAAAAGGTGGAGGAATAGAGTCAGTAATATTGTGATAACTTAGCATGGTGACAGATGGTTACCAGATACAGTGTGGTGATCACATTGTAAAGTATATAAATGTCGAATCACTATGTTGTACATCTAAAATTAATATAATATTGTACACCAACTATAATAAAAGTGAAAAAAATGAAAACATTTAATTAGGAATAAAAAGGTATATTATTATAGAATTTGCTGACATAAAAGATAAAAGTATACCATGTACAACTTTATGCCAATACATCTCTGAAGTAGATGAAATGGGCAAATTCCTTGAAAACCACAATTTAGCAAAACTCTTACTGGAAGAAATAGAAAATGTGAACAATCCCGTAACTAAATGGCTTTACTGGTAGGTCCCCTCTGACACTTGGGGAATAAATAACACAAATCGTTTTGAAACTCCTCCAGAAAATAGAAAAACAGAAAACACTTGCAAACTGTTCTTCTGAGTTCAGTATAATCTTATCCTAAAACCCGACAAGAACATTATAAGAAACAAAAATGAAGGTCAATATCCTTCATGAACACAGAAGTGATAATCCAAAATGAAACATTAGCAAATCTAATTCAGTGGCTATTTTGACTTATTCCAGGAACAAACTCACAACCAACCTCTGGCAAGAATGAACAAGGAAAAAGGAAGAAGGACTGAATACAGTCACCCATAGAAACAAGGACAACTGCCAAATGATGTAAGAGATTGTCTTAAGAAGCTAGGTTTGGAAGTGGTGTTAAACTTCACTTAAACTACTCCAGCAATTTAAAACACTGATTGAATTCTCATTCGCTTTGAGAGAATCTATAGTCATATAACTATTCCAGCATAACAATAATCTTACAGCGGGAAGATCCGGATCAAAGCAGGCACTTGCAACAGCGGGATGATGAGAAACCAAATCAATGTGCTAAAAGCTTTGGATGTATTCTCATTTAATCTTTACAGCAATCTTATAAGGTAAAAATGAGTATTATTATTATTATTATTATTATTACTCCCAATTTTAAAGATGTAGAAACTTCAACAAAAGAATTAAATAATTTGTCCAGAGGCGAGTAGCTTATAAGTGATTGAGCTGGAATCATCTCAGGTCCTCTGAACCTCAGTTTCCCATTTATATAGTTGGCTAGAGACCTTTTACTCAGTGGGAGGGCATCAAAACAAAGAGATCAGGAAACTGAATGCATGTTGAAAACTATAATGGGTAGATGAATATTTCAGCTCGGTGGCTAAGAAAGAGCCTTGTCTCTAGAGACTACACACCTGAGTTTGAGCCAGTCTCTGCAACTGAGAATGGTTTTAAGAAAGGGACTCTCTAAACCTCAATTTCATGTTGCCAGATTTAGCAAGTGAAAACACAGAAAGTCAAATTAAATGTGAAACTCTGATAAACAATGAATAATGTTTAGTGTAAGGATATGTTCCATGCAATATGGAGGACATACTTATACTTGAAAAAGTTGTTCATTTAAAATTCAAATTTCACTAGACAGCCTATGTTTTATCAAGCAGCCCTACCTGAGTTTTCTTATCTGAAGGATGGATAAGATAAAAATAACTAACTGCTTGGCACATTAGTGTCACTGAAGGTGCTGGTAGTCTCCAAATATCCATCCTCTTTTTGTCCCTTAGTAACAGAACCCTGATTCATAGCTGAGCCTACAGCTGCCCAACTAAATGACTAGGTTCTCTAATCCTCCTTGTGAAAAGGGGTAACCAAATTCTGCCCAATGAAGATGTAAGAGGGAGGACAGAGTGAGATACCCAGGAACTTGCCTTGAAAGTGAAAGAGTATGTCTGCCCTTTATCTCCTTTTTCTCCATCCTATTTCTTGAAACATGGATGTGATGGCTGGAATTTGAACAGCCATCCTAGACCATAAGGATTAGCCATGACTGTGTCTGTCTTGGGGTTGGCAGACACAAGAATTAGAAAGACTGAGAAGCAACGACCATTAGCAGAGGTTCCCAACTTGGCTGCACATTAGAAACCCCAGGCAGCTTTAAAACTCCCAATGTCCCAAACAATTAGAACATCTGTGGGTATCTGTATTTTCAGATGCTCCCTAATATTACCTGGCCAAGGTTGAGAGTAACTGTTTTACGCTCTCATCAGTGTTCCCCAAACAATGTCCAACGAATGACAATAGTCTCTATGCCCATCCAGGTCCATTCAATGGAAATTATAATTCAGTAGTTTAGACTGGGGCCCAAGAATCTGCTTTGGTTTTGTTTTTACCAAGCACTCTGGGCCACGCTTATCATCGCTCAGGTATGGAACACTGTCTAGGTCAGTGCGTCTAGGTCTGTGCATCTGAAATTAGAGTGAGCATCAGAATCACTTGGAGAGCTTGATTTTTCTAACAGCTTTATTGAGGTATGTTTTACATATCATAAAATTCACCTATGTGAAGAGTACAATTCAATGATTTTTAGTAACTTTACTGAATGGCACTGTAAGTCAGTTACATAACATTTTTATCCCCTCAGTAAAACCCCTCATGCACACTAACAATTAATCCCCATCCCCACCCTCAACGACTCATCTACTGTCTAAATCCATAAATTTGCCTTTCTGGACATTGAAAATAAATGGAATCATACAATACGTGTTTTCTTATATCTGGCTTCTTTCACTTAGCATATTGTTTTTGAAGTTCATCCAGGACAGAGCATTTGCCAGTAGTTCATTCTCTTTTGTTGAATAGTATATGAAGAGTTTGTTAAAACCCAGACCTAATACTGGGCTCCACCCTTGGAGATTCTTAGTCAGTATAATTTGCATTTCTAAGAGGCTCTGAGGTGGTGCTGATGCTTCTGGCCCACACACCACACTTGAGTAGCACCAAGCCATAGCTGCCTACACTAACACATCTGTCTACTAAATACCATTCTCCACCAAGTGACAGGAAGGTCCCCTGGGCATATGGGTTCATCCTGAGGAAGCTTATCACCAGAAATTGCCTTTTAGTTTTACTTTGTCATCTACTGACAAAGGTGTCACTGAACACAGGTCTCTGACAAAAGCTCAGAAGTCACTTAGAAAAATAAAGAGAAACCAGGTCATTGACATGTGGGAGCATTATATTTGTCAAATAACTGGGAAGAAAATGTTTAACTTCACAAATAATTTAAAAGATAAATTTTAAATCACATTAACCCATCAAATTGTCAATAATATAGTTAAATATCAAATGCTCAGTGTTGATGAGGGCATAATGAAATAAGTGCCATTGTTTACAGCTGATGGAAGATCAACTGGTAAAACCATTTTGGAGGATAACAACAAAATGGTCCATATTAAGATCCTTAAAATATTCATGTCCCATTCTCTTATTAATTCTATTTTTAAAAGTTAATCCTAATAATATAAATAGAAACACACACATATACAGCGTTGCTTGTATCGATTCTCATGCTGAAAAGCTAAATGGAACTTAACTGTCCAACACAGTAGGGAGAGGGGTTACATATATTTTAATGTATTCAATATGGTACAGAGGCTAACAGTAGTGATTTTAGTCTAACTTAGATGAGTTCAAATCCCAGCTAAGCCAATCGCTGGCTGTGTGACTGTGAGCATATCACTTAATATTTCTCTGCCTCAGTTTTCTCATCCATAAAATGGATATAATAATATCTACCTCAAAACACGTGATGGCTAATTTTACATGCCAACTTGACTGGGTCACAGGGTGCACAGATATTTCGTCAAACATTATTCTATATGTTTCTGAGAAGGTGTTTTTTTGGTGAGTTTAGACTGAGTAAATTGCCCTTTCTAAAGTGAGCCTCATCCAATCAACTGAAGCCATGAATAAAACAAAATAGGTTCACGGTCCTCTGGATAAGACAGAATTCCTCCCACCTGACCACCTTCCAGCTGGGACATAGGGTTTTTCCTGCCTTTAGATTCAAGTGAAACATGGCTCTCCTGAGTGTGTAGCTAGCCAACTGCAGACCTCCTGTCAGCCTCCCTAGTTGCCTGAGGCAATTCTTCATAATAGATTTCGATAGACAGACAGGATATATATACATACATACATATGTGTATATGTATATGTATGTATGTGTGTGTGTGTATATATATATATTCTGTTTCTTTGGAGAACTCTAATAGAAAATGGCAGCATGATGATTCCTCAAATAATTAAAAATAGAACTACCATGTGATCCAGCAATCCCACTTCTGGATATGTATCAAAAGAATCAAAAGCAGGGACTCAAAAACAGATTTTTGTTCACTCATTCATGGCAGCATTATTCACAAAACCCAAAAGGTGGAAGCAATTTAAGTGTCTATCAATTGATGAACTCATAAACAAAATGTGGTATATACATACAGTGAAATATTACTCAGGCTTAAAAAGAAAGGAAATTTTGATACATGCTACAACCCTGAAGACACTGCAGTAAGTGAAATAAGACAGTCACAGAAGGACAAATATTGTATGAGGTACCTAGAATAGTCAGATTCAGAGAGACAGAAGGTAGAATGGTGGTTACCAAAGGCTGCAGAGAGGGGAGAATGGAGCATTAGTGTTTAATGGCCACAGAATTTCAGCTCGGAAAGATGAAAAAGTCTAGAGATGGATGGTGGTGATGGCTGCACAATAATGTGAATGTACGTCATGCTGCGAAACCGTATATTTATAAATAGTTAAAATGGTAAGTGTTATGCTACGTATATTTCACCACAATAAAAAAAAATGAAAAAAAAATAAATTACCTATCTCGCAGAGTCTCTGTGATAAATGAGTTAATATATGTAAAATGGCATACAGTAAGCATCATGTAAGCGGTATTTATTTCACAAATATCCCACCTATTTTCAAAGTATATTAACATGTAAAAATACTCATGAGAGAAGGTAAAATGAAATTGCAGAACACAAAAGCATGCATTACCAGTGTAATTCCAATTTTGCTTGAAATATTTTTAAGATCCATGCATATCTGTGCATGTAAGAATACAAATTAACAGCAACAAAGTGTTAACCCGGTCAGTTCTGGGTGATGATATCCTATGTGATGTTTGTCTTGACGTGTTTTTGATTTTCCCAGTTTTTACAAAGGATATGCATTATTTTTATGAGCTTCACCCCTAAATGATGATTTCTGGTGTTTAAGAGAGCTTATCTGTGCCCATCATCCCACTGACACTCTGTTGTTGGCCAGAGGTACCTTCCCCCCACAGGGGAGACCATCGGCCCGCCATCTCCATGCACTGTTTACATCCCTCAGAAACAATCTGTGTGTCCAAGGCAGATCAAGGGCTCTCTAGTAAAGACATTCCTTGGAGCATTTGCTTCACATCCTGCATTCTGAAGAATTCTGGGAAGCAACAGAGATCTGGAGACTATGAGATCAAGGAGATAGGAGTCAGGTAAGAAAGTTGGCTCCTGTCAGATATGGACAAACTTGGCATTTTGCGATGGACGATCAGTTCTAGAGACATCAGAGGACTCGTCCCAATGTCCTGTGTAATCAGGGTTTAGTTGGACGTCTCCAAGACTGTACTGATGTCTGGGCTCTCTGCTGTCATTCACACCCTCGCCTTCTGTGATTTCAGAAGAAAAGCAAAACTCCAGAGAATGTCCCTTCAGGTCCTTCACAATTTGGCCTCAAGCCTCACCATCCTGCCCCAGGTGTGAATGCTCATACCTTGCATGTGCCTTTTTCTCTGCCTCAACATATTCTTTCCAGTCTTCTGCCATTGTCAAAATACTTCTCATGTTTCAAGGCCCAAGTGAACTGTTGTCTTTGTTCAGCCTTTCTCAATTCTCTAGGCAAAGCAGAGCTCCCCAACCTCTGAGTTGCTGGGCCAGTTGGCAACTACCCAAATGAATCTCTCTTGATGTATTTCCCTAGACATCGAGAATGTAAGCTTCCTACGGGCAGGAATGGTACTCACTCAGCTCTGCAGCAAGAGCTCAATGAATACACACCAAAGTATTTTGTTCAGTATCACCTTGGCTGTGACATATCCCTATTAGCATCCACAAGCTCATATGCTAAATGGAGAGGCCATTCTTGTCTACTCTGCATGGCTGGCAAGACAATGTGAAAATCCAACAGATTACTGAAAACCTCTTATTCAGGAAGTTTCAAAATTATCCCAAAAAGCTCATGATAATAACCATGAACTTGTCTGACTCCAGTGAAGCAAGCTGGGCCCAAAACATTGCCCTAGTCACAGTTTTGCTTTATACTGCTAGAAATGGAAGCTTTTCAACTGTGTTTACCTGAATAATTGAATGGTTCATTACTTAGGAGAGGAACAACTGAATATTCAACTGTTAGGAGAAGGACAATTGAGTGCATTCCATTGTTTGGGAGAGGACTGATTGAATGTTTCATTGCTTGAGAGGAACAATTGAACATAAAGCTGTTTGGAAAGGAAATAGTCATTCTATTGTATAAGAGAGGAACAATTTTGTATAAGAGAGGAACAATTTAATACCCCATTTCTTGGGACAAGAACTTTTAAGGACAGACTTTCACCAGTTCGGGACCTTATTCTATCTCAAAGTTAGTTTCCGAGTCATTTCTTTGTTTGGAAAGAGAGCACAGTTACCTCGAGCAACAATGCTGATAATGATTTGTACACCTGGAGCACCACCTTCGCCCTGCTCAACATCTGTTACTTTCCATTATATATGGAGTGCTGGCTTCAATTTCATTTTTGCCATGCCACCACTTCTAGATAGTGCATCAGTAAGAAAACACATCCCTAAATCCACCTCTGGATGCCAAGAGGTTGTAGTACCTACCTTCACTGCAAACACGTGGTCTCGTCTTTCACTGTCCCTGTCAACTGCAGTCCTTCACAGGTAGACAAGCTAGACATTCCAGCCAGGCCACTGTAACCCTCAATCCCTCTACATAAACTGAAATCAGTTTTGTGTATGTATGTAAGAGGGAGTAACTTTCTAGACCAGTCACTTCTCACGGTGTCCTGAGGGAGCACTGACTTAATTACTTTCCATCTAAAGGTGGGCGTTAAATCTCAGGTCACCAGAGTTCCATTGCTTTGTACACCTTGTCAACTAAGAGTAAATGACAGTGAGTGGTACCATCTGCTAAGCCACTGGGACAAGATTTCAAAGTGTTCATGCTCTTAAAACTGGTTGCCTCATCTAGGCACTGAGATCGATCTCTGACAGGGACGATGTACTTCGGATAGGATTTTAAATAAATACTCCCATCTTTTCTCCTCTCCATTTTATATTCAGTAGATTGTCTGCAAAACTGGCTGCCATAGTTTCCATGCCCTTTGGTAGCCCCCTTCTATGCTGACTCTAGGCTTGGCCACATAACTTAATTGACCAGTGGGACTAAAGAAAATGCAATACAAGCAGAGACTTAAAAAGTGCTTATGTACTGGGGCTTGCTCTACCTATTCTTAAAATTCTGCTATCACGTGAGGAAGCCTGGTCTAGCTTCCTAGATGATGAGAGACACACGGCAAGTCACACCCATTTTGAGGACCTTGGCAAAATTATTCCCAGGCATAATGTTGAAAAAAAATTAATTGACTTAGGGAAAAAGAGGGTAAAGCCAGAACTGTTCAGTTGGCAAGCAGAATTTAGAAAGCACAGAAGGGTGAGAATTTGCTGGATTATAACATAAATCTGTTTTTCAATCCTAGTCTCTTGAGCCAGTAAAAGATTCCCAAATGTAAGTAAAGGCCTCAGTAAAGATAAATTAAGGATGTAGTTCTAAGAAGCTCTGTAAAGATGTTTGAAAGATTTGATGAGCTGGCAGTCATTCTTAGCTAGAGAAAAGGGCTTACAAGAATCTTAGGGCAGTTGTCCCAGAGTAGAGACAAGTTTTTTTAAATGAAGTGGACTTACAATTTGATACATAGAAAACCTACAAAGTGTTAAGGGACTTGTATCAGTAAAAGGACCATCAGCTTTCTTTTTTTTTAACAATAAAACATACCTTGCTTATATTATATACTCATATCAACACATATATTAGGTCAAACCATTTGAAACCAGCGATATTTGGTTTGACTCTCTGGACTGGGGTGGTCCAGCCTAGATCCCTATCACCTGCTGGACTGTGCTGACTTCCACCAACTGGTGGCTCTTCCCACCTATGCCAGCCCATTCAGTCTTTTTTTGTTTTCCTTGGAGTAATGAATTCCCTATGAGGGCCCATCGGCTCTGGGGGTAAATAGGTAGTTAGCTGCTGGCATAAGATAGCTTCTAAGTCTCTCAACCCCTCACCTAGCCCCCAATTCCCTTTCTGCTCAGAGAATGCTCATGCCCCTTCCTAGGGCAACGCTTTGTCAACCCTCCAGGGTAGGGACCCCTTCTAGGCTGACATCCCATAGACTAGAGTCTCAATACTGATTTTGCTCCTTAGACCTTTGTCTCCTCTTCCATAGGGTAGAATATTTCCATAGGGTTCTTGCGTGGCTTAAATGAGAGGATATAGACAAGGTGCCCTACACACCACCTGACACACAGTCTCCTCCTCATCTCAGCAATATTTTTATTTTTTTCTCTAGCTCTACTTCTCCACTCACTTTCAGCATTTTCCTTCCCACTCCCCTATACTCCAGTTCAATAAAAAGGGCCATCAGCTTTAACTGGATAATACTGCTCAAATTTTGCTCAAATTACAAAAAGACCTTTAGGATCCTAACTTAACATGTACATAGAGCAAGCAGAAAAAGCTACTCAGCTACCAACATAAGTCACTTCGTATAGAAAGGGAAGGATATCTCAAAAGGTAGACTGGAGAGCCAAGAAAATGGACTCTTGAAAAATGATAGACTTAGATAGAGTCCCTTTCAAGGAGTTAAACTGAATCCTGGTCGAAAACATTTCCTCTCTCCACAGTAGGTACACAAGGCAAAATCTGCCTAGAGTGGTTTTGGAACTGCTATAAATCATGATTGCTATGTGGCTTCCATTATTTTCACTTTTATGGCTGTCCCTTCCTGTCTTAGTATATGGCATGTTGGGGTACGAGGGCCTCTTATCTTTTTTCTAGTTCAAGGTCTCTAGATCAAGGGGACCCACCTTCAAAGAACCATGCCCAAAAAGTCTCATCCATATCTGGACCTGATGTAGATCACGAGATTCTAGACTTTAATCCTGGTGCTAAAACTTGGTGATATTTTAGAGGCTTCAGAAATCAGGCAAGCTTATTTTGCATGTGGGTGGAATATACAGTTTTGCAGAGGGCAGACTGTGGTAGACAGTAAAGGTAGCCACTGATCCTTCTTTAAAAAGGCTTGCATGCTGGGGTTTTCCCTCTCTTGCTTCTCTTGAAAACTGCCATCATTTGAGTAAAAGCTGGAGCTAGCCTGTTGGATGATGATGGACATGTGGCACAGTTACTCTTGCATGCCTAGCCAGAACCACCAGATTTCTTAGTGAAGCCATCTGGAACCAGCCAGCCTGCCAGTACCAAACAATTGTCTTAGTAAATGCAAACATATGAGCAAGTTCTACTGAGAGTCACTGAGTCCAGCCAGTCCAGAAGATCTACCCATCAGAAATGTGAGCAAAAGCTGACACATCTCTAAATACCTATGATTTATAATTAACCACCTTGTCAGAATGGTACCACAAAAACACTAGGATAAATTACACATATTCTAATTTGGAAACCTTAAGGCTGGTTAGTCACATGTTCCATCTATACTGTGTACTTACCACTCCCTCTCCTCCATTCAAAACAAAGTTTCCTCCTTTATTTACTATGGGAAAAGTTTCCCCTTTTCCTTGACTGTACATGCCTTTACAAAGAAATGTGGCACAGTGGTTACTAGCGCAGACTTTGGAGTCATACTACCAGGGTGCAAATCTTGAGTCCATGACTATAAGGTCTGTGACTCTGAGTAAATCATGTGACCTCACTGCACTCAACTTAGCCCTAAAATTGAGATAATAATGATACGCATCTCTAGGGTTACAGGAGAATTATGTGAGTCAGTATGTGTTATTTGGTTACAATGATGCTGGGCACGCATTAATAGGGAGTGACATATGTTCCCATTATTTGTCAGCCAATGCTGGACTACCCTCTCTTCGCCTGGTGCTTTGAATAGCAACACATCTGTACATAAGTAATCATTAATCAAAAATATGGAGAATTCAGGGATTTATTTAGACTGTGAGGCAGTGAAACAGATGTAATGTATTTGTAACATTATCAGTATCAAGTATTTGTGCAATGCTTTTCTTTGGAGAATCTGGGAGTGTTCCTCAGCCATTATGGCACTTGTGCTGCTAGACTCTAAGCCTAAAAATGGGCAGATGACTTTTTCCACGTTAGTGCTATGCTTTAACATTAGAATCTTCCTTTCTGCACGGAGAAAACAAGAAAACACCTGGGTACCACCTCAAAGGCGGGCCAAGGCTTGGAAGAGCCCCCAGATGTTTGCAACCCACCTTCTTGATAGAGGCTACCATGTGGTCTGTGGGCTCTGCTTTGCACAAGACCTTTATCAAGTCCCTGGACAATCAAACCATGCAACACCTTTGGAGGCGGAGCCACCACAGTTACATGAGATAAAATCTGCGAAGGAGTCCTCAGTAAACCAGCACAGGAGGAATTTCTCTAGAGGAGGAGGAAGAAATGATGAATCGGAAAGTCCAGGAAAAAAGGAAGCTGCCTCAATGCAAGGAGTCTTCTTCATCTCCTCAGACGTGAGTGTGTCAGCTTCAGTCCCAGTAAGAATGGATACCACTGAATCAGTGAGACATAGTTTGTTGGTTTTAATAAACACCTATATTGATTTAACCTATCCTTCTTGCATCATGCATATTTGTAAATTATGGTCCTTGATTCTGCATCAGAGTGTCCAGGAAGCCAGCTAAAAAACTCTGAGGCCGAGCCTTGATGCAGACTTATTAAGTCAGTGTTCCCAGGGTGGGTGGGGCCTGGGAAACTCCTCTCAATGATCTCCCCAGGTGCACCCTGTGTAGGTCAGGTGCTGGCTTGCACTATAATGAGGAAAAGGACTTAAGAAGTAAAGAATCGAAGTGCACCAACTATCCATTCTTAACATATTCCTTCAGTAATTAAGGAGAAAGAGAGTGAGAGAGGGGAGGGAGAGAAAGAGAGAGAATATGAGAATGAATGTCTGTCTGTATAGGACATTTTTTACATCAAGACCTGACACGTATACCCATAAACACACCCTTAACCATAACAAAGATTTCAGGAAACCCTACTTACTGAAACTTCCTGACACAATTTGAATACCTTCTACCTTTTCTATTATATTTTTTTAAAATCCTGGACACATTCGAGTAAGTTGGTGTTTTTCCACCCATTAATGGACTGCAAAAAGCACTGGTATAGAGGAATTAAGGGTGGTGGTAACGGTGGTACTGGAAATGAATGTAGACAAGAATCAATAAGAGTTTGGTCTTTTTCTCACTGCAATGAGCGCCAGTGACTGTTATTAATCAGAAAGAGGATATGAGACTTTTTCTCCTCTTGCCTCAGTGATGACTGTCTCGTCTTTTTCATGAAATGGATGTCGTTAATCCTCTGAGATAACTAAAAATCTTGGGGAAAATGAATTGAGAACAAGAACGGTAGTTAGGCAGGAACTAAACACACTGACCTGGGAGAAAAGACCAGAGTAAGATTATTATTTATTTTTGCTACATGTAGAGATTCTTCGGTTTATACCAAACAAGGTTGTTACTTACGTAGAAAAAACCGTACTTAGGTCAATACGAATCTTCCAAGAGTGAGGAGAAATTAAGTTGTGCAGCTTGGCCAAAGCACCTAACTTTCCACATGCTTTTGTTCATTCCACATATATTTATTGAGTGACTAGTAGAACCAGCAATAGAACTGTCACCAAAAGAGAGAGAGAGAGAGAGAGAGAGAGAGAGAGAGAGAGAGAGAGAGAGAGAGAGAGAGAGAGAGATAAAATACCTGGCCTTCATGGAGCTCATCTTCCAATGGAAGAAAGTGTAATTTTTTTTAATGGGCAACATATATGTTTGTTTAATGGTAGATGTTAAGGAAACAAGGAAGACAGAATGACAGGGGGTGTTGGGGAGAAACTGCAATTTTAGATGAGGGTGGCCAGAGAAGGTCTCACTTAAAAGTGACTGTGTGGGAAAACTGTATCCCCCCCCCACAAAGGGATCTCCAAGTCCTACATTTTGATATCTAGTAACATGACCTTATTTAGAAATAGGGTCTTAGAAGATATAATCAAACCAAGATGGGGTCGTACTGGATTCGGGGGCCCCTAATCCTATGACTTAGCCTCAGAAGAAGAGGAAAATCTGGACATAAACACGGACAGGAGACCACCGCATGAAGACAGAGAGACATGCAGGAAAGACAGCCACGTGATGTCAGGGGCAGAGGCTGGAGTGATGTAGCTGCAAGCTGAGAAAACCGAGGACTGCCAACAATCACTAGGGGCTAAGAAGGGGCAGGAAAGGATGCTCCCTTAGAGCCACCAGAGGAAGTACACCTTTCTGACAACTTGATTTTGGACTTCTAGGTTCCAGATCTGTGAGAAAACAAGTTTCTGTTCTTTCAGGCCACCCACCCGCGTGTCGTACTTTGTTACGGTGGCCCGAGGAAGTGAACGCAGTGACATTTGAGGATATCTCTGAAAGAGGTGAGAGAGTGTCCCCTGTGGGTATCCAGAGGGAAGAAGCGTCCAGGCACAGGAAGTAGCCAGTGCAAAGTTTCCGAGAAGAGAGCGTGCCTGGCGTGTGTGCTGATGAGCAAGGAGGCCAGCGTGGCTGGAGCAGTGAGTGAGGACAGTAGTGGAAGAGAATCAGTGGGAGCCAGGTCACAGTGGGCCTCGCAGTTTTATAAAAAGTTTTGCTTTCACCGTGAGTGAAAGGGGAAGCCACTGCGGAGTTTTGACCAGAGGAGTCCCTTGAGAGTGGACTTGCATTTTAATAGGATCGTTCTATCTTCTGTGAAGAGAACAAGCTAAGTTAGAGGCAGGGTGGATACAGGGAGACCAGTTAGGAGGCCATGCAAACCATCCAGGAGAGAGACGATGGTGACTTGGGTGAGGATGCAGCAGGGCTGGGGGTGAGAAAGGGTTATGCCATGAATATATATGAAGGTACTGCCAACAGGATTTACAGTCAACTGACCTCTGCACCTGTCTCCAGGCTATCACTAACCTAATTTCTATCACTGTACGTTATATTTGCATTTAGTATAAATGGAATCATATATAGCATGAGCTCT
>CM053503.1:7343733-7375708 GCA_028627145.1 Eidolon dupreanum
AAAAAAAAAAAAAGAAATGTGGGTCGATCTAAACAATCTAGGAATGCATAGAGCAATAAGATGATGTCTTATTTGTGAAGTTAAAAAAACTAAAAACAGACATCATTTGATTATTAGAGAGTACGTTGCATAAAAACATTATTTTATGATCCTTTTATTATTCAGGAAGATATTAAAGATAAACTTCAGATTTTTATTAAGTTAATATACATATTAGAACTTCCAGGATAACCACTAAAAAAGAGAAATAACTAACTTTAACATATATAAATATATGTAATATAAAAGATATATAATAAATATATATATAATATAAAAGATCCCAATTTCAAAAGATGGCATAAAAGGAGAGAAAATTGATAGAGACATAGAAATTAAAATAAATGAAAAATGAAATGTGTTGTCTTTACTCTCTTCCACTTCTTGGAGAAGGGGCTATGAAATCAGCTGATCACCTGAAATGGAGGAAGAGAAACCCAGCACTGAGTAACTGGAGCCCCAACCCTGTGAACTATGAACTATGGAATTCAAACGAACATTGTCTGTCCATGTGGTTTAGGGATCCCCAAACTGGGAAGTATACAAAACTTCTGGTCCAGAAGAAGTAAATTCTATAGGTCATCTGTAGTGGCAAATGCTAAACTATTCAACAGAACGTCTTCGTAAGTCAGGGCATGTAAGATTCATAAGGAAAGCAGCTGCCACTAAAGACAAGCTTGCAGTAAAGATTACAAACCACATGAGAAATAAATGTCAGTGAGATCCAGCAGATACTGCAAATGTCAGTCACACCCCCAAAACTATGGATAATAAAAGTAAAAAATAACAACAGCACTATTCTGTAGATATGGAACTCAGTTTTAGTGAAGTTTAGCTGTCTTTCTAGCATTCTGACATTTTCTGAGTCAAGGCCAGATTGGGGATGGGGCTTACCATTTAAATATGTTTAAAATATTCAAGGAGACATAGGAAGAGAGTCTATAATATAATATCTATAAAAAATTACTGACAGATTCAAAAAATAATCCGACACAAATTGTGGAAATGGAAAATATAGAAATAAAAATAAATAAAACCTCAGTGTATGATGAAATGGTAAATCTATAATTTCATTTCTACCACCTACTAACTAACTTTGGTTAGGCAAGTTATTTTATTTCTCTGAGCCTTAGTTTCCACATCTATATAAAGGTCTATTAACAGCTATCTCATGTGTTATTGTGGTATTTAAATGAGTAATATACATAAAGCCCAGCACATGGATCTCAACCTTGTTTCTTTTCTACACTGCTGCCTAGATTTTTGCCTTGTACTATGGTTATTTTTATACTTGACTTTTCCACTAATGGTCTGTAAGTCCTTCACAAGCAAGTCTTAATACAAAGTTTGCATATAGAAGTTCCTGAATAAAGTTTTACATAATGTACATCACAAAAGACATGCAAAATATGAGAGTAAAACTATATTTGAAAATGAAAGAAGAGAGAAAATCGATGGTCAGTACCAAACACACTAAAAATTGTGAACAACTGCCCCAAATCTGGGTTGACGGTTCCTAGCCTTCAGCCACACTTATTAAGGTAGCTCAGGACTCAGCAAACTTCTCCTATTAAAGACCAGAGAATAAATATTTTAAGCTTTGCAGATCATACGGTCTCCGTTGCAACTTCTCAGCTCTGCTGCAGCAGTGCAAAAGCAGCCAGAGACGAGGTGTAAGTAAACGAGCATGGCTGTGCCCAAATAAGATTGTTTATCCAAACAGGGAGCAGGCTGCACTTGACCCATAGGCCACAGTTTGCCAATGTCAGAGGCAGGCTACTTTTTCTACATCCTTCTTCCATTTAACTCCTGCCTTTTCTAGTTCTTATTGCACCACGTGGACACTGTGAATATGCACATCTGACTCTGCAACTAGACCATGAACTTCTCCAGTTTAGGAACATGAGTGATCGACTTTTGCGACCCCCAGGAGGAGCTGGCAAAGGCTTGGCCCAGGATAGAAGCTCGGTAAGTACTTGAGAGGTGGGGTCGAACCCCCCTCCCCTTGAATCCAGACAGGTCTTAGGGATTTACTTGACTGATACAATGTGACACAAATGACATGGGGGACTTTTGAAGCTATGACATAAGCTATTAGAGCTTCTACTTGGGTCTCTTGGAACATTGTCTGGAAACCCTGAGCAGCTCTGTAAGTAAGTCAGACTGCTCTCCAAAAGAGAACATTGGAAGAGACAGGTGCTGAGACTACCTGGAAAAGGAGAGTGACCTGGCCAAGGCTGGCCTTCCAGCTATCACCGTCAAGGCAACAAGCATGCGAACAAGCCATACCGGACCCTACGGCCCTGCCCACCCACCAGCTGCTCACCATGAGGGACTCTATGCAATGTGGGGCATAAAAATCATCTAGCAGAATCCTGTCTCGAGCTGATCGATGAAGTCATGAGAGGTGGTGGTTTCAGGCCACCATATTTTGGGGTAGCTTTTTATACAGCATCAGATTATTGGAACGCTTGGAGATGTAATTACATCAACGAGTTAAGCTCCATCCATGTCTCTGGGTTCCACAGTCTCAGAGCGGTCTCTCCTGGCGGTCTTGGAATTCTCCTATACGGTCCCTCTCTTTCTCAGAGGCTTCTCCTGGTTTCTTGCCTACCTTTCAAGATTCTGTCTTCAGGATCTAGACTGAGCCCTGCTGTCCCCCAAAGAAAGGCCTTTCTGGACACTTCTGGGCCATGGTCAACACTTTCTTCTCTGTGTATCAACATGGCGTATTTCCTGTGCCACCCTTTGAAAATTCTTATATCGCTATTGCCTAAAATTGTTGTTTATATCTTATCTGCGTTTTTACTTATTATGTTCTTTTATTTGTGGGAGGTTGGGCTGCACGACCTCCAAGTTCTCTTCCAGCTTAGCAATTCCAAGGTTACATCTAGACTATCTGGGCACTTACTCTAGCCAGGTCTAAACTTCTCTTTAGTGCTCTATTAGGAATAGAGCTTGGGGCAAACCCCAGAGGGTCACCTGATGCACATGCAGAAGGGCACTAGATTTGCGAGTCTCCTGTAATCTCTGTATCCTGCAGAGAGATACACTTGCACAACCTGTGGGTCTGGCCTTCAGGTAAGGGACACCACCTGTCGCTCTGCCTTTTTATGGGACCATCATGAAAGTGGCCTAGCAAGGAAAGTTAATATTTTGGACTTGGATACTAAGCAGACCGAGCCTGAGTGCCAGATATTCAGAGGAGCCCTGGGAATGACCAAGACGCACAGCACCTGGAGGCCTTGGAAAGTGGGTGTCAGGCACAGCCCCTCCTACTCGGGGGCGGGGCTTAGTCCTAGATCACTGGTTGCCAGGCAACCTGAAGAGAGCTGGCGGGGTCCTTGCAGGCCCTGGGTCTGCACAGGGAACCTTGCCCTCTTTCCCTTTCATGTCCACCAAACCACCGACTCTCCTGTTTTACCCCATTGACCAAAACCATCCTAAACCACCTCCTCTACGTTGCCAGGTCCCAGCCCCCACCAGCTTTGCCCAATGAGGAATGAACATGCTCTGTGCCTGTCGGGCGCTATCAAGAATTTCCTCTTCTCACACTGCATCCTTGAGCAGTCCTTCATGAACCCACAGCAGATGTTTCTTAGTCCTCTCATTTTCCTTTTTCAGAGGAATTGTAATCGGCTGTGCTTTAATTAGTGTCTCCCTGAGGATACACCGGCTTTCTTCCATACCCAGAAATTTGCAGATTCCCTCTTAGTGCACCAAGCTGATTAGATTTCTTAACTCCCTAAAATTTGCTTTCTCAAAGCCTAATACCCTTGTAGTGCTGAGTTCTGTGTTTCTCGCTCTCCTTTCCTTATTGTGGTGAGTCCAGGTGCCCATCGCCGACAGGTAAGGCACCTTTTCCCTAACTTCGGATTCCTTTCTAGGGTGGGTCAGCTGGTCTTGCAGATGGAGCCCCTCCTGGATGAACGGCTTTGCTAATGCTGGAAGGTGCCCCCTGAACTGATCTGGAAAGTCCTCCTCTGTGACCTCACTGGGTTGGAAGCCTAGCACAGGTTTAGTTGTGGCTTCTCATTTACTCACAGTCACTTCTTCCACAAATCTTTATACCCCTACTAATGTGCAATGGAGATAGAGTGATAAATGTAATTCTTAATTTCTTGTAAATTATTATCTAGTGAGAGAGACCAACAAGTGAAAAGACAATTAAATGCCCTGTGATGCTGTGAAAGGTACCTTGAGCAAAGCAGGACACCTACCTAGGCAAGCATCAAACTGGGCTCTGGGGAATAGAGAAGGATTTCTGAGAAAAGCAACATCTAAATTGAGACTTAAAGGGTAAGTTGGAGTTTCAGGCCATGGATGTTAGGGATGGGTGAGATGGAAAAGAGGAGAGTATTCTAGGCAAAAGGAAGACCCTACGGCAAGAGACAACAAAGCTTGTCCTGGGACCTACAAGTAATTCATTGTTGCTGGAATTTCATGCAATGGGCAAGGAATTGGAGGGGGTGTGGAGTGTTGAGAGCGAAAGACGGTCTGGTAGGTAGAGGCACGAGCATGCCAGAACCAGTGAACTGTGTCATTTGTACTGCACCTGGTAGAAGTGGATTTCTCCACTTCATATCATTTATAGTGTGGCGTTCGGGACCTGGCATTGTGCTCGCTGGAATTGGGAGAGCTCCTGACTACTCATACTCTAGGAAAGGTTTGTCCTAGCAGCAGTTGCCACCCAAACCCAAAACACACCCCGTCTCTGCTCTTCGCAGTCTGCAAACCTTCTGACAAAGGAAGCAGCCTTGATAAAAATGGGTCCAAAAGGGAAGTAGATGGAAAGTACTGACAGCCTCGGCGAAGCAGGAGCTAGGCGTTCTGGGCTGTCCAAGAAGCCAGGGCGATGGGGCAAAAGCTGCTTTCCACTTGCCGTCATCGTAACACCTTTACTACATCCGAGCATGGCCTGACAGCCTCCCTAGGTGGACTCAGTTGTTAACGCCTGTCACAGATACACGGGTTACTTTTTTTATTTTTTGAAGTTCTGAAATTTCAGTTTGTCTCAAGAGCTTCTTGTTGGGCTGGAGGGCAGAAGAATAGCGGAATGGGGCAGAAAGTGCAGTTGTGCTTGTTATTTTTGTTGTTATTGTTTAGATTCTGGGCAAAGCAAAGGGATAGAGCCCTCTAGGAGGATCTAAGTCCTGGAGAAATGGAAATTCGTGAAGATCTGAGATCACAGAAGGCCTGGAGTCAGGGACGAGGATAGAAAAAACAGACTCTGGAAGACACCAGAAGTGGAAGTTGGCCAAGGGACAAAAATCACAAAACCCCAGTAACAGATTGGCCCAAACTCTCAGCTGTTGAACGTTACCAATTATCAATCAATTGATAACACTGTTATCAATGTTACTTGACAATAATTGATAATATTATTATTGTTACCTGATAACAGTAAGCCTTTTTATCAATTGATAATGTGATCGATGATCACCACTGATAATAACAACATGCATTTATGAGGTGCTTGCTGTATATAAGGAACATTTTATAGAAGATGGATAGACAGAGATATTCATATGTATACACATATATTAAATAGATAGGTAAGTAGGTAGACAGTGTCTCATTATTCCCTCTGCTAAGGAGATAAAAATGAATGACATCAAAGCCATAATTGGGCAAAGTGCTTCTAAAGTTAATAGAAAAGATCTAGCAAGAGCAGAGAAGAGACAACAGGCACTCTTATCAGACTAAAAACATGCTGGTATGAAAACGGAAATCTTATATGTAGCCTATGTGAGAAGTGTTGGCCTCATACTGTATTAACCCTTACAGGACAAGGTATCCGATGTTTAAAAATACTTATTTATTTATTACTACCACTACTACTACTGTTGCTGCTGCTGCTGGGGCTCTAGGCTATGGAAGAAAAACAGGGGGATAAAAAGTCAAGAAGAAACTCAGGGCAGTTGGTCCCCAAGTCTTCCCCCGACCCCGCTTTGCCTCCACACCTCCCCCTCCCCCCCACAGCAATGGAAACAGATGCAACAATCCCGAGGTGCACAAGGAGGCTGGAAACTGGATCGCTCCTGGGAAGACTGACAGTCTGGGGAGAGGCAGGGAGGGGGCTCTGTGAGAAAGGCAGGAATACGCTCTACATTTCTCACTGGTGGTGAGATTGTCTGCAAGGGTGCCTGGAGGCTGGCAGCTGGTACTATGAGCTGCTGTCAAAGCCCTGTTATCCAGAATGATTACAACCAGATAGTGGTAAAGATGGTTAAAGGAGAGAAATCTTTAAAAATGAAAGACATGCACTTAAAAGATTTCGTTTCAACCCAACACATATTAATGCACATGTGTTTGCCTTCTGCCTCGGGGCTCACATCTTTCTCTCGGCACAGGCCTGCAAATGAAACGTCCCAGTCTTCTTGTATAAACCTCTGTTAGATTTCAATTTCTAGTTTCAAATCTTTTAAAATGGAATGAGGATGCAGAGATGCACGTGAAGCGATCTGAGTGAAGCATCACTCTCCATTTCTTCTATAGTTTCCCAACTGCTTGCTGTTACCTTACATGTACCCGACTGAACTGCATTTTTAAATGACTTGGCTTTTCAAGGCTTTCTGAGTAACTGAACTTAGTTTTTACGGAAACACTGCTCTATTTCCTTTTATACGCACATTTTATCGTTTATATAATTTCTAATTAGGTTAAAATAACCAGAGAAGCAGGGTGTCAAATGGAACTTTTACCGCTGACCCGGAATCAGCTATGAAGATTCAAAGCAAATGGCAAAATGGTATCTAGTAGCCCACATTCTAGTGGGGACTGAGAATACTGAAGGCCCCGCACCCCGGTGGGGTGTCAAAGGGAGGCTGAAACCCCAAACCTCTATTCTATATAAGCAGATGACTGGGGGCAGAGAAGGAATTCTGGGATACCAGCAGAATCCTCATGGGTGTGGGTCTGGTTTTGCCACTTCCTCCCACACAGGGAAGGCGGGGTCACTCCTCCCTCTGAGAGGAGAAAGGGGGCCTCTGAGGGCATCACCAAGAAAGTCTGGGGGCACGTGCAGAAAGTGGAGTCAAGCACTGCATTCCTTTGTGGAAGGTTGGTTGTTGGTTATGCATCTTGTTTTCTGATCTTCCCTGATACACGTATATTTGAGCAGAGGGAGAAGAGAACTGGAGAGAAATGCCAAGGCAAAGAGGCAGAAGAAGTCAAAAAGGCTGCGCTCCCACAGTTGTGGAAAAGATGAGGGGTCTTTTGTGAGTTACAGCATGGCTAATACAGAATGTAGCCATAAGCTGGGACCAAGAACTCGGTCACTGAGGAGGAGACTTCCTTAGAAAAGACCTAGGAGTTGGAACACAAGGCCTTAGCTGGAGACAGGTGCTATATCACCTGCGGGGGAATCTTCCTGAGAACCCACGCATATGGTCTCGGAGAGAATCTGCGTTTAACATCACCACGCAAAGGGTATCACCGAGGATCAGTGGTGGACGTGGTCGGCTTGCAGCGTGATGCACTTCTCCGTGTTGCTAACTTGTGTTCCACCCAGGAGTTAGAAGAGATGTTGGCAATCACAGTGGGGAAGAAGAGGAAGTACTTTTGGAAACTGTGTCTATATTTACATATAAATACATCGATACCTAAACAATAAAAAATGATATCAAATCTTTCTATGGTGCCTACTAATAGGCATTAAACACTTTATCTATATTACTTCATTTATTTTATTATATTACTATTTCTAGATAGGCACTTTTACATTTAAACATACAAACATAAAAGAATATACACAGACATCTATGCATTTTACCCCATAAGACTGGAACTTATTTATTCAGAAATGAGTCTCTATGGAAGACACTGTTTGTTGCTCACTCGCCTGCCATCCTCCTCCATTCTTCCTTCCCAATAGAAACCAATTTCATTCCGGATAGCAACATGTCTATCCCAAAGTGGTGAATCATGAGTGTTCTTAGCCTTGTTTCCCCTTACTACATGTCTGTTTCTTCCAAAGAGGTGAAAAGGAAAGCATGATGGGAACTTTGGAGAAAGCTTTTGCTTTTCCTGATTAAAGAGACAGATTACTGAAGCTCCTCCCTACCTCTTCTTCCTCCTAGGACGTGGATGTGGTGTCTGGGGCTGCAACAATCATTTTGCATTTATTAGGTAATGAGTATGAGTATGAAAAGCCAGCCTGCTAAGGATAGTGGAGCAGAAGGACAAAAAGAGCCACCGCTTTTGGTGGTATGACTCAGCAACTGAACCAATAACAACAAACTCCTTAATGGGGGGGCAGGAAGGGGAAAGGTGGGTGGTATTTAATTGTGGATTAGGTTATATGTTATTAATATTATCTATCTCCAAATAGACTAATACCTAAACTAAATATAAAATCCTATTTCATTCAGTTGCTGTATTATATCAGCGATATAAGAAACAAAATAAGGTTTGGAAGGCTTGAAATGAGTTCTTAAGAAGAATATATAAATACTACTATAGATATGACAAGTAACTTATGTATAATTTATCAACTGCAAGTAAGAAGGGATTGAATGATTTAAAAACATGGTTCCAGTAGAGGTATAACAGGATTTCCTGAGAGTGAAAAAATTGGAGGAGGGGGATATTTGATAAGTAAAAAAGATTTCTTTCATACTAATTAGGAATAAATAATAAGAAAAGAAGTTGAATTGCATGCCAAACTTTATTAACTTTTTGTTACCCCCAAGCCATCAGACCAAGCTGTCCCGGACAGCTTGAGTTAACTTGCATTGTGATTTCCTCAGCATTGTATGTTTCTCCCCCATTTGCAGATGTGCGTTCAGATCCAGTGCCCTGAGTGAATATTTAGCTTCAGTGGGCTCCAGAATGGACAACTCCTGACACAGGTAAATCTTTTCTGAAGAAAGAATTAGCAAGACCTTCAGTATTTGAAAAGCAGAGGCCAAGAAAGTGCTTGGTCAAATTTGATTGCAAACGATAGAACTCAACTCAAACCAGCTTTTACATGGTGGAGGGGTAGCTGTTAGTGGGTCATTTAAAAAAAAAAAAAAAAGTTATTCTAGCTTTAAGCAAGGCTGGATCCAGTTGGTCAGACAATTTTGACAGAAATCAGTGTCTCTGACCCTCAAATCTACTTTCCACTGTCTTGGCTTAAATTTCATTGGCACCTTCTCTACACTGGTGGTGGGGTGGAGATGCCCGCAAAAGCTCCTGCAGCCTCCTACGATCATGTTTGCATGATCCCGGCTTCAAGCCAATTGGAAAGAGAGCTTCTCTTTTCCAGATGTCACATCAAAGTTTTATAATTATATCTCACTGAGGCTGAGCTTTGGTCATATGTCCCTTGTCTTAGTCAGCTCGGGCTGACTAATATCATAGACTGGGTGGATTAAACAACAAACATTTTATTTCTCACAGTTCTAGAGGCTTGATGTCCAAGATCAAGATGCCAGCATGGCTGTGTTCTGGTGAGGACCCTCCTCCTGGCTTGCACACAGCCACCTCCTCATTGTGTCCTCACATAGAGAAAGAACCCTGGTCTCTCCTCTTCTTCCTATATGGACACTAATGCCTTTATGGAGTCCCCAAACTCAGGACGTTATCTAAACTTTATTATCTTCCAAAGGCCCCACCGGCAAATACAATTCACATTGGGGAGTTAGGGCTTCAACATATGGATTGGGGCGGGGCACAAATATTTGGTCCATAATGCCCATCCTGAACCACGTGCTATGGTAAAACAGAGGCTACACTGTGAATGGCCAGTTTAACAAGGGCTATATATACTTCCGTGGGGCTAGAGGTGAAGTCAGCTCGATCTAAACCACACAGACTGGTTGGACTACGAGTGCTTTCCCAGAGGACTATCAGGGCACTGTACTAAGGAGAAGGGGGATGGATCCCTGGTAGGAAAAAAAGGAAAGATTTCTTTGATAGATAGGGAAGCTGTTGAACTATTGAGCATGTATTATGCACCAAAAAAGCTACACAACCACTTTCAGAGATGGATATATTATCCTTATTTTACAATAGAAAAAACTGAGACCTAGAGCAATTCAGAAACTTTACCCAGCATCGCAAAACTAACAAGTACAGTTGCAGGGGCTCTAACACGACTATATCTCATTTCCAAGTGCCTACACCCTGGTGTTCTGCTTCACTGTGCTATTTATAAACCTACCAACATAGTGAGCAAGTTCCCCCTCAATTTGAGGTGGGGGCAAGGTTAGTGCCTATGGTCCATGTGCTTAGGGCTAGCCCATAATTTCAAAGATGAGCAGAAAACTGAATGAAACCTTGAAGTAGAAGTTGAGTTAGTTAATTGTGAAGAAAAGACACGTTCCAAATTGTACATACTGAATAGTCTAACTCTTAAAATGTAGTGAGCGAGCGAGCAAGAAAGATGAATCCATAGACCCCAAAAGGTCGGAAGTGGATGCTTCAGAGAGTTAAGACTTAAGGAGTATTTTCCTCTTTTTACTTTTCTGATCTTTCCAAATTTTCTACCATGAGAATAATTTATTTTTAATCAGTGGAAAATCTATTTAAAACAATTCTTAAAATACGGGGCAAGAAAAGATAAAATAACCTCTATGATATTTGAATCAGATCGATAAACTGAAAAAGCTGTAAAAAATCTTGTAAGGTTTCCATAAATGAATTTTTAAAAAATGAAGCACTGGAGTTAGTAGCACATTCTCTGCATGAACAGAAGTTAATATTTTCATGCCCTCTGGCACTCAGAGGCCAGCAGAACACAATGCAGGTAAATATATTAACAACCTAGACATGAGTGCAAATAACAAGGTTGAAAAACCTGCTGACGCAACCACACTGCCAGGGTTGCTGGGGATGAAACAAGGACAGATCTGGAAGACTGGAGCTTTCAGGATCGTAGGCAGAAGGGCAGGTGAGCAGTGAACATAGAGAAAGGAAATGAAATAGATCCTTCCCTGGGATGCAGGACCCTGGACAATTCTCAGTGGGGCTCCCTCTTAGTTGCCACCTGAAATCCTTTATCTTGTTGAAATCCAAGAAAGTAAACCTTATCACAATCACGGTCCCTCAGATCTCTACTACTCATCACAGTTTACAAATGACTTTCTCATTTACTGTCTTATTTGATTCTCATCAATTCCTCATCAGGCAGGCAGAGCAAAAGAACCAAATCTCTTAAAAGTCTTGTGATTATTTCATATTGAAAGATTAAAAAAAAAAACCAGTAAGATTTGAGTGATGTTATGGACTGGGAAAATTCTTTTAAGAAAGCCAAAGGGAGCTTGGAGTTATTAGCAATGGCTAATTGCAAAACTGTGTGTTTCTGCTGTGGCTGCATTGGTGTGCCTAAGGGAAAAAATGGAATTGAGTCATTAAGAAATGAGCCTCCCTCCAGTAATGGGATGAATCGACATCATATGCCTTCCAACACGACACACTGAGGACATAGCATCTCTTCTATGGTATTCCTGCCAAAAATTCATAGCCAGAATTGAATCATGAGAAAACATCAGATAAACTCAAATGGAAGGATATTCTACTAACAACTGGCCTGTACTCTTCAATCATAACAAGATCGTGAACTACAAAGAGTAAGCAACTGTTCCAGATTAAAATACACTAAAAAGGCAGCAGCAACATAACTCACCACATGATTCTAAATGGGATTCTAGATCAGAAATAACATTATTTTTTTTTTTACTGTAAAGGTCATTATTAGGATTATTGGTAAAACCTGAATAAAGTCTATAGATTAGATAATATTATTAAATTAATAATCAGTTATACTCTGGTTATATAAGAGAATGTCTTTGTTTTTAGGAAATAACACACTGAAGTATTTTTGTGGCAAAGGAGCATCAAGTATGCAACTTGCTCTCAAATTATTCAGAAATAAATAGATACAGTTCCAGTCAAGAAGGCAGAGTGGGAAACTCTGCATGCCTCCTCCCATGACCACATCACAATTACAACTAAATTATAAAACAGTCATCCTGGAGAACCATCTGAAGACTAGCTGAACAGAAGTCCTATAATTTAAGAATATAAAGAAGCCACACTGAGACTGGTAGGAGGGACGGAGATGTAAAAAGAGTTGATCCCACACCTATATGTGGTGGCTCAGAATCAAGATGGATATCTCAGCTGCAGAGGACCCACTGAGGAGGGAGGGGACCCAGTCCCCTCAGCCCAGAGCACCAGTGCTGGGAAGAGGAGCCCACGTAACATCTGCTGTGAATATCGGTGGATATGCCATCCATCCAGATGAGAAAGAAAGCTTTTGGAATCCTAGTTGGTTCAATATTTGCAAATCAATTAATATGATACACCACATAAAGTATAAATATCATTTGATCACTTCGACAGATGCAGAAAAAGCATTTGACAAAATCCAGCATCCATTTGTGATAAAAACTCTCAGCAAAGTGAAAATAGAGGGAACATACCTCAACATAGTAAAAGTTATGTATGACAAACCCACAGCTAACATCATACCCAATGGTGAAAAGTTAAAAGTGTTTCCCTTAAAATCAGGAACAAGACAAGGATGTCTACTTTCATCACTTCTATTCAACACAGTATTGGAAGTCCTAGCCACAGCAATCAGACAAAGAAAAACTAACTAAGTAAAAGGCATCCATATTGAAAAGGAAGAAGTAAAACTGTCATTATTTGCAGATAACATGATACTATATGTAGAGAACTCTAAAGATTTCACCAAAAAACTATTAGAACTGATAAATAAATTCAGTAAAGTAGTAGGATATAAAATTAATATTCAGAAATCAGTTGCATTTTTATACGCCAATAACAAACTACCAGAAAGAGAAATTAAGAAAACAATCCCATTTATAATTGCATCAAAAAAATACCTAAGAATAAATTTAACCAAGGAGTAAAAAGACCTGTACTTGGAAAATTATAAGACATTGAAGAAAGAACCTGAAGAGGATACAAGTAAATTGAAGCATATACTGTGCTCATGGATATGAATAATTAACATTAAAATGTCCATACTACCCAAAGCAATCTATAGATTCAATGCAATCTCTATCAAAATACCAATGGCAAGTTTTCACAGAACTAGAACAAATAATCCTAAAATTTATATGGAATCATAACAGACTCCAAACAGCCACAGCAATCTTGAGAAAGAAGAACAAAGTTAGATGTATCATGCTACTCAATATCAAACTATACTACAAGGCTATAGTAATCAAAACGGCATGGTACTGGCCTAAAAACAGACACATAGATCAGTGGAACAGAACAGAGAGCCCAGAAATAAATCCATGACTATATGGTCAATTAATCTATGAGAAAAAAGGCAGGAATATACAACAGGGTAAAGATAGTCTACTCAATAAATGGTGTTAGAAAAACATGCAAAGAAAATAAAATGAGACCACTTTTCTACAAAATTGAAGTGGATTAAAGACTGAAATGTAAGACCCAAAACCATAAAACTTCTAGAAGAAAATATAGGCAGTAAACACACTGACATTGCTCTTAGTGATTTTTTTTTTTTTTCTGATGTAGCTCCTTGGGCAAGGGAAACAAAAGAAAAAATAAACAAATGGGACTATATCAAACTAAAAAGTATTTGCATAGCAAAGGAAACCATCAACAAAACGAAAAGACAACCCACTGAATGGGAAAATATATTCACCAATGATATATCCAATAAGGGGTTAACATCCAAAATTTATAAAAAACTCACACCAAAAAAACAAACAATCCAATTAAAAAATGGGCAGAGGATATGAATAGCTATTTCTCCAAAGAGGACATATGGATAGCCAACAGACATATGAAAAGATGCTCAATGTCATTAATTATCAGAGAAATGCACATTAAAATCACAATGAGATATCACCTTATACCTGCGAGAATGGCTACCATCAATAAATCAACAAACGAGTCTTGATAAGGGTGTGGAAAAAAGGGAATCCTTAGGCACTGCTGGTGGAATTGCAAATTGGTGCAGCCACCATGGAAAACCGTATGGAATCTCCTCAAAAAATTTAAAATAGAACTATCTGATGACCCAGCAATTCCCCTTTTGGATATTTATCCAAAGAAAACTAAAACACTAAGTCGAAAAAATATATGCACCCTTATGTTCATTTCAGCATTATTTACAATAGCCAAGATATGGAAGTAATCTAAATACCCACCAATAGATGATTGGATGAAGAGGAGGTGGTACAGTGGAATACAGTGGAATATTGCTTGGCAATAAAAAAAAATGAAATCTTACCATTTTCGACAACATGGATGGACCTGGAGGGTGTTGTGCTAAGTGAAATAAGTCAGACAGAGAAAGACAAATACCATACAATCTCACTTACATGTAGAATCTAAAGAACAAAATAAATGAATGAAGTGAACAGGAACAGACTCATAGAGAAAAAACTGATCTTGCCAGATGGGAGGTGGGTTGAGGGCTGGGTGAAAAAGGTGAAGGGATAAGAAGTACAAATTGGTAGTTCAAAAACAGTCACAGGGCTGCAGAATACAGCATAGAAAATATACTCGATAATATTGTAATTGCTACGTATAGTGCCAGGTACTAATCGGGGGAATCGGTTCGTAAATTATATAAATCTCTAACCACTATACTGTACACCTGAAACTCATATAAAATAATACTGAATGTCAACCGTAAGTGAAAAATAAATAAAAACTGATTATTCACCATAAAAAATACATAAATACATACATACATAATGATATAGAATGATAAAGCCAAAGGAATAAAGGTGCAGAGATAGAGAAATAGGTATAGATATAAGATAATAAAGCCTATTGATAATTGGGAAATTTAAATGAAGAGTATAAAACATTTTTGTACTATTCTTGCAAATTTTTATGTAAGTTTGAAACCATTTCAAAATAAAAAGTTTAAAAAGAAAATAAAAAATAAATAAGCCCTATTTCTGATAAGACAAATTTGGGATAGATGAGCAGGTGAGAAGCGAATCCCCATTGGACCTGACAAATACGCCAGAAGAAGGGAGGTGGTTTAATATGGTCACAGATAGGACTCATGAGATGTACATCACTTCGCAAAAAGAGTTAGACCTGACTTGGCTCTATTCTTTTCCCTACGAAAGCCATGTCCGAAGCACTCATTATGGTCATGTAACCCTCCAGCCACACCCTTACCTGAAGAGACACTGGAGCCCATGTTAATACCATGCTCTAGAACCAAGGATTGGAGATGAGGGGGGATTAGCTACTTACGACTCCTCTAATAAATAGACTTTAGTCTTAAAAGCATGATGTTAAAAGCACTTACTTCAACTGGTCCACGTCTATCACTCTAGCTATAGTAAAATGGCCCAGCAGACGCCAAATAATCCTGTCTCCAGTACACTCAAACAAAATGGACAGATGATAGAAGCCCTGCCTCCCACAAGATACCGGTGTAGTGCATAGCATTCAGAACCCAGACTAGGACAACAGCTGAGGAAACTGGCACACGATGACTTCTTAAACGACTTGTGTGACTTGTTCAGTCTCTTAAAGGGTTGTCAGTACCACCCAGCCGTGGATTAAATTTCAAATCCCCCAAGTCAGGGTAGAGCTGCTGCTTATCATTCTCACATTCTCACTAACCCAAGGTCTATGTGAAGGAACAAACATCATGTCCACTTGGAAGATGAGAGAAGCCCAGAGATACTGAATGGTTTGCCCAAAGATACACTGAACCGGACGATACACTTGAAAAGTATATATTTTACCTGATCACTTCCAGAACTTGTGATTTCCACACGGTGATTTCCATCTTTTATGTTTTTGTCCACTAGACAAAAAACACTTTGTGGACAAGATTTTTGTAGATTTGGTTTTTAATCCAACCTTATCCTAGTATAAGGTAGTTAGTGCACAATAAATGTTTGTTGACTAAACAATAATGAAACCTTAGGGACCATCCAGCCCACTGGTTCTCAACTTTGACTATAGTTTTATCTTGGAAGGTTTTTGCAAACCTCAATGCCCACCTTAGACTCACTTGATTCACGTACTGGGAGGTGGGGGAGGGGTGTGGAAAGGATGGGGTCTGTATTTCTTTAAATTTCTCCAAGGGATTCCACCATGCAGGCAGGATTGAAAACTTAGTTCTAACCAAAATCTCTGGCTTTTCAGATGTAGAACTGAGGAACTCTGGAGCACAGAAGTGAATGTTTTGAGGTTTCACATAATTAAAAAGTACAACAGGGATTAGAATGTTTGTTTTTTTTCTGGCTCTCTGCCCTGCAATCTTTCTACTCATTGTGCCGCTTCCTAATTCATATAGTTTAGAATGGAATGAAATGGGTTTAAAGGGAGTGGGAAAGGATGGAAAGAATAGGATAGGATGGGGAAGAACAGCGTGGAGTAGAACTGAGTAGAAAGGAACAAATGGGAAGAACTTGAAGAGGAGACACAGGGATTGTCATTTCACTTCGCTGGACAGTGCTGCTGGAACAGCATGGTCTTAGAGATGGGCACACCCTCTGGACCATGCTAGAGCCATTGGAAAGATTCTGGAAGCCTCCAATTGAAACCGCTGCTGAATGCACAGAGCAGAGCTAACTGCGGTAAATGCATTGTTTTCTCTGCCTAATTTCAGGGTTTGCTCCATCCTGCCACCTCACAGCCTCCTGAAAAGACCAACTTGAAACTCATATCAACATTTGTCAGGATGTGATTAAGCCGTGGAGAAGATTAATTACTGACTTTCTTATGCATCGACCTCCCCCATCAGGCTCCCTACCCCCCCACTATGCCTCTGAAAGAATCTAACATTATAAACAAGGATCTAATTAGCAACTTGAATCCAGACTTAAGATCTCTTGTGAAGGTTTGGTCACAGATGCTGCTTTAATCTCAGGATTATTCGTCAGCAACCAGAGAAACTTCAGTCATTTTCCTGGGCCTTTGAGAAAATTTATCTCATTTGCAAAGTGCAGCCAGCTCTAAGGACCTCCTGACAGGTGGACCCCAGGTTAGCCTTTGCGGGGCTAAAAAGAATTCTTTCTCATTCTATTTACATCTTCAGAGGAAGCTAACTAACCACTCCCCTCCCCTCCCCCCCGCCCCACACACACACCACCACATTCTTGAGTTTCTCTCAGCTGGGGTGACAAGAGAGATACAGATCTTGAAATACTGGCTTTGAGTGAGGAGAGATACAACAGGGCTCTGGTTCAGCTGTCAGCCCAAAGAAGCAGTTCACCTCCGGTAATGGAGGTGCTCAGTGCAGCCCTTGGAGCTGCTGTTCCTTCCCCCTCTCCATCCTCACTGCTCGGGCCTCCTGGGCATCTGCGTGCCTCTCACCTGGACCACAGTCCGTCATCTCCGCCCCCACCCCTGTCTTCATTCCCATACAGCTTTCGCATTACAGCCAGATTCATGGTCCTCCATGCAGCTTTGATCACAGCAAACAAAACCTTCAGTGGCTCCCGGCTGCCCCATGAGCAAACTGCAGAGTCCTCACTCCGGCATTCAGGAATGCCCCTGCCATGGAGCCAAGGCACCTGACCCACCGCCTGCTTTACCCACCTCACACATCTCCATCCTATCTTTATTCAAGCCGCAGGCGGTGGCAACTTCAAGAGGTGCTGAAACCAGTTGAGGGCACTATGACCCGCATTTCTAATGAGGTTCGTAGCAAAAGAGCAAACACATGGCTCTGACTATGCAGCGGGCTCCGTTCTAGGTACCTGACAGACTCACAGACTGCCCACGCTGACGTGATGCAGGTGAAGTTGCCATCTTTTTTTTTTTTTTTTTTTTTTTTACACATGAGGACACGAGGCTCAGGGAACATAAATAAGTCACCAGGCTTGGACCCAGGCAACCTGGGATCAGAGGCCATGCTCCTAATTGCTATACTATCCTGCTTCCATGCACTGTAGAACTGTGTGGAATCGCACAGAAAACTCGGGATGTACGGTGTGCATAGGGCCAGCTGTCTCAGGAAGGCGCACTGCAGGTGAACACAAATGAATACACACAAGTGTAACAGACAGTGCGTCAGGGTACTGAGGGCACAGTGTAAAACGTCTTAATGCGGCCCGTGGTCAGAATGTGTGGAAACCACCGTTCCAGCCAAACTGGAGGGCCCGCCAGCGGCCCCTCCCACGTCTCTGCCTCCGCCCACCCCAAGCCAGCTCTTGAAATGTCTTTCCCCATCTACACTTTAGTTCAAATGTTGTCTCCTCCACAAACCTTTACTTGGTTCTCCCTGTTCCGCCTTCTAAAATGTAAGCTTCTCGAGGACTTCTGTGCCTTAATTTCCCCATCGGGGCTTGTCTCCCGACGGGCTGAGCCCTGTATTCCAGGAAGCTGTCGCTCTCACTCCCCATGGGTTTGGTGGTTTTCTAGTATTCGACTCCTTCCTGTTAGTTCAGACCAGTGGTTCCTGAAGGGGGGGCCCCAGACCAGCAGCTCCGGCACCACCTGGGAACCTGTCAGAGATGCAAATCTGAGGATTTGCATCTGAATCAGAAACTCTAAGGGCCAGCAACAGCGATCTGTGCTATAACAAGCCCTCCAGATGATTCCAATGTTCCTCAAGTATGAGAACCATGGGCTTAAAAGCGAGCCATTCTTATGCAATACCAGGGAAGAGTTTTCTCCCTGAACCTGGGCCAGTTGACTGCAAGCAATGTGATGCCTGCAGTGATCTGAAGGAACACAGGTCGTGGGATGAATGAATACAAGGTCGTGCAATCAACATCATGTGTCCAGGTCACTGATATTTCTCTCTCAGATACCGAATCCCTGAAGCCTGGCCTGGTACAATCGTAGGCTATTTAGTTCTAAGAGAAACAATGGGCGTCTCGGCACAAATCTATCCTCTGCTCAAAGCTAACTCGCAGCTCTAAATGGCTACTGCTCTGTCCTCGCTCATTCATGGAGCCGGGCTGGGGGTCTTCAGCTATCATCACCCAGAAGGGGGCAGTAAAAGCAAAACCAAGAATGGACACAGATATTGCCAGAAGCGAAGAGAACATGATTAGAAGAGCAGTCCGTAAGGCAACAGCATTTTAGGCGCTACGGTCCAGACGGATTGCAAACGATACGAACACAAGGGAAGTCCACATGGGTTTAGAATGGGAATCAAATTTCATAGGAAATCTAAGGTCACGTAAAGAACAAACCAAGAAGGCCTCGGAGCTAGCTCTTTGGATTCAAAAGCATTTCCATGGACTTTTTATACTTAAAGCAACTCAAATTTGCATTCAAGAAGTTAGCAAGATCACATGGCGAGGAAGTGACAGAGCTGGAAAGCAACCCCAGCCTGGGCTTCCCCAGCCTCCCTGCTGTCAGGCAGCTGCCCCGTCTTCTGGGTGCACCTCTCACTCTCAGCTCGTGTTCCGTCTCTGCCCCTGCCAAGCTGGCCCGAAACGCCACGCCGCCGTGTCCACGCCCGGGGCTCGGCGCTCTCTGTTCTCTCCCCTGTAAGTGTTCTTCCCACAGCTGTTCCTCCTCACCCCTCAGGTCTCAGTTCCTGAGAGAGGCCTTCCCAGACCACGCAGCCCGCTCTCTGCCCCTTATTAGTTTCTGGGGCTACGGAAATCGACGACCACAACTTGGTGGCCTACGACAACAGAAGTGTAGTCTCTCGCAGTTCTGGAGGACAGAGGTCTGAAGTCAAAGTGTCGGCAGGGCCACGTCTCTCTGAAGGCTTGAGGGGTAGAATCTGTTCTATGCCTTCGTCCTCTTTTTCTGGGGGTGGCCAGCAACCCTTGGCATTCCCTGGCTTGTAAAACCATCACTCTAATCTCTGCCTCTGTCATCACGTGGCACTGTCCTCTCTGTGCCCACATTTCCCTCATAAGGACACCACCCATTGGATCAGGGCCCATTTTAACATAGTATGACCTCATCTTAACTGAATCACATTAGCGAAAACCCTGTTTCTAAATAAGGTCACATTCACAGGTACTTGGGGTTAGGTCTCTGACCTATCTTTTTGGGGTGACACAAATCAACCCACAACAGCGCTAGACACTTCTCACCACAGTGCCCCATTTTATCCTCTTCATAGTTCTCATCAGTCTATGAAGTTGTCCTATTTATTTATAAGTGTATCTATTCAGCGTCTGCCCCCTCCCACCATCGACTAGCATGTAAGCTCCTTCCAGCCAGGGAGCCCCTCTGCCTTGTTCATAGCCGAATCTCCAGCACCCAGAGTGGGGACCTGGCACAAAATAGTGTTTAACAAACATTTACTGGCTGATCAAACTGCTTCTTCCCACTGGAGTCTTTAATTACATGGACCTAACTTATAAACCACAAGGATGAGCATGTGACCACGGTTGGCCAATCAGAAACATTGTAAGGATCAGCTGTGTGAAAGGAGGAGCCATGCTTTCTTCTGAAGTTTTTGGTTGTGAGGATGACACTGTAGGGTGCCAGATAAAATGCAGACGGCCTAATACTTTTTTAGTATAAGTATGTCCCAAATATTACATGGAACATACTTATACTAAAACATCTATTAGCTGTTTATCTGAAATTCAAATCTAACTGGGCCTTCTGTATTGTCATTTGCCAAATCTGCCAACTTTATGACGTCGGCCTCAAACTGCCAGCAGCCAGATTGACCCCGTGGACAAAGCCTGCCTGAGGATGAATTCTTCCTAGAAGAGAGCAGGGACAAGATTAAGATTCATTTCTGGCAGTATTTTCCGAGTGCCTGGATCCAGTCATGCCTAAATGCTTCCTTCACCACTAGGATTTCTCATGAATCCTGGTCAGCAAAATTCTTTTTTTTTTTTCCCCTAAACTTTCTGAATTAAACTTTTCTCCAGATGAAGGAGCTCTGGAGAATGCCAGTCACCTTCCAATCAGTGCCAGTTTGCATCTTCATGGACCCCGGAAAGTCCACAATCTCTCGGTTTCCCTCCTCATTTTGCTACCACTTTCTCCAAGGATCCCTATGTCATTCCGATGTGGTGTGTTCGGGCCAGACACCTCAGCTGTCACCCCTGGATCTGCATCATCAATCCCATCAAGATGCAGAACAAGCACTGACAAGACAGAAAATCTCTCTTGTGATGATATCGATCACCTGTCAGAGCATAAATTCAATATGTCATAGTATGCAAATCGGGAGTGACGAATGAGAGGCGGAAACAAAGGTGGAGAAGGCGGCAGAGAACCCCACCCTGCTGCAGCAGAAACTTCAACTGAGCCTCCGGACAGACAGGTGTCCTTGCTTGGTCTGGGTACCGCAGGGTCCCTGAGGAGCAGAATCTCAGCCTTTCCTTCCCTTCTCCAGCTTCACTGCAGAGAGAGGTTCAGGAGAAGACCCAGGTGGTCACACGAGAGCCACAGCAAAGGGTAAGGTTCACAGAGGCAAAGGAGCACCCCAGATGGCATTACCTTCTGATGATGTGTGTAGTATTCCTGCTGTAAAACACATCTCTTTGGTTTTTCATAATAAATCTCCTCTTGTTAAAGTGACAGACAGCCGTGATTGCTACATTTAGTTTTGGCAGATCCTGATTTGATAAAGATCGACTCTTTCATCCCAGGCAAGGGACAAAGAATAGGCCAAAAATGAAGGTGCCAGTCCCTTAGCATCTGGGCAGGAGGGGAGAGAAAACTCATCGCCTTGCCAAAAGATCATTCAAATGACCACAGGCAGGGATGTTGACCTCCATCCAAATTAAACACTCAGCCTTCTGAGCCCAGTATTTGCCAAGCATACACACTGTAAATCAAGATGTCATTTATTTATCCAGCAAATTTTTATTAAGATCAAACTATATACAAACGCTGTGCTAGGCCCCTGGGGAACAATAGTGAGCAAACGTAAACATGGTCCCTGTACCCTCACTTCTCTAGTTAGGAAGATGGGCACTGATTAAGTAAGTACTTATGTAAATGAAAGTGTTATTGTGCCAAATGCTGCCAAAGAGAGAAACAGTACTATGAGAATATGAGAAGTTCAACAGACTTCATTCATTATTCAGCAAATATTTGCTGCACCCCTGCTGTGTGCCAGACCCTGCTATAGGTGCTAAGCTATGATGATTTCCATCCCTTTATTGACTGGAATTATTTACATCAACTATCCCCCTCACCCCCACCCCCATGCAGAAGCTCATCTCATTCCCAGCTTGTGTAATAAATGTTCCTCCCATCCCATTGTTGGCTTCTTCGTTACCTCCATCCCATAATACACTTGCCATACCTATTAGTTTAATCCCACAGAAGTCTGGGGTCTGCAATCAGTCACCCTGGGCTCCCGGAAAAGCAGGGCACAGGCAAATGAGAACTTGAATCAGAATGCAGCAGGCTGTTACTTTGTTTCTGGATTCCATTTGTAAGACTGAGAAAACTGAGAGAATTACAGCGTAGCATTCACGTGGCACCTAACTGGTTAGCATTCAGGAGCTCTACACGCTGCTGAGAATTCATCAGGTGGGACGTTTGGGGTTTTAACTCATGCATATTAGCTTTTTCACTTTGTTAAATATTCTCGGCTGTCCATGGCTTCCCTCCAAGGTGGATGGTCCCTGTGGTAGTCTGACTTCAGACGCACCCACGATGGGCAGCTGAGGAAAAGCCAATGGTCGCTTCCTTGTCATGAAAATGCCCTTGCTCTTCCCACAGAGTATTCTGGCTGTTTGCCCAGACTCAAAATCTTCAAAAATGCTGTGAACTTAGAAAGCGTCCTCCAGCTGCTCTAGACCACAAAATCTCATGTATTAGTCAAGTCTTTTGACTGAAAAAATAATGCACTTCAAATGAGTTTAAGCACTAAAAATTTAAAAGAGGGGATTTTCTAGGAGGATACATGGATGACTTACAGGACCCAAGGGAGCAGGGTGCCCTGGGCCCCACAAGAGTCTGGAACCAGAAACTGGGAAGCCGGCAGGAAGTAAGATAGCCACAAGTCCACCTCTGTGTCCCCGAGGCATGTCACCTCCGCTGACCGCTGTGCTATCTGGATCATTCGTCTTCTCTTCAGAATAGCTGTGTCCACTCTGTGCACAAATTTGGAAGGATGACTACTCTGCAGTTCCCGCACTTCCACATCCTTGTTTTCTGCCACACCAGAGACTAACCAGCTGTCATTTTCCTCTAAAGTTCTAAAATTCTGTCCTTTATTCATTTAACCATACTTACACAGTACCTATCCACTACATCCCAGACACCGTTCTAAGTACTCTACAAATATTTCCTCATTGAGTTGGGCCTCAAAAACTCCAAATCATCATCATTAGGGGCTTAGTAAACGGCATCCCCTCCATTTGTGTGTATAAAAAAACTGGAGAGATAAGAATGTCAAGCCAAAATGTTGTGTTTATTGATAAAGACTTGGATTATGTGAGTCTCTAAAACCTAACCCCAGTATATAAGAGGCTCACCCTCTCAGACACAAGCAAACCTTCCGGGATAGGCCCGGATCCCTAAGTGGGGATGAGATTCACGGCCTGAGGAGCAGCTTAGAACGCAGGTACCTGAAGGGCAGCTCGCTCCCCAGGAGGAACCAGGAAGAGCGGAGATGAGTGTGTACATTTACTCTGCTAAATTTACTGAATAGATAAATCCCTTTACTTCTCCTAGGGCAGAGTTTCTAAAGAGGCCGAGAGAGGCCAAGAGTAGGAGAACACATTTTCCACGTGGAAAGAAACATTAAGAACAGGAAAAACACGGTCCATCCCCAAACAATTACATTTAATATTATTCTCTGTCTTTACCACTTAAGTTCTTAAAATCTTTCATTAAAGAGTCTGATTTCCTTTTTTGAAAAAATGTGTGAACATGTTTTTCTATTGCTATTTTGAAAAAGCTTGATTTTTTTTTTTTTTTTTTGGTTCTACTGGTTGTTTTTATAGCTATAGCTATATCTATGTATGATACTTAATTCTCTCTTCATTAGCCAGTGTCTACCGACTCCCTAATACGAACCATGACAAAAGTATATTTCCTCTTCCCCCTCTTCTAATATATCCTCTTCTTTTTTATTGCTACCCAATTTTACCTGATTATTATATTTTAAAATATATTTCTGTTACATGATTTATCAGCTTTAAATAATACCTTTTGACTTGTGGCTATGAAATTCAGGAAGATAACATATAAAACATCACTTTCCACCATTTTCCCCTCTTCTTCCAACCATTCTTAATTAAGTCATTTCCACGTTACGAAAGCTTATAAGGTTTTGTACTGCAATTGTAATCCCTCGGTTTATTTCAATCTTAGTTTCATGGAGTCCACACTCATCATGAATTTATTTCTGTGGCTCCTACAGGTATCCTAGAGTTCACTGTCTAGTGGCTTCTTCGAGCAGGGCTCTCAGGAAATGCATCCTGAGTTATTGCATGCTCACGGATATCCGTCTTCTGCCTCTACACACAAACAACAATTCAGCTGTGTTAAAAAATATATATTTTGTCACATTTTTTTTCTTATGGATGTTGTAAGTATTGTTCCACTGCATTCTTGCTCTGAAAATTGCCAAGAAGAAAACTGAGGCCTTTCCAGTGACTACTTTTCCTGATTGCCTAAAGTATTAATTTTTGGCATCTAAAATTTGGCAGCCTAATTATTATATGTCTCAAGGTTATCTAATCTAAGCTGATGACTCTAGGGCATGCCTGTCCTTTTTAAAGTGTGTGTGTGTGTGTGTGTGTGTGTGTGTGTACATTTATACAATTTCTAGAAGCTTTTCATGAAGCTTTGATCATTTTTCTTTTCTATTATTTTAAAAAAACCATTTTTATCACTTTGTTAAAAAGAAACTTAAAAAGTAGACGATCCATTATGTGTGTGTTGTATCTCCTTTCTCCATTTCTATGGCTATAATTTAATATCTAATCCATTTTAACCCCCTGTCCACAGCCATTTTAACTCACTTTTCTTAATCTCTCTTCCACGTCACTTATGTTGTCAGCCATGCGTAGTTTTATTTACGTACCTCTTCCAACAGAAAACCTTCATTCCTGTGATAGTTTATTTTTATCTTCTTCTTCTTTCCCCTGCATGACGCCAGCTCCCATTTAAACTCCTTTTGTTGTTTTACTATATTTCCCTGACCTAGTGTCTGTTCACTTTAGATAAATTTTATGGAGGCGATTATTCCATGGAGGTGTTTTTTTAAACATAGTGGTAAAAATACATCTTTCTAAAAACCTGCTTTACAGTACATTTTATGGAAAGAATGATGAAGCCCCATAGTTTCATTTTATCTTTAAACGCACCCAACCCTTCAACCAGCCCAAACTCACACTCAGAAAAGATACTCATGACCTCACGACCACAGACCGCCTTGCCGTCGTGCTTCTATTCCTGTCTGTCAGACCCACCAAGATGCCAAGACTAGGTATCATTTGTCACTTGGGCTCTCACTCCCATGTGACAAAGTATACTCTTTACTCTAACCTCTCATCTACCTTGCTTCATTACTGGAAAACTTTCTTCTCTGCTCTCTGGAGCTCACGGTCCATTATCAGCAAAATTCCTTATTTTCTCACATCTCTGAATTATCCCTTCATCTTCTTCCTGTAACTGAAGCCTGGCTCTAAGGAAAACTCACCTGCTACAATGCTTTTTGCAGCAGGCTGCTTTCCCCAGGTTTCTCTGTACCAAAGGGCCTGAGGGTGTGGTGTTTGCCACCCCCACCCCCCATGCATCATTGCTTTCTTCAGACAATTTTCACTCCTTTCTCCTTGAAAACCTTGGCTCTGAAGTTCACACCGTAAGATTACATCACTCATTACCTTTCCTTCTTGCAGTTGTCAACAGGAACCTGATCAACCGTCCCCCACCCCAATTCCTCGAGGTGTTAGCATCCGGGCCACAGCTTCCTCCAATGCTATTCTGAATTATTTCAATATCTTTACACAGGAGCCCTCCAGGACCATGTTGTCTAAGTTTCTTTATCTCTTCTATTTCAATGATGTCATTATCCACGTACCAGAGTCTCATTCTTATAATCACACAGATCTTACCAACAGTACTAATTGTACTCCCTCCTGAACTGTTTCGGCAGCCTAAGTCCTAGGTCCTTTGAACCGTCCAGCTTAATCTTTCTATTTTCCCAGCACCAATAATTATTTAATTCAGTGAAGAGCTTCAATATACTGATTCTGCCATCACGTACTATCTCCCGCTTCAAATCCACATCTCCCGGCTTATCCAGCTCAGATTTTACATTCTATCACACACATCTTCAAATACCTTGTTTTTCTTTCTCCTTTTAATATATTGGCCTGGGGAAAAAAACAGAGCCTTGGTTAAATACTTCTTACCCAAACAAACATGTTTAAAATATGCACACACACGCATGTACACACACACACACACACACACATACACATTCGGTCTGGGCTTAATTGAAACTATAACCACTAAGCTTTCGGAACAGTCAACAACCATAATACTTTTCCTTAGCTCTTTCATTCTCCCTCTCTCCGAGATAATAATTTTGCATTTGCTCCTTTCTCCTCAAATCTCTGACATATCCTTCCTCACTTTACTCTCAGCTGATAACAATGCCTTCTGTTACTTTGAAAAAAATAGAAGCAATGAGAAAGAGAACTCCAACATGGTCCCTCCACCACACACACGAACCTGCCAGATTTACTCCCATATTCTGTGTCCCTTCTGTTGCCAGGGATAAACTACACATGAACTCAAAAGTCTAATCTTTCTCCTGTGCAATGAATCCCATCTTGTCTCATTTGCACAAGAAGACTGCTTTCACATTCACCTCCTCGTTCTCCGACCTTATCGATACCTCTCTTCTAAGTAATTACCATAGAACACTGGCATGCTCATTCTCCTTGTATTAGTCAGGGTACAAGGAAGGGAGGGGGAGAGAAAGGGGGAGAGGGAGAGAAGAAGGGAGGGAGAGAGGGAGGGAGGGAGGGAGGGAGGGAGGGAGGGAGGGAGAGAGAGAGAGAGAGAGAGAGAGAGAGAGAGAGAGAGAGAGAGATATCAAGGGATTATAAGGAATTGGCTCATGCAATCATGGAGAGGCTGAGAAATCTCACAATCTTCTATCTGCAGAAAAACCCAGTGGTGTAGTTCTAATCTGAGTCCAAAGGCCTGAGAACTAGGAGAACCAATAGTGTGAGTTCTAGTCCAAGTTCAAAGGACTGAAAACCAGGACCACTGATAATGTAAGTCCCAGTCCGAGTGCAGGAGAAGACCCACGTCTCTCAGCTCAAACAGTCCGGTTGAGAAAGCAAATTCTTCCTTCCGTCAGCTTTGTTCTGTTCAGGCCCTCGACAGAGTAGATGATGGCCACCCACACTGGGGAAGAGAATGTGCTCTACTCAGTCTCTGAATCAAAAATGCTAATGTCATCCAGAAACACACTCACAGACACAGCCAGAAATGTTTAACCAGATATCTGAGCACCCAGTGACTCAGTCAAGCTGACACACAGAATTAACCATCATACTCTTCAACACCACCTTCTTGCAGCTATTACCCCATTACTCTGCTCCCCTTTACAGCAAAACTCATGTTGCACTTCCTTACCTACCATTCGCTCTTGACCTTACCCAATGGGTTTTCACCTCTACCTTTTCACATCCCAGCAAATGTCATTCTTGTCTTCAGTTTGCTCAGGCAAAACTCTGCTTCCCCTAGAGACTGCTTCCTGAACTTATGGTCGGTCTGTGCGAATTTCTCAATTCCTCTGCTTCTCCTGCAGGTCAACAACAGGGAAGTTCCTGCCAACTATCCACATACCTGTTCCCCACTGCTCCAAATAAAGGGCCTGCTGGGCTTGCCCCCGGATGTGCCATGCACTTTGAAGAAATATGTTTGGCTATATTCCCACGAGATCTGCTACTAGGAGCATCTCTCTCTGCACCTTCCCTCACCCTACTTGAGTTTTATCGCTTTGACCGCTTTTATCGCATTGTGGTTCAGGGTTACAGATGTCTCCTGATTTCATGAGAGATGGAGCTTTCATTTCTTTCAACATAGTCTTTGTTACCTTAAGGGTAATCCCCAAGAAGAGAAAAAAGAAGCAATCTCTCTCTCTCTCTCTCTCTCTCTACCACAGCAAAACTGGAAATTACAAGGTCCGTGATTAGTAATTTGCTTCGAAAAAGATAAATCTGACCACAGTATTTAGGATGGATTAGGAGCAACAGAAAACTCGCTGGGAGAAACACCATTTAGTAATAGCAGATGGTCCAAAGAGGGGTGTCCAGGAGACTGTTGGAAGCTAGAGCCTGAAAAGGTAGAAGAACTGAGCAAATGGGAGCCTTCGGTGCCTTTAGAGAAGCAGCCACCCCAGTGTGCCAGTTAAGGCTCAGCTAGAGACAACGAACACTAGTGTTGTTTTAATTGTTTTTTATAAAAAAGGTATCTGAGACAGGAAATCCAATACACTTATCCCTCAATTTATGTGGTATTTTTTATGCGAGTTTTTTACATACAATAAATATTCCCCATGTTAACGTGGACTTTTATACATGGTTTCCATTTACATGGCTCGTTTTACACAGTTCTTTCTTTTTCGTGTCCATTATTGGCAATTACATTACTCTTTCTAAAAGACAATAGCTTAACTTAGCAATGTACAGACAACTAATACTAACATACAATTATCAATGATCTTCTCATTCGTTGGATGGCAAATAAAAGAGTATGGGTGAGTACTGATGTTTTTTGCGACTGGTTTCACAAATGTTTTGCTGCAGAAGCTGAAAACTACATGAAGGAAAAATGTCTTCCTTTTCTTCAAATACTTTTACTTTTAGATAATGTACCTGGTCATCCCCACAATGTAGAACACCCATATGTAAAAGTTGTTTATTTGTCACCAAAAACAACTTCCTTGATCCAAGCTATAGATCAAGGCATTATTTCTACCTTTAAGATTAATTATATTAAATGGAATTTTAATGATATTTTTAATAAACCTGAAGATAATGAATCACCTGCAGAAGCCTGGAATAAATACATGATTTTAAATTGTATCAAGAATATTGCTTTAGCTTCAAGTGATATAAATCCTTTAAATGCTTGCTGGAAAACAACATGGCCAGAAGTGGTTATACCAGGGAATATGGTTCCAACAACTGAAGAGGGATTAACAGGCATTAGTAATTTATTAAATAAATTTCAAGAAGAAGGACTTAGGATTTACAAATTCTAAATTCCTGTGTAGATTCCTATGAGATCTCCAGTCCCAAATCTGAGCTCCGGCTACTGAGTACAACAACCCCTGGCATTTAGCATAGACACGTGTCCCCCAGAAGCACGGTTACCTTTCAATGAGATCTGGAAACTCAGCCAAGACGGTGACCTACTTCTCTTTTCTTTAGCACCTCAGACCCCTTCTGGGTTAGGGACGGTTGGCTCTAGCACTGGTCTCATCCCTCAGCATCTGGAACTCTCTGAAGAAGCAAACACTGGGGCTCTGGTTTGCTGAGAGCCAACACGGCTTTGAACACTACAGGGCAAAGTCTGAGCCATCCTCTCTCACGGATTGCAGTGTTTCCACAGCAAGCAAGCTTCCTACAAGCTTATTCAGGGGCTTGGGGTGGGGGAACTCTCTGAAGGGCCATATGCTTTGGAGGCGTTGATTATAATACTGGATCAGGCAGTTAGTAGCCAGCGACCTTGGGCACTGCACTTAGCCTCTCAGGAGTCTCACTATTCTAATTTGTAAAACCAGAGCAATAATATTTACTGTCCAGGGGTGATGTGAGCATTAAATAAAATAATGCATGTGTTGAGCTCAAGGGAGTGCTCATCATTCTTTGGTCCCCACCCCTCTGGCTCTCCATTCCAGCTCGTTCAGGATGACTCAGGATCTAGGACAAATATCTCCATGTCCCTAAATGAAGGAGTGTCAAGCCAGTGAATTAGATTCCAAGACACAAATTGAACTAGCATTCTGAGGGTCTCACCATCAGATGGGTGAACAGGGCGCAGGGGACAGTGTTAGACGTCCCAGGTTCCTACTCCTCTTTCTCCATCTTCTCAGGGTGCAGGTTGGGGCTGTCTCTGACTGTGAGGGAACCCAGTCCCTTCTCCTGTCCATCCATCTCCATCTCTGTCTCTCCCTTTCCATCTCTCTCTGCCTTCCTCCCTCCCACCCAATTTTCTCTTACTTTTTCTCCTTCCCTCTCCCACAGCCTCTCACTGTTGCTCTACTTTTCTCTTTTCTAGTGGCTGCAGGTCCAGATTAACAAAGATCAGGGTGAGCAGTTCCAGGTTTGGGGGCCTAGGCTTTCTCCCTATGTCACCCCAACTTCCCATCCTCCAGAGCTAGAAAGGAACCTCATGTCCTTGCAGTGCAGCATGTTCTCATACTCTGGTCTGAACTTAAAGGACAGAGAATTTTGCTGTGCCACTTTCGGTTGCTAAACTGTCTTTACAGGAAAGAAAGAAATGCTTCTGCTTTCAGGGTCAACTTTAGGGCCAAATCAGACCCCATGCATGTTCTGCAAATAAAGCTTTATAGCCATGCCCATTCATTTGCATAGCATCCATAGATGCTTTTGTACCTCAATGGCAGAGTTGAGTATTTGTGACAGAGACCATACCATATGGCTGGCAAAGCCTCACATATTTACTGTCTGTTTCTTTATTGAAAAATATTGCTGTCCTCTCATCTGTATGACTTAGCTCACCCTACCAGATTTCAACTTTGAGTTTGGGGACCAACACCTTATCAAATAATAAATGTCACCTTCCTTTCTTTGGTCATCTCACTCCCTCAGGACTGTTAATGACTCCCTCATCACTGATATGATTCAATGATATCAATCAATCAATCAATCGAGAAGCCTGCAAGTTCTAGGACAGAGAAGATAACCAAAGTGCCAAATGATTAAATGGATCAATGGAATTCTTTTCTATTATATATTTTAATTTATTTTCTTTACAGGACCCTCTAGTGAATAACTTTTTCTGATTCATTTCTGTATCCCCATGTCTAGTAGCTATCCAGTAAATATTTTCTAGATTAATAACTGAAAAAATGATAGCAAATGTATAATTTTCTTCTCTCCATTGTTTTTTTTATGTCTTCCTTCCTTTTAACATGCATTGACCACTTAGTTTGCGTTAGCTGCATCACTAGGTCTCATTCATAGCACATATCACATAGCAAGGAAATATGTAACACATGGGACATGATGAAGAGGCCGTGTAGTGTGGTCATTATAAGGCTCTGAACTAAGACTACCTGGGTTTGAATTCCAATCTGTCACTTACTCTGTGACCTTGCACTGGTTAATAAACATCTTTAAGACTAGTCTCCTTGCCTATAAAGTAGAAAAGAACAGTAACTACCTCATAGAGCTTCTGTGAGAATATTGGTAAATATATTGAAAGCACTTAGGACAGTATCTGTACATAGTGTTATGGGCTACACTGTGTCCCCAAAAAGATATGTTGAAATCTTAATCCCTGGTGTCTGTAAATGTGACTTTATTTGGAAATAGGGTCTTTGCAGATGTGATCAAGTTGAAATGAAGTCATTAGGGTGGGCCCTGATCTAATATGATTGATGTCCTTATAAGAAAGGATAATTTGGACCAAGACAAAGACATGCACAGGGAAGATGATATGAAGACACAGGGAGAACACCATACAACAGAAGAAGGAATTGGAGTGATGCAACTATCAGCCAAGGAACACCAAAGACTGCTAGCAAACAGCAGAAGCTAGGAAGGGCCAAGGAAGAATCCTCCCTTAAAGCCTGCAGAGGAAGCCTTAATTGTGAACTTCTACTCTCCAGAACTGTGAGACAATAAATTTCTGCTGTTTTAAGCTACCGTGTCCATGGCAATTCACAGACATGAAAACGATTAGCTATCATTATTATTGTGTGGTTTAGATGCTCACTGAATATAAGAATGAATTTATGCTCTTTGGACCCTTCTTTGGGTTTCAATCTGCTTTGAAGAATCTTAGGTGATTTTATTGGAATCATTCTTTTCATGACGTCCTGGAAACAAGGCGATGAATTCCTTCTGTC
>CM053503.1:7376208-7434870 GCA_028627145.1 Eidolon dupreanum
TGTCCTTGGCTTAGAAACCAAGTAATAGTTGGGAGAGGAAGCTTATACTTTTTAACAGAAATCTCTCTTGGGCCCATGATGTAGAGACAAGTAGGAGGCAAGAGACCTACAAACCTCCTCACTGAGCTTGATGATGCTATGAGAACTCCCCAAACTCCCAACTCTTGTCATGTTCTTCTGGGGGAGATAGTTTCCCAGAAGCTGAGTAAAACCATAAGAGGTATTCCCCTACCCCCACCGAACGAACCAGAATAAAAAGGGCAAACACACTGAAGAAACCACCTCCAGCCTCTAAATAGTGAACTCCCTTTTTCACTCTGCCTCTTGTGGCTCCTTTTTTCTAGCTCCACAAGTGGAAATTTCTCCTGAGGATAATTAAATGGTGGTTATTTACACACAAACGTGCTTCAACATTTCTGTCATCCCAGAAAAATCTTCCTTCCCCATGATCGCAATTCAAACTATTGCTTTATCTTCTTTGGTGGTTATGTGTTTCTTACTCTCTCTTCCTCCTTACCGTTAGCAACTGTACTCCAAAACTCCTCTGGTGCAGGGTAGAAACTGCACCCCCAGTTTATACCCGGAGGGGTCAAGAGCATTCCAAGAGCCCAAAGCTCCTTGGTGGGAAAGCTGGGAAATATTGAGACTCAGATGTGGCCAGAGATAGACAGTAGCTAAGGAACAATCAGAAAGCAAATAGATGCTCAGAGATTCAAAGAAAAAGAAAGACACAGAGATTCCGGGGGATGCAGAGACAGAAGAGACACAGGAGAGAGAGAGAGATTCAGAGTCTGGAGTCGGAGGGCCTTAATCCCACTCATTCTGGGGATCCGGGAGTAAAGAACCTGGAGGCAGGTATTAGCAATAAAAACTCCTGATAGGTGTGTCATTTCCACCGTTTAGTTTCCCCGCCCCGTGCAACTGCTGGAACTAGAACAGGGTTGATGAATGAGTTTCATTTTGTGTGCCAGCTCCAATCAATCGGCAGTCATTTATGCATTGCACTGACAGGGATGTGAGGCTACACACCTGGGCTCACCCGTGATGGATTAGCAATGTCTGCCGTGGATGTGGGTGAGAATTACAGCACACACGCCAGGTGTCCTCCATCTCTGAAGTAGATTGTTTCTAAATTCAAATTTCAGCTCTAACATTCTATAATTCAGTGCAACCATGACAAAAATGCAAGATCTTTTCACTAGACTACATTTTTCTCTCAAATTGTGACAATTACCTGCCATCATTGGGTATGAGGAAAAAATATGATAGAAGAAATATTTAAAGAGGGACCATTTGTGGCTTTTCTTCTTTTCTCCCAGAGCTTCAAGATCTATGAACATTTTAGAGTGCTTGAGGCTGTTTTTTACATCCCTTGGAGACATGGAAGAAGGGAGACAGCTGGAAAAATTTAGGACGGTTCTAAATTATTTAAGACCCTTTGCTTTACTTGTACTTTCCAAAAGAACACAGGCGCCAAGTTTTCAGCCGCATGCACACTGCTCTCTTAATAAGAAGTACAGAAGCTTAGGCTGAGAAAATGAAATAATGAAGGCGTGGGCTCAGAAACATCTGAAAGATGGAGTTCAGTGACTTGTGTTTTACAGTACAGGTCATCTGTCCTTCGGGAACCAAAATCTGGGAAGGAGCGGTGATGGTTGGCAAGGAATTCAGACCCATGGTTTTCAGAGGGTGGTGAATTTTGGAAACAGAATTCTCTAGCCTGGGGTCAAGTTTAAGGAGCCTTTGGAGGTCTAGTCCTTGGTCTTCTGGCAGAGGTGACTTGATAATGAGATGTTCTGCGCTGGGGTGTCTAGAAACTGATTTTAGATTCTGAATATTTCAGAAATCTGTTCATTTCTTGCTGACTCTCCCACTGCTATCCTAGATGGGGTCCTCATCATCTTTCACCTAGACCCCTATTAAGGTTTTTTTTTATCTCTTCTCTTTATCTCTTGTGTTAACCTGCTGGTCTATCGCCAACACTATAGCCAGACTCACCTTTTCAAAATTTACATTTGACCGTACTGCTCCTGTTTAAAACCCCTTAATGATCCCTTTTACCTGTGGATAAAATCCAAGGTCCTGATAATGTCCTTAGAGCGCAGACTCCTACCCATGGCCTCTGACCCCCACTTAATACATTACTAACATAAATGCAGTTGAGTTTCCCATACATATTGTGCTCTTTCTTACCTTTATTCTTTGCTCACAGTGCTTCATCCCGAATGTCTGGTCCATAGTCGTCTGCCTGGCTAATTCTTTAGCCCTTTATTTTGCCCCCTTCTGCATATCATGACATTTACCATATTTTGCTATAATAAATATGTATTTGTTTCTCTGTGCTTCCAGACAGGAGCTTCTGAAGAATAAGAACCTCATCCTACTTATCTAATTTTCGCCATTTGAATATGTGCCAGGAACCCTATAAATCTTTATTGAATACAATGAACGAATGAATGCAATAGAAATACCTGCCTTATATAAGACTCCCGCCTGTTCTTTAGCAAATTTACCCATGGGAAGTTACAGCATATCTTAAAGTCAATTTGAAATTCAAACTGGGTTATACTAATAGTCTTCCTACCCCTTTTCTAACTAATCTAATTTTGATCATCATCTCAGAGAAAACTTACTTGGCTTCATGTCTCTCCCTGATTGTATGGACTTAACTGTTCCTCCTCATGGCTCCCTTACCACCTAATTTCACATTTCAGCACAAAGTAAATTTTAATTTTTTATGTCATATAAAAATCAGTCTCCCTGAGTAGAACATGAGCTCCTTGAAAGCAGACATTGTCTTTGGAGTAAAAATATCACAGTACAGATGGTAATCATTTAATACTTCTTAAACAAGTGAATTATTTATTAATATATTATTAAGTACTTATTTAATTCTCACAATGATTCTATGAGGTAGGTACTATTGTTCCATTTTGCAGATGAATAAATTAAATCTTCTATATGTTTAGGTTATATTACTTCCAATTAGCTGAGCCAAAACTTGAAGCTAGACCTGTCAAACTATGTAGTGCCTCAGTGGGTGAATGGATGGATGGATGGATGGACGAACGAACAGATGGACAGATGGGTAGACTGATGGTGGGTGGATATATGGATGGATGATGGGTGGGTGGGTGGATGGATGGACTCATAGGTAGATGAATGTATGGCTGGATGATAGATGGATAATGGATGGATGATAGATGGATAATGGATGGATGATGGATGGATGGATGGACGGGCATCTACTAGGTCCCTAAATCATAGAGAAACATTAGACATTCCTCACCCTGACCCATGCCTTGAGAAGACTAATAATTCTAGCACTCAACTGATGCTTTCAGTAGAAAGGAGGGGAGAAAATCTGAGAGGCAATGCCTAGATTGATTCACTAAGAAATAATAGATCCTTAGTATCTGCATCCTATTTACAAATTTAAGTTATGAAATCTAAGTCTTTGTCCAGATTTCTTCATTCTTTCTACTCCTTGAATATCACTTAATTTGTGTATGTGTTAGAGAAAGTCATTCCCTTTTTAAAAAGGAAATATTGATCTATCATTTTGTAAAAGAAATGATATGATTGCACTAAAAAGATAAATGGATTTATCTGGTTTCAAGAGCTGCTGGAAAAAAATTACTTCTCCCTGATTCTTGCCATTTTCCTGTTCCAGAAGGAACTCCCACTTAGTCTAATTAGGCTCTCTTCTGCACTGGGTCTCCATCACTCATTAGTCTCCAGCTGGGTGATACATTATAAGGAGTTTTCTAATTACTTTTATTTTATAGGCATCCTTACCTGCAGGTGGCCAATGAATGCTTACCTAAGCCAGATTGCTGATCTCCACTGGCCACTGACCTAATACCAACAATCTGCTTACTCCCTCTCTTTTCTTATTAGGGAATTAAGAACAAACACCACACAGTAGAATATCATCAACTATAGGTTTCTTAAAAGACCAACGTACTCAAAGTGTAGAAGCTGGATTCACTTTGGGTTGACCCTTCTCAAAGCCTAGAGCGTATTTAGCACAAGATTTCTCAATTGGACCATGATGTCCCAAGGCAGCTCTCTGTGTTCTACTGCATGAAACCTCGAGCTGGTTGCTACCACCTCACTCTCTTGAACACATTGGCAGCTCACAGAAATTTTCAGTACAGAGCGACTATCTGATTTATCATCCAAATTAGGATACTTTTGCAAGTTTAAGTGCGCACTATTATAATTATCCCAGGACAACTGTTCAAATTAGGACTGTCCTGATCAATAACCCTATCAATAACTGACTTAAGATGACATTCCTCCCCTTAACCTATGTCTATGTTTTTCAGGTTCCATTAGGCTTTGTGATCAAACACCCTGAGATATGACTTAGTTCTCACTGCGACTCTTACTCTATGCTTCCATCAAATTCCTCTTATCGCAGAGGCTTACTTTACTGTGACTGCTCGTGTCATTGTTTCCTCCTAGACTACGTGCTAGATGACACCGGAATTGGGTCTCTCTTGTGTCCCTAGAACTTAGCACGTTTCCTATGACACAACTGGCCCATAATAAATACTTGATTTGCACTGGAATGGAGAGTACCTACCATGTAACCTGGTTCACCAGTGACCCAATAAAGACCTCTGGATCACGGTGATAAAGATGATGACAATTCACCCATCCATTCGTTTTTCTATTAATTTACATAAATATTATCTGGGCATCTATTACATACCAGCCACCATACCTTCATCTGTGGGCAAATTAAGTCAGGGGTATCTGGTCTCTATAACTTGGTTTTACATTATCTTCTAAAGTAAATTAGCTGGTATCATGTGGATCTTATGCCTTTTAATTCCTAAATGTTCATTTTCCTTTTGCTGGCTTTGCTATCCAAACCACTATGCCTATTTTCTAGCTATAAACAGTGTATTTTTTTAAAAACTGGGTCAGTGGATTTTGATCCCGATACACCACAATGGGATAATATGATAGATTAAGCCTACACAGTCCCGATTAATTCCTAAACAGACTTAATTTAATTTCCCTTCTCCAATAAACCCAATTTACCTCAGTAGAGGTGTGACACGTTTGATTAGACACAGCGATGCTGAGAGCAGCCGGCCTTACAGGGAAAGGGCTGTGTGCGCCCAGTGATAAGAGATCAAAGCTGAGAAGGATTCCTCAGCAGTGATTAGTGGTAATTCAGCAGAACCTCCCGGTTCAGTCTTCCCCCAGTTGCTCTTCAACTGGAGAGATAATTATTCTGGGAGGGGCTGGGGAAAGGGAGCCAGGGTCAACCTGCCCTTAGCACCAAAATTACAGAAAGAGACGTGTTCAAGGCAATAATTTTATAATTTTTGAATGTCAACGCGTCGTCAGAACCCAGCTCCTGTGGATTCTCTACTGAGGAGAGAATGGGGTCGACGCCACAGCCTCAGAGACAGCCACTTTTCTCTAGAGCATTTAGAGACCACGATGTTTAAGTCGATATGCAAAGTTTTTTTTTTTTTTTTTTTTTTTTTTTTAAATTGGACAAGCATTGATTAGTTACCTATTTGTGCTTAGGTCACAGAACTTTTTGACTACACTGTTTGACTTACTCTGGGCATTGAGGGCTGTGAAATTAATAAGACACATCAATATTTTCACTACTTCTCAGAAAGTTTAGAGGCTGAGGTTTGCAGACTTTGGATTTCCTGTATCCGGTCACTATTGTTGATTGTTCTTGAGAGCATGCAGATATTTGAGAACTTATCTGTTATGAGGTCGATTTCATCAACTTACTCCTGACTCTTTTAATGTTCTTCCCATGACATGATGAAGACAGCTGACTCTGTGTTCTCAATTCCCGCTCTTGCCCTGACAAGCCATGCAGTCCTAGGCAAGCTACCTAATTTCTCTGGGCCTCAGGTCCTTCCCAGGATGAATGAGGACAATATGACCTGCCAAATGGAGGTCAAGCCAAACAACCAACTAAAAGTTCCAATTAATATGTTCTCAATAGGACACAGTATCTTTCTTGTCTAGGAGTTCCTACAATGACACACTGCCCGGGGGAAATATTTCTGACAATTCCCAGATTAAGCAAGGAGGCCTCAGAGGTCCTAAAATGATAGCGGGAGAAGCGAAGACAAAAAACCTCTTAATTGTGACTCTGTTGAACAGAACTGAATTTTAATTAAGCAACAAGATGGGAGACACCATGCATTTCCAGGCAATTATGGAGCACCATGGGGGGCGTTGTAAAGTTGAAGTGCAGGCTGAGCGACTTCAGAAGTTCACCAATTCCCACAGAAACAAAGAGCCCAGGATGTCTTGTTGCCAGTAGGGAGCAAGATTTGTCAATGAAAATAAGAGTGAACTCTGGCGGCAAGACCAAGAGGGTCATCGAAAGTAAAAGTTGGACTCTTTTGTACGAACAAAATGATCCGGAACTCTTTCCATCTAGTGCTGAACTATTCGACATACTGCACAGGGACTGATGGACAGATGTAATAACTTATCTACAGTTGGCTCTACTCATGTCAGCATCAGGACCAGTGAAAGCAGGTCAGGGCACAGGTGAGGAGGGATGTGAGACCTGGGAAGCTGAGGCAGTCTAGGAGGCTAGGACAGCGAATCGGCAGAGGGATGGGGGAACCTGGAGTAAATCTGGTGATGGAGGACAAGTTAGGAACCTGGCACTAGATCCCGAGTGGAAATGTTTTTCAGCGCTCATTCGTTTCCTCAAAGCGATGCCAAGTGCTTTTACATAAATAAAGTGAAGTCTGGTTTATTACACCCACTTAACAGTAAAAGAAACTGAGGATCAGAGAGACTAAATACATATGTTTAAGAAGTTACATGGCTAGTGAAGTGATGAGTGAGACTTTCAATGCAAGTGTTTGATTCAAAATCCACACTCATGGCCATCGTGCCGTCATGAAATATAATCAATGAGTTCAGCCGGATTCAAAATTCAAGGAGACAGTTCCAAAGAGGCAAGCTGAGGTCAGAAAGAATACAGAGAGTGAGAGTGAAACTGCAACTTGGGTCAAAGTCCAAAAAGTTTCACTAAAACTTGAAGAATCAAATCACTACGTTAAGGCCAAAGTAAGCAGATGGTCCAGAAGGCACGAAGATGTAGCAGGAGTCTTGATCCTGGCAATGAGACCGGCCAGCCAGAGGCCCTCCGCCTCACCCAGGAGCCTGCACATTCCCTGCTGAGAAGGGGCCTGTCCTCAGGCTTTTAAAACTACTCCCTGGAGCGCTGCTTTGCTTTGTCTACCTGGATAATTCTTACTCACTGGCTCAACGGCAGAGGTTGAAAACTAGCAACCCTGAGCATCCTGCAAGATGGTTTTGTTTTGCCAGCACAGTGTTCTCTAAAAGGCTAAATCCAAACGCTTTTGAGGACAGGTGTTCTCCACTTGCATGATGCCTCTCCTCTCCCTACTGTCCTATATCTGATCACTTTAAATATTTACCAGCCTGGTCCCTGGAAATGTGAATTTTTAAGCCCAGTTTAAGGTGTCACCACCTTCATGAAGGCACCCCTGACTGACACAGTTAGACCCTTCCTCTTTGTTCCCCTAGCACCTTGCACCTAACTCTTTCACATGGTTTATCACATAACATATTCATGTTACCTTAGAAATTGTTTTAAAATTAATACTGGCTGTTGTAATTTTGAAATCATTAAATAATATACGAAAATGTGGGGAGCGGAAATGGCACCGCCATCCACCATGTGGTTCAAGATGGAAACTTAGGGATCATCTTGGATTCTGCTCCACCTCCATGTCTAACCCATCAGCAAGTCCTTTCAGGCCTCCTTCAAAATATATCCCACATCTAAACCCGTCTCACATTTGCAGTATCCTCCTCACTGAATTCTCAGCTCCTTCTTTGGATTCCCACAGTTTATTTTCCATACAGCAGCTCGAGTCGAAATCCCTCTCCTTCTCAAACTGGCCAGTGGCAAACTTTCATTCGGGATGAGATTTGATTTCTTTCTGTGACCACAAGGTCTTACGTGATATAGCCCACTGTTGGCTCTCTGCTCTCATCTCATCTCATTCCACCCACCCTTGCTCAGTCGACTTTGGCCATGCTGATCTTCTTGCCATTTCCTGGAAACGCCAAGCTAGTTGCCACCACAGGGAGTTCACCTGAAACACCTGCCCCCCAGGATTATCACATGGCACTTTATTCCATTTTCTACTTCCATTTTGAACTTCCTCCAAGCAAACATCCCCACGTATTCTTCTTTTTCAATCTTTCCTGGTCAAATTTTATATGCTACCTACTTTATTTTTCTTGATGCTATTTATCTCTTCCATAAATTGTATATTTATTCGTTTACTTTGTATTTTCCCGATTAGCATGTAGACTTCGTCGGGGTAGGAAATGAGTCCATCTGGCTCACCACTATACCCCAGTACCTGTAACAGGGCTACACTTATGCTAGGTTGCTCAGTAAAAATTTATTGAAGGAAAAAATAAACTGATAGTGGAGAACAGGTAACTATTTTTTAAAAAATCAGGGTGATTTTGTTGAGATGAGCAAATACGAATGTCAGGTAGGTGCTGGCCACAATATATCCCTGTACAAAAAGTATCTGATAATCAGGTTAACCCATTTTCTGAGAATTCCAAATAACTAAGAAGTACTACATGTGAGTCCAACCTTTCTCTAACTCATCCCAAACGCTAGATTTATTAAATATTTTATGTTCAAGAAAGACCATTGAGGTTGATATGGGACTAAGGTTTGGCACGATAGAGAGTATTGAGTAGGAAGTTCAAAGTGAATAAGGAGTTTGTGGAGAAGGAAACAGGAGTTGCCGTAAGTGAAGCTGTACTGTACCAGCAGCCATTGTATATTTCATGTTAGCATCAGAACATGCTGACTGAATATTTTCATTTTCCTCTTTTGCACGACAAAAACTATAAGAATAGGTATTTAATAAGGGAAAGGAAAAGATTCCATCACCCTGAATGGGGCTGATTTGATGTCATACATAGAAGTTGAACTACTTAAAATGCAAGAACTAGATCATTCTTCCTATAAATACAACAGAGCAGCCTAACCTATTTTCAGATTACATTACTCCTTTTTTCTCCCTCCTGAAGCTTGTATTTAAGAGCAGGTGATCAACAGCGTGGCCTCATTTGCAATGATGAAAGGTTGAAATTGTTTTTCATCTGTTTTCTTTACTCTCTCAATCAATTGCCTTGAGATTTTAGAGATAGGTTCATTGATTCCTCAAGTCCCCCCATCCACCCTTCTATCAATACTGAGTTCAAGGTTATAGGCGGTACCATTTGTCTTATTGATGTAATTCCTCCTTCTATTTCCACTGGCCTAACTTTGATCAATTTTATTAATAATAGAATTGGTGTCTTTCCCTCCCTTCCCCTCCCTCAACCCCTAACTACATTTCAACTTTAACCTCTTCCTTAAAAGCCTTCACTCTTAGAACATTCTGAAAAACTACAGTCTCAAGAATGAACCCTCACTCGACTGTCTCTGAGCTGAGGGCATGAACCTTCAATAAATGTTTTTTCTTTATAACTACGTAGCATATTTAAGAAGGTTCAGGCTTAGGGAATCTTTATTTCCAGTGATTACATGTTCTGTTCATTGCATAGGGTTCTGAAGTCCAATCTCACTCTATTTATCTTTCTACTATGAATGATCATTATTTTTATATATTTCAAATCCATTTTATATTGTAAGCTTCTTGAAGGTAGATATTGTATTTTAGCCACCTTTGAGTCTCTCCTAGGGCTTAGCAAATAGCTTGGCACAGAGGAGGCACTCAATAGGTCTTTGAAGAATGCCTAAGTAAGTGAATTGTTAAGACTTCCACAGGAGCATATATGTTATTCTTCTACAGATTTTCTAGAACCTAGATTCAAAACGAGTGAACTAACTCCACTGGAATAAGTTCCTACGAGACCAGGTGCCCCTCATCTCTATAGCCCCAGGAAGGAACCATCACAGCTCATGACAAAAGAGTAAAGGTTTGTTAAATGAGAGAATAGCGATACTATACCCGTATTTTCACTAAAGTGAAAAGTTGCACAAGAAGCTCCTTGGATAGCATAGAATGCTAGGCTCTTTCTGCTGGGAAGAGAACCTCAGTGAAGGGCACTTTATGGGGTGAATGGTGCCCCCTCCCCCAAAATAAGTTTAAGTCCGAATCAATAAAATCTGTGAGTGTGACCTTATATGGAAAATGTAATTAAGTTAAGGAACTTGAGATCAGATCCTGCTGGATTACAGGGCGGGCCTTAAATTCAAAGACAAAAGTCCTTAAAAGAGACAGAAGAGAAACATCCATGGCAAAGATAAAGGTGAGATTGGAGCGATGTGGCTCCAAAGAAAGGAATGCCTGCGAACACCAGGAGCTGGAGGAGGTGAGAAAGGGTTCTCCCCTCGAACCTCCAAAGGAAAGGTAGCACTTTCGGCCTCCAGGATGGTGAAAGAATAAACTTGTGTTGTTTGAAGCCACCACACCTGTGGCAATTTGTTACAGCAGCTTCAGGAAACTAATAGAAGCACTTACATTGATTTTTAATCCCAACGAATCTATTAACGTTTAGTACTTTCATGTCTGCAGGTGAGAGAAGTGAAGCGCGTGGAAGTGAAGTGACGTCAGTCTCATAGCTAGTCAGTAACAGAGCTGAGATTTAAAACAGGCTCATCGTGAATGACAGTTCGACACATCTTCATGGAGACAGGCTTTTGCTCCCAGCCCAGGTGAGGCTCTGTGGATATAGACTTGAATAAGATGTGAGATCTACCTTTGAAGAGCTTGCAGGAGATATACTACTATATATCAAAGCCCACGTTCTCTCGTCGTAAGGTTGTGAAAAGAAACACAGAAGTTCAATCTTTACACGTGTCAATTAATTTCTTCCACGCTTCGCTTTCCAAACTAGATATCCTGCGTACCAGCAAACCATCTAAACTGTCTACCACAGATCTTGGATGTGGAGAAGGAAAGGAGGAGGAAGGAAGAGGAAGCCAATCTATAAGGAAGGGGTAAAGATGGCGTGTTTCTGCCATAGAGGACCCTGGCTTACCTGATACTCAGCTGAAAGCTGATTTTGCTCTCTGGAATCACAGAGGTTGTTTTTTTTGTTTGTTTGTTTGTTTTTTTGTTTGTTTGTTTTTAAAGCTCACTCTAACCAATGTCAGTGTAATAAAAATTAAAAAAAAAAAAAAGCTCACTGTCTTACTTCATAATTCCTTCAGACATTTCAAAACAACTATTATGTCCTATGTGCACCCTTTTTCAAGCTAAATCTACCATCTGTATATGGCTTTGTAGTTTACAAAACCCTTTCACCATGTATTAACGTGTTTAACCCTTACCATAATCTAATGAGGTAAGAATATTTTTCTTGCTTTGTAGGAGAGGAAATAGTTTTATGAATGGTAAGTGATTTTCCAGGTCAGAGATCCAAACACAAGCATTACAAATATACACTCCCCTACATCTGCACATGAAAAATTAAGGGCAGAGACACTTTGCTCACCACCCTCAATATTTATTCTTCCCTTCAAATTTTAGCTACAGATGTGGTCACCCAAAATAAAAGCATTTCCTAGCCTCCTAGGCAGCTAATTATGGCATGTGACTACGTTCTAGCAAAGAGACATGTGCAGAAAGTTGTATCCAATTTCTAGAATCAACTCATACATGGTAGAACTGTGCCCTTCTCTTCTCTCTGTGCTTCCCACTCTTTGCTGGAATGCTGATCTGTTGGTAAGACCTGAGCAGCCATCACGGACCACTAGGTGAATGCTGTTTTGAAATGGTGGATCAGCTACTAGAAAGAAGTTGAGACCCAGTGATCAAGGAACTGCCGTGTCCATCTTGAATTATCTATATTTACCTATACTTACATTGGGGAGAAATAAATGTCTACCCATGTTTTTAAAATTCATTATTATCTTGAGGTTTCTGTTGTTTTCAGCCAAGTCTAATTTTAACTGATCATGGTTTCTAAACTTGCAAGGACACCAAATGGTTTGAAATCTCTTAGCTTTTAAAGGTTTACATGGGTTGCCAGTCTTATAAGTTAACTAAAACTCCTTTTACTGTCTGAAAACTTGAAAATGGAGAAAAACTAAAATCAGAATTGTAAAAAGCTGTATAGAACAGTTACGAGGAGTTGCAATTTTGCTAAGGAAGAACAATTTACACATATATGGAATCATTCTGTTTCTTTTAGGTCTTACTATACGTTGAATTATTGCCTATTATAGAGATTGGTTAAATGATTGGGTTTTGTGTAGTCAGCTTATTTCATCCCTTTTTGGTACCAACTTTATTGAGATATAATTCATATACCATTCAAATCACACATTCAAAGAGTACTATCCAATAGTTTTTATATTTATAGAGTTGTTGCAACTATTGCTACAATTATAGCACATTTTCATCATCCCCAAATAGAAATCTCATGCCCTTCAGCAGTTACTCCCCATTCCCCCTATTTTTTCTCCTAAGTAATCACTAATCTTTCTATCTCTATGTCTTCGCCTATTATGAGTATTCCATATAAATGGAATCATGCAATGAGAACTTCTGTAACTGGATTCTTTCACTTAGCATGGTGTTTCTGAGATTCATCCATGTTGTAGCATATAACAGTCCTTCCTTTTATTTCCAAATAAGATTCCACTCTATGGATATGCCACGTTTTATTTAATTAATTATCAGCTGATGGACATTTAAATTGATTTCCAATTTGGGGCTATAATAAATAATGCTGCTATGAACATTCTTGTATTATTTTGGTCTTAGAAGAGTGCTGACTATTACAAAATTCTTATCCATAGTAAACCACATTCTAGCACTTCCTATGACACAACAATAGTTCCTAACTTAATTTCTTGATAATTATTTTAGGAGACAAAATGCGTTCTCATCAGTAAACTGGAGTTGCTGTCATAGTGTCACGGGGAAGCAACTTGTTCCATAGAGTCAGAGCATAGTAACAGTAACAAAGATACTACTAATAACAATAGTAGTAGCACTTATTGATTGTTGATACTTGCCTATGTGCTTACCACTTTCCATTCATTCAGCTGATACACCAATTTTATTTAATAATTCTCCTACTGCTGGTGGATTTTGGTTGTTCTCATTTTATAACATGAAAGGTAATACTTTAACAACCACTTGCATGATATTTTTTTTCTTTCCTCTAGAAGTATTTTCTCAGGATAAATTTGTAATACTGGTAAAAATGATAAATCCTGTTATGGGTCTTGATGCTTAATTGCCACATTGACTTATAAAAGCATTTGGAAACACAAATTTTAGCACACCTCACTAGGAGTGGGTGCTAAATTTTTGCAAATTTTATCAGTGAGAAACAAACTCTTCAATAACACCTTAATCGGCATGTTTTTGACTCCTAGTCAAAAACCTTCTTTATCATTTTGTTAAAGGCTAAAGTTGGGTTATCTCATGGAGTTTTTGAATTTAAACGAACAAAAAATCGTTAACTCAATATTCTTATGAACAACTGACCAAAGGAATGATAACATGTTTGAATTAAAGATGACTACAGAAGTCCGTCGTTATCTGTGGTTTCACTTTCCACGGTTTCTGTTATCTGTGGTCAACCACGGTTAAAAAATATTAAATGGAAAATTCCAGAAATAAACAGTTCGTTAAGTTTTAAAAAGCATGTCATTCTGAGTATTGCGATAAAATCTCTTACTGTCCCATTGTCCCATCTGGGACATGAATCCTCTTTTGTCCAGCATACCCACACCATATTATGATACCCATCCATTGGTCACTTAATAGCCTTCTTGGTTATCAGATCAACTGTCTCAGTACTGCAATGCTTCAAGTAACCATCTTTTTTTTTTTTAATAATGGCCCCAAAGCACAAGAATAGTGATGCTGGCAATTCAGATGTGCCAAAGAGAAGTCGAAATGTGCTTCCTTTAAGTAAACAGATGAGTACAGTACAATAAGATATTTTGAGAAGTAGAAAGACCATATTCAAGTATCTTTTTATGATAGTATCTTATTATAATTATTCTATTTTATTATGTTATTGTTGTTAATCTCTTAGTATGCCTAATTTATCAATTAAACCTCATCACAAGTATGTACGTGTAGGAAAAAACACAGCATAATAGTATATATAGGGTTCGGTATTATCTACATTTAGGCATCCACTGGGGTCCTGGGACACAAATAAAGTATCTGGAAGAAGAGCAAGCCTCCGTGGAGCTCAAAAAACGGCTGCAAAACTCAATTCCATTGAATGTTTTATCTTCGTTAATGATTTGGGAGAAAAGAGTAAACAGCCCGGAAATTCACTTCACAGATGGCTCTAAATGGAGAAGACTGTAAATAGTGATGAATAATGAGAAATTACACAGGGACCAGAAAGGTGAAAACTAGCAATATATAAAAAACAATCCATGCTGGAAAACAAGCCTGCCAGGGCAGGAAAACAGAGGCCTACGTCTAGTGCAAAAGTAGAGAGGTACCACACACCCACATCCACCAGACACCCGCCTCACACATGGCAAGTCCTGGGGCCTCTCATGTCCCTGCATGCAGCATGCTCTCTCATCACTCTGACCACGCTGTTCCCTTTGCCTAAATATCTTGCTCTCCCTTATTTACCCGACTGTCTCCTTCTGCGGCTCGGTTCAGACAGAACTGAGAACCTTCTTGGACCTCCGCGCCAACCCCCCTCCACTTTCTTCTGTACCACAGAAGCATCCTGTGCCTACAACCATTTTAGCACTTTTAAAATGACATTTTTGGAGTCATGGGAAGACGGCTACTGTGATACAGTAGTTTTGCATTCCCTTCCCATAAAAACATATAGAGTAATTAGAATAGCAAAACTAAAATTCCACAGACAATATTCTACCATACTAAGACCCTGCGAAGACACATCATTGCTATTCATGCTGCATGGAATCTGCATTTGTAAGGAGAAGAGGGAAAAGCGGTAGCAAATCTGACAGACTGAGATCAGAAGAACCCCCAAACAGCATCACATATTCATCAAGAAGTGCAATAAGTCAAAATGAGAATAACGAATGACACTGGGAGAGGTTTTCTCAATAATGTGTGAGTGACCAGGAGGCTCACACAAAACTGGAAGTGGCTGATGCAGCCCATGCCCTGTAAACACTCAAAACGAACTGGTCAACATACCACACCCTCTCTAAACCAAGCTGCACACTGAAAACTTCTGAGAATAGAGTTGAACTTGAGCAGGACAGAGACAACAGGAGCAAAGGGCAAAGAAGTCCAGATAAAAGTAAAGGGAGGAAAAGAAGCCAGGAGATTTCAGAATTCATAAGGCCTTGACTTTTTAACACTTCACAAAAATGACAGGAGAACTCTAGAGCTCTAAAGTGAGGAAATCTATTCTGACCCACTTCCCCTTCCAAAGAGTATGGAAAAATAAATTTCATGTAAAAATGAGCATTGGAAAGAGATTTTGGTTTAGTTTAATCCCATACAAAATTATTACTAAAAAGCCAAGGAAGAGCAGAATAATATCCTTACATATGATGAAAGAATGACAAAAAAATGTTTTTAAAGAAAAAGTTGAAACTGTTTATAACCTAATATTTCCAAATGAACGAAAAGACACTAGAAACAATAATAGAAGATGTGAGCAAACGACTCAAATTAGAATAAGAAATACTAAAAATGTGATGATAAAATCCAGGAAAGCATTAGAAACGGGCGAAAAAAAAACAGCATTTCAGAAGTGAAGACTAAAATAGAACAGAACACTGAGGAGTAAAACACACACACACACACACACACACACACACACACACACACACACACACACAACAGATATACATTAAAAAGAAATAGAAGGTGAAAAGGAGAAATTTGTAAATAAAATAAAGAAATAAGAATTCAAGAGAGAGACAATATGGAAGATAGTTAAAGATGATGCAACACAGGTATAATTAGAATGCTGGAAGAAGAAATACCAAAGAAAAGTATCAGAACAAATCTTAAAACTATAGCTCGAAAATGCTATACTAAAATATTTTTTTTAATTTGAAACTATTTAAAATCACACATTATAACTCTAAGTACAATGAAATCAAGCCAACCTATAAAGAAACATATTCTAATAAAATTAATTGACTTTAAAGGGGGGAGGAAAAGGTCTCAGGGCATCCAAACACAAAGGCTAAGTCACTTATAAGGAAAGGAGTATCAGACTGTCATCAAATGTCTTCAGAGCCACATATTATGCCAGAAGACAATGGATAACATATTTAATATACTCAATGAAAGAAAACGGAAATGCTGAGTGAATGAAGCCAATTCCAAAAGATCACATCTGTATGATTCCATTTATGTGAAATGTCTAGAATAAGTAAATCTCTAGAGACAGAAAGTAGATTAGTGACTGGCAGGGGTGGGAGGTCGGAGTGAGGGGTGACGGCGAATGAGTACAGGGCTTCTTCAGGGCATGACGACAATGTTCTGACACTGGTGATGATTTCACAACTTGGTGAATATACTTAAAAAAAAAATCTCACTGAATTGTACACTCTAAAATAATGAATGTTATGATATGTAAATTATATCTCAATAAAGCTGTTAAATAAAAAAATAAAGAAAATGTGAGCCATAGATTTTACATCTAGCCAAGGTGTCCTTCAGATATAAATGCTAATGAGGGTTCTTATCAAGAAAGAGGTCAGGGAATATTATTCCTATGAGCCCCTGTTAGGCATCCACTTGAATGGGAGCTTTAGTTTGCCAAAATCACTGGAACATTAAATATATATAAATAGAGACAGGTAAAGAATGTTAGATTTTAAAGGTCTGAAAATACATGTCAAACAATCAAAAGGTGTGGACCTTATTCAAAAAAGTTATTAAAAAGTGACATTTATGAAAAGTGGAAACTTGAACGCTACCTGAATGTTTGATGGTATTGAAGAACCACTGACATTTTAAGGTATGATAATTATTGTGCATTATTTTTTAAAGATTCCTCAGTTTGTAAAGATATATAACTTAATGATTTGCAGAAATTTATATAATGTCTAAGATTTGCTTCAAAATAACTGAACAAAACACACACACATAAGTATAAGAACACAGATAAAACTGGAGAAATCTGAGAAAGACCAGCAGATTGTATCAATGTCAATATTCTGGTTGTGATATTGTACTACAGTTTTACAAGATGTTACTATTGGGGAACACGGGGTAAAGGGTATACAGATCAATGTCATTTCTTATCATTTCATGTGCATCTACAACGATTTTAATAAAATTTTCAATTAAAAAAACAATATGGAGGATGTTGGTGGAGGTATAGACAAAACGAGACTGATGATGTTGGCAATAAGTTGATAACCGCTGAAGCTGAGTGATGGGTTCAAGAGAGTTTACTATACTTTATTCATACCTGTATATGTTTGTAATTTTCTATAATATAGCTTTAAATGCATTTATTTTCCATATCTCTCCATCTGTGAACCTTTTGAAGATGGGATTTGTGTCTTATGTATCCCTGTATCCTCAGTTATTTGCATGGGACTTGTTTGAAAACTCATGGGTAAATGGAAATATGGAGTTATAAATTAGTGAATAAATAAATGGAAAAATAGATCAAACTGGTGAAGGCTTTAACTCCAGAGCTGATGCCAAAGTCCGAGTGTTATCGATGAGTGTGAAGTTGGGACTTTGGATAACAGGTGTATGGTAGGCTGCCTGACTGCTACCAACCTCTGACTCCCCACCTTGGGGGCGGATTATCCTTCCACTAAAATCAGGTTGTTCATACGACTTGCTTTGGCCAATTAAATATGATGAAAAGTCATTTGCAGTCACATCAGGAAAATCTTTAAGAGACAGTTCTCTCTGTTTAGGACAGGCAGACTAACATTATTCTGGAAAACAGTTGCTCCATTCCAGAGCATGGGGTCCTGTGCATTGTGGAGCAGAGATACAGCCAACCAGTGATGAGTATGTAGTGTGCAAGAAAAAACCTTTGTTGTTGCACACCACCAAGATCTTGGAGTTGTTTGTTATTACATCATAAACGTAGCATCACCTGATAGAGGGAGCTACTGGGGTCTTGCTTCGTGTTATTTAAGTAGGAGCAAGAAGAGTAAAAGCTGGACTTGCAGTAGCCCAGAAGAGTTGATGAGAGATGATGAGTATTATCCAGAACAGAGGCAATGGAAAGTGATGGAGCTAAATGAAAGACATTGTAGAGGCAGAATTCACAGGGCAGGGAAGATGAACAGAGGGCATCAGGAAGAGAAAGATTCAAAAATGCATCAAGTCCAGAGATGCTTCTGTAGGAATGGTGCTACCATTACTGAGAAAGGGAGCACTGGGAGATGAGAAAAAAGCTATTACTGAAGGGGAAGATGATAATGACTTTGGTCTTAACTTAAAAAGGAATCAAGCAAGACTCAGCCTACAGTCCACTTGAACAGTCAAGCTGCACAGTGAACGTGCAGAATCTTATCACCGACTGAGGGTTCTGGAAGAGGGGAGATGTGAGCGAAGGTCATCTACCTGGCCCCTGCCTCCAAGCCGGGCTGCACTTGCAAAATATCTGACAGGCGGGCACGTCCTCTCTTCTCAGCCTTTGCCAGGAGAGGCGATTTCCCCGACTCCTCCAGGAACCCAGCAGTGTCTGACAAGGCCAGTGGTCAGCAGGTTTTCCCCTTAGTAAGCAGGCCGCGTTCCCCCTGGGGTGGGCAGACCACGGAGCGTTAATCAATAAGCACTTTACCAGGGCTTTCAAGAATTGGCTTTGGAGGTAGGGTTCCAGGATTTCTGGAGTCTTTCTGAGATTCAACCTTGAAAAGGCCTCTTTCCAGAAGTCTCTTTACTTGTCAAAAGTAAAACAGGCCGTGAGAGGTCTAAGTAATACATCTTTATCTGGTAGCTTCCTGTGGTAGCAATCTCTTACTGATAGTAGTCATAACAAGAATAAAAACTGTAATTTATTTAGAATTTTATTAGATGCCAAATATCATGCAGAGGGCTTCATATACGTGACCTCATTCATTCCTGTAGCCATCATGCTGATTGTATAAAGTTATAAAAATAATGCGATAGAAAATATAGGCATTATTTACTGAGAAAGGTAAATTCTGGTGTTGAATACAGGGTCTTCCATTTGCTGAGCAAGGTGGTGATTGTGGGGATGTAAGCTTGAAAGAGTCATAGGTAAATTATTCTCTGTAATTAGAAGATAGTTATGGAAAGAAAGGCAGGAAGAAGATCTAGAATTTGGAAGGCAATATTTAGAAGTTGGAGCCTTGAGTGCAAGAAAGGACAAAAAATACACACACACTATTGGTGGGGTATCTGGAAATATCAAACAAATGAGTGTTTTTTTCGCAAAGCATGGCATGTAAACCTTCCTAACGTCCCTCCACAAAATCTTTAATAAAATATACATTACTCACTAATGCTTTGAGAAGAGGATTATATGGGGGAGGAGGGTTTATAAAGAGGTACTAAGTCATGCTTCAAAGTAAGGGCAAGGCAAAACCAAGATGCTCAAAGCATTATGCTAAGTGAAATAAGCCAGACAGAGAATGATGTATATTGTATGATATCACTTATACACAGAAACTAAAGAAAAACAAAAATCAACATGGCCTGGGAGTGGACAGTATCACTTCTACTGCAGACTACTAGCTAGAATCCAGTCACATGTCCCAACCCTCCTGTAAGGGTAGCTGGGAACTATAATCAGCCTGTAAGCACAAGAAGAGGAAAATGAAGCAAGATTTGTGAACACTTAGCATTGTCTTTACTACTCTAAATATAAGGCAGAGAGAGTAGGCAAGAAAAAGTTTATCATCATAAGCCCAAGCAGCACTTTGGGAACAGAGCCAGGATTTAGCTACAGCTGTGGGAACGGCTGCTTCAAGCACCTAGATAGCTCGAGGCTGTAAATGTATTGTCTCTTTTTATCCTTGCAAAAATCCTCTGGTTTTAGACATGTGAAACCTGGGGATAGAAAGGTTTGGCGGTTCTCACCATAAAGACTTACCAAAATTCCAGGTAATAAAGGTCTAACTGGATGTTTGATGAGGCCATGTGCTACCAAAAACAAACAAACACACAAACAAAACTTCCTGGTCTCTGTTATGGCCGGAATTGTGTTCCCACTGCCACTCAAATTCATATGCTGAAATCCTAATCCCCAATACTTCCCGATGTGGCAGTATTTAGAGAAAGGGTCTTTAAAGAGACAATTAAGTTAAAAGGAGGCCTTTAAGGTGGTTCCTAATCCAATATAAGTAGTGACCTCATAAAAAGAGAATACTTGGACACAGACGTGCATGCACACAGAGGAAAAACTGCATGAAGACACAAGAAGAAGGTAGCCATCTACAAGCCACGGACAGAGGCCTCAGAAGAAACCAACCTTGAATTTGGACTCCGGCCTCCAGAACCTTGAGAAAATAAGTTTCTATTGTTTCAGGTATCGGTCTGTGGTACTTGGCTATGGCGGTCCTGGATGCTAATAATCTCCCCGCGGTCATCCTCCCGGGCCACTGAGCCCCGCAGGAAGGAGCAGGGAATGATTTTTCCATTCTCAGCCGGCCTCTTCCGAACAAGGAGTCCGGCCTCAGTGAAGCAAGCTGCGGCCCACTCAACCCGGTGAAGAAGCAGGAGCCTCGTCCTGCTGGTCCCCGCCACCAGAGACTCAAGGTAGTCTAGTGCGAAAGCTGAGGCTGTTCCACTTACCAGCCGGGTCACCTGGGGAGAGCGACTCCATCTCTCAGATCCCCAAATCCCCCACCAATAAAAGGAGGAAAATGGTCCAACGTCTGTGAAAGCCCTGACAGCATGCTATGCACACAGTCCAAACGTGGACATGGCATCTCCCATCTCCACAACCGGGGGACTCAGGGCTTCTACCTTGTGAGTCGCAGGGGAGAGTCGCGTTTGGGGGTTGGATGCACCTGGGCACACATCCTTAGTTCATCACTGATCTGTCCTAGCCTCTAAAACAGAAGCGACAACGGTGACTCCCCCAGGACTCTGCTGGGGTGCCCAGTGAGGCCGTCCACAGAACGCTCTCGGCACAGGGGCGTCGCCATGTCTGTCACCGTGTCTGTCAACAAAGGTATCAGGAGGTTTCATTTTGTTCCCCGATGTGTCTTCTTCCATTTCCCCATAATGTGCTGGCATGAGCGGGGCTCACTTGAACTCATTCGCAAGCCCCGTGTTTTAATCACCAGTCAGCCGGTCTGTGGTCAGGCGGACTCAGAGCCTCATCACGTTACGCTTCTCAGGGACCATGATGCAGCCCTGGACTGTGTTTTTTAAAACAGCCCTTTATGGGCTTCTGGGGAACACACACCTCCTTGCAGATCTTTATTTTAGAGATGCCTCTACTTAAAAGGGCAAAAAATGTTCAAGAAAGGAGGATCATGGTCCTGTTTTCAGACATTATTCTGGAAAAGGAACAGAAAATGCTCCCAACAGGTCGGCATCAATACGCTTCTATATTTAATAGTGTGGTTTGCTTTTGTGCATTCTTTATTAGCTGGTCATTAAGCGCGTAATCGCTGATTGGAATCGGTGCACAGGGAGGGCTTCCTTGCAGCCTGCTTTTGAATCTTAATTCTGAGGCAGATGGAATACGTTTGTGTACTGACCTGGGAATGGGCCCGAAGATGTCTTTTCAGTGGAGTCAAAAACAAACATGGCAGCCCACATGCAGCCTGGCTGAGAACCCAAACTAACAGGGAGGTGGGAGGGGAGGAGAACTGGACAACCCCCTCCCCCACCCTGGCTGAACTGTGGCTCCAGTGGCAAAGGGAAGTGAAGTCTGGACTGACCACCAGGGAGACGAAGGCTAAACAGGCTGTTCAGATAGATTCATCAAGCTTGTACTGAGTCCCCCAGTAAGCGCCCTACTTTAAATGCCCTGCTATATATATCCCCAACACAACCTGGGAAAGCTCCTTACTCTCCCTGAGCCTACTTCCCTAGCAGAAGTATGGGAATAACAATGCTTACTTAATGGAATTGCTGTGAGATTTAACAAACTAGTGGTTCGTACATGGTAACTATATGAATGATAATAATCGCAGGTGATATTTATCAAGCGTTTACTATGTGCCAAGTGTTTCATATGGGTTCTCTGTTTTAATATACACAAATCTATAAATAGGTAGTCTTACTTGGAAGAAAAGAAGATTTAGACTTAAGGCAGTTAGGGTACTTTCCTTGGTCTCTGAGCCAGCAAGTGTAGGCTAGAACCAGGCTTTAAATTAAGGTAATTTGATTTCAAAGTCTCCAGTCTTAATTACTGTGATATCATGGTCAGCGGCAGAAGAAGGAACATCTGGATCCATCGATAACTAAACCACAATCCTGGCCCCCAAACAGCTTGCAGACTGGTGGGGGAGTCAGACATGTAAACACATTAATGACTAAACAGTGCATTAAGTACTAGAATAGAGTCACAGACAAATGCTGTGAATATCTAAGGGAGAGAGGAGCTTATCTGCCTGCTGGAATTAGAATTGCAGAGGAGGGAATATCTAAGCTGGGGAGTTGCCAGGCAGAGAGAAAAAAACAAAAAACAAAAAACAAAAACGCCAGAGGGGTCTGGGTCAGAACATGGAAATAGTGCGGTGGGTACAGAGTAATCAAACCATGAAGGAGCACATTCCTTCCAGGCTGTGGTGAGAAGTCCGGGGTGCCTCTAACGGATGGAGCATGAGCAGGAGAGCAGTAAGAGCTGAGCGTGGAAATGCTCACGGGGGCCAGGTAGGTGATGACGGGCCTGTGTGTGTCGGCCCATACGAACCGCGGCAAATGGCAGTTTAAGCAGGGCGAGAGACTTACTAATTTGTGTTTTTTAGGAAAACTCTTCTGGCAGCAGTTCCAGGTAGTGGACATAGTCCTTGAAAAGGTAAAAAGACTAAGAATTAGATAAAGAACTGGTGAGTGACAGACAGATTAGGATCCTGCTGTCAGCAAACTGTAGCTTACAAACGAGGCAGGCTGGGCTCTCGGGTCCAAGGATGAAACACACGTTCCGAAGACAAAAGACTGTGTCTGCTTAGAGGTCAGAAGCAGTGATGGAAGAGTTTTAAAATGAGAAATGAAGGAGATAGGAAATACCCAGATAAAGCCTTGTGCCGGGGAAAATAAGCAAGCAGCCGACGTTCCACAGACTCTTGTTAAAGGCTCAGCATGTTGCAGGCACTGGGGGCACAAAGATGAACAAATTGCCATCGTCCCTGATCAAGGAGCACGCACGCGATCAATGTACGCAAAGAACAATGAGCACAGGAGATTCCCAGGGGTCAGGTGGGAAAGACCTTGGAAAGCATGCCCAGGTATCTCTCCACCCTCCTGCAGAGCAAGCACGATGCTGAACAACTCAGCCTAGCGGGAGGCAATGCACGCCCAGAGCATCAGCGACCTGGTGAAATAGGATTTGACAAAGGATGGCCAGGGCATTGGAAAGTATTTTTTCTCCTTCAAAATAAAAAGAATGTAGATTTTCACAGACCAAAAACAAAACCATGACCTAAGAATGGAGAGAAGATTTCTAATAAGATAGAACAGCTTGGCACCATGTTAGAGGCATGTGATTTGGAGTCTCGCCAGTCTTGGTTCCAGCTCAGATTCTCCAATTGACTCTGAGTAATCTTTACTGGTTACTTCGGCTTTCTCCTGCTTCTACGGTCTCTTCATTGGTAGAGTATGGACAATAACACCTTCTACCTAGGTTTGTGGTGAGGAACACACAAGAGAACATTATGAAATGCCTATTGAAGGGACCAGAATACAGCCGGTGAATGAGGGAGTCTCTGAGATGGACCCAACAGATAAACCTCCCTACCCAGATTTCTAAACGAGGAGAGAAATAAAACACGAGAGTAAAGATAGAAGTCAACTATCAATTTTACCACTCACTATCTACTGCTGCATAGCAAACCATTTTAAAATGCAGTGGCTTGAAAACAATATTTATGTTGCTCACAAAGCTGCCATTTAGAGGGACAGGGCTAACAGAGACAACTTGTCTGCCCTACGCAGCATCCGCTGGAGCAGCTCAAAGGTTGAGGGCTAGGATCATCTGGAGCCTCAGTCACTCCACGGCTGGCAGTTGATGCTGCCAGCAGCTGGGACCTCTGGCCAGGACCCTGGTACGTGTCCTCTCCGTATGCTGGCTGGTGCCACGAACAAGCATCCCCAGAGGACCAGGTGGGAGCATGTTGCCTTTTATGACTTAGCCTTGGAATTCACCTGGCATCATTTCTGCCATCTTCATGGTCCTCCCCTGTGGGGGGCGGGGGGTGAGTTGGAGTCCCACCTCTTGATGGAGGGGTATCAAGATCACAGTTTAGAAAAGACACACGTGAGATGAGACATATAGTGATGCAAACATCTTTGGAATGTACAACGTGTCCCTGTGCTAGAGGCTAACCCATCAGGCTAAGCTATGGAAGAAGGTTTAATAAAGCATCTATTTACAAGGGTGTGGGAAGGAACTGGACTTTGTAAAAGTAGAAGCTGTGACTATGCCCAGGCCTGAAGGGATGCAGGGAAGGAGAACTCGCCTCACAGAGCCACAGACTCTGGTTTAGAAACACAGCCAACCGACGGCAAGGAGCAGGGAGAGAGCCCAGAAAACAAACACGCAACCTCATTCTCCTTCCTGCTGTTCTTCCCTCCAGACCTCCCCAGTCTGCAGCCAGAGGGCAAGGCAGCCTGCTGATGCAGGGCACAGTCTGGGGTGCAGCTGAGAACAGAGAAGGGTAGAATATGGATCTAGCGGGGCAAACGAAAGTCATCCAGCACAAAATCCATGTTAGAATATGTGGTCTTAGGAGGGACTGCTGAATGGATATGCCATCTTCCAGCCTCCCAATCTCGAATGAGGACCAGCCCCTTGGTAGGAGGTTTGCATCCGCAGAGGAGACACATTTACCCAGGCCATCGCTTCCTACTGGTTGTGTGGAGGAGGGAGGCAAAAAGGACCCCAAAGTCCCCTCTGCTACATTAGTCCAAACAGAAATGTGGATGGGTCACCAACTCGACAATTCACTCCACCTCTCCGGAGGTGGGAGGTGTAAAGGGATGGGAAGGAGGGCTGTTTTCTTAACATGGAAAGTTAACAAAAAAGCAGGGTGAGGGGGAGATTCCCCGCCCCCCAAACAAGGTCCGGTCATCTTGTCTACCTGCCCCTGCCTTCCAATGAAAAGCAAACGATGATGACACAAGGGCTGTGTGAGTGAGTACAGGGTAGACACCGAGATTTTTGTCTATATTAAGCCAGCAGCATACTCCATCAATTCCAGATACATCGAACAGGCCAATTTAAAACAAAAGACTTTTCCTTGGGTTTCTGCATTTCTCATGCACACAAGTAACACCAGAGGAGACAAGCAATGCCTGAGTATCCAGGTCTTACTCCTTCCAGATCCTACCAGGACCTGACAATCTTTTGGGCAACTTTTCAAATAAACAACCAGGAATGGACAGGAGGCAAATGCTTTGTACAAACACCAATAATTCTCACTCTATCCTCTTATATTGACACGTTCTAGCTGTAATTTTTTTTTTCTTAACCTGTTCTCCTTTGAGAAGGTGAAGAGGCTCAGCAGGCAACGTTAACGACAGGGACAGCAGAGAGGAAGAAGGCAGGCATGGGTGTAGTTAGCCTGGTGGTGCCTCCTTGGAGAACCCACCTCGACCTCCCAGGCATGGCTGACCAGTTTTCCTTTTCACTCCCCTGACACTGAATCATATGTGGCATTTCTTTGTTCATGTGATCTACCTTTCCACCCTCTTTAAGCACAGGGGCAGCTTCTTGCAGGTAGAGACCACGTCTTTCTCACCTCCACAGAGCTTAGTACCTGGCTCATTAAGCATGGGTTACTTAATAGCATGGAACAGGGGAGATTGGAGTGAATATACTACCTATGGAAATAACTGTAATGCTCTCCCATTCTCCACTTGAAACCCTCAATATATGATACATGTGAAAGTGCTGTATGAACTGTAACATCCGTACTGAGCTGTACTGGTCTAAGTGTTGAGAGGCATGGCAGCCAAGCCCCAGTGGCTCGTGGTCAAGCCAGGACACCCTATTTTAAATCCCCAAAATAGGGCACAACGGTAAAAAACAAAACAGTCTCAGTTCAAATTTAAGATCAACCTATCACTAGCTGTGTGATCTTAACCAAGTCACCCTCTCCGTGTTTTGGTTTCATCATTGATAAAAGTGGGGGTATAATGGAATCTACCTCATAGAGTAGCCTGAGAATCAAATGAGCCGATACATAAAACTTCTAGAACAGTTCCTGGCATACGGCAGGCACTAGGTTAACACTAGTCACGATTAATAAGGACTGTGGTTTTCATCATCAATGATAATAACTCATATATGACTACTGCCACAGTCTCCCGAAATTGTAGAAGTGGAGGGAATCTCAGGGGTTCCATCACACCGCTAATGGCTAGGTGGCCAACCACAGAGGGAAGAGCATTTTTCAGACACCTACTACATGCCAAGTCAAGTGCTAGATATTTAGTATTTACAGCCACCCTTCTGTCTCTGTAAAATTCAGTGAGGCAGATATTGTTATTCCCCCATTTTACAGATGGGGGGATTGAAGTTCAGCGGGAGCGTTGCTTCTGGTGTCACCGCTAGGAAATGCTGGAGTCTGCATTGCAGCTCAGGTCTCCACATCCTAAACCCTTAATTAGCTCTTCGTCGGCTAGCCTCGCTCCGGCTCCAGTCACCGTGTGAGAGCTAGCCTCTTCTCCAACCAGACTGCCAGCACCTGCCACTTCCTCCTGCTTCATCCCCTCCGCCCACTCTCATTTAATAAGTGTAAAAATACTTTCACTGATTCATTTATTCATAATCTTCTGAACACCCACCATGTGCCAGTCACTGGCATATGTGCTGTGGGTACAAAAATGAGTAATCCACAGTCCCTGACCACAGAGCCCAGGCAACTCCATGTTTCCCGTGTCAGGTAAATATCAGCTGGGCCGTTTAACTGACCGAGAGAGAGGAAGAGGGACACAACCCTGGCACCTGTCTCAGACTGAGGTCCCCCTGGAACGCGGAACCTCAGTACAGGGCTTGCATGCAGGTCGTTTGTTTTGGAAAACGACCCTGGGAACAGGATGGGAGACTGTGGGTGGTGAAACATGGAAGGAGGGGAAGCGAACTGGAGAGCGTGATGCATAACCTCAAGTTGGTCACCAGACTGGACAACTGGGGCACCATTTCCCTGGGACCTTCAGAGGAACCCTCTAGAATGCATCTCAGAATTGCCTACTAACATTTATCTACCAGCGCTTATCTTCCATGCTTCAAGGGTTCACCGTGAGCTGTTAACTGCCTTGCACTTCCAGATAGCATATGCTTGAGTGCCAGGCAGGTTCCCACAAGTCTTCTCTGCTGAAAATCCAGAGATACTCCAGGGAAGAAAACACTGCAAGTGCATTCACCTGGGCAGAGAAGGTTGCTTCCCTAATGGCTAGGACAAAAGGAGGATCAGCAACATCAGCATCACCTAAGAAGTTATAAATAAGAATTCCCATGCCCCATCCCAGCCTACTGATGAGCGGGCTCATCAATCTGTGTCCTGCCAAGCCCTCCAGGCAATTCTGATGCAAATGTAAGCCAGAGACCCACTGCTCTAGAATTGTTGGACAGAATACAAAAGGTGTCTAAGAGAGTTAACTATGCTTAAATTCTACCGACTGAAAGTTCAAATGATTTCAGACTCCAAAGCAGAAATCTGCAAGTCATCTCCAACTCTTCTCTTTTACTTAACTTTCACGTCCAACACCAGTCCCACCCATTACAACATCTATTTTCTATGGCTACTTTCACACAAGAAAAGACTACATGGCCCACAGGCATAAAATATTTACTACTTAGTCCTTGAAGAAAAGTTTTGCCAACTCCTAAAATAGAGAATCCAGAAATTTATCCACACGAGTATGGTCAATTGATTTTTGATGAAGTTGTAAAGGCAATTTAGATGATAGTCTTTTCAACAAATGTTTTGGAAAATACAGTATCCACATGCTAGAAAATGAGCCTCAATTTATATCTTGTATCTTATATAAAAATTAATAATTATACATAACAAATATTAAAAAAACGCATAATCATATAAAACTTTTAGCACAAAACATTAGAGAAAACCATTGTGGCTTTTAGTTGGGCAAAAAGTTCATAAACTAAAAGCAAAAGCATGATCTCTAATGTAATAAACTGATAAATTATGCTTCATCAAAAACTTATGCATTAGAGAAAGCTGGAGACAAGAAGAAAATATTTGCAAATCACGTATCCAACAAAAATCTTGCATTTAGAATGCATAAGGAATGTCAAAAACTCAACAATAAGAGTCAAAAACCCATTTTTTTTTTTAAATGGGCAAAAGGTTTGAACAGTTACTTCACCAGAGGAGATATCTGGATGGCAAATAAGAACATGAACAGATATTCAACATCACAAGTTATTAGGAAAATGCAAATTAAAATCATGAGATATCCCTACACATCTATTAAAATGGTTAAAATAAAATTTTCTTTAAAAAAATTCTGACACTATCAAGTGCTGGTAAGGTCAAAGAGTAACTGGATCTTCCATGCACTTGCTGTTGGAACTGCAAAATGATCCAGCAGCTCTGAAAAATATTTTGGCAATTTCTTATAAAGTTGTAAACATACACTCACTGCATAACCAAAAAACCATATTCCTATGTCTATCCTAAAGAAATAAAAACACGTTCACTCAAAACCCTGTATGTAAACATTTATAGTAACTCTATTCAAAATCACCCCCCAAAACTAGAAATAACAAAAACACTCTTCAATAGGTGAATGGGTAAACAAACTGTGGTATGTCCATACAATGGAATACATCTCAAAGAACAAACTACTCATAGACACAGCAACTTAGATGACTATCAAAGGCATTACGCTGAGTGAAGGAAGCCAATCTCAAAAGATTATCTACTGTATGATACTATGACATTCTAGAAAAGACCAAACTATAGAGGTTGCCATGGGCTAGGAGCAGGGGGAGGGTGAGATTACAAAAAAATAGCATGAGGGAGAATTTTTTAAATGGGGCTGTTCTGTGGCATGACTGTGAAGGGGGTTATACAAGTCTATGCACGTAATTACACTTATAGACCTGTACAACAAAATAAAATGAGTTAAAAATTAAAAACAAAGAAACAAACAAACAAAAAAAAGAAAACAGGAGGTAGGCTCTGGAATTACTTTATTGGTTCTGAGGTACAGCTCTTACTGGCTGTGGGACCTTCAGTGAGTCACTTAACCTCTCTTTGTCTCAATTTCCCAATTTGTAAAATGGAGATAACATTTTCTACCTCACAGAATTTTCATGAAGATTAATTGAAAAAAAAAATGCATGTAAAGAACAGAGACAAAGCTTGGCATATGAAATAAATGTAATAATAAAAAATGTTTACTCTCATTAGGTTTAGCCCAGTTGTTACATTGAATTGATTTTATTTTGTTATTCAAAAACTGATCTCTTCAAGGGGTTTGTACAGTAATTCTCACTTAATTCAGAATATCCTACTTCTCCTAACAACTTTTTTGTCTCTACCCAATTTGGAAGGATTTTATGAATTTTGTAATTGATCCATGAGATCATCCCTACATATTAAACTCTCTGCCTGTGTCCCGGGTTTTCAAAGGTTCTTTAAGTTTGATAGTTTAAAATAGTTTATAGGGGGAAGTCAGAACCCAACACTGGAGTCCAGAAATGACGTGGTGTCCAACCTTTCTAACACTGAAGAGGTTGAATTCTTCCCATCTAGTCTCGAATACCATCACTCTGATGAAGTGAACCGTGATTCCTGACACATAACAACAAATGACTCACACACGAATCCTCAACCATGGAATTTTCTCAGTTACTCTTTTCTTCTCTGTTCTGTGGTTCTTGAAATAATCCCTCTTTTATATGACTTCCATCTCCCTGCCCACAGCCTCCCACCAACCCAGACAGTAACGTAAGGAGATGATGGCCTTTGATATGCAATTTTCGTCTTCAAAGGACTGAGTTTCCCTGCTCCCCTTCACAAATCATCATTAGCTTTCTTAGCACATTTTCCACTGGAGATAATTGTTGTGACATGTCCTCAATTCCTTTCTAATGAAAGTGGAGCGTAACCCAAGGCTTTTCAAAATTTGAACAAAAGGATTTCATCTCAGTCACACATAATGCAGTCATAGCCAGCTGTCAGTTCAATGGCTTGACAAATGTATACTGAACACCATTTGTGCCATTCATGATAAGAACAAACATGACTAAAGAACAGCCCCGTGGAGCCACAGGGCTTCTCATATACTGCTGGTGAGAGTGTAAATGGGAACAACACTCAAGACAACAATTTGCCATTATTATCAAAGCTGAAGATATACTCTATGACCCAGCACTTTCATTCCTAGGTTTATAACTTAGAGAACCTATGCACATGGGCTCCAAGAGAAATGAATAAAAAAGTTAGAGTGTTGCTCATTACAGCCCCAAGCTAAAAACTACCCAAATGCTCATCAGCATTTGAATGGATGAACATATCGCTGTACATTTACACATGAAATCCAGATATGAAAATTAATTAATGACAGCTATGCACAGCAACATGGATGGCTCTCACAAACAAGGCTGAATAAAAGATGCCAGACATAAAAGAATACAAAGTATGATGCGTTTTATATCAAGTTCAAAACAGACATAACTAAATCCTTCTGTGATGTAGATGGCAAATAAAAGATAAGTCTGAAAATGGTTACTGTGAAGTTGGGAGGTAATGGTTACTTCTAGCAGGGAAGGGAGTGAGTCGTAATTGATGCTTTTGGGATATCTGGGTGGTTGCTTCATAAATGTCAATTTATACTCAATCAAATACACACACACATATTTTTTTTTTCTTATGCTCTTAAGAAAAAAATGAAGAAAGCAGACTCAACCTTCTCTCTCACTGAATGCAGAATGCAAGGACTCTGAAAAGTAAATAGCAGCAGGTGGATTAAGGAAGATGAGAATCTGAACCCGCCGAATGGGAGGTGGGTTTGCCGTTGCTTTTCCTCCACTACCACCCGGACTGAATGTGACGCAGCCTGAAACCGAGAAGTGAGCATCAACATGAACAGAGAGAGCTGCAGAAGAGCTTCTCCTTGTGGCTCCAGGCACGGGAAAGGGAACTGCTAACACTCAGAGGGAGCATGGAAACAACCCATTTCTTCCTTCTCTCTAACGTTACTCTAAAATAAACTAGTGTGTTTGTGAAAAATCAGTCAATACCCGGTCCTCTAGCGATCCTCTGATGTCAGTGGCAGAAGCCCCTATAGGTGGCCACAGGGGTGAAAACGTAGTGAGGGGGTCTGGCTCTCTGATCAGTGCAACTGGGATCCCAAGAAGATAAGGCAAACATTGACTGATCTTTTTTAAAAACACACTAGTTTATTTTAGAGTAGTTTTAGAGTTACAGAAAAGTTGTGAAGACAGCACAGAGAGTTTCCATATACCCCGCAACCCAGTTTCTCCTCCTATTAGCATCACGCTAATCTCTCTTTCTCTGTTCTCCCGTAGCCTGGCCCTGGATTCAGGCACAGCTAAGTGCTTGGCACAGCAAGTAACTAAAGCCCCATATTTCTAGACAAAGGAAGGACAAGTGCCAGAGACCTAAAGGAGACTGAGGATCCAGGAAAGTGACTATATAACGTGGCTTATGATTCCTGTGCTCACATCCAAGCTGTGGCTGTACAGATCTGATCCTAACGGGCATACCTAACCCTGAGAATTGGACTGACAGATACACCACATCTCACGTGCTTAGTCTGTCCACCGGGTAGTACGGACATGGGTGACTCTAAACAGCACCAGAGGTTTGGACACTGAGCTGATATTAGAACCAGAATCCATAGAAGAGAAGTTGGAACTTGCCACCTGAATCTAACCAGATTGATTCACTAAATTAAAACAACAATGCTCCACTGAAGTTAAATGAAGCTTTGAGTTATACAACATTCGAAATGTTCAGAATCAAATCCAACATCACCCAACACACCAAGAACCACAAAGTTCTTAACTCCTTTAGGGAAAACCAGTCAACGGATGTCAATCCCCAGATCATGTGGATGCTGAAATGACCAAACAAAGGCTTTAAAGCAGCCATTATACAAATGCTCCAAAAGGCAATCACAAATAATCTTGAAACAAATAGAAATAGGTGCTACAACAAAGAATTAAGTAGAAATTTAAAAATAGGATAATGGAAAAAATTTTAAAAACTCACCAGTTGTGCTCAATTGCAGATAGGAGATGACAGAGGAAATAGTCAATGAACTTCAAGGTATAGTAATAAAAGTGATCCAATCTGAAAAATAGAAAAGATTGAAAAAAATAAGCAGACTCTCATAGACCTATGGCCCTATAACAAAGGTCTAATATTTGTGTCATCGGAGTCTAAAAGAGGGGGAATAAAGACTATGATAGTGATAAAATATTTGTAGAAATAAAAGCTAAAAACTTCCCAAGTTTGGCAAAAGACGGAAGATGCTCAGTGAACCCCAAATAGGTTACACCTAAAGAAATGCACAAAGACACATCCCATTGAAACTGCTGAAACTGAAGTAAAAAAAAAAAAAAAATTGAAAGCAGCCAAGAAAAAACAACACATACCTAAAGAGGAACAATTATTCAAATGACTATAAATTTCTCATCAGAAATCATGGATGCCAGAAAAAAGTACAAAACATTTTTTTAAGTGCTGAAAGAAATAAATTGCCAATCTAGAATTCTATATCTAGTGATCTACATCAGGAATGAAATTAAAATAAAAGCATTCCCAGATAAACAAAGAGGATTTCTTGACAGAAAGTTTCTTAGGCAGAAAGTACATAAAGCCAAAAGAAAACTTGGAATAGTAAAAATAATGGAAGAACAAAAGACATAGAAAATATCAGGGTAATATAATAGACAGGTCTTAAGATTTTAAAAATGTATTTCAAAGGTGAAAGTAAATATTATAACATTTTCTGGTGAGATTTTTAATAAATTTAATGTAACATATAAGGCAAATATAAAGAAGAGAAGGAAAAAAGACCTATATGATGGTAAGTTTTCTATATTCCACTTAGAGTGATGAAATACTGATTTTAAGTAGATTGCAAAAAGTTAAGTATGTGTATTATAATCCCTTTTTTTGAAAAGTAAAATAGTAGTAAAATGGAATATAGTCAAAATCTAAATAGATAGATTTAAAAAGGATACTAAAGAACATTAGAATAACCCAAAAGAGGGCAGGAAAGGAGAGACAGAGAAATAAAAACAAAGGGAATAAAAATGAAAAATGAAATGATAAATCTAAATCACAACATAATAACCACATTCAGTGTAAAAAGTCTAAACACAATAAAAAGACAGAGATTTTCAGAGTGAATAAAAAATATGATCCAACTATATGCTGCATATAAAAACCCACTTTGAACATAATATGGATAGGTTAAGTTTTCTTTCTTTTTTTAATAGGAAAAATGACATCATGAAAACTACTAAAAAGAGAGCTGGAGTGGTTATACTAAGAAGACTTCAGAGTAGAAAAAATTATCGGGAATAAAGAGGGACAACCCATAATGGGAAAGGGACAGAACAATCCAAATGTGTACACAACCTAACAACAAATTTGAAAACACATGAAACAAAACAGACAAAACTGAAAGGAGAAATAAATATACAACTCCTCTTTTGGTAATAGCTAGAACTAATAAACAAGAAATTAGCAAGGATATCAAAGAACTGAATAATAACATCAACCAATAGGATCTAATTGACATTTCTAGAACATTCCACCCAATAATATCAGACTACACAACCCTTAAAATTTGTGTGGAACTATAAAGACCCCAAATAGCCAAAGCAAAATTGAGAAAAAAGTTACAAAGCTGGAGGGATCACACCCACTGATTTCAAACTATATTACAAAGTTATAGTAATCAAAATTGTATGGTATTGGCATAAAAACAAACACACAGATAGATGAAACAGACTAGAGAACCCAGAAATAAAAACCCACACATATATAGTTGATTGATTTACAACAAAGGATTCAAGAATATACAATGGGGAAAGGACAGTTTCTTCAATAAATGGTGTTGGGAAAACTGAACAATCACATGCAAAAGAGTGAAACTTATAAGATCTGAGACCATAAAACTCCCAGAAGAAAATAGGTGGTAAACTCTTTGACATCTGTCCTAGTGATGATTTCTTGGATTTGACACCAAAAGCAAAGGCAACAAAAGCAGAAATAAACAAGTCGGACTATATCAAACTAAAAAGTTTCTGTACAGCAAAGGAAACTGTCAACATAATGAAAAGGTAACCTACTGAATGGGAAAAAATATTTGCAAATCATACATCTGATAAAGGATTAATATCCAAAACATATAAAGAACTCATATGACTCAACAGCAAACAATAGCAAATTTTCTGATTTGAAAATGAGCAGAGGATCTTAATAGACATTTTTCCAAAGAAGATACACAGAAAGCCAATGGCTACATTAAAAGATGTTCAACATCACTAATCATCAGGGAAATGTAAGTCAAAACCACAATGAGATATCATCTCACTTCTGTTAGTAGGGCTATTATCAAAAAGACAAGAAATAAAAAGACAAGTGTTGGTGAGGATGTGGAGAAAAGGGAACTCTTGTGAAGTGTTGGTGGGAATGTAAATTCTATTCAGCAATGAGACTAAAGGAAATCCTGCCATTTGCTACAACATAGATGGACCTTGAAGGCATTATGCTAAGTGTAAAAAGCCAGACAGAGGAAGACAAATACCATACAATAATATTCATATCTTGAATCTACAAAGAAATTAACCCAAAACAACAGAAAATGGAATGGTGGTTACCAGGGGCTGGGGATTAAGAGGATAGGAGAGACGCTGTTGAAGGTACATACTTGCAGCTAGTAGATAAGTCCTGGAGATCTAATGCAGAATAAAGTGATTATAGACAACAAAACTGTATTATAAATATTAAACTTGCTAAGAGAATAGATCTTAATTATTCCCAGCACTAGAAGAAATGATAATTGCAGAATGGGACAGAGGTGTTAGCTAATGCTACAGTGGCAATCGCATTGTATCAAATATAAATGTATCCAATCAATATGTTGTACCCCTTAAACTTACACAGTGTTATATGCCAATTATATCTCAATTAAAAATAAAACAGCATAGGCTTGCAAGTCCATCTCACTGGGTTCAAATCCTGGCTTCACTATTAATTTGGATGAGTTATGAACCTCTGGTGTCTCAGTGCCTTCACCTATAAAATGGGCTAATAACAGTCCCTGCTTCAAAGCCTGCTATGAAAGAAAAATGAGCTAATAGGAGTAAAGCACTTGGCATAGTGGCCTGGCACAATGAAAGTGCTCAATAAATATTGGATGCTTATCTTTCTGTGCCCTCCTTGCTAACTTTCCTGGAATGAATCAGACATAACATACAGAGGCAAAATGAAGTAAGCAACCCTCCACTCACCACTGCTGGTCTCATTATAAACACATCACCCTCGGTCTTGCAGTGAACTCTGCTATCAATAAAGCCTTAGCCCTCCTTTGAAAATGCCCAGGGAGCACAGTGAATGGCCAATCATGGGTGTGATCTTATTTTCTGATTGTTCCATGTGAATAAGCCTTATCTTCCACATATAATTAAAAGGCAGCATAGTATTTATATAGGAATAGTAGTCCAGTTCTCTAAGCATGATGGTTCTAGCCCTTGATTCTGCCACCAATGGGCTGTGTGAGCCTGGGCTATGCCATTGACTTCCCTGAGCCTGGGTCGCTCATCAATACTGACATCTTTCCCAGATCATATAACGGCTATATGGGCTTAAGCAGACTCTGCCCTTCCCTCCACAATCCCGAGAGTCACAAAAGTGGCTAAAGTTGCCAGCCTGAGACTCACCTGGAGATTCTGAAGGTCAGCGGGCCAGTGTGAATGATCCAGGGAAGGACAGCATTGCTCCACAGAATTTCAAGTCCCCTTCCAGGAGGTCAAGAGGTTATGTGACCTCTGTCCCACACTACTGCCGACAGAGGTCTCACTAGTGACCAAGACGAAATCCCAAGAGCTCACTCCACATTTGAACAGCTCTTACCATCCGAACTCCCCCAATAGGACTAGGAAAAATCACCAGCAGGGAAGTCCGGCCAGGGTGCCAGGCCACGTCCTCACCCCAATTACCTGTGCATTCTTGGACAAGACACGGTTGACCTTTGAACAACACAGGTTTGAACTGCACAAGTCCACATATAGGTAGATTTTTTTCCAATAAGTACAGCTCCCTCTTCCTATCAGCTGCTTTGCATCAGCGGGTTTCACATCCACGAGTTTCGCATGCGCAGATTCAACTAACCGCTAATCGAAACTATTTTTACATTCGCAGCCGCAGATTCCCAACAGCGCATTCCCAGCTGCAAACGATAATACTGTTCAACCTACGGTTGACTGAATCCACCAATGCAGAGGACTGACTGTGGAATCAAAAGTTATACATGGACTGTCGAATGCGAGGGGGTCAGTACCCCTAATTCCCACATTGTTGGAGGTCTCAGCGTACTTCCTCTCTGTGGGCCTCGGTCTTCTCATATGTAAAATGAGAGTTTTGGCTTTGCTTATACCATGTTAACTTCTGGTTCCTCCTAAGATGTAAGGCACTGAAAATTCCTCCTGAACTTCAGTGAGAGAAACCTATTGCATGAATCACCTAAGAATGAAAACAGCTGCCATCGTTAACCACTGGTTTTCTAGAGCCTGTGGGAACCAACCATACTAAGTTTCCAACCAAACTACATTGTTGCTTTTCAACAAGGATATTCTCTTTCTCTTTGGGTGGCATTTGATGTCCATGGAAGCATAGGTTTTAAAGATACAGAAGATACAGTGGCAAAAATGCAAGATGACAGTGACAAAGGGAACTTATTCTCTTAACTGCTTCTTGTTCAGGGGCACAGAAGAAAATCAACTCACCATCATTTTCCAATTATTTCTCCTCCTGAAACTCATTAAGGCTTTCTCAATTCATAATCAATACATTAAAGTCCCTCTGTTTTATAAAACAGTTCATCAATATTTTATGGTTTTAATAATTCATGTTTTATTACAGAATCAGATGGAACCCTACAGCACACATGTTCTCTAGAGATGACAAAGAAAGAAAACCTGAGTTGCAGATCCTGGTCTTAAATAATCAGCTTTTCTGGCCTCCTGCCTACAATCTGGAATTTTTGGAGAGATGGTGACTGTGGAATGACTCCCCCATCCCCAAACTCCCTCACTCCCGTCTATAAACTGTGTGAAGGGAGGAACCAGTTTCAATTATTTCTTGACCATCTACCACATACTAGGCACTATGCTAAATACTCAACAGGTATTACCTCATCTACTCCCCCCAATAACCATAGGGGAGAATAATTATTGTTCCCACTATACAGATAGAGAAATTGAGACTCGGAGTCAGCAAGTAACTTAGCCAAGGCTGCACAGGCAGGATTCAAATGAGGTCATCTGACTCCAGCATCCATGCAGTTAACATCTCTGCCATTCAGTGGTCAACATTCTTTCTTTTGGAAATATTTATTTATTGAGCATCAACTTTTTTAAGCATTAAGGATGCTGATGTGAACTACACAGGCAGAGGCCCGAACTCAATGGAGCTAACACATCGTTGGGGTTAGACCCTATATAGTTAAAGGTTTTAAAAATCAAGAGAGAACTGCCACCAGATTTCACCCAATTTCGTCCTTGTGACAAAGCTCCTGCAGCCCATTTTACTAGGCAGGTCATGGCATGACTTAATCATCTCAGCTTACGTGGTCAAGAGTGACGCCCCAGTGGACAGTAAAGAGAGGCCTCCCCACCAGACTAGGTTCCAAACAAATGCCCCAAAGTACCTGTTTAGATGAACTATCCCCTGAGGGTGTTGTCCTGGGTGTTAGTGTCTTCTCAGTGGCTGTCATTCCCAGGGGTCCTGGTTTACCACAAGCCCAAAACAGCAGCTTCTTTCATAAACACACCAAGAAACTTCAGGCTGGTGGAAACACTTTTTGCTTCAGTTTCCAAGGTGAAGATGAATGTGCAAAGGTGCATGTCACTACAATTTCATTGTCCACTTCTGAATCTGTCTCCCACATTAATTTCTTATAACTGGGGTTTATGCTGCATTCATTGTTAGATCCCATTATCTAACACAGCACTTGGCACATAGTAGGTTCTCAATAACTAAATGAATTAATCATGGCTTGGGTTCAAGCCAGGGGCTGTCATTTACCTCCTGTGCAAATTTGAGTAAGATACTTCACTCTCTGTGCCTCAGTTGTCCCATATATAAAATAAGGCATAGAATACTACCTATCTTGCAGAGCTCTAATGAGAAAGGAGTTAATTAATAGACATGAAGCTATTAGAAGAATGCATGACATGTGATATATACAAACAAACAATAGTTTCCTGTTTTTCACAGTAAGTATGTAGTCAAAGGCTATTTTCCTCATGAATCTAATTTTCCCAGTCCACTTCAGGATGTGTTTCTGTAGGTCTCTTTAATACTAGGTGTGATTTTTCCAAGTAGATATTTTTCTCAGTATATATTTTTTGAGTGGTCCTTTCTCTCAGTGAAAATTTTTCTGGTAGGCATTTTTCGTGGGCAGGCTATTTCTCCAGAGATTACCCCCTCTCTGTTTTTTACAATGATTTTTCCAACAGATACTTGTCCTAGTGAATATTTTCCTGGTGAGCATTTTCATAATGAACAACTCTCCCAGAGGATATTTTTCCTAGGGAGCATTTTTACTGAGAACTCTTCCTGCTGGGTATTTCTGCTAAACAGTACAGTTTTCAGAACGAAGTGTGTCTCCAGTAGTTACTTTTCCAAGTAGGCACTCTTTCCTAGATGTTACAGGTTTCCCCTTGGGTGTTTCCCCCAGGAAATATGATCTCCATTATGGACTAAATTGTGTCCCCTTCAAAATTCATATCATGAAGCCCTAACCCCCAATGAGACTGTGTTAGAAGACAGGACCTGTAAGAAGGTAATTAAAGCTAAATGAGGTCATAGGGCGGGACCCTGATCCAACAGGATTAGGGTCTTAGTAAGGAGAGACCGACACCAGAAGTGCATGTGCACAGAGAAAAGGCCAGGTGGGGACACTGTGAGAAGATGGCCACCTGCAAGCCATGAAGAGAGGCCTTGGGAGAAACCAACCCTATTTACTGACACCATTGTCTTAGACCTCCAGCCTCCAGCACTGTGCGAGATGAATTTCTGTTTTATAAGCTACCCAGTTTGTTATTTTCCTATGGTGGCCCGAGAAACAGTCCGTAGGACTTCATATTTTTGTGGCCGGAGCTAAAAAAACAATAAGCTCTCTCCTTCAGGCCACTTTCTGCTGGTCCCTCCAAGGCATCCCTTGCTCCCCCCACAGTAAGCACTAAGGTCTAATGCAACAGAAACAGAAAGGCTATATGGGCCTATGGCTTCCTTTTGTGCTGATGAAAGATACACTAATCCAATTTATTTCCCAGCCTGCAGCTCTCCATAACTCTAGCTCTGCAAAACCAGATCAATAATGAGCCCTGTTCCCATTGCTGCAGCCCTGAAGTTGTACCACAAAGCACTGCAGACACATAAAGGTCCTGAGGAGTATAGAAGAAGTGGCTTGGGTCCCTTTGCCTGGGTAATAATACTGGGTGGAGGAGGGGGCCACTCCAAGAGTCCTCTACCTGAGGGTCCACCCTTTCCAATCTGAACATGGTTCCAAAGACCAGAACACGTGATTTAGGGTCGTTGAGCCCTCTCTACTACAGGGCTTTCGATGGAGATGGGCACAACGGTTGAGAAAATCTACCTTATCAATTCAAATGTTAGGCTTTAAGTAACCATATGCTAATTCTACGTGAGCATAGGGAGAAATGCTAAAACTAAGACCAGGAAAACCAGAGAACCAGGATGGAAAGTAGCAACCACATTTGAAAACAATAGCTCACCTTCTGCCCCCAGCATCGCATTCTCGGTTCCTTTTCTCCAGCTCCTATGCCCACCGAAGCCCAGCTCTACACACCGTCCAATGCATTTCAATCCTTCTACGCAACTACGCATTAATAAGAGTCCTTTTGCTCCCTTCTTATCTCCATTTTTTTCTCAACAACAAAAATAATCAAAAACTGATTCATTCTGAAGTCCAAACAACTGATAAAAACTGATAATTTCATTCCTTCTCCCCTCCCCATTTCTTTTTCTCATACATTCTTTTAAAGGAATCAAAGCCTTAAATTAAAGGACGAAAGATCCGTTATAAGGGATTTCCAGAATTAGCTAACTGGAGGGAGGGATGATTGACAGGAAGCCATATATCTGCTGCTAACGTCTATCTACCCATCCTGCACCTGGGCGGAACTTAGAGAAACAAAGTCATCTAGCAGGGCATTGCAGGGTGCCCAGCAGAGATCTAAAAGATCAAACAAAACACAACAAGATGCTCTCCCCCCTACCCAAGTCAGCACAAGGCAGTTCATAGAGTGAGAACTCCATGAAATACAGATTCACCACGTGTAGTAGAAAGAGCAATGCCCTAACCCCTCCCCGCCCAAAGATGTTCACATCCTAATCCTCGGAACCTATATATATGTTACCTTACGTGGCAACAGGAACTTGGCAGAGATGAAACTACCCTGGATGATCCGTGTAGGTCCCACCTTATCACAAAGGTCCCGATAAGAGAGAGTCAGAAGTTAGAGAGAGAATTGCCACACTGTGCTACTTGCTTGCTTCGAAGCTGGATGAAGGGATTGTGATTCAAGGAATTATGGTGGCTTCGGGAAGCAGGAAAAGGCGAGGGGACGAATTCTCCTCTAGAGCTTCCAGAAGGAACACAGCCCTGCCGACACCTTGCTTTTAGGCCAGTGAAGCCCACTTCAGACTTCTGACTCCTGGCACTGAAAGATAATAAATTTGTATTGCTTAAGCCGCTAAGTTCGTGATAACTTGTTGAAGCAACAATAGGACACTTATGCACCATGGCTCCAGCCACTACCTTGTGATTGCAGAATTTCTCCGCCAGCCGAGAGCTAACCCTCAGATTTCCCACTGCAGTGATGGAGCAGATTATCTGTCAAGCCGGTGATTGTAGTGGGTTGAACGATGGCCCCCAAAAGGATATGTTCAAGTTCTAACCTCTCGTACCTGTAAATGTGACTTTCTATGGTGAGAACGTCGATGCAGACGTAATTAGGTTAAGGATCTGGAGATATTATCATCCCGGATCTGTGGTGGGTCCCTAAGGCCAATGACTGATATCCTCATAAGAAAAAGGAAAGAGATTTATGAAAGAAAGACATGGAGGGGAAAAAGCCACATGAAGATGAAGTGAGAGATTAGAGTTATGCGCCCCCAAGTCACGGAACGCCTACAGCCACCAGAGACTGGTGAAGGCAGGATGGATTCTCCACTAGAGTCTTCGCAGGGAGCTCAGGTCTATAACGCCTTGATTCTGCTTCTGGCCTTCCAAACTGAGATAACAGATTTCTGTCAAGCTACCGAGTGCGTAGTAATTGGCTATGGCAGCCAAGATCCAGTTCTAACGCCACCTGCATCATCACCTTCTCTGCATCACCAGGAGGAAGTTCGCTCCCCATCCCCTGAATCTCTGCTCTCCTCTGGAGCAAAGAAAAAAAATAGCACGCATGGAACACAGCAACATACTCCAGCATCCTCTTCAGAATGCTCACTCCTTCCCACCACCACCCCTTAAGGGTCTCACTGTCCCCTGTTAGAGGTGTGGAAAGAAGCCCAGAGGAAGTTAAATAGTTGAAGGTCGGGCAACCTGCAACTGGCATGTGAAGCTGTCAGAACGCACCCCAGCGCTCCCCTGCTCCCCACTTCAGCGCTCTGCACCACTCCTGTGGCATTCAGCCCTTCTGCCTCATTTTAAGTACTTAGGTCTATGTCTTACCTTCAAACTAGACCAAAAGGCCCTTGAGGGTCCATGCTGGTTTCAGTTTGAATCTCCCCACACCTCTCACATCTAGTAAGTGCTCACCAGATATCTGTGAAAGAGAGAAGTGAACAGCAGTAGAGGAGGAATAAGGAAAGGAGAGACAGAGGGTGACAGGAAAGAAGAAAGGAGGGGATAGTGGGGAAAGGAAGGAAGAAATCAAGCATATACAGGAAGCTTTACGATTTCCCCAACTTTCTGTTGTTGCGTCACAGGCCCCAGCTCTGCTTCTTACTTCCTTTGTGGTTCTAGTGGACACGACTGGTGCTTACCAATACCCATGTTCTCTTCTTCAAGGGCAAGTGGCTAGATGACGTTTCCTAGTTGTGGCCATAAAACTGAGTTCTGGTCAATGGCATGTGAACAGAAGTACCAGCTCCTAAGTCCAGCTCCGCATAACTCTCCCACTCTTTCTCCAGATAAACAGAGATGTCTCTGAGGACTCGTAGCAGAGAGACTCTGCAAAGTGGAAGGCACCTGGGCTTCCAAGGGACTACATGGAACAGAGCCCCTGCCTGCCACGCTGGATTATAACACGAGTGAGAATTACAACTTTACCGCGGTGAGTCACTCAAATTTGAGGAGTCTTCGCTACGGTAATTAGCTTACCTTGGGGCCTTTTCCTGGCCCGCTCTGAGCCGCAGTTTCTGGATTAGTAAAATAAGGAGGCTCTGTGTTTTCTAAGGTGACTTGTCGTTAAAAACTCTGCAGGTCTCTCGACTTTCTCCAGAATTTAGTCCCAGGTGTCCGGTGATCAAAAGAACAAGCACACTCATCCATTAGGCGGGCTCTTCCTGCTATGTATGATGTGCTCTGTATAGATCCATTTCTTTTAATAATAGAGCAGCAGATCCATCTGTAACTGGCTCATTCCCGAAACAGGGTTTAGATCGACGGAGCCTTAGAGCATCTGAGCACAAAACTAGTCAGCGACTGACCTAATTTAACCGATATCGATTTGTAGGGTGGGTCCTGACTTAAACATCCTTTCTTGTTTTTGTTTTTGTTTTTGTTTTTTCCTATCACTCAGCTCTTTGCCAGCTATTCTCCACAGAAGGACAATTATCCTACATCTTGAGCTGAGAATGCTCTCCAGGGCGGTGTCCACCTTGATGGAGCAAACACACATCCTGATCTTCTCTGTCTGGGAGGTGTGGGGCATACCTAGATGAAATGGCAACTCTCTCCCCAGGCTAACCTTATTCACTAACACTAATGAAGTCTATCCAAGTTCCCATGATGTTGGCCGTGGGCCAGACAGGTGAGAGGTGAGAGAATAAAGGTGGGTTTTGTCTTTTTGTCTGATGACGGTCATTGATACTCCTAATGGTCCCTGCTTGCTGTTTCCCTGCTTGCTCCGGTGAGTTTATTTTCAACACAGCAGCCAGTAGGATGCTGTTAAAACGCAAGGTGGATCTTGTCACTCTTCCGGTTGCAAAATTCCAAAGAATTCTATCTTGCTCAAAGTAAAAGCCAAAGTTCTTACCATAGCTAACAAGGCCCTACATTTTCTGGCCTGACTACGTTTCCTTCTCGTCTATCATTGCTCCCTTCAACCCGGCCACACATATCTCCTGGTCATGACTCTGGCGTGACTCAAACACGCTCGTCAGACCCCTGCCTCGGGGCCTTTGCACTTCCTGTTTCCGCTTCCTGGAGCACTCTTCCCAAGATGTCTTTACATCTTCCCATACTTCCTTCAACTCTTGGCTCCAATAGAGAGCTCTTCCCTGAAAAATCCCATTGATAATTGCAACTTCCCTCATCAGTGGCACTATGTACCCCGCTCCCCTGATTTTATTTTTCTCTGTAGCCCTTTCCCCTCCTAGCACACTCTGGCCATCATACCTAGTTTTATTTCACTGTCTACCCAGCCCTTCCTGAATATAAGCTTCATAAGGACATGTTATCCTTTCGCTGCCTTTCCCCCAATACCTAGAAAATTGCCCAGCACGTAGTGAGGGCTCAATAAATAAATATTTGTTGAATAGAACTGAAATTTTGTTCTGCCCTTGCATTTATCAAATGATATTAGAGACCCCTTATATTTAACCTGTTTCATTATGTACCCTGGAAAGGTATCAATTATTATTTTTTTATTATAACTCTTCTGTAATTCCAACTTTGTCACTCAGAGATAGAAAGTGGAATAGCATTACTTCACTCTGAAGAGCCAAGCTGGGGAGCAGGATGTGAGTGGTGAGTTGCTGAGTTAACGGGACCTCTTTTACCCATAATTAGAGATACCTGGGCCTCAGCAGAGGTTTCTAACTCAAGATGTATGGACACCCAGGTGCCAGAACACCTGCAAGTCCCATGAAATCACAGGCAAAAAGGTGAGTGTGTGTGTGTGTGTGTGTGTGTGTGTGTGTGTGTGTGTGTGTGTGTGTAACATAACTATATGCTCACTCATTCTTTTCACAATACCTACAGGTGCCAACACCTTCCTGGGTTCTAGGGTTACAAAATAAAAGTCCCTGCCCTCATGCAGCTTATGTTTCAGTGAAAGAAGAAACACTCAACAATATATAATTTCTGTTAATAATAAAGCTAAGAGGCCAGAGAGTGAGCAGGCTGGCAGGTAGCTTTTTTCAGGTATTATAAGCTAGATGCTCTCTTTGAGGAATTGAAACTTGAGCAGAGATCTGAATAGTGTAAGGGAACAAACACTACAATCGTCTGGAGGACTGTGGTCCAGACAGAGGGGTCAGCAAACGCTAAAGCCCTGGGATGAGAAAATCTTGGCACATTCAAGAGATGGGAAAGAGGCCAATGTGGCTACAGCATGGTGAGCAATGGGGAAAATGGCGGGAGAAGACAGAGAGATCAAGGCGGGCAGGCACAGAGGTTCTTGCAGAGCTCTGTGTGGACTTTCATTTGATTTAGCTGTGAGGTTAATGGGATTAACCTCAATGGCGCTCTGTGAGCAAAGATCTAACTTGATCTGACTTGGGTTTTGAAACTCTCTCAAGCTGCCGTGTGCAGAGCAGACTGTAGGGGGCAACATGGAGCAGGGAGATAGTTTCAGAAGCGAATGCAGTGATCACTGTGAAGGTGGATGGCTTGGACCAAGCAGGTGGCAATGGGAAACGTGAGAAGTAGGGCTGCTGGCTGACAGCATGTGGATGGATGGCCACTTTTCTGGAGAGATGGTCTTTACTGGCCATCTGTTTCTCCTGACAGGCCAGCATGCATTCCTTCTTCTTCTGGTGAAAGTGTCTCCACTTCACGTCTGGTCAATGACCCTGTCTCAATGGACACAGTAGGCGTGGAACTGTCCTCTGGCTGAGGTGTCAGCCCTGGACTCAGCTAAGTCAATGAGGCTCTTCCATGAAAAATTATATGTTCAGTCGTGTGACACAGGTCTAAAATGGAAAGACATTCACCACGACAGTGGTCCCTCTCATGGCTGCTCATGAGTTCTGCCAGTCAGCTCCTGGGGCTGCTTTGGTCCCCTTCTTTTCCAAAGACCGGAAGTTCCAGTTTTCCTTTGCTTGCAACACCCTATCATGTATAGTCATATTTATGCATATATGAATATACACACGTCTACATAAGTAAATATACACATATATAAATTATGTATAGACAATGGTATGTTATTATTATATGATATATAACTGATACTATATTTTTATGCTATGCTATGCTCTCTATATTAGTCAAAGTTTCTGTTATCAACCAAATGGGCTTAAGCAATATAGACTGCATAGCTGTCATTAGATACTCAAAGGGATGCAGTATCTTCAAAGCTTAAGAATAGTGATTGAGAGCCTCGTGAGTCAAAGTGGGGTCCTCAGGCCAGCATCAGCATCACTCAGGTGCCTGTGAGAAATGTAGACCCCACCCCAGACCTACTGAATCAGAATTTGCACTTCTGTAAAAAGCTCAGATGATTCCTATACTCACTAAAGCTTGAGAAAAACTGTTTGAGACTCAACATGATATGGGAAGAAGCTATCAGACTGGAATTCAGGAAACCTAGGTCCTAGATTTGGTTCTGCCACTAAATAGTCATATGATATTGCCAAGTATCTTCCCTTCTAATCCTCTGCTTTTAATTTTCTCACCTCTTATGAAAAATGGAGGAAGTAGATCTATGACCTGCCACAGCTCCCATGATTCTTTGCCCATACCTATACATCCAGCATGTGGCACAGAACATTACAATCCCTTAAATGTCCATATCCTCCACTGGCTAGAGGAGTGGGCAGCTTTATTCATTCACTGAGAAATATTTGCTGGTCACTTCCACGTAACCAGCACCAGCAATGTTCTGGGATGCCCCAGCTCAGTACTAGTGTTCAGTAACTGTTTTCAAACAAATAATTTAATTAAGGGATTCCTTTAGAAACTAATTAATGTATTGAACATACAGTGTAAGGTGCTTTTTAATTATATTATGAGAATTATCTCTTTAGAGATTCCTTTCAGCTCCAACAGCCCATGACTATGGAATGAGCCACTTATCAGTTGAAGGGTTAACAAGGATAGATTCATATCTTCTTGAAATTATAGATTCTCAACCGATGCTTCTCTTACAGAGATGCCACTGGCAGGTTACTCTGACCCACTCCTAGAGACCTTCTTAGAATACAAAGATTCAGAGATAATTCACCTGCCTGGAAAAACAGGTGCTAACTCCTATTTTACGGCTAAGCTGAGGTGGGGTAAAAGCAACTGTTTCCATAGCAACAGAAATGCACCATTTAAAGAACATGGTGTCTCGCTTAAACCTATTTATAAAAAATGTGTAGGAAATACAATTAAGGAAACTAACAGCAGATGAAGTACTTGGGCTCTGGCTTAATTGTCTGCTTTCCATCACTTAGCACTCAAGAAAAATGAGCTACAGAAAGGCTGAGTGGCCAAGGAAGGTACACCAAAAGGGACAAGTTGTCTTTCCTGCATTGCTATAGAGAGCTGAGCCCTCCACAGCCCTGGGATGCCCAGACCCAAATCAGGAGTTCCCGCTGTCTGAGCCTGGCCCTGTTCAGATAGTGACATGCTGGCCTCAGATGTGGGTTAGTAAGTCATCACCTTAGGGGCCTGATTTAATTGTACACCATGGCTTACTAGACTGCAAAAGTCTTCACTGTGACCTAGAATTCCTACCCTGAGAGTCCCAATGCTGCATTTGTAACCCCTGCCTTTTTTTCCCCAAAATTCATTATGCCATCTGGGTGCTTCAGTGGTGCCCCTGACTCAACATTTCCAAAGCCGGCTCCTCTTCCTGAGCACCTAACCTCTGTCCCATCACCCTTTCCGGCATCTAGGACTGATACTTTCCATTTCCCTAAATCTTGCCCACTTTTTCCTCTCATTGTCTCTTGTAACCTTTTCCATCAGCATGACACAAGAATGCACAAAATGCAGCAGATCCAGACTGCATGCAGATCTTCTGAGGACAATTCTGGGCCCTTTCCTGGGCCATATCACCTGTCCCACTATACTCCCTGGTCTTGGGCTCCAAAACCCGGAAGCATCCAACTCTTTCAAACAGTGTACTGAGCAAAACCTTGACCAAGTATCTCCTGAACTTCCTAGCATTTGAGGTTTAGATGCTGAAGCAGCCACATGCTGATATTGTTCCCTGCACAGCATCGCAGAGTGGGTTTCGGCTTTCGTGCATGGGCATTATAAGACCATGTTATTGATGAAGAATCTGAACCTGTGTGCCCAAAGGTCACACAGCTAGAAAGTCACCAACCTGGTATTTGAAAGCAAATGAACTTCATTTCAATATATATGTCTTTTCCATGAATCCGCAGGTGATTTCTCAACTCAGGGCAGAAAGGATCTCAGCGGAGCTAACCTCAAACCTTCAGACAACAGGGACTACTGAAGGATGACCACTTGGCCTCAGGCTTAACCACGTCCAGGGACATCCAGCTCAGGAACTGCTGTTCAATCATTTATTTATTAATCATTTATTAAGAGGGTTCTTCTTTCATGTGACAGCTGAAATTTACTTCTTTGTAACATACACACCATGACTTAAAGCTTTTAAACTAGTGAGCCTTTCACTGTGTCAACTCAGCCCTTCAAAACTTTGGAGACAACTTTCAAGTGTCCCCTTGGTCTCTGGTTCTGCAACAACAGTGAACTCCCATTTAGTCATGACACAGATAGAAGGAAGGAGTTCTACGTGCCAAGCACTGTGCTATGCTCTGGGGCAGACGTGATCACTGAACTTGATACAGTCAAACAGGACTTCCTACAAAGGCCACCTGTGGTCACATTTAAATTTGTCAATTTCTTTTGAAACAGTGGTCCCAGGCAATGCTTCTGATCATGGGGACATGGAACCATAAAGTTAGATTCTTCATGTCCACCAGGGCCCAATCCTCAGCCCTCTTTTTTCTTTTTCTTTTGTCTTATACTTCCTCTTGAAAGTCTCAGTCACACCTGCGATTTCAAGGGTCACCTGAATGCCAACCAGTCTCAGGCTTTCATCCCCAGATTCTCTCCTGGGCTCTAGACACAAACTTCAAGGTCTAACTGTCAGCTTCACCTGGATACACCACAAACTCCTCAAATGCAATAGATCAAAAGTTGAATTCATCATCTCCCTCCCTCCCACCTCCGATCCAGTCCCTCTGTTCTGGATAATGTCACTATGATGTACTCAGATTCCCAACTGCATTTGATCCTCTCCTCTGTCTCACACTCCACTGTCTGCCAAGCCCAACTTAAACATCTCTCTCACATTCATCCCCACCTCTCTATCTCCACTGAGTCCCTCAACAGTGTTTACCTAGACCATTCCAATATCCCTCTGCCCCCTGGCAAAATCTCCTGCTTCTAATCTCAACCCTGCGCCTTCCAATTGAACCCACACGCTGTTAGCATTGGTCTCTCTAAAGCGAGCACTAGACATATCGCTTCTCCACTGAAAAACCTTCAGTGGAACTTGCTTGCTTATGACATCGCCTGCAGGTGCTGTGGCCTGCCGTAAACGCCCGCACTGCTCCTGTTACAGTTTGTCTCCAGCTTCACCTTGGAGGGGTTCAGAACGGCTTCCCCAGAATGTGCCACCTTGGTATATAGATTATTCTGAGTTGAAGGCGATAAAGATCCTGAGGGCCCATGAGGAGCTTCCACCTCTCCTTTAAAGAATTAAAATGGGAGAGAAGAGACAAATATCCAGCGCAGAATTCCTAATAACAGGTGCAGAAGTTCTGCCCTCAAGCAGGTGGAGCACAGCTGCCACTCCTTCAGTATGGGCCACACACACAGTGGCTTCTCAAGAGGACAAATATAGAAGGTGGGGGCAGGGGGTTAACGTTACAGTGAAGAAACTCGATGTATGCAACCTTGGCTGGGCGATCAAGGTCAACATCGACAGTAATAGGTCATACTGGTGATGAGTACCCTATGTGATATGATAAAAACTGCACTTAACCTCTGCGATCTTCCTCCCCAAAACCCAAAGCCCGAGTGTAACCATGAGAAGAACATCAGACGAATCCCGGTCGAGGGGCATTCAACAAAATATCTGACCAATACGCTTCCAACTGTCAACATCAAAAGCAAGGCAAGTCTGAGAAAATGCCATGACCAAGAGGTGCCTAAGGAGACAGGATGACTAAACGTGAGGCAGTGACCTGGAGGATGCTGGGACAGAAATAGGACGTTAGAGAAAAACTGGGAAAGTCTGAATAAAGTATGAACTTCGGTAAATAATAATATATCAATATCGTTTCATTAATTGTGGCAAACGTACCATACTAATGTAAGATATTAATAACAGGAAATGAAGTGTGCAGTCTATGGAAACTTCCTGTACTATCTTCATAATAATTTTGTAAATTGAAAACTGTTCTAAAATTTAAAAGTTTATTAAAAACACAAAACAGATGGCATCGGATGAAGTGTACTTCAGGGCTCCACACGTCCCTGGAGATGCTCCGACCAGCCACCCTGAGACAGGTGCCAGGGAGGATCCTGATGATCTGAGATGAATTTGGTGACCCTGTCTTTCTCCTCCCACCTCAAGTTCCCCTGACGTGCTTCTCCCTTTCACGCAGGTTCCACCTTGCAGAAAAACAGCAGGGCAGCACCCTGAAAAATCAATCAATCGATTATCAAAGCTAAAGAACAAGCTTCAAACTCTGGAATTGGATTACTGGATTGACCCACCCAATGGGGTAGAGACATGTGGACGACCAGAACAGTCTCGGAACAACAAAGCAGCTCTGTTTAACACAGCACAGCCAAATGTTGTGAGTAAACATGCAACTCCTTTATCTATGGGGCATGGCTGTGATTCTTAACGTGTGCAGTGTGCACCTGCCCCTACAGGCTGATTACAGCTCCCTAGACTAGAAGTATCATAGGGTCATCCTGAGGCTGCCACCACAATGCCGAGAGACGAGCGATGTGCAGAGGTCCCATGCAAGCAGGTCCACAGAATACAGGGAGGCTGTGGGGAGGGACGTCCTCCTTTCTTGGTAGACTTCCATGGTTTGTCTGCTCTGCTCTGGAGGTGGATGGCGAAGCCTGCCTAGTGCAGACCATACCTGAGCCACCTGGAATGAAGAAATGCATACCTGCCCCTGAATCGCGCCTCAGGGGACTCTCAACTGTAGAGATTCAACTTATCCCAACTGGTGTTGGGGTCACTTTCCCTTGAACAGAATAAATGGTAGTGGGGTGGGGTTCAGAACTGGGTGGATCCAGTGCTTCCTGTAATGCTCTCAGGAACAACGTCATTGGTTTTTCTTCTTTATTTTTCCATGTTCAGATGAGAAACTAGACTACATGCTGTTTCCTGCTTTGGGAGATGGGGGAGGCAAAGAGGTGACCAAGGAAGTGATGAGGCCTCAGAAGCATTACTTAATATGCAGCAAATTTTAGGAAAAGGTTAGCAGGTCCAAACTAACTGTTATTGTGTGATGCTACAGAGACGTGAATCAGCAAGCAAGCAATACCAGACTGAGGTAGCAGGACCTGCAAGACAGGAACTATGCCTTGCTAGAAAGTACTGAATGAGAAAATACAGCCAGTGGCAGAAAATTCACTTTTTACTCGCGTTCAGGAAGCTTGGCAACTGCCTTAAGTTCCAAGTATAGAGGGAGAATGAAACAGGGTAACCCAGAAATCCAATCCAGAGCCTAGCGGTTCCCACCCTTCTCCCCCTGGGTCTGAATCAGTTGATCTGGGTGGACTCCATGATTTGTATTTCTAATAAGCTTCCGGGTGATGCTGACTGCTACACCAGGGACCATACTGCATTACACTGATGTGGAGAATTTTTATTTTCAACACCGATCTCTGTCTCCTTCCTCAGAGATTCTGATTCCATAGGTCTGAGTTGGGGCCCAGTCATCTTTGGTAGTTTGTAAGATCTACCAAGAGATTCTAACACATATGGGGGCTATGTGTCATGAACCATTGCTGTAGCACATAGAGAACTCACAGGAGGACACACACACACACACACACACACACACACAGAGAGAGAGAGAGAGAGAGAGAGAGAGAGAGAGATTGATTGATTGTGATGGGTTCTGACCAGGCGAGAAGCAGGAACAGCTACCCAAGAAGAAATGGAGCATCATCACCCCAAGAGATCAGGAGAACAGTGAAGTAGGGAGTCAAAATATAAAGAAGGGGGGTGGAGTGATCTGAACTGTGAGGGTCCTGGGAGTTTAGTTCTTGAAAGGACCTTCTGGGATTGTTCCCTGTGCAAGAATGGAGGGTGAAAACATCTGGTGTGGTCCAAAAGTACACAGACCCCCAAAGGGTTAGAACCGTGGGTTCCAGGACAGGCCTGGGGGATGCAGAAGCAGTGAGTCCCAAATAAGGAGTCTAGGCTCACTTATTAACCACGCTTTGCGAATGTGCCATCCACAAAGCAAACCGCCTCCAGATCTAAAAGGTACGGTGCAGCTTCCTGAACCTGAAACACTGAAGGGGTGTACAACAATCTCATCCAGTGTGCACTTATTTTAAATGTGATTGCTTGTCTCCCACTCTCATTAAGTAATTTATTAAACACTTATACATATTATATACTCTGGGAATACAGACAATGGGCAAGCCCTCACCTTTGACTGGCTCCCAGTCAGATGAGGAAGAAAGACAAATAAATGACCTGCGGTGGTTCGGTTTGGTGTGTGCTGGGATAAGATGTATTTGCAGAGAGAACTGAACACATGTTGAGAGAATTGGGAAAGGCTTTCTGGGGAATGGACATCTGAATCAAGATTTGAAAGACAAGAGTTGGTCTATACTGTAGACTAAAGTGTATCACCCCAAATACATTTTAATACCTACCCTCGTGAGGGTATTTAGAGGTGGGGCGTTTGGGAGGAAATTCAGGTTAGATGAGGGTGGGGCCCTCACATTGGGATTAATGGCTTTATAAAAAGAGAGGAAAAAAAAAAAGCGAGATCCCTGTCTCAACCCCGTGAGGACACAGAGACAAGTCCTCAAACCAAGAAGAAGGAAGGCCCTCACTGGAAACTGAATTGGCCGGCACCTTGATCTTGGACTTCACAGCCTCCAGAACTGAGAGAAGTGCATGCTCGTTGCTTCCGCCATCCAGTCTGTAGTATTCTGTTACCGCAGCCCTGGCGGACGAATGCAGACAGGTAACACAGGGAGGGACAAGCATTCAAAGTAGCAAGAGCAGCACGAGAGTCCTGGAAGAATGAGAACCTGCCATGTTCTAGGATCTCCACGTACTTCCGGACGCCAGAAGCACAGGGTTCCCACATTCCTGGTTGGTGCTGCGAAGGCGGAGACAATGACAATTAGAAGTTCAAGACAATGCCAGAGCTAAATTGCACACTACCTACACTGCTAATTAGTATGTGCGCTCAAGGAAAGGCGAATTCGGTGAACGCTGAGAGCAGGGGTGGGCAGGGAGGAATTCTTGGAAGGAGGATGGCAGCAGAGGGCACAGGCACGGGCCCAAGGCCCAGAATGGAATCCGACAGGTCCCCAATTTGCATTCAGTTGCAAAATAAGCGTGGCCTGCCTCTCCCTTTTCCTCCCCTTGCAGAGGTTTGCTTTCCACAGGAAACTGTTGAGGGACTTGTATTTGCTTGAGGCAGATTGGAGAGGCTGTGGCTTTGGTAAGTGAGCAGGGAGTGTATTCCAATTGGACAGATGAAAGTACATTTTGGCCTAAAGAATCACAAAAGGCTTTGCCAGGCTGGTTAGAAAGGAATCACAAAAGGCTTTGGCAGGCTGGCGACAGAGAGGCAGCACTGCTGAACCTCTGACAGACACACTTCTGTGGGCTGGGCCGTACAGCTACGACAACCTTCTAAGGCACTTACTCGGCAAAAAAATAGATAAAAGTATGTGTTGCAGTGGAAGCGTGATGTGCAGGAGACAACAGCATCTCTATTAAACCACTAAGCACCACCACCCTTCCAGCCATGTGGGACCGGAAAAGATGGTATGTTTGAAGGGTGGTGTTAAAAAAAAAACAAAAAAAAAACTCGTTCCAAGCATGTACAGAAATAGTTTTCTTAACAATTAGGAAACATTTTCAGATACTTTGTTGTAGTGGGTATTTCAGAAACGTTTATGTCTTTAAATGTCAGATTCTTCTGACTGGTTATTGCAAAAGTACAAAAAAAAACACAACTATTCTATTTGGAGAAATTTGTGTCAGAATGCACTTGGCAATACTGGTTCAGCATTGGGGATTTTTCATTCCTTTTCAACCTTTTCAAGATATCTAAGTATATCTTGAGACGCTCGAGGACCTTAATGACAAGCCCCCACCTCCACTCCCCCCACTTACTTCTATGTTCTCTTGAAATACTTGTTGACTTACTACATTCAAATACTGTCAAAATGTCAGTAATTAACCAAACACTTATATCACTGTTTCTATGCCGCCTGGAATAAATTTTTATTACTGTTTGCCTGAAGAACCCTGTCCTATATCCTTTGAAATAAACAGAGCCATGACTGCCTCCCGATGCCCTTCTTAAAATCCCTCACCCCAGATAAAAAGTGACTCATTTCCTCTCGTCAGCAGCGACACTTTCACGTTTGGTCTCTCCTCTTGGCCACTTGGGCAGCGGAGATGAGTTTCTGCGCCTCTCCTCCTACTTCACAAAAACGGAGAGTCGGAAACAGCTTCAGAACACGATCCTCTGTTTCTCACCCACCAAAGACACGCATCTTCTCTAGCTCTGCACTACGCTCGTTCGGAAGCTCTGTCAAGCTCAAGTGGGCACGTTCCTTATCTGGGAAGCGTCGGTGCTGTGTGTGTTCTCTTGATGGACCCAGAGGCACATATAATGATATCTGACAGTTATGGAATGCTTTGTACAATGAGCTGTTCTAAGCACTTCCTGTGTCTTCACAAGTGGATTTTTTTCTTATTCTCAGTCTTTATAGTCCCGGGCTTATGGGGCGGGTTCAACCAAAGGATCGACCTCACATTGGCCAACTGGCCGAGAATGAGAATTGATTCTAGGCATCTTGAAAAGCACCTAATATAGTTGGGCACAAAGTGCTGTGGGGAGCACAGAGGTTGGAGCTGCAGATCTTGCCCAGGGGAAAACAGAGGACGTCACAAGGAGGTGTCCTATGCGGTCATTACATTTATGCCAATGCATCCCAGACAGCTATCATACAGGGTTTGTTACGACGTTTGCTATACGCTGATGAGTATTTAAGTTTAAAATGTGTGTCACTTAAAGATAATAACAGTTACAAGTGGAATGTGGATTAGGCAAAAATTCAAACAACCCAAGTTCATTACATGCCATTCACTGTATTTCCTTAATTGATGAATACCATTCTGCCTTTATTGTGAGAGGGTCATTAATTTAAGTGTTTTAAAAAAATTAATTCAATTGTTCCTCACAACAAATCTGTGAGGTAGGTACTAAACTATTTTTAGATCCATGGGACAGAGGAAATTTATAGTTATAGGACTAGCAAGTGGGAGGATTTCATTCCAGGCAGTATGGGGCTGGAACCTATGCACTTAGACACTGTAGGATGCTGCCTCCTATGCGAATATGTGTGGAAAAACCATAAATTCAGAGAGGCCAGAGCCCATCTCTCCGATTTCTCCTACAACTGTATATATCCATTCCTTAGATTACAGCATGGCACAGAGTAAAACATTAGATATTTTGAATAAATTATGATAGAACCAATAAAAAGAATGTTTCTTTGGTCGTACCAATCACACTGTTGTAAATATCTGTTTACATGTTTGTCTTCCCTTCAAACCTCAAGATTCTTAAAGAGTTGGATTTTATTCATCTCAGAATCTTCTCATGTCCTGCACAATCTTGTCACACAGTATTTGCTCAGTGACTTCATTCATTCAAAAGACACTTATCTAGAGCTTTAAAACTGGATATCACATAATAGAAAAAGATCCATAAATGGTGATATAATGATGCTATAAATTTTGGGGGGAGGTATCTTTTAATCGAAGATGATTAGCACATCAATCATAGATCTACACTTTTGTATCCTCACCATCACAACAGGGCTAACTCCCTTCAAGAAAGTCAGCTTTTCATAAAAGAGCAGTTGACAGAGCAGCCATATTATACATGTTACGAAGAAATAAAACAGGCTTTCTCCTTTACGTCGATTTCCTTGAAATGTACTTTAAAATTACCCTATTTTCAAAACTTTAACTCACACTCACTTTTTCAAGGACGGCTCTATGATAGAAAGTGAGTGTACCCATAAATCAATCAACTTACATCACACACACACACATCTCACAGTGATGCCCATGAAAAGGCACACAGAGCATTCTCACTAGACAGCTTGTAATTCTTCTGACAAAATTATATGATGATTACCCTTTCAATGATAATTAGTGACATTATCCAATAGAGTATGGTATAGAATAATGGAGATATAATGAACTTGAAAGTTGAACTCACAGGGTTCAGATTCCAGTCTATCACTTCTAGCTGTATGCCCTAGAACACGTGGCTCCACCTTTCTTTCTTCACCTGGGGGAAAAAAAGGGAAAAATAGTGTCTATCTTCATGAGGCTTTGAGATAATGAATGTCAAGTGCCAGATGCAGGATAGCTCTGAAATAAATATTACTTTATTTCTTTTCCATGACCCTCTGTATTCAAAAAAAAAAAATATCAGCTCCATATTACTAATAAGAAATACCTAAGGTAGAGAGACACAAGGAGTCTGGTTATCTAGGGAGAAAACTAAGACGGAATAAAAATCAAAATAGTATAATAGGAGGGACTTCCCCCAAATACTGGGCTTTCAGAGGCATTTTAGTGAGTTCTTTGAAAACTTAACATAGGGAATCCCCATTGCATTGTTTCCTGGGCTAAGTAATGCAATCTCCAGCAAATTATATATACAATATGCATATATGCACATCCTCATAGAATAGTGTGGTTTTCAACAATATGCATCCTAGAGCCAGACTGCTTAAATTAAAAGCAAGACTTCAACATGTATCAGTTGTGTGTCCTCAGGAAAAGTATCCAGCTTCTTTATGCTGCAACTTTATCTTCTGTGAAAGAGAAATAGAAACAATATCTATTGGGTTGTTGGAAGAGAGTTGGAGACTTGTATAGAACCAATGGGTGAAATCCAGGAAGGACCAACAAAGGCATCTAGAGCAGTTTCTAGGAGAAAAGTAGCTGCAAAAACTTTACTATAGATGAGTTGTAACTGCAGCCCACCGGAATGAAAAATCTTTCAAGGAGGGCGCAAACTTGCATACCTGCAGGGCTTCCTTTAGGCAAATAGTATGAATGAGTGACAATGAGAGGGTACGATCGATAGGGTGTGGCGGGAACCTTGGGGACCAGACAATGCACACCTCAGTTAGAGGAGGACGCCGCCAGCAGCCCCTGCTCATTGTGGCCACGCGGTGTTTTCAGATTCTGCAATTTTTAAAAAGAATTTGGAAATCTGGACGTTTATATAAAATATAAATTTTAAGTGTTGGAAACTAAATTTTTAAAAATATTGAAAGTTAAACAAACATGTTATGATCAGTTTACAGCCAATGCATTAAAGACTCATCACCCTGAACAACCTGTAGAAGTAGCAAAGAAACTTCACATAAAAACCAAAAGGAGGCATGAGAGATGCCCAGTGGAAGGAACAAAAGGACCTGGATTCCTGGTGACATTTTTTTTTTAACACCTATAGCACCTGGTCTTCCTAGGAGGTCTCCCATCCAAATACTAACCAGGCCAACCCTGCTTAGCTCCCGAGATCAGACAAGATCGGGCATGTTCAGGGTCCTGGTGACATTTTAAGACAGCAAAACAATCTTAACATTATCTACCTCCTGTCTTGTTAAAAAAAAAAAATGTCTAATGGTTTCATCTACTATCAGGGAGATTTTCTTTTACTTTCATCCAAAGGCATCCTTGCATATACACAAAGTAAAAGAAGATGAAGAACAATCTGGAGAAAAACAGTGGTGGGGACACGCAATTGCCTTGAAAACATTGATTTGTTCACTCAGTCATTTTACAAATATTTATTGGGTCACCACACTTTGCCAAGCACTGGACTGGACACCGAGGGTTTCAAGCATAAATCAAATCCAACCTCATGGGGTACTCAATCCAGTTGGCGTTTGCACCTCATCTTCATGTACCAAAAGGAAAAAAGAGAACTGGCTTTAAAAACCAGGCCATGTGAATGGGCTGCTTCCAGGTGCTAGCTAGAGGACAATTTCATGCCAGGTGGGGTGAAGAAGTAAATCTGTAGACAGGCCTTCGGCTGGCTGCCAACACCATGGAGCCTGTGTACAAATGTCAAGGGCAGAGCACTCCGGTGGTGGCCCCCATGCCTTATTTATAACCATTTTCACCTGGTTGCTATCTGGGAAGCATCTCCTTGCCACTTCTTGTCCTGTCCAATTTGACAGCATAATTTACAGTTTTCCCTTCTCAGAGACTCCCTATGCTTGAGAACAAGCAGATAAGCAGCAGAGTAAATGGCTCCAAAGGAGAATGAGGGAGACTGGGGCATCTGGGAGGAAGAAACGGGCTGGAAGTCACTCCGCCTTATAGAGATGAGCAGGCAGCTGTATTCTCTTCATCCTCTGTATCTCCTCCCTCTGTTCTCCACCATGCTCCTCTACCCAGACCCCAATGCCAGCTCTGGGGGGAGGCTGAAGCTGGTTTGACAGTCTCGGAGTACTGAGTAAATTCAAAGCCGAGGGCAGGTGTGTCCTGTAGGAAAGACCCTCCTTGCCTCCTCTTTCTGAGTCCTCCTGCTCAGAAGCAGGAGCTAGGCAGGTGGCACGGGGGGCAGAAAAGAGACTGTCTCCCAAAAAGAGCCCTGTTTTCTTCTCCAAAGTCCCTCTCCAATTAACCCAAAGGAAGAGTAGTGTTTCGCCTTTCCTCCTTGGATCGGGATTTGCCTGATGTGGTTCAGGCTGAGGCATGGTTAACTAATTAAATCACAGAAAATACTGTTGTTAAGGTCCCACAGAAAGTTCGAAGACTCACAAAATTTTGAAACCAGAAATAAATTTAAACACCATCCTGTCCACCCCTCTGCCCCATCCCATGCTTCCTTCCAGTCTGCCGAATCATTCATTCATT